>OY757312.1:119313943-120513943 GCA_963583905.1 Stenurella melanura
GACTGGACACAACTCGAGGACATACTAAGGCCTGCAGATATTGTCTGGTTCACAGACGGATCGAGGCTAGAGGAAAGTACCGGAGCGGGTATATTTGGGGAAAGGCCCAGGGCTGAGATTTCCTATGCCCTGGGCAAATTCGCCACGGTATTCCAGACCGAGATCTTCGCTATTTTGGTCTGCGCACAGGAGAACATCCGAAGGGAATACTCCAATAAACACATATATATATGTAGCGATAGCCAAGCGGCCCTCAAGGCTCTTGCATCGAATCGGACCAAGTCAAAACTGGTCCAAAACTGTAAACAGGCCCTCTGCGAACTTGGCTCATCAAACTGGGTCAGGCTTCTCTGGGTGCCTGGACACAGCAACATTGAGGGTAACGAGCGGGCCGATGCTCTGGCCAGAAGGGGCTCTCGTGAACCTCTGCTCGGTCCGGAGCCGGCTCTCGGCTACCCTAGATCCCAAGCCAAGAGGTTGATAGATAACTGGACTCGCTCCCAGTTCATTGACCTCTGGGATTCCTATCCAGGACTCCGGCAAGCGAAGCTCCTAATCTCAGGACCCTTGCCGGAGAGAACAAAGCAACTTCTGCGTCTAAGCAGAAAGCAAATTAGAGCCGTAACAGGTCTCCTGACCGGACATGGCTCTTTTAGGAAACACCTACACACAATGGGGGTGGTTGACCACCCCGATTGCAGGTTCTGTGAGGACGAGGAGGAGACTTCCATCCACGTTCTCACTTCTTGCCCAGGACTGATGAACCTGAGGCACAAGCACTTCGGCACTGGCTTTCCAGTGCTGGAGGAAATAAGGAGTTCTCCCGTGGGAAGGATTTCAGCCTTTGGGCTGGAATCCGGTCTGTACGGGGGAGCTCCTTAATTTGTTAGCGGTAGCACAATGGGCCACAAGGCCTGAGTGCGGCGACCTCCAGGCGCCCCGCTAAAAGAAGAAGAGGTGGTGGAGAATATTGGGGATAACAGGGTGATTGGCAATGATACAGTCACATTACAGTTAATAAACTATTTTAATGGACTTCTGTGAAAAATGTTATGTAACAGTCTTTTAGGTTATAAACGCTCCTAACACCCATTGTACATCATATGGTGACGAGTATGTTTGTTCGTGAGTGTAAAAAATAAAGAAATATTTAAAAAAATAATTTTTTATTTTAAGAAAACTTAGCTTTTACTTAATATCGTATAAAATGTGTAAATACAAATAAATAATTGATTTAACAAAAAAATATAAAATAAAGGTAATTTTCTAGAACACGGCCCTCTGCAATTATAAGAGGTGAATTTGTAGGTAATTTATCTTTTTGTTAAGTAACGTCGCCTTTTGAATTTCTAATATTTTCAATTTTGCTCAATGATATTGTCTCATAAGCTCTATTTCCACATATGCTTTCCTCTTCATATTCATCATCTCCAATTCATGCTTTTCTCTCATAAATTTGAGTTTTTGGCATTGTTCTTCTTCCATAAAACGTGCCTTTGCTGCTTCTACAGCAGATTGTGCATCTGCCCATTGGGAAACTCTGCTAATTGCAGCTTCAGACTTGCATCGAGTATTCTACTTAAGGGCTTTAGACTTACTTGCCCTTATCATGGCCGGACTGTACTGTCACCAATTTCCTGATTGATTTTAATTTTGAGACACTACAAAAGTAAAAAAAAATGTAAGAAAATCTGTGACGTAGGTACCTATTATTTACTTTTGCTAATTTATACTGTAATTTCTATCTGTGGCTGAATTTCTTTCCTGTTTTCGGGTAGAACTTCAGTATGGAGCTGCGATGGGCTTGAAGTGCAGGCATATACTGAAAAGGAAATAACTCGAATATGGACTTATATAAGTAGTGCGAACAACTTACTGTGGTCTTCCAGAGTCCAGAGGTACAGCTTCTTCAATAATTATTTCGTTCAAATCTTCTTGGCTTGAAACAGACTTTAGAGCTTGATTCTGTCCATCGGATTGCTCCATTATTGCTGGAATAAAATGTTGAAAATGATTTGCAAAAACAAAAACTAAGGTTCACGATTGTATTGTAAAACTCTTAAATATGAATCACAGGTAACTATCATGAATACCAAATGTCTAATGTCCACAAACTACCCACTAGTTTGTGCTAATTTCATATCACAAATTCTTCAAAATCTACAGTGTGCAAACGCCGACACTACCAACTGACATTTGAAAGTATCAGAACCTAGCACTACTGAACCCGAATGAATTACGCTTTACAGAATGGGAATATACCTGAGCTCCAGTTCAGCTTGAGCCGTGGCTCAGTTGAACCTACGCTGAACCTGGTATTATAAAACTGGCCCTTAGAGCAGCATATCAAGCAGGTCAAATCTAGGATAGATCTGATGTTTTGAAAAGTCCACCAGAATCAAGTGAATGGGGATGGAAAATTATTGAAAATGGATGGAAGCCCATCTGGTCCAAATTGCCAGGAATCTGGCAAGGTTGTAGAGAGCTAGAAAAATGCGGTTGTTCAAGCGATTGTAATATCATGCGTTGCCTATGCAGAAAAAATGATTTCCCCTGCACCCTTAAGTGCAAGAAATGCAAAGGAAAATGTAGCAGCAAAAGGTATAGGGCCTTCTACATTTATTAAAATACTTTCTTGTTAATTTCTTTTTTTTTCAATTACAAGCCATATGATTCCAGTAGCGATGACGAGGAAACTGTTATGATTTTATTTTGTATTTTGTTAATAAAAGCCATCTTTCTAACTTCAGAATTGTATTTTTGTTATAATTCCTTTACAATTTAATTTTTTTTTCACATCACCATTGGAATCAGCGACCTCAAATTATACTTAAACGATACCTCGCATAACATATTGCATTATTTTAAAACAATGTTAAAGTTTAAAATAGCCGCCGAGTTTTTAAACAAATTCTATTATTCTTACACTATGACTATTTTTGTTACATTTGCTAACCTTAAAGCGTTCACCTACAGTTTGATAACAGTCTTTGGATATATTCTTCTTTTGTTTTTAAACATTTTACCCGATTTTTTGAAAATGGCTGCCATTTTTGTCTATGAGGTCAGAGGTCAAAGTGCTGCGGGTCAAATTACTTCTATAAATATACAAAGCATACATGCCAATGGACTTGCTTTCTGCATTATTCGTCAGATTTTTATGTGTACCGCTTATACTATTAGGGTAATGAAGCCGTCTATCAAAGGTAAAAAAAAACAGCCCAGTACGCAAGAGGCAAACTATTCCCGGTCTGTCACAAATGTACGTTGGGCTGTTGAAGCAATTCATGGGATGCTAAAAGAAAAGAAAAACTGCTTGATCATGTTTTCGACAACAAAATGCTTTCAAAAATTAGAAGCTACTATTCTATAGCCTCACACATTAAATCGTTTCGAAAAGAGACTAACTTCAGATGGCACTATTTCTAACGAAATATTGGAACGAATGTTAATAAAACTAAATGAAGAAAATACTCTAGCAATAGAAGTAGATAATAAAGGCTGGTTACGTAAAAAACTTCCATTGGAAGTTGTTTCATTTACTGCCATTATTGATTTTCTCGAGTTGACAGAAACCGACATGAAAATTTTGTTTACTGGTACTTATCATTCGGCCGGGCGAATTCATATTTAGCTGAAATGTTAAACGATGATGGTTCTTTAAATATACACTACGTAAAAGAACAATAGATGCTTTGTTTAGTATACATCAAATAGTTCAGGATTTAAAGGCATTAAACAATACTTTTGTGAGTGTGCTAACGGACTGCGAACTGTTGGTTACTGTTCACACGTAGCAGTTATTTATTATTTGTCCTATGGAAGGTTCTTGTCAAAAATTCCGCGACCATCCGTAACGTTAAGTACACTATTTACAATGGGAGACATCAATGTGGTAATAAACGAAGATAGTGGTGATGATTAAGAGAATATTGTTTTATGTGTTTATTAAATAATTACGTAAATGCTACTTACTTGATTGCTTTTTTATTTTTCAGTATGTTGTACCAATTCAAAGTATTTCATAAAAATATATGTTATAGGACAATAAATGATAAATTATTTAAAAAAAATTGGTGGGTGTCCCTAATGTAGAAGTGTTCAAATATTTTTTTTAAAGAATAAAAAAAAAACAAACATTTCTTTGCAGAATAATAACCTATTTTTTTATTACTAATCCATCTGACATAGATATATATACTATATATAAAGCACCAAAAAATTGGTAAACGCAGTTTGTCAAAAAAATAAAATGAGAATTGATTTTTTTTACTCGAAAACTATAGGTTTCAGAAAGTCATAATTTTGCAGAATTACATCCAATGCTTATATGCACAATACAAAAAAAGGAGCAATTTTGCTTCACAGAGCAGATTTGCCATGCTTAGACGGTTATGCCTTTTTTTTCTTCCGTCACAGACATCCCTGAAAATGGTGTAAAATCATAGAAATAATGTAGTAATTCTTAATGCAAAATGGTACATGTTCTGTAGTCTAGAGTAGATAATATAAATTTGAGCCACAGTACTATTTTTATAAATGAAACCAAAGTCCGCCCTTATGGGGGGGGGGGGGGGTGTAAATAACTAACATGTCCGTGCAAAGGCCGAATTTTTGCATCTCTTAGTGCAAAATAACTGACGCCGGTACGACAACCAAGTCTCAACTCGCAAAGGGTTGAGACTTACTCTTATGGTGGATCAAAACTACCCCCCACCGCCACCTACGAAGGAATCTTATAAGTTTCAAAACGAGAAGAAATTTCAGGATTTAATAGTTTTAGACAGGGTGGAATATGGAGTGAATTCGATCCAACCACCGACAAAGGTCTAAAGATTACGTTTAAAGGTGGTCAAATTCTGAAAGGGTCAAATATTTGTGCCAAATATATAAATCTGGTACGGTACCCACCCAATATTCTTAACAAGGTTGAAGGTCACCCCTATTGACGGAGGGCATAACAACTACCCCCACAGACGGATGGATCTTATTAGTTCAAATATCCGGGAACAAAAATTCAGGCATTTGTAGTTTTATAGCAGGGTAGACAAATATATATATCATTCATTAAGCATTAGTTCTGTGCAGCGGACTCCAGTGTATGGAATCGATGTATTTTTTTACGCCGAATCCAAATTTCGAAATCCCAGGATGATTGTCCATGTCAATTTTTTTTATGAGCTAGAAACTTGAACGATTTTGGATAGGAAGGATACACGTAATAAATAAGCTTTTCGAAGGAAAATCATGATAGAGAACACCAGAAATTACATTTCCAAGTATTTTTCGGTGCTGGATTCGACTCAGAAGATGAAGAACCTTGCAACCTGTGGCGGAAATAATATAATCCGCAGATAAGTCCTTTTTTTGAGTGCCCTGCCAGTCGTGTTTTGTAGTTTTCGCTAAGGAAATATCCAGTGCGGGATGCTTAAACTAGTCTAGATACTTCCTTGTCTTGTGATACCATTGCCTCTTATTCTCAAAGGATTCGGCAATCCTTTTTTGGACTACGGATTTGGATTAATCTGTTAATTGAAATTAAAAAAAAAATGCATAAAAATTGAAAAGGTATTAAACATGGTAATGAAATAGAAAAATTACCCGTAACTGGAAAACGGAAATTGAAACTAATTACTTTAAAAATAATATTACATATACATGTGCAAAATATTAACTAGGGCCTTCTCATAACCCGCTGTAAAAGCTCTTTTTCTCTGCACTTCCACCGTAAATGGATATTTACCTGTGGAACAGTTAATATGAATAAAAGCTCCTTACGGCGAGCTAATATATGTATGTCTTGGCAGACAAACGAGGTGGACGCATTGATACAGGACGTTGAAGCGAAAACAGATTTCTGGGAAACATCAAAACAGAAGAATCAGAGAACGAGAAAACTCAGAAGAAAAATAAATAAGGAGATGATGATAGATGGAAACTTAAAGAAGCATGGAAACTTAGAAAGAAGCATCCCACCAACACCTACACTTCGCACCCGATAATGATAAATGGAAACTTAAAAGAAGCATCTCACAAACACCTACACTCTATACGTCATATGGCTGGCACCAAGCATGTCCCATGTCCAATCCACTTTACTATCTATCATCTCCTTATTTATTCTTCTTCCAAGTTTTCTGTTTCTTCTGTTTCTGAACCTAGCAGCTTGTAGTTTTATTTTTTAGTTTTATTTATTAACCTTTCCATAGGTAAATATCCGTTTACGGTGGAAGTGCTGGGAGGGGCCCTATCTCGCGGTAAAAAAATATCAGCTTTTAATAGCGGGTTATGAGAAAGAGGTCCGAGGGAATATTTTGTACACTCTGTATATTGTTTTAATTTCCGTTTTCCAATTCCGATTTTCAGTTTCGGGTGTTTTTCTATTTCATTACCTATATTAATACCCCTTCAATTTTACTTTTAAATTTTTTTCTCTGTTGTGTAATAAAGTAAGAATTAATAAACAAATACAATTAACAGACCAGACTAGACTTATCTTTTGGTCGCTTTGTGTTTTTGTTGGCAAAAATTATAAAAAGCCCTGTTGTGAATAAACCTACGCGTTATATAGCTTGTTAGCCAGCGTCACTTAAAAATGAGCTAACATTTTTCGAGAACAAAAAGTGTTCACAAAATCATTCTTTATCTGACAAAGACAACAGGATTCGAAAAAATATTTTTATTGAAAAAGTGCACTCACTTAAAATCCTCTTCCAAAGAACTTTTTTTTAAATCCAATGTTTAGTGACACACTACACGATTTTGGGAAGACAAAAAAATTGAAGTGACTTTTAAACTATCAACGATTGAATAACCACATATGTTTTTTTTTTTTATTGAAAACGACGAAACACACTGACACTGACAATTTTGATTTTCGCAGAGACTTCTCTATACATTTTGGCGTAAACTAAATAACGATGTCATTAAAACACTCACTAAAAGAGAAATTGAAGTAAAAACAAACCCATGCGCCTTATAACAATAATAAATGGTTCCATTGAAATATTGTTGAAACGAAGAGTAATTAAAATATCCTTAGTCAGTTTTCTCTCAACGTAATTAAGATTTCTTTTGATATTTAAAAAGTGAGTTATTAACTTGTCGACAAAAAAATCGGGCTATATAATCGGACGACTTATATAAAGGTAGAGTTTTCGTCGAGATACAGTTTTTCCCATTCCTTTTTTATCAAATAACCGTCTTGCCGGGGTCATAAATTTTAATTAAACTTAGCCCGTGAAACGGTAAATAAAGATTAAAATGTGCTGGCCTTTTTTTTTAACAAATATTTGTCAAATATTTTGACTCGAACTTTATATTAAATTGTGATATAACTTCCTCTGAAATTTCCTTCACTTTCAAATTATTACTTGTTATGAATATTGTGAGTATACAAGGAGGAGCTTTTTACCCGATTTTAAAAACTGTTGAAAAGGAAGAGGTTTTCAAGTCAAACTACATAGACCAAGCGCTAAAAAAGACCGAATTGCGTCAAATTGAGGTAAGAAGACTGCTTTTTTAATCACCAGACATTGTGATTCTGGATAAGTACCTTACTTAGGGAAATGTCGTGCAAGTTTGACGACGAAAAGTTACCGTTTGTCAGTCTAATCGAAGAGAGAGCAACTACGAAATTTTTTCTCTCTGAAAATGTTTGGTATGATGGGAGAATATGGAAGGGGAGAGGGATTTTTTTTAAACGAACGGTTACCGATATCTCTCCGCGTAGGTAGTTAGTATATGTACTTGACATACCCCAATTACATTGTCATTATTTTTAAACGTTCCATAAATTATGCAAAAGATGACATTTTTAATAGTTGTCGGACTGTTTTATACAGCAATTAACGTTTGACTATTTTAACATTATTACTATGAACTCAGTGTAGGTTGAGGTCGTGTGTCTGAAATCGTCGTATCTCTAATCTACCTGCCAGTGGACAAAAATCAACTGCACATATTGCATCCATGTTCGCATTTAGCTGTACTGATCTGTATGTATACTTCTAGTTTTATTGCTATTGGTATCTCCTCGATTATTAGCATCGAATATAATAAGAAAAATATTTTAAATATTTTAATTATGCAAATTGTTTAAATTTTATATGAAGTGATGATCTGAATTAATTGAAACTGCATTTGTCACATCGCAAACAAATTAAAACAATAAAATCTCTGCAGCAGAAGAATTCCTCATTCATCTTCTTGTATGCTCCAATATAACAATAGTCGCGTCATTTTAGCACGAGAAACCTGAAATTCTCCAAAATTGAAGATACAGGGTCAATTGGCTTCATTTTTGTTGCAGAGTTCTAAAAGACATTCAGAAAAACAGTACCTTTTATTTTTTGGCGGAAATATTTAGTTTCATTTTTTGTCCAATAATTGGCGAATTAATTGAAAAATTTGTTATCGTACACAATATGCCATAAAATTAGATGAAAATTGCTACTCGGGGGTTTTGGGATCGCTGATCACGAATCTTAGGGCCAATTTGGGAAATTCAAAATGGCGGACCGGAAGTAGAGCAAGATCCTCAGGAAAACCTAGTATTTTTTTTCTTTTTTCGACTTTCGACTGAAAGTATACTAAAATATACTACTTCCGGTCCGCCATTTTGAATTTTCCCTAATTGGACATCAGATTCGTTATCAGCGATAACGAAAACTCCCGAGTTCCCAATTTCAGCCCAAGAAAGAAAAAAATGCTAGGTTTTCCTGAGGATCTGGCTCTACTTCCGGTCCGCCATTTTGAATTTTCTCTAATTGGCCATCGGATTCGTTATCAGCGACCGCGGAAACCCTCGAGTTCCCATTCTCAGCCCAAAAACGAAAATACTACGAATTTTTCCCGAGAAATTGACTCTACTTCCGGTCCGCTACTTTGAATTTACCCAATTAAATTCGTAATCAGCGACCTTGAAAACCCCCGAGTACAGATTTTCAAGTCCATGATATACATTCTCATTTTTTATGAAAAATGGCCCGTTTCCGGTCTGCCATTTTGAATTCCCCAAATTGAACTTCAGACTCGTGATGAGCGACTCCAAAAACCTCTATTTTCGTCTAATTTTATAGCATATTGTGTATGAAAACAAATTTTTCAACCAATTTAGTTAAATTGGCCATTAGAATTGGCCAATTATTGGACAAAATATGAAACCAAACTTTTCCGCCAAAAATAAAGGGTGTCTTTCTCAACTCTTTGCAACAAAAATGAAGTCAATTGACCCTGTACCTTCAATTTTAGAATTAAAATGCCAAAATCACGCGACTACAAGAGATTTTTCATTTTATATTAAGCCTTTTATATTTTACGTATATTTACTAAATGATTTTACCATTATTATAAATAAATGTTTGCTATACCTAATATTTCTATTCAGACCAGAGCAGTAATATTTTTTTTTTGTTCCAGGTATGTCCAAAAGGCCTTTCTGTATCTATTAACAGTAAGTGATTAGTTATTAGGGTTTTTAATTACTCCAATTTTCAAATTTCGTGTTGTCAGAATGATAAATGTTCCGGTTAATTTCGCTTGATATCATTATGGGTTCTTTGTAATAGGCTAAAAGTATATTTGCAGACAACATTTGATGTTTGTATATCAAGGGCCATCACATAATAATTTTGTTTGTTTATATACATATATGATATCTTGGTACAAGGTTGTGGGGTAAAGCAATATGGAGAGTTCCTACGACTGTGCATTTTTAACCATCCGATTTCCGAATGCATCATCTCTGCGATGTAAATCATGAATAAATTTAATGCATGAATTTTGAACTTGTATTCACGAGGAAGTATTCAGATTTAGGCACAAGAACTAAACATTGAGCCGCCTATCATAATAATTTTTGATTTTTTATTGAGACAGTGTCTGTTAGAGTAGATATTTTTTAAATAAACTGTGTGACTCCTGACTAAAGATTTTACGAGGTTAACCAACTGAAAATGGATACCAATATATATTTCTTCTTTATATGCCAACTTTTGTCTGTCTACTAATAAGGAGATACCATTTATGACCTGACGGTTGCATGAAATACTATAACTGATGATTTATTAAATTTCATAGAACAACAGTGATTTTTCGAAATAAAAACCAAAGCATTGATCTCTTCCGATCGACACTATTTTCAAGAGGTGGAATGTCAGAGATACAATAAAAATTTGTGTCATCTGCATAGAAATGCGGCGTAAAACGTCTCAAATAGCGATGAAAATCAGATATGTAAATTATGAATAACAACGGAGCCATAATTGACTCTGAAGGTGAACCATATATGACAGATTTTTTATACGTTGGTATTTACAACCACACTTTGCTTTCTACTACTGAGAAATGATTCTGTAAAATGTCTTGTAATTTCAGATCCATAATATTTAATATTTGAGTTTAAAACATAGCAATGTATGGTTCGTAGTAATAAATATTTGAATGTAATCAAATGAAAGGAGTAAGAAACTAATGACATTCCTTTTATTCAAACCTCCAATAATATTGACATTACTTTTAGAAGGGCACTAGTAGTATGTACTATGGTTCTCACGAAAGCTGAATGGGCTTGTTCCATGATATTCTTTTTATATGGTTTTTATACTTTTTCATATAGTACTCGATATTCTCATTATACGCTTAAAATTTCGTATTATTAACTTTTTCCGTTCTCGAGACATAAGGAGTTGAAATTAGTAATAGTTGCAAAAACCGAGCGCTCATTTGTGACGTCACTATACGCAAGTGACGTAAGAAAAATGGCTTTCTGGGACCTTTCAAATTTAACCTGAAAAGTCGAAAAACATGGAATTTTTAAACGCTGGTAACTAAATAAATACGTCGAGTGGAAGTTCGTTCTATGTGTCTACGGAAAGGAGAAGGTCGGTGATGAATTATAATCGTAAATTGCAGGGTCAAAATCGAAAATTCGTTCTTACAGGAGCGAAAGAAAATCGTAATTTTTTGACATTTCACCAAATTGTACTCCCCTACTGTCAAGTAGTAAGCAAAACAAACAGTACTTCGAAAACTCTTATAATTATAACCAATAAGGAGCATCAAGTCTATTGAGATCGCCGAGTCTATGCGTATAGTAACGTAGCGCCTGGCCACGCCCCATTTTCGCGAGATGGAAATTTGTAATAGTTTTTAAGATACTAAACGTGCGAATAAGATTCTGATTTTTTGCAGATCCATTAATTTATACTTGCACTTTCGATTTATGAAATAAAAAAAAAATGCCGAACAAGCCCATTGGTTAGTAGGTACAATTAAGTTTACTTGAATATAATCATAAATGTGACTACAAGCCAGCCTTTCCAGAACTTTAGATACAACTTGAAGCATATTTATTGGTCTTAGATCTAAAGAGTCTTAGATTTATTCACTTTGTGACCTGGAAAATTGAGTGATTTTTTCAAAAAAAAAGTGCTTTTTTCTGCTTCAGTTCTTTTTTTTCTGGGTATAAGTGAGAAGTACTTATAATAAGAATTAAGTAGCTATTTAGGTACAGGTAGCAAGAGAAATGTTAATATATAAGTACTTAGGTACATATTTTAGGTACTTTATTATTATTCTTAAGCACAAGGGACTTAGTAACAATAATAATAATAAGCTGAGAAGTTGAGCAAGTACAAAAACCTCCAAATAGAAGTGAGCAGAATGAGGAATGCAAAAACCACAGTCGTGCCAGTAATAGTAGGGGCCCTCGGAATTGTTAAGAGGGACCATGATTTTCTGCACTTCTCAGAGAGAATGCGAAATTTTAGTTTTGTTTTATTTAACATAAATACCCCTGCCAAACAAGGGACGCATACTCGAGTTTAGATCGCAAAAAAGAAAAATATAATAGTTTTAACGTTGAGATATTTGAGAAGTCACGTCCATTGCGTATAATAAAACCAAGAGTTCTATTTATGTTGCAAATTAACGTGTCTATGTCATTTACAAAGTTGAATTTTTTGTCAAATATTACTCCAAGATCTTTAAACAAGGACGGTCGAGTTAAAAGTTCGTTTTCTAGAGAGTAGTTAAATGTATAATTAATATCCTTCGTGGAAAATGTCATTTATTTATTTCGGAAAATTTAGACCCTAACGTACAAGTTGATGTAATTTACACCGATTTTTCAAAAGCCTTCGACAGACTTGACCACAGGATTTTACTTAGTAAACTTCGCATTGCAGGTCTGTCTCCCTCATTAATTACATTTTTCCACAGTTACTTAAGCAATAGAACACAACATGTGGAATGTCACGATTTCAAATCTGTTCAATTTCAAGCCATTTCTGGGGTCCCACAAGGATCCATTCTAGGCCCCCTCATCTTTGTTTTATTTATCAATGATATAATGGATTACTTGGATGTTGATATCTGCCTATATGCTGACGATGCAAAAATCTTTACCACAATAAATTCTGTTACTGACTGCAAAAAATTACAGAATAATCTACTAAAAATTAAAAAATGGTGTGATGCAAATAGTCTCCCCCTCAATGTTGAGAAATGTAATGTGATGTCATATAATAGGAAAAAAGATCCCATCCTCTACAAATATAACTTAGATAATATTGCGCTGACCCGTCCCGAATTTATCAAAGACCTCGGCGTCGCCTTCGATAACAAACTGGCAATTACAAACATATTGAAGAAATCGTGCAGTCCTCGTATAAAAATCTGCGTTTTATTCTTGGGACTTCTAAAGGTTTTACAGATGTTGATGTATTCTTGTTGCTTTTTAACACCTTCGTATGATCAAAATTGGAATATGCTTCGCTAATCCTGGGTATATAATCCATATAGACTCTCTGGAGCATATCCTAAGACGATTCCTAAAATATATGTCATGCCAAATTGACGGAGTTTACCCTGCAGTATGGCTCCCGCAACAAGAACTTCTTACTAGGTTTGATATAGATAGTCTTGAAGTACGCAGAGATAAACAGGCTCTGCTATTTTTATATAAAATAATTAATAATATGCTAAATTATCTCCTGCTTTTAGAAAAACTAACGTTTTCTGTACTACGTGTTAATTCTAGGCACACCAATACCTGCTATCTCTCCAAACCTAGAACTAATCTCCTAACTTTTCCCCCCTCCATTTTATTTGTAACACCTACAATCATCTGCAGGACAGATTTGATGTTTTTCATACACAGTTAAAAACAAGAAAACATTTGAAACTGTAATATCTTATATGTAATGTAATGCTATAATTTTATGTTTATGATTTTACTGTTATGTAAGTTGTATTGTTCCTATATGGAGTATACTGTAATTGCTACCTGTACTGTTGGGTGGTGTATTTTTAATATAAAATAAAAATATTAAAAAAATAAAATTACGTTACATTTTTGCACGAGTAATGTGAGGCACATCTAGCGCCGAATTTAATGCAGTCACTTATATTAGAGATTATATTATGTAGAAGCTTGGTGTCATCTGTATACATTAAAAAATGAACATGTAGTTCATATGCTATATCATTGATAAATATATTAAACAAAGGTGGTCCAAGAGCAGACCCTTGAGGTACACCAGAATAAGATAAGCAATCAGTAGACCTGAATCCATTATACGCGACGTACTGTTTTCTACCTGACAAGAATGAATTTAAAAAGTGTGTAAGATTCTGTCGAACTCCAATGTTAGACAGTTTTTTAATAAGAATGTTATGATTAAGTCTGTCGAATGTTTTTGTGAAATCAAACTTGCATCTCAATGGACTCAGATATATATGATAGTGTCGTGATATGGCACTCTAAGGTTTCCAGTATCATTATTGTTAGAGTCAGATTACATTGAAAATAATTCATATTTTTGGCAACTCTAGGCAACTCATATCAGTTTCTAATACAGTTTCTAATGTATAAAAACCCTTAAAATTAATAAGTTAATAATTATAAAATGTTGTTATAATTATTTAATTGAACACTGATTTGTATCGATTTATTTTAAGATTTATTCAATTACTTGTATTTAGTAGAAATGATAAAACATCGAACTGATGTAAGGATACCAAAACTCGGCGGTTTTGCCAACGACACTAATTAACACAAAAGTGTTATGCGAACTGAATCCGTACACATTCAGTGGCGTAATTATAGGAATGTCCGACTTAATTATTCATTTGAGTATAGCTGGCGAAAATGAAACTGTACGCACGACACGGGTATGTGATATTTCTTTTGTTTCTTTGAAATAACCAACCGTGTATATCGAAACTCAACGCAAACAGTGTACGGTTTGCAAATCCACCCAACCCATTAGGATATTTGTGTTCGCAGAAAATTGCATGAACGGTTTTGAAAATATTTAAGTGCATAGTGCATAAGAATAAAGCTGCAACGTGTAGTTTGGTTTGAATGGTTCTCTGCATAGAAATAGAGCCTTTGTTTTACAAATGCCCATACATAACATAAAATACAACGTGAACATGTATATAGAAAGACAACACACAGAGCCTGCTTTAACTCTCCCATAAATTCGGGACTACATCACACTCCGAATGTCGCGCCATGGGCGTCTGAAAGAAATTTTGACGGGAGACAAAATGAGTTTAAAATCAAATCGAATTCTTTTTAATGATATTAGAAGCAATCAAAGATAAGATTTATTCACAATAATCTTGTATTACTTTTGGCAGCTTAGCTCGAGAAAAAAAAAACATAAAATTTGAAAATACGAGCGGTATTTGTGGAGAATACTTCCACGAAAAAATTATTTAAATACATAAGACTTATATGTAATATAAAACGTTGCCACTAGTTGCATGCAGATGCTTTCTTGGCGGTTTCTTGTGTTTATTAACTTTTTTTCAATTTCATCATTTATTTTTCATAAAGGTGCATTTTCAAGACAACTCGTCTAGTAAAAAGCAATGTAGGTATATTTAACAAATGCAGCTGCAGAGACTTAAAAGTCCGCGAATTCGCCATGGCGATTTCTATGACAACCAAGAAACGAGATAGCACGTTGGGACCATTCATATTGTTACAGACTGTCGGAAAGGAGTCTTTATTGTAAAGATTCTCGAACACTCTTCACCCAACCACATTACGAGTAATGACAGAGCAACTACTACATTGACAATGCCCATAGATATTAGGTATTGACAGTCCCGTTATCAGATATCGAAATGGAATATGGCTCTAGTAGAGTCATCTAGTGCTGCTACTAGAACTATATATTCCACACAGTATGTACGCCAATGAATGGGCTAGAATTATTATTGTGATTTGTGCGTATTGGTATACTTCATCCTTGTTTGATTTAAGAGGTTTGAAAGTTAAGTTCAGTTGAAACGTCAAATAAGTGCTCCTTACGAATTGAAATGTACACTGTACAGTGCATAACTTTAATTTCCTAAGTTGTTATCCTGTTGTTATTTTTTAACGGATTGCCGTAAGTACATTTTTAGTGTCTACTACGTGGATGTTGAAGTAAAATACTAATTCCATCTGATCAATTAATTAATACTTTGGGAAAGTGGCTAATGAAGTGTCTCGTCAAGAAATATATCATATTATATTAATAGAAGCAATACATAGTTCATATTTATTCTGCTCGATACCTTTCGTTTCTATTCTTTAGTATACCCATTTGATTTAATTAAGTAGCTATATTATAACCAGACAAATATTTTTAATAATCACCGTAAAAAAACAGTTGAGAGTGTGTATGAATGTGTGTAGAGTATTTCTTGTAAAACTGTTGTTACATTTAAAATATTTTTTCAAATTTAAAACAGATGTAAATTAGCCTATTAAACTAGACCATATCCGTCACACTGGATGGCAGAGACTCGTAAACTATCCTTTCTCGTCAGTATACTTATAAATCTAAAAATATTGTTTGAGAATGGTGTCAGATATGTTTACATTATATTGCTATTTGTATGTAAAAGTTGTCTCTGGAATTTATGAAATACCTCCAGGTCTCACTAAAATTTGAGAGCGTCTAGAGATGCTCACGCATAATTGTAAAATATCCTTGTCACTATCTGATGTAATTCTTGTATTCATCATCATCATTGGTTCTACAGCCCTATAATTCTTTTATTAACTCTCAAAAATTCTCCAAAAAAGTCAACAATATCAACGCAGAGGTATTCATTACTGTATTAATATAAACAATTAGTGTTAAATAAACTATTCATAAAAACTAGCTAAATTGTCTCCAAATATTTATTAGGCGATACTGAAATACAGGGTGTAATTAGTTTCATGTCATTAAAAAAACTGGTAATAGGGACCGACTAGACAAACAAAAAACCTATATGACTTTTTTCTCTAGGGGCACTTTGAAAAAAACTGACCTAGGTTTAACTTTTTAACGTTAAGGTAGGAAACATTTTAGAGCCACTGTTTTTCAGGGTCAATGGATATTATAGTTCCGAATATTAGAAATAATAAAAAACTGTAATACCTGACTTGTGTTCCCGCCGGAAGGAGTGCGGCACTTTGATGGGATTACTTGTACCGAACTTTTTATACCACTAATTATGAAAATGTAAATAATTCCTTCTTAGAGGAGCGAATTCGAGACTCTATCGTGCCGTTTTTTTTTCTGGCGTAGAACCAGGTCAAACATGGTAGGTTTTGTTAAGCATGTCACTGGGCATATGAAATCGTATTTCACGACATTTTTTCGTGGTCTGGACCTTTTTAAATTAAAAAAAAGGGAAAATATTGCATTTTAAATAAAATGTGTTTTTTTTTGTTTCCACCGTCATATCTTCAAAACTAATGTTGCTATAGACGTTGTTTTTTTTTTTCAATTAAAGTACACACAATAGCGCTTTTAACTGTACTAATGGTTTTTACACAGTTTGCAATTTCATTTATTTAAAAATTAAGAAAACTAGATATTTGAATTTTACGTATTACAATTTTCACCAATCGATAAACTTTTTTATTTTTGAAAATTTTTATACACATACAGTGAAGCAAATGTAGCCCAAACATTAGAAAAGTTTTTGATATAATTATTTTTTTCCCAATGTGTATCGTTTGGCAACAGCGATTTTTTTTAAAGCGCACTAAATTAGTCATATGTATTATTGCACACCGCGTATGGAAGGTAGGATAAGATGCGTCTAACTAATAGACTATTCAAATTTATTGACCCCTCACCTTAACCGCGAATATCTCAAAAACGGAGGAACGGAAAAAATTTAAAAAATTATGTGTCTATTGTAAATCATTCACTGAAATTTGAATAATGTACATTGGACAGTTTTGAAGTGCTGCTAAGTTATATTGAAAAATGTCCCACTTTTTAAGAAAATTTTGACAATACCAGTTTTAAATCCATTATATATTTGAAAATATGCCTACTATATAAATAATCTTTTAGATGCTGATAAGGCGTGGTATTTTTTGTACGAGGAAATTTTTTCATAATTTTGTATTCTAAAATTTTGCAGTTATTCTAAAAAACACATCATGTTTATTCGGTTATTTATCAAGATATTTACAAACATTTTGATAAAATGGTTAATTATATAAAATGTAAGCATTTTCAGAAAAAAGAATTGGTATATATCAAATATTAATTTAGTTATCAAGTGCAATAGATAATATTATTGCCCGGGTTCTGCAATATTATCTAGTGCACTTGATAACTAAATTAATATTTGATATATACCAATTCTTTTTTCTGAAAATCCTTACCTTTTATATGATTAACTAGTTTATTAAAAATCTTTGAAATACCTTGATAAATAGCCGAATAAACATGAAGTCACCTTTTTGACAATAACTGCCAAATTTTAGAATAAAAAATGATGAAAGAATTTCTTCGTACAAAAAATGCCGCGCTTTATCGGTATCTAAAATATTATTCATATAGTAGGCATATTTTTCAAGATATAATGAATTTAAAACCGGTATGGTCAAAATTTCCTTAAAAAGTAGGGTATTTTTCAATATAACTTAGCAGAACCTCAAAACCGTCCAATGTACATTATTCAAACTTCAGTGAATAATTTACAATAGACACATAATGAACACATATTTTCTCAAATTTTCTCTGGTCCGCCATTTTTGAGATTTCACGGTTAAAATGAGGGGTCAATACATCTGAATCGTATATTAGTAGTTTGCGGGATTTAGAGTATACGTATAAATAGTTTTAAATAAAAGCGATGCTGTAGAATATTCGCAATTTAGTTTTCTAAAATAATGGAGTGCATTATTTGTAAGAAAATTGCGCGAGATGATGACAAATATGTGGTACCAAGACCTAGGATACAAGGTTTGTTGTCACTAATATCTAGTGCTGAAAAAACACGACATCACGGAAATATTGTGTCAGAAAAGATATTTTAAATGACGAAATTTAATTAAAATATCATATAGACTGTCCTGTCGTATAGGTTTTGAAAACATGAACGTTTTTTGCAATCATACAGTGACGCCGCGCCGCGCCGATTTGCAACAGATGCTTTATAGTACTTAATCGAATACGAAATATTAATAATAGATGGAGGATTTAAATTAACAGAAAAAGTAGTTTCACTACATAAACGTCATTCAGAAATGACCAAAAATCTATTTAGCAAACAGCAAGATATACCAGGATGATTTTGCATGCAATGTACGAAACTAAATTTAGCAAACAAACATTGGTGAAATTAGTTGATATAGATGTATTAATTTTACTTACTCTCCTTTTTTCACTAGCAGACAATTTTTGTAAATATAGAAGGTAGTGCAAAGTTTATGAACAACAGTTTGTTCTTGTCTTCATTGTTTTACTGGTTGCGACACCACTAATGGTTTTTTTTAAATATTTAAAAAATCTGCGCTTGATGTTCTTAAAGAATATTGTTGCTTTTAAAAAATTATCGGAATTGCCATTGTTGTCTAAAGACGAAGCTTTAAAAATCTTTACAAAATTGATTCTAGTACTGCACAAAAACAAAAGTAAACAAATTCAGATATTAAACGACCTAAGGATCAAATTAGCAACAACAACAAACGGAGCTTCCTTCAACTGAAGGCACCTTTTACCACCCATTCTTAAGGTAAACATATATATTTAAATCATAGATTTCCTATCTAATACATTTAGTTAACTATTGCAGGTTTATGCATCAACTTAGAATATCGTACAGAAGCAATATGCCAACTACACTTATAAATGCACATGGTTCAGGACGGAATTTAAGTGACGATGTTTGGACAATATTTTCATTAAGTATTTATTGTTCAGATAAAAATTGTGAAAATCGAAAATATGATTGTGTTAAAGAAGGCCTAAAATGTTGTAACGAGTGTAAATGCCGTACTTGAAATACTGTTATTTAAAGGTTTCGATGAATGTACAGACGAACTAGAATGCTTTTAACGCAGGGCCTACGTAACTAAATACTCATTTTTCAATAGAAAAATAGTTGCAAAAAAATAAAGTTGTTTTATTCCTGCGTCTTGGTTTAATTCAATAAAAAATGTGTAATAACCTACTTATTAGGTGGGTACTTACTTTATAACAATGATTTATATTTACCTGCTTTTAAATATTTTTTACCTTAAAACAACAAAAGGTAGGTTCGTACCTATTTTGAAGCTGTTAATAAAAGCCCGATTAGTACACATGAATCCAACAACCGTAGTCCGCAGGCGGTAAGCAGTATAATGAGAGCCGGGCGTGCAAGAATATGATTTAGCCCGTTTTAAAAAAATCGCTGACTACATACTATAACCTGCACATCAAAAATTATGATTCTAAAAACTTTTTTCATATATTGGCTTCAATTTGTTCACAGCATGTATATACATATTTTCATAAATAAAAATTTTTCTCGATTGCTGAAAAATACATTCACGAAAATAATAACTTTAAGTTTGCTATTATTTTAACAATTAAAAAATATATATTTTACAATCACATTGTACATAGTTAGAAGCGCTATTGTGTCTACTTCAATTTAAAAAAAAAATCAGTTCCATAGCACAATTATTTTTAAAGATATAACGATGGGGACGTTAAAAAACATGTTTCATGGAAAATTCATTTTTGTACAGTTTTTTCGAAATAAGAAAGTTCCAGACCACCAGAAAATGTCGTGAAACGTGTTTCATGTACACGATCACCTAATTAAAGAATCGCACCAAGTCTGGTTTGGTTCTACGCCAGTTTTTTTTTCTCGGAAACTAAGCGTCTTTGCTTCCCAATTTTACTCGTCTATCTCTTTTGGCACAATGCAAGAATAGCATGGCCGCATGGTTTAAATAGGATTTGTTTACATGTGTTTTTCAGTTTGGAACAAAGTTACAAAGTTATTGTAGCTTTTATTGTTGTTTATAAGAATTTATAAAATTTAAAAGTGGTTTATTAACATTTGTAACATTGTATTAAAAGCTTAAAAAATTAGCAATTATTTTATGAAATTGGAAAACAGTTAGACGTCCGAGATACGATAACCGAAAATAGTTGTGTATTTTAAGTTAGGAAAAAATCTGATTTTTTTAACGAATTGAGCACATAATTTTTCCCAGTCAGGTATCGAAAACTAAAAATCGAGACTTTGGTCTCTATAAAAATCAATGTAAACAATAATAAACAGATCAAAACAACACAGGGAACACTACTACTAATAATAATAGTAATCATACCTTTAATGCCCAATAGGTAACACCCAATAACTGAACAATTCTTTTGAATTTTTCACAAAAATTGTTCGAAATGACATCTCCACGTCTACATGTTTCGGCCCGTCGAACTCATGAACTAAAATACGTTGTTGCAATTGTTCTAAAGCTCTTCCGCACCAGCTGCATTTCCACCACTTGCTCCATCCACCATGTGCATATCCGCGAGCTCTGGATACGTGTAATCTCTCATAATGTCCAAAATCTGCGTTTTAAAACACCAAACTAAACTGTGAATTAACGTTATCAATAAAGAAAACAAAAAGAAAAATTTGATCCAAAATTCAAAAAGTAACACAAAAAGCACGAACGAGAAGTAGTGTCTTACGTAACCAAGTACTAACGACTTGAATGATAAGTCAATAAAATAAATCTTAACATAAGTGGCACAAAATTCAAAAAGAACAAAAGCAACAGACAAAACCAAGGAACGGGTAGGTCGCGTCATGTGTACGTTGTTTACTTACTAAGTAAGGACGCAAACTGAAATTATTACTTGAGAATATTACAAGGGAGAGTACAGCACGCGTAATAAGATAGTTTGGCCGCGAAGAAACAAAAAACAAGGCGGTATCCTCTGTCGGTTGCTTTTAACTGCTCTGTCGGCATACTTATTTGCAGGAATGTCAGAGTATTATGTCCATGTGTGACAAGACGCGAGGCAATGAAACCTACCCCAATATGCCAGCAGTTCTCAAACTATGTTATTAAGTATTTTGGAAATTTTTGTTTATTTTGTTTTCTCCAAAACTATGAGCTTTAGACCCCATGTTATATAAGGTTTTTTTTGTTTGTCTTGTCGTTCCCTACCGCCAGTTTTTTTAATGACATGAAACTAATTACACCCTGTATGTGATTCACGATTCCGCCTGTTTTCCTACAGCGGGCCACTAATTGTAAAATCACCAACAATAAAGTATCCATCACTTTGTGCACACTTTGTTTACGTTAGTGATTTCTAGTGTCATTTTTTGTGCATGCAATTATCTTTGGTTATATTGAATCTGATGATTGGAAAACTACCAGTATTGCTCCTTTCTTATGTTACTAACAAAGTTATAAATAGGTAAGTGATTTCGTTGTGCTCTTTATTGTTTTAAAATTTGCAGAATGAGATTTACATTTTGCGACTGCTTATCTTAAAGCGACAAGTAAAAAATTGTTTTTCTTGTTTTTATTCATGTTAATGTTCAAGGAGAACGATTTATTAATACCATTAACTTTTTACTTCTCATTTTATATTGGCATAATCTTGAAACGCGTGAGGGATTTTAATGGCTTTATAGATTTACTATTTCTTTAGTCGGTTGAAATTGAGCTTTGTTATTGCACTCATTTGGAAGATGAATATCTCCAACTATGTCTGTTCAGAGTTCGGTTGTCAGAGCGCTATGTACAATTTATGAGTAGCGTACTCAGACGCCTTTGTAAGAATGTTTTTGCTTTGATAAATATAATGAAAACTTCGCAAACGTAAATAATCCCTCCATTTTTCCAACGTGCTGCTGACTAGAGATGGGTCGAACGATAAGAGCACCATTACATGGCGATCGTTTCAAAGTAATGTTAATGGGTGGAACCTCTTTTACCATCTCTATCGCTTACTGAACTCTATTCAAATTGATGCATACCCACTAGTAAGTTCCCTCAAATAATTCTTTAGAAAAATTTATATTGGGTGTTCGACGTGTTGCCCATTTTGTTTAACACACGTCTTTATGCAATTTTGAAATGAGGCCATTTAGTGGGACCATTTCTTCCAATCCATTGAAATGAGTAATATTTAACAGGTCCTTTACTGTAATGTCTTTTTGTACATTTTTTGCCGATTTCGTTATTCGACAAGCAATAAAACCTCAGTTTGGTATAAATTGTCGTGTACAACGGAGCATTTATCACACTTATCAGTCGTTAGTTACAATTTGTATTGAATTTATCATATTTGGAATTTTACAATATGAATTTTAATAAAGCGGAACTTGTAGACATGACTTTTGTTTTGGGCGAGTCAGACAGAAATTGTTTACTTTCCAATAGAATTTATCACCAACTTTATCCTGGAAGAAGGATTTCTGATGTTAGCAGCTTCCAAAACCTTCTCAATAGAGTTTTGGAAACTGGAAACGTCGAATATAAAAAAAGTGAAAGAATAAGACGTGTTGTGAACGAAGAAAATGAGTTTTCTGTGGTGCTGGCAACGTTTGAGAATCCCAATGTTAGTCAAAGAGAAGTGAGCTCATTAGTAGGAATAAGTAGACGGTCTGTGGGTCGAATCTTAAAAACAAATAAGTTGAATGCATATCATACTCAAATGCACCAGGAATTATCTGATGACGATTTTCAAAAGCGCCGACAATTTTGTAATTGGGCCAGAGGTAAAATGCAAGATGATGTCAACTTCTTCAGTAATGTTTTATTCACTGATGAGGCAACTTTTCATAAAATTGAATTTGTTGATAGGCACAATTTCCATTATTATGCTTCGGAAAATCCTCACTTTTTTATGCAAGTTGATAATCAACACAGATGGTCTATAAACGTTTGGGGAGAAATTATTGGAGAACATGTAATAGGGCCATATTTCTTTGATGGTACATTGGCTGGAGCTGTTTATCTTCATTTTTTGGAAAACTGTCTGCTACAATTATTGGTAAATCTTCCTGAAAAAATTTGAAATAGGATGTGGTTTCAGCACTATTGTGCTCAACCACATTTGCAGTCAGAGACCACTTAAATAATACCTACCCTCATCAATGGATTGAAAGAAATGGGCCCACTAAATGGCCTGCTAGATCCCCAGATGTTACAAAAATGAATTTCTTTTTATGGGGATACGTGAAGGAAATTGTTTATAGAGACACACCAACAACAGTACAAAATATGAAGGAAAGAATAATAACTGCCTTTAGATCTATCACACCGGCAGTTTTAGGAACGGTGGGAACCTCATTTCAAAAGCGCATAGAGATGTGTGTCAATCAAAATGGGCAACATATGGAACATTTATTATAATGTTTTCTACTGAGTTATTTGAAGAAACCTCTTTTTAACTTTATTTTTGAATTTTGTAATTATTGCTCAATAAAACGAAATTTGTTGCAAAAATATACAGGGTGTTACGTTCGAAAAGAATTGAGAAAATTGAATTTAAAAAATTCTTAATTGAAAAATAATGTTTGGCCACCCTGTACAGTTTTAGGAAATGAAAATGATTCAAAAACATTAATTAGATGTCTTGTAACTGGTATTCACATAAGTTTTTCTTAAAACCTGTAATTGTGACTGTGGTGATTTTTTTAATATCCATCTGCAGATTGCATTACTTCAACAAAGAAATTCATTACATCCGAGTGGTTGAGAGATATTCAATACTAATATAGGAATGAATAGAGCCTAGAAGGAGGCTTCAAAAAATGTACCGATATACATAACATTCCATTAAAAAAAAACACTTGGTCCTGTAATTTGGTCTTGGCTGGCCCTGTATGTTCGAAAATAATTTCCAGTTATAGACTTTTTATCGTATCTAGCTATTGTAGAACTCGAGATATCGAAATCCGACGCACTATTGCTCCACCCTGTATAATAGCAATATTTAAGTTGTTTTAAATTGTTTTCTGACTCACTACAAAATAAAGCAAGTACGTATATTACTTTTCACACAAGCTGTATACAAGACGTAAAAGGCTTATTATTTTGAAGCTATTTAAAATCTTTGAAGTAGGTTTTATTTATTTAGAAAACTCACGTCTTCGAATCCATAAATACATTTATGTGTGCACGTCCCTGGTCTATGGGCTCTGGGCGATGCTTCTACGACTTAGACAAAACATTTACTAGGGCATTTCAGACCAATAACGTCAGCTTGTTAAGCGGATGCTTACATGTTTTTGCATTATATTGTGGGGTATTTGGATTCCAATGCAAGTAAATAGCTTTCTGCACGACAGTCCTAACATAATAATAATAGTAATGATGGTAAAAAGGAAAATACCGATATGGGAAAGGACACTACTTTGTTTCCTATCACTACTGTATTGGTACCGAAACTGCAGTAACGTGTATGTTACAATAAATTCAGTGATAGGAATCAAAGCAGTGTCCTTTCTCATATCGTGATGATTAACTATCACTAAGTAACGGCTTCACAATTGATTTTTAAAAGGAAAATATTTGATGACATGTACGTATAAGGTACACTAACGACCAAAATTAACTGATTTTGAAGTTGATTTTTTTAAAACCGTTCTGTCCATTTTAATGTTTGTTTTGTAGAATAACTCTTGTAAATATAAAGCCATGCGAATTTAAACTATAGAATATATTTTCTATAAATACAAATCATAACAATAATTCAAATCACCCATAAAATCGAATTGCAACTTCATATTTTATCAACATGTTCATTTTTCAAGTCAAAGTGCTTGAACAGTAACAACATGTTACTAACTCTTTGAATAATTAACGAAAAATAATTAGCATATCTAATATTATAAATATATGAAATTGCAATTAAAGTTCAAAATAGGTAAACTGTGTTAGTACTTATTGATAATCCATACAATATACTAGTTAAAGTTTATTTGCTGTATAGCACGTCTAACAGCAACGTGCCATCTATCGCGGTTGCTTGTTAGGCGCAAAGCCTCATATATATAAACTCTTTCCTATCAGCCCTTTGTTGATATAAGCCCAAAGTTTTGGAAGTTACCTTCAGCTCATCTGGTTTTGCTTGAACTGTCACCTTTCCTATATTGTCGTCTTGCTGATGTGGCCAAAAAAGTAAAAGACATGGAAGATACGGCATTGAAAAGTTGCTTTTGAGGACGTATTTTTTTGCAGAATCGAACTATTAGTGCTATAGACTGTCCAGGGAATTCATAAAAAACATTCTCAGAATATTTTAGATAATATCAAAACGCCGTCTACCTGCTTCCCTGGCGGCCCATGTCTCAGAACAGTACAGGAAGAGGAAGAAAGCTATGGAGTTTACAAATCTGATTTTTATACGTCTCATGATATTTCTGTCACGCCAAATTTTGCTCAACTGGAAAGTTGAAGATCTCACCACCTCAGTATTCTTTGCCTAACAACACTAATGAATTATGAAATTAAGGATAAATCGTCAAAAATGGCAATATTTACTTTCCAATCAATTTACCTTAACATCTGATATACCGCAAGGATCAATTTTAGGACCACTTTTATTTCGTGAATTCACATTTATTTAATACATAAGAGAAAGTCAATGGTTACATATTGCGTTAAATTTTCATTAGTCTCAATTGAGAAGAAATGCACGAATCCATTAAAATTTTAAATGGAGAATTAGAAGAACTTATCATTGATTTATACAGGGTGATTCGTGAGGAGAGGGTCGCACTTTACCAAAATATAGAAAACATTGAGGTGATCTTAAATCCCCAAACAGTAATGGCTAAAGTGGCGCCGTTTTCGAAATACAGGGTTTTATATTTTTTGGAAGAATATTCTTTTCGCCATATATCTGTAATGCGTAAGCGGAATCCAATGAAATTTTTTATTTTGATTACAGTAGTCATTCACCATCTAATACATGCGATATTAATAAAATATCAGGGCCGGACCCAGAATAAAAATATTTTTAAGTTATTCCTAGAAAATAACACTCTGTATACTGTTAATAAAATATTTGACATTAAAATATTAATTTACACCTAGAAATATACAACATTCCATAAAAAAATCTTTTGGCACCATTTCATTGTTTAAATATAAAAATTAAATTGTTGAGGGTTCAAATTATTTTTTCTTTAAATGAGAAATTGAGAGAAAAATGTCACTCTAGGGATTAACTACATATTTTTTTTTTGTTCCCTATCTGACAAGCAAAAGGTAGTGAAAATAGGGAGAATAAAAATTCATCACATACACCTGGTGAAATAAAAAAAATATTTTGTAAAGAATGTGTAATTAATAAACTTAACAAAATAATAAATAATAAAAATCAACAATTTAACTAGAAAAAATCAGTCAAACTTACTAAATCCAATTAAATTATTTTGAATCACGGTCTATTTTCAAAGTGACCACCGCCAAATTCAATACATTTTCTTGATCGATTTGTCATTTCATTTACACTTTTTCTAACAATCTCTAAGTTGTTTTTAATTTCATTGCAAAAATGCTCAGTTCGTACCGAAAAATGCGGCGTAGCCCCATCATGTTGAAACCACATTCCTCTTGTGTTTACATTATTTAATAAATTTGGCAGGGTATGTTGTAAAAAATCTAAATAATTGTCACCATTTAAGCGACCTTCAAAAATATGAGACCTATGAGATTATTATTGAACATCCCACACTACACATTTACAGAAAATCTATGTTGGGAATTCTTTTGGATTATTGCACGGGGATTCTCGTGACTCCAAATATGAAAATTTCGAGCATTATTTATACCATCACGGGTAAATTGAGATTCATCGGTAAACAATACTTAACATAATTCGTCTATGGGATAAAACCCAGCGGCAAAAAGTTAACCGAAATACTTCATCACCTGGCACCAATCGTTGGACAATTTGAATATGATAAGGATGCATTTGTTCGCCTTTAATAGTTCTCCAAACTCTGGTTTGAGGAATATTTAATTGTCGACCAATTTTCTTGTGCTGATTTTTGGGTCCTGGTCAACCATATTTAAAATCCTTTTCTTGCCGGGTCTGCCTAACAGGACGTTCTATTTTCATGATTGAGGGAACGGTTCCAGTTTCAGAAAGATGTCTAAACAATCTATACAATGTTTTATAATGGTACACGTTGATTTCCAAACCGGCGTCTGCATTCCCTTTCAGCAGCTTTTGCATTGCCATTGCAATATCCATAGACAAAAACCATATTTGCGTATTCTCTACTCGTGTATGTAAACGGCATGATTTAGAATTATTACAAGACAATATTGTAATCAGTAAAAGCAACAGTGGTGACGTGACACTTCTTAATTACAATATGACTGATTTTTGACAAGTACCTTCTTGATTATTAAAAAGTACGTAGCCATAACTTTTAAAACAAATGTAATGGCAAGACTAGATGATGTAACAATTAATTATTCTTGCAATGAATTAAATATTGCCGAAACCAGAGTTTGGAGAACTACCTTTTGGTAGTGCAGATAGGGAGCAAAAAAAATTATATGTAGTTAATCCCTAGAGTGCCTTTTTTCTCTCAATTTCTCATTTAAAGAAAAAAAAATTAAACCCTCAACAATTTAATTTTTTTATTTAAACAATGGAATGGTGTCAAAAGATTTTTTTATGGGATGTTGTATCTTTCTAGGTGTAAATTAATATTTCAATGTCAAATATTTTATAAACAGTATACAGAGTGTTATTTTCTAGGAATAAATTAAACATATTTTTATTCTGGGTCCGGCCCTGATATTTTATTAATATCCCAGACATTAGGTGGTGAATGACTACTGTAATCAAAATACAAAATTTCATTCTTACGCATTACAGATATATGGCGAAAAGAATATTCTTCCAAAAAAATATAAAACACCCTGTATTTCGAAAACGGGGCCTCTTCAGCCATTGCTGTTTGAGGATTTAAGATCACCTCAATATTTTCTATCTTTTGGTAAAGTACGACCCTCTCCTCACAAATCACCCTGTATATCAAAAATTCTACTTGTTGTGAATCGGTGAATATAGTAATTTATTGTATTTGGCCGTAAAAATTGATAATACTATTACTATTTGTCAAGTGAAACAATGGTATTTTTTAAGTACCTTTTAGTAAACTTTTTCGGGGATTCAATTTTACTTTCTTTAAAAAATTATTTAACTTGCAATGTTAGCGTGTTACTTTGTTTAGGTCAAATCTTGCAAGCTGAATTAGAACCACTTCCTCTTATCCTACGGAGTTGAAATTTTACACGTTGATTCAGTTTCGATGACAATGCAATTTTGTGATAGGCATGACCTGATTCTATACCCAGGATATACAGTGCGGTCGACTAAGTGTGCAACAAGCGGAAAAAAAATTTAGTTGCACAACCAAAGTTAATAAATACCGCCAAAAGTTATTGCATTTCCGATATCTATTTCAGGTTACTTAGAATGGCTTCAAGTTAAATAATATACAGGGTAGGGCAAAAAATATGAAAATCGTTCTAGTGTAAAGTGCGTTTGTCGAAAAAAAAATATATAAAAAAATATTTTTAAGAAAAGCTTTTATTTAAAGAAACTACTAAAAAGTAAAAAATATTTTTTTAAAATCATACACCTGGAAACCAAAAGCTTTGGGGGGAGGGTGGGGTTAATTGAGCAAAATGACTATGTAATAGTGCTATATCACCGTCCCCAAAGCTTTTGGTTTCTAGGTGTATAAATTAAAAAAAAAATACTTTTTAGTAGTTTTTTTTTAATAAAATCTTTTTCTTAAAAATGTATTTTTTATATCGTTTTTTTAATTTATAATTTGCACCTCAACGTCGATCATTTAGTGTTACTTGTTATTAACACTTTTTAAGCCAGTCGCAAAAGGCCACTTGTGTATTTTTACGTAGGGACCTATATTTTAATCACTTTAAAATTAGTTGTAAATACATATGTTGACGAGTCCAGGCTAAACATTTGGACACCTAAGTGTCTATCATCCATCGTTAGTTTTCAAATTTTTTGTAAACATATCTATGAAATTGCGAAATCTCAGAAGGCATTGACCATTACAGTTGTTTGTTTCCTATTTATGAAGTGATTAAAATTAGAAAGTGAAAACGCGTGTTTGACCAGGGTTTAATAAAAACCATACTCTAAATTTTGCAGTTCAGGAGGCGTATGTAAAGTTAACATACAGTAGGCTTTTTCTTACAGACAGTTTGGGATGGTTCCAAGTTTGAATTCAGCACTATTAGGAATATTACTTAAGTTTAATGTATTTTACTTAGATCTAACAAAATGCTTTAAATATTTGGCATGGAGGCTAAAATTAAAACTAACAAAAATTGTCATATTATTTAATATTTATTTTCGAGCGTATTTGTTAATACCTATGTTATTTTTACACAAACATGTCGGACATCCAGTTGGTTAATTATTTTATATATATTCAGAGCCGTAGCGGCCTTTTAGCGGGCCCCATGGCACGAAACCTCACCCTTCGCGAAAGATAGTTATAACAAAAATAAAACTCGGTAATATATTAAACAAAACATAACTAGACGATAATGTTTTTGGCAAAATATAGACATTATTGGTAAAGCTAAAACAGTTTAGGTAATATATTAAAAAAAAAACAAATAAAGCTGAAACTAATCTCTATACCTCAGATTACGTTGTGTTGGACTTCCTCTTCTTCAGTGAAGATGATAGCCAAATATAATAGTCCATTCAATTCATCCCACATGGTTAATTCTGAAATGTTACTCATATTCTGCCTTTTCCGACTTTTTTTCTCTCACCCCCCAAATTTGTTCAAAATTCTCAAAAGAATGCAAAATCGGTTTGATATAACACCTACCTCCAAGACTATGAAATTTCCCATGTATTTCTTGTGGGAAAAAAAAATATTGTAAATTTGCGATAAAGAATAAGAATTAATAATTCGACTTTAGATTATTCCTATGAGAAAGTCTCAGTTTCAGCATTCCAGCATTCTTTGCATGCAGCATTTCAAGCTGGCCAAATGGTGTAGTGCTGTTGTTATGCTCGATAGTTATCCCCTCTATTGAATGAGTGGATGAACCAAAGTTGCCTCAAAGGACCCCACACAAACTTTATGAAAAAAGGTCGTTAATTTAGCTCATTTTACATGACATGATTTACAGAGCATCCAAAGTTAAAAATATGACTATGTACTGATTTAGTACTCATACGAATGAGGGATGGGCTATGAAGAGGCCGGGTAGGAGGATAGAGAGGGATAGTTGAGTTAGAGGACAGAGTAGAAGAATAGTAGGAACCCGTATATCGAGAACCCATTAACTCCGAATCCGTGAACCCATAAAAAATGCGGATGTCTTTGAAGAGAACTTATCGGTAAACCGAATGTCAAATGCGGAATAGAGATTTTCGTAAAGAAATCCTACAAACATTTCTTATAGTGGAGTAAATAAGCCGGAAAATGTGGAAAAGTTGTGGAGTAAGTAAATTTTTTTTTTCACTACATTGACAAAATTTTTTTTCCACAAAAAATGCTGTTAAAATTCTGATGTGTTCCTTGTAAAAAAACAAATAACTCTTTTCCTTGAAAATTGTTTCTTAAAGTCGTGGAGAAACGTTAATATTTAAATTTTTTCTAAAAAAAAAAAAATGAATTTTCCATGGCACGTATTTCATTCTTGAATATGGAATTTCTTAATTTTGACCTCGGATTAGTGATCAGCGACCAAAAGAAACTCACATTTTCTTGGAAAAACGTTCATATTTAAATTTGTTCTGAAAAAATAGAATTTTTCATGGCACGTATTCCAGTTCGTAATATGGAATTCTTAAATTAGGACCTCAAAATCGTGATCATCGACTAAAAAAAAAACGCTAGATCACTCTTTCGCAGCAATATATTCATATTTAAATTTCCGCCCGATAAAGTGAAATTTTTAGCAAAAAATGCCACGAATTCCGTACTGGAATATGAAATTTCTCAATTTGGACCTCGGATTCGTGGTCAGCGCCCAAAAAACCTCCTAGAGCCCATTTTTGAGGCGAAATATTAATTTTATAATTTTTTTATGATAGCTACTTCTTGGGACACTCAAGCCCCCCCCCCCTAACTTTCTCATTTCTCAATGCTGATGAATATTCCTGGGGATCCAAGGAACACGTGAAAAAATGAATATTTCATATCGGTGCTACTCCACCACTTTTCCACATTTCACACTTTTTTCCGGCTTATTTACTGGATTATTAATAGAAAGCAACACGATCTATTTGAAGAATTTTCAGCTAAGTTCTAAAGGGGGCGTGTCTGATAAATGTTAAAAAAAGAGATGATTGCATAACAATGCCGACAAAAAGTTGTTAACAAGTCAGGTTATGAAACGAAAGAAGTAAGCATATGGTTTTTTATTTTAAATCTGAAAATCAATCAGTAATTGTTGATCAGTTCATGCGCAGTAGTACCCGGCGGGTTTAGAACTTGGACGCTACTAGCCTCCGAAGAGGTCACAGTATTTGCAGTAGCATTCTCTGCGACTGAGGAATGCACAGTGGTCGCCCTGTACACAGTAGTCCCTAACTTCTAAAAAACTTCTTTGCCAAATTTAGTGCTTCTTTCACAAAATGCGGGCTGGTCTTACTTAACCAAGTAGCCTATCAAGTGACTTTGTTACTTTCTTATAAATTGAATTTTTTCCAGTTCAGACCTTCGACATTTCTGTACCGGATTCTTATTTTACGCGAACACGGTTGCATTTGTGAGCATTGTTTCTTATAAAATGTTGTACTCTTTAATTCTTTACATTTTTTTAATATTATGCCCTATTTTAAAAGGTATTTCTCAAAAACCAATTTTAGAAGTTTGGCGCCATTTTGTTTTATGTTGCAACCAGGGTAACTTTGAAAACATTTTTATATTTTTCTACGTACTTCCTAAACATTATTTCATCGCAGCTCAAAAACCTCAGGGAACTGGGCAATATTGTTTTGTCATTACAAGGTGTAACCACTGTAGCCACGTCGAATCGTTGATTCTAAAAAATATGACAGTTTTTATGTTTACATTTACATGGAAAATCTACCTAGTAACCTCGGGGTTGTAAATAGATCTTGCCAACGCATTCCTTGGAGGTACTTCACTCTATTTAATGATGTTAAATTTCGAAATGCAACTATTTTGAGTGTTTTATTTTTAATGACATTAAATAAATATTTACAGCTAACGTCTTTAAAATTAGACACTTCAGTCATTCGACTAATGAATGAGAAATTTGCGAGACCAGAAATATTGGAAAATATTAAATATAGAGCAGGTGGTATGGGCGCAAGTGTATCGAATACATTGTATGTTTTGACTTAAAATGTCTCAGGAGTCAATTACCTATTACACATTGTAATCCATATGACATGAGTTTTCCAAAAACCGTCGGAGAGAAGTGGTCGCTAGGAGGTATAAAATTAAAAAGTCTAAAGGTATAAAAAATTATGTATTACTTATAAAAAAAAACCTTTTTTATTATACTTTTAGACCGTCAGAAAACGAGAAATTGGCGATTTTTCAATTTTTAAAAATTAATAACATCGAAAATATCAACTTCACGGAAAAAGGTTATAGCCCGCGAGGCAGCTTCAGATTTTTCGCATTAATATCTATAAAGCTAGATTTTTCCAAAGAAAGTTTAGATAGAACTAAACTTTCGTCCGTCTATTTTTTCGCAACATGTTTAATTTTTTACTCATTTATGGACCACTAAGAGTTTGGCAGAATTGCACCTTCATTATACAGGGTGTAATCAGTTTCATGTCATTAAAAAAAACTGGTAAAGGGGACCGACTAGACAAACAAAAAACCTTTATGACTTTTCCCTCTAGGGGTACTTTGAAAAAACTGATCTGGGTTAAAATTTTAAATATTTTTTTAATATTAATGTAGAAAATAATTGAGAACCACTGCTTTTCTTGGTCAAAGGACTTGTAGTTCCCAATTATACAACTTTTAAATTGTCACACGCGGTGTCAAAGCAAAGGCTTTGTTTGGATCATCGACCGCCTTTAATGGACCGCCTCAACCGAACTGAGGCAATTTTAAAGAGGTAAATAATTCGTTATCTTTTCCTGCACAACTGCAAGCAAATAATGGCCATAGAAGTTTAAACAGAGCATTTCTTTACATGTGTGTCTTTTAATTTGGAAGAGAATATTGGATTAATGTTTATAATTTAGAATATTTAAATGTGATTTATTAACGTTTGTAACATAAATGAGTGTCCTGGGTTAAAAGCTTACCTAAGTAAATTATTCGAAATTTCTGCATCTGCATCAATGCACAGTTCGGTACGTCGAATTAAGGACATGCGTACTCCGTTCAACACTAAACAAACTATCAACTAACGTTGTCAATAAAGAAAAATAAAAGAAAAACTTGGTCCAAAATCCAAAACGGAATACAAAAAGAACGAACAGGTAAGTTGTGTCTGTACGTAATCAAGAATTTACGACTTGAACGGTAGTCAATAAAATAAATCTTAACTATAAATACACAGTGACCCGAAATTCAAAAATAACAAAAACAACGACGGCGGGGCGGTTGGACGTGTGTACATAACGAAACACCCATAGTATTCTCAATTGAGAAATTCAGCCTAAAGCGTTGCCACCAGGATAAATCATTACAAGCTTGCTGGTGATATAATAACTCCAAGACCGTGCTCTTGAATATTACAAACTATACCTGTATACGAATATAGTTAGAGGTGTTTCAGAATCTTATGAGCCGCGAAATGCGCAAAAGCCAAAGTTCATTCTGCGTTATAAGTATTTTTTTGAAGACACTGGCGGCTGAATTTTTGTATACATAAACAAGAGCTCGGGATAAATTGTAAACAATAAATATAATAATTTTAAGAAGTGTAACTGAGTCGACAAGAGGAATTATGTCTGTGCGCATATGAAGGTCACAGCTCATGAGATTTTAAAACACCTCTAACCAGATATGTTATGCGTTTACCTCAAACGAAAGTAGTCGATTGTTTACCTGGCTGACCATTACAAGTTCATTACCTGCTATTGGTTCATTCATAATACTGCCGGTAGCATAGCCGTAGGCTAAATGACATTTATTTACTTTTATTGAATCATGTATGGTAATGTTCATTAAAGTAACATTATTTATTATGAAGAAGTATTATAAATAAATAATTTACATCATGCCTGTCAATTAGTATAAAGTGATAAAACAATATTCAATTTATTACAATAATTAAAAAGTGACTCAAGAAATTGTCGGTCCACGCTCATGACATTACTGGTATTATGAACTATTCTTTTGTCGGTCTTTTTTTATAATTTGACATAAATTTGATATAAATTGACACTAGACAAACTATACCTACTATTTGGTGTTTTTGTTGGGCTACCTCGTAGCCGGTGAAATTTTTTATATACCTCTATCCATAAATTAAAATACACCCATTTGTAGTAACGAATATGTACAATTTACTGTTTTTTTATTTAGTGTGCGTTGTATATCGTACTAAATTATATATATACCTACTATTTGTGTAAAATATGACATGATTATAACATTGTAAATGTCTTCAGCTTGATAAACCACTTATTCCCGTAGTCGTTGTTTAAGAGAAAACAAATTTCTAGGTCCCCTAGAATTTAGCCAAATAACTTTTAGATCAAGCATCTCGAATTTGAATTCTAAGAACCGTGAGTCAATAACAAACATCTAGTAATTAAAAGTGGTTATTAATATCTTGATTCCCTCTAGAACTACACCCAATATCGGAAACCGAATCTTGCATATCCATATTTAAAACAAAGCTCGTTGCCATTATTAAATCCGCCTTAATTCATTGTTTTGATGATTTTAAGTAAACACATCTATCATCCAAGGAAAATATGACACTCGAAAACATGCAGAACTGATTTACATCCTACGATTTGACCTTTGAAAGTAAATTCTTAAAAACTCTTGAAAATAATTTGATGCGCCTAATTACCAAGAAGTTCTAAAGTATTTTGTTATCGTTTTTGAATATCAACCAAAAATGGTTCTTTATTATACTCTTCGCAAATACAAAACGAAAAGTATATTCATATGATTTGATTTTATCCTAAATCGTATTTTCATTGATGTGTATGCAAAATTTCAAGGCAATACATGAATTGGGGCTGATACAGAATTGACTTGCAAGATTTGAACTAAATTCACTGACGCCTAACTGTCAAACATGAAGGTCAAATTTATGAAAATACGTTTTTACAGATTTTACTCTTGACCGCTGCAAATGCATTTTTATCAGGCAAGGTGTGATAACTTGGGAACACTGCAGTTTAAATTCAAAAATAATATACGCCTAAATAGAAAGTTGGAAGTCAAATATAAATATAAAAAGAGGTTGGATGTTTCATTTCAAAACTTTATTAGCTCGCCGCCACTACGTGAAACACTTTGTGAATTTGGAAATAGCTCGACCTAATACAATTTTTATCTCAGACATTTTTTACAATTTCAAACGGTTGAGGAGATATTGAACATCCACGTGCTAGTGACTCACCCTGTATAATCCGTTTTTATGAAATTGTATTGTCATCGATACTACATATGTATGCAAAATTTCAAGGCAATACATAAAGTGGAAGTGGGTCAAAATTGACATGCACGATTTGAAGTAAACTGACTGACTGACAAACGTGAAATTGAATTGAGAATATCTCCTTTGATTAACGGCGTAAGATGGGCATTGTTGCCGATTCCGAGCATCCATGGAGGTTCGTTCCAACACGCAGCTTGGTAGATCGTCGCACACGCCCAACGGACGGCCAAGCCGACTGCCGGAACCAAATCGGATGTTTTATATACCGCCGGACCGGCTACGTACGCCGGGTTGGACATTGGACATGCTTGTCGTCAGTAGCGAGAGCTGCATGACGCATGGGGTGAGAATATAGGATGGGAAGTGTAGGTGTTTGTGAGATGCTTCTTTTAAGTATATCATCATCGGTTGGGGTGTGCAGGTGTTTGTGAGATGCTTCTTTTCAGTCTCCATGCTTCTTTTAAATTTCCATCTATCGTCATCTCCTTATTTTTCTTCTAATTTTTCTGTTTCTTCTGTTTCTGAATATGGCAGATTTAATTTTTTTTTATTTATTAATTGTTCCGCAGGTAAATATCCATTTACAGTGGAGTTGCTGGGAAGGGCCCTATCTCTCGGCAACAATGTTTTTTTGCGCGTTATGAGAAAAAAGCGGTCCGAAGGGATAGTTTGCTCACCCTGTATGTCGTTTCTTTGAGACAATCGGTTTTAATTTCCGCCTTCCAAATTAACAATAAAATATTATGTTTTGAGTCAATAAATCGAGATGATAAAAATTGAAGATGGCAAAGATCAGATAGAAAGATAGAATAGAATAATATCAATTAAATCAGATAAAATAAAATAAACGAATTTATAGCTTATCTGTCTTTCTGCAGCGTCTGTGATTGCTGTTTTATTTTATTTCCTTTCCTTTTCTTTCTTGGGTTGAGTTGATTTTGTCCATTTAAAAACTTTCCACTGTGTACAATTATTTTAGGTCACAATACAGCTATATTGCTTTGTAAACATATTTGCCTCATTTTGACACTGACTATGCTATTATTTATTGCCCATGAACCACTTAAAAAGTATCTTGTTAGGCCGCCTAGGGTGTACGTAGTGACACTGCAGTTCACTTAAGCTTGTTTGCTTTATTTGATTTAATATTATTAGAAAATCTTGTAATTATTAGTACCATATGAACTCTTTTTCTATTGAGGCGCTTCATTTCACGCTGAATTTCTTAATCTACCGGTGGGTTTAACGGGGTTTTTACCGCTTTTTAGAAAGCTTCTTAAAAACACGTCTATTCACGACGACACTTAAGTCACTTCCTTGAATTGAGAATATCTCCTTAGAAAAAAAAGAAAAATTAAAGTCTGTAACAAAATACTCAAATTCTTAAATAAACCTGCATAATTTTCTACAGAAGATCGCTCAACTATAGCATACATATCCATACGTTGATTAGCAATTCATATGTTTAAATAATAATACACAAATGTAGAAAACATAAAACGTTAAATTATTTGTACTTATTGTCGTGAATTTAGCGCTGGGATGACTACGCGCAAACCTATTAACGATCTCTAATCAGTTTTATGTTGAACTATTAAATTAATGTTCGCTGTTATTATAAACTGAAAGAAAATGCGTAATTTATGTAGTTATAAAGCGCTCTTGGTAAGAGTATTAAAATGATCGAGATTGAATAAGGCGCAAAAACAGGTTAATGGCTTAAAATTTACAATAACATTGACCCAATCCAACCTCCACACCAGAGGCTTTACAAAAACAACTGAACTCCTACAGTGCGAAGCAAGATTTATACGACTTCGATTCTGTATCTTTGTATTGTTCGCGATATTTTTGCCCGTTTTTCCACGGTGCGGGAACTGATAAATTTAAATTAAATTCAAGGGTAACTAGTTTATTGGATTATCAATGGTCTGGAAAACTTGGAACTGGCAGGGAGATTTATATAAATTAGTTAAAGCGAGGTCGTGTTGCAGTCATTTAATAAAGTAAGTACCAATATTTGTAACGTGAGTACATTACTGCTAAAAACACCACGAAGAATACACTGCAGTTGAATGCGTTACTACTCACAAAAAATGAAGGAATGTGTTTGTAACGATTGATTGATTGATTAGCCAGCGTATGGTAGGCATTGCTGCCGCTTCCGGATGTCCAATCTGGATTTTTTATATACTACCAGATTGGATATGGTGTTGCAGGGCTCCCAGATAAAGGGGAATATATAAAAAAAAAAATTTACTTTAGAGGCTGATATATCAGCAATACAGCAGGGTAGGGTGGTCACCCTGTGCCCTGAACAAAATTTTTATGTTTTACGTGCAGTCCCCTCTCTGCATTTAATTGGTGGCGAAAGAGGCTCACACGGCCGACTAGACAAGTACCTGGGGTGTGAGTTCGAACAAATTGGAGCTTTCAGATGTACGCTGGTGAAAACAAATACGCTTCTTACTACAATTAGCATGAATATAAAGCAGATAACCAATTAATATTAAGCAAAAGAAGTAATCAATATATGCAACAACAAATCAGTAATCAATAAACAGTATAGGGCAATAATAATCAAATAATCAACGATTAAATAAGGCACTAATAATCAGTAATAATAATCAAATCATCAATAAACAGTAATAATAATCAAATCATCAATAATCAATATAAGGCAATAATAGTCAGTAATAATCAATATAATAATATACTGATCTCCCCCCCTCTAAGAGAGAGTGTACCTACACACGAATGAGAAAGAAAAAACACAAAATATCTAAACACTATACCCTAAAAAAAAAATCCCACCTAAAAAGCTATTAAGTATTTCAGTAAAAAAAATATATCAAAAAAAAGTGTGTAACAGAAATATGCTAAAGCAAGTACCTCAGCAATTACAATTTTATTGTACTAGTACTTACTCGGTATGGCAATGATAAAAAAACTACGTATGACGATAACGTACCTAATTTTCACCAGTCGATACAACACCAGAAAGCACCCCCAATTACCATCAAGAACGGTTGGGCGCCATTTGTTGCAGGGCTCCCAGATAAAGGGGAATATATAAAAAAAAAAATTTACTTTAGAGGCTGATATATCAGCAATACAGCAGGGTAGGGTGGTCACCCTGTGCCCTGAACAAAATTTTTATGTTTTACGTGCAGTCCCCTCTCTGCATTTAATTGGTGGCGAAAGAGGCTCACACGGCCGACTAGACAAGTACCTGGGGTGTGAGTTCGAACAAATTGGAGCTTTCAGATGTACGCTGGTGAAAACAAATACGCTTCTTACTACAATTAGCATGAATATAAAGCAGATAACCAATTAATATTAAGCAAAAGAAGTAATCAATATATGCAACAACAAATCAGTAATCAATAAACAGTATAGGGCAATAATAATCAAATAATCAACGATTAAATAAGGCACTAATAATCAGTAATAATAATCAAATCATCAATAAACAGTAATAATAATCAAATCATCAATAATCAATATAAGGCAATAATAGTCAGTAATAATCAATATAATAATATACTGATCCCCACGTTGGGCGCCATTTGTTGCAGGGCTCCCAGATAAAGGGGAATATATAAAAAAAAATTTACTTTAGAGGCTGATATATCAGCAATACAGCAGGGTAGGGTGGTCACCCTGTGCCCTGAACAAAATTTTTATGTTTTACGTGCAGTCCCCTCTCTGCATTTAATTGGTGGCGAAAGAGGCTCACACGGCCGACTAGACAAGTACCTGGGGTGTGAGTTCGAACAAATTGGAGCTTTCAGATGTACGCTGGTGAAAACAAATACGCTTCTTACTATAACAGATTTAATAATATTTAGGTAATCTTACAGCCAAATACCAGAGATAACATTACACACGATCGATATTACTTATGTGTGGCCCACACTTATCCTAACACAAAACATATGATAAACTTAAAACTAATAAAATCTTAACTACTAATAGGCAAAATATGACCCCCCAAGATATATTAGCTTAAACGATTACATTACAATACTGAAATTTAACATGAAATGAACAAAATAATGTGAATTGACTAAGTGACGATAGGTTCAAGCGTGGTGTTCAAAACTATAAAATTTAATTGGTTATATGCAAAGTATGTACTGATAATTTATATTTAATGTGTACGTAAGAAAGCTGACGGGCTCTCTATGCCTCTCGTAGAAGGTGGTAGGTGATATAAGGTTCCCCCATTAGGTAATTCAAGACGCTTACCTCCAGCAGGTTTCAAAATGTAATCACTAGGCCTACCAGGGGAGCGTAGCTTCCAAGGGACCAGGCAGGAGAGTCTCACCGGTACACTCAGGATTCCAAATTTACCAAATATCTTGCCAACAAAGTTTCAGTAAAACCAAATTCACATACAGCTGTACAAATCCAACCGGTAAGATGTGGGGTCAAACATACATGATGCAGTACCAGTAAAAGTCCAAGTAAAATGAAACCAAAGGAACATAAGGTACAAAAGAACAAAAAACCAAGAAGAACAAAAAGCCAAAAAATCCAAAAATCCAACAAGTCCTAAAAGCCCTTAGATGTTGAGTGGGCTTTCAGAATTCCTTTGCCACGTGCTTCCAGCAAGTCGATTTATCCGGAAAATTCCGTAGCAGTATTTCCCAACAGAAAATCATAAAAATATCAAAATAAAACACTGCTAATTTGTCACTATAGCACTAAATCCCATTAAAGGAGCAAATTAGCAAAATGCTATCCACGTGCTCAGTGACACAACTTCTCTTCGAGCCGGCAAACGGAAAAAAGTCCCAAAAATGGCCCAGACGGAAACCTCTGTCAAAATCTGAGAATGACTAGAACTTTGTCCATGGGTACGTTCCGAATGAACACTATACAACATAACCCACAAATCTGATAAATCTCCCTTAATGACGTCTATATTCCACACATAATACAGTATTTCATAATTCCATTAACAAAACAATAGGTTTAATTGATAATAACGGCCTTGAAAAGGTTATAATCGAGACGTTCGAAACTCGCTTCCTAATTAGGTACAGTTACAGTGCGTTGCTAGCAATGCGTTGCCAGCAACTCGTTGCTAACATCATTGGGTGTAGCTCACATGGAGCACGAACGGTAGGCAACCAGTTATACTATATTAACATAACGATATTCAATAGGCAACCAGTTATACTATATTAACATAACGATATTCAAATTGTAAATGTGCAGATACGAAAATAGACTGTAACAATGGGACATGCTTGTTGCCAGCAGCGAGAACCACATGACTCATAGGGCAGGAATATAGATAGAATGGGAAGTGAAGGTGTTTGAGAGATGCTTCTTTTAAGTTTCCATCTGTCATCATCGTGTGGGAAGTGTAGGGGTTTGTGAAATCCTTCTTTTAAGTTTTCCTCCATCATCATCTCCTTCTTTATTCTTCGGAGTCTTCTGTCTCTGAATCCAGCAGTGTGCGCCTCTTCCTGCCCGCTAGCGTCCAGATATAGTTTCACACTTCCCAGAAACTTGTATTCTCGTTTCAACGTCCTGCTTCAGTGCGTAAATTCCGCCTGTTTGTCAAGACCTACATTATCTCGCTGTAAGAAGCTTCTATGTACTAACCGTTCCACAGATAAATAGCCACTTAGAGTGGAAGTGCAATGAAGGTCCCGAGAGAACCTTTGAGAAACCCTGTATACCGATCTGCCAAGGTAAAGTAAAATCTGCAAAAAATAAAGAAGAGATCTAGGAGAACATTTGGGACGCTCTGTATATCAAGCAGTCCTCCTACTTTGACCTGAGATATATTTGTGTATTCGTGAATAAGCCCATGTGACAGCTGCCAGTCCAATCCCTCCTGTTGTCGGACCTGCCTCATGTTTAATACATTTTTAGAAATTCAATTCATCATCATCATCTATGGCGCTACAACCTTCTGCGGGTCCTGGCCTCCCAAAGTTTCCTCCTCCATTCATCCCTGTTCCTTGCAGCTGCTCTCCAGTTTCCAAATCCAATTTTTGATTCTAATACTCCAGCCTCCCATCTAAGTTTTGGCCTCCCCTGTTTCCACCTTGTAGCTTACCATTCATTACTTTTTTTGGTACGTACGTGTCCTGTGCTCGTTCAACATGTCCTGCCCATTGTAATCGTGATATTTTATTCTTGGTTATGATGTCTCTTCGTGCTTTCTTAATAACAGATATAGTTCGAGGTTGTATCTGCGGCGCCATATTCCGTTTTCACAGGTTCCTTTGAATATTATGTGAAGAACTCTTCTTTCGAGGACTTGTAAAAGGTCAGCGGCTCGCTTACTAAATGCCTATGTTTCCGCGCCGGAGGTGACAACAGGCAATATAAGGGTTTTGTAGATTGTTATTTTTGTTTTTCTACTTATGTTGCGGTTAGAGAGATGTTTGCGTAGGGCATTATAGCATTTGTTGCCTAGCATAATCCGTCGTCCTATTTCTGCATCGCTATCGTTCTTCGTATTCACGCTACAGCCAGGATAGGTGAACTCTTGTACGAAATTTTCTGTGCCAATTGTAAAATTTTGGCCGAGGTTGTGAATGACGCGTGGCGAGGTAGTTACTGCCATGATTTTAGTTTTTTCCTCATTTATTTGAAGGCCGTAGCTGTTGGCTGAGCCTGCAAGTTCCGTGTAGGTTCTTGTCATATCCGGCAAAGTCTTGGCAACGATGTCTATGTCGTCCGCGTATGCAAGAAGTTGTATTGATCTGGTAATTATCGTGCCCCTTGTGTTTATGTTGGCATCTCTCATTGTTTTTTCCAGGCATATGTTGAACAGGAGACACGCCAGCGCATTCCCCTGACGTAGTCCGTTTCGTACCTCTAGGCTTTCTGATATGTTATTTTGTATTTTTATACGACACCTAACGTTTTTTGTCATCATTACCAGATCAACCAGTTTTTTTGGGATGTCTATGCTATACAGGGCCTCGTACAGTTTAGTTCGTATAATGGTATCTTAGGCAGATTTAAAATCAATGAACATGTGGAATGTATCGGTCTTGAATTCCTGGTCCTTTTCCAAGATTTGACGGAGGATGAATATTTGGTCCGTCGTTGAATTACCTGGCCGAAATCCACATTGGTACTCTCCTAGGAGCTTTTCAGTGTATGGGAGTAATCTCTCATATAATATGTTGGAGAGCAGTTTGTATGCTAAGTTCAGTAACGTAATGCCTCTGTAGTTATTGCAATTTAGCGGATCCGCCTTCTTATGAATAGGACATCTTATTCTCATGTCTGTAATTGTTTATTTGTGGCATATTCAGATTTTCTTACTTTTTATTGGGTATTTTGCCACTGAAAAATATTTAAAAATTTTAATGAAAAAACCTCTGCGCCAAACGGATCAGACAGAGGTTGGTTCTTGAGTACTTGACTGTTTCAAAAAGTCTCACACCTAAAAATATATAAACTAGAACAATATTATAAACTAAAAACTGAAAATCAAAGCTATAGGTAGTTAACGTTTCGGAAGAGAATCTATTTCCGTTCTCAAAATTTTTTGGCCGTCAACCATGACAGTTCTTTGTTTATGTATTTCCATAGTCACGTGAGGCATTAAATTATATTTATCTTATTTTTACTTACTTCGTCTCTAAGGATGGGCAACCAACTAGTACAAAAATCTATTGAATAATTAGAAACGCCTCGTTTAATAAAATAATCGCGGATTCTTTAAGTTTTCTTTTAGTTCCGTTGCTCTCTTTTTCCAAAATCTTCGCCGAGTCCCATTTAATTCTATGATTATTATCCCATTATTATCATTCATTAATGAACACGCGTGGGATAATAATCATAGAATTAAATGGGACTCGGCGAAGATTTTCGAAAAAGAGAGCAACGGAACTAAAAGAAAACTTAAAGAATCCGCGATTATTTTATTAAACGAGGATAGATGCGTTTCTAATTATTCAATATATTTTTGTACTAGTTGGTTGCCCATCCTTAGAGACGAAGTAAGTAAAAATAAGATAAATATAATTTAATGTCTCACGTGACTATGGAAATACATAAACAAAGAACTGTCATGGTTGACGGCCAAAAAAGTTTTGAGAACGGAAGTAGATTCTCTTCCGAAACGTTAACTACCTATAGCTTTGATTTTCAGTTTTTAGTTTATAACATTGTTCTAGTTTATATATTTTTAGGTGTGAGACTTTTTGAAACAGTCAAGTACTCAAGAACCAACCTCTGTCTGATCCGTTTGGCGCAGAGGTTTTTTCATTAAAATTTTTAAATATTTTTCAGTGGCAAAATACCCAATAAAAAGTAAGAAAATCTTATTCTCATATTCCACTCTTCAGGCATTACTTCTGTGGTCCAGATCTGTTCGTATATTTTGTGTAGCTGACCGATTAGTTGCGCACCTCCCTGTTTGAGAAATTCTGCTGGGATTTGGTCGCTGCCAGGAGACTTGTTATTTTTTAAATTTTTAAGAGTTTCTTGTATTTCTACTATAGTTGGTGCTTCTTGTTCTTCCTCGTTCACTTCTCTCAGATTGTCTACATTTACATCTACGTCTGCGTTTGCATTAACAGGTTGTCGAAATGTTGGACTCACCTACTTAGTATCAGGTTGGGATCAATTAGAAGATTCCCCTCGTTATCTTTACATACTGTGGTTCTGGGTTTAAATTCATTTCTTTGATCATTAATCTCTTTGTAAAATGTTCTTGTTTCGCTCGTGTCTCGTAGGCTTTTTAAGCTCTCTATCTGTTTTTCATATTCGCGTTCTTTTGTTCTGTGGGTCTTGGAAGGATCCCGGGTATAAATAGGACTGTTTCCGTCCACGGCCAAGCTAAGGCATTGCATTTGTTTACTTTATTTTTGGTGCTATTAACAAACACTTTACCAATAATTTTTAATTATTAATTCGGCGGAGTTTACCGGAGTTTTGACCGTTTTTTTTTTCGTTTTCTTCGGGAGCGTCCTATGGTATGTCTCGAGTCAGCAATGTGTTTGTAATTGTTAGGAGAACAAATTCGTAGCCACACGCCTAAGATAGAATTGTGTCTGATAGTGGATGCTAACAGATGTGCAACAAAGGGCAATTGATTAGAATAATGCAAGAATCACCAAATGTTTGGTAAGACATTGCGCATAATAAGACGAGAAAGAATTGATACAAAAACGTACCATAGTTTGCACTCGTTATATGAACATGACCAGGTATTTTTGTAAAACAAAATAATCCGAGAAAGTTTTAATCTGTTGAAGATTTCGTAAATATAAAATATATCTCTAACTCAGCTTCGACCAGAATTTTTGCTAATATGCTTAATAGCTTACACAAGAAAAACCTTTAAATAGAAAATGAGCATACCTATGCTCTATGGATAACAGAACATTTAAAATGTTTGTGAAAACTTGGGAGAATGCTCTAAAAAGATATAAATAAATCAAGTAAAAATACCAACATTGAGAAGATTATATGCGATAAAAAAGAGAATATTTAAGAAAATACATTTCGAAACTGTGATACCAAACAAAAGTGGAAATAATTGAAGAAATTATTCTCTGTAAAAAGGTAACATTAATGTATCCAAAAATTTAATATTAATAATAAACACAATTTTTAAATTCCATTTTTTTTGGCCATTAAAGGTTTGATATATTATGCAAAACAAAAGATATTAAACCAAAAGCCTTTGACGCTAATAAACTGAATATAATCAATTAGTGTATGGTACATCTTACTTTCCAAAAGCATTGAAAGAAAAATAATTTTATACCTTTACTGAAAATAAATCATCTATAGAATTCAGTTATCTGCCATCATTGACCATTTTTGGAAAGACACAAAATAACACATATAGAAGAATCTGGTTTGATACACAGGTACAGTTGTACAAGTACATTAACATATATAACTGATGACATCATTACAGGATTAGATAACAAAGTTACCGCGCTAATATTGCTAGATTATTCAAAAGCATTCGATGTGGTTAATCACACCATTTTATTCCTCCGTGTTGTTATGTAGGTTTTAACAGCAACTCATGCTGGCTATTAATATTATACTTTACAGATAGATATCAAAGTTTACACAAATAAACAAGTGTCAAATTCTGATGTACCACAAGGCAGTCTATCGGGCCCGTTATTATATACCTTATATACAGCTTACTTCTACGAATGATACACATATTTATGTCGTTTGGACGAACTGTTGCAATGATATCCAATAAATTAATAAAGAAAGACTTCATTACTAAAAATATTTAATGATCATTTGCTAAAAATAATTCCTCAGTTATTTTCTATACCAGTAATGTAGACAGAAATGTAATTTGCAAATTTTGCAAATTTCAATCCTTATGTCTCAAAAATCGCCCATGGAAATCGTCTGACATTATTCTTCAGACTTATTGACGTTGAGTAGAACAAGTACCCAAAGTTTCGTCCGTAACTACAATTTTTAATTTGCCAAAAATTCCGACCAAAGAACGGCATCTTGGTGGGGGGATGTGGAGTTGATGTACTTTCATAACACGGCGGTTTCGTTCGTAACTACAATTTTTTTTCGATTTTTACCCCCCTGCGTATCTCCGCTCTCGTCCATTTCTGAGACTTTTCGTAGAGGAAGAAGAGTTTCGAAATCAACTCAGTAAACCAAATACCAAATAATGTCAGACATAACTACAATCGACGATCCCACTACGTATCATTGCTTTAACTAAAAGAACATATTACACAATTGCTGAAAAAAATGTATTCGTTACTGAAAATGATAAATCCTCATAGACCTTTTTTAATATATAATATTGAACAATTATATGCAATCCCTTAATATTATTACAAATTAACTACTGTATGTAGACGGACATGTTTAAATAGTATTAGTGTAAAAGGGAATACTAAAAAATTCAAAATTACTGTTTAAGGCTTATTTGCAGTTTAAAGACATATACCCCGCCATAGAAAGGTAATCTGTAAACTGTCATTTTTCCACTGCATTGCTAGTTGCATAAAAAATGAAACACTATACATTCTCAAGTGTATAAAACAGCATAAGAAACAAATATGAAGTATTAGCAATATATACATCAAAATATAGAACATTTTCCCGTTTCCTTAACCGCCTCTAATGGTAACTCCCTGAAAATGCAGAATTTTTTGTTAGGCAAAGAGAAACGAAATGTTATAGTTTATATTGGAGTCCGAACCACCTATTATATATAATTGTATAGAAGAAATTATTTCGCAGTAAACAGAATTTAAACCAGCTTCGCTAGGTATCTCATGCTACGACATCCTTCCTTCGTGTATTCTCTTGTTAGGTACTTTTATATTATATCATGCAATATAAGGTTAAAGTGGAAGTATTAGTATCATTACTTAATTGAAAAATCAGGTAACTGACCACTGACCTTTAATCTCTTATTTGCTATTGCTATATAACCTATCAATGCTGTGATATTTATGTATATGTTATACCTTATACATATTATTATTATTCATGTTTTACATCTGTTTTAAAATTGTCTTGTGAACCACACTTGAAACAGTTAATAAAAATAACGCAGCTTTTTAAATTTCCTGCAAACAATATTCTCGGGAACCAAAATGAAATATAGTCCTTAACAACCTCGACTCAAACCTTTCTAGTGTTAGTATGCATACAGCTTCTGCCGTTCACAACTTTTGCTGGCTGCAATATAAATACGTAATTAAGTTTAAAACGTCGAAAGTCTTACATAATAACGTATTGTGTATTCTGTATGTCGCTGCTTTAGGACTCGTTAATTACACGTTGTTTCCTACTACGCGTACATAAACTGCTTAAAGTGGCAAAAATATTTTCAAGAAGGGTTATTGTCTGTTCGCTTATGTTTAAGTTTATACGATGTTGGCAACGTATTTGGAGAATACTGTGAGCAAAGGAAAGTAAATTAATTTATTTATTACCTACTTACTTTTAATTTTATAGGTTTAAAAATAAAGTCAAGGTAATTCAGTTAGGCCGGAGAATACTGCTGAAACGTTGAAAAATGCTTCGCATTGTCATGTATAGTACTTAATTTTGATCTTCTGAATTATTAAACTGTTGTTACTTTTTGACGGATTACTGTAAGTGTATTTTTATTTTATATCTTTTTAGAGCAAGTGCGTTAAGTTTATATGTAGTTGTATTTGTGCCCTTACATTAATCAATAAATTATTGTCCCTAATTCTCTAATGCAATCATACTTCTTTATATGAATAACATCTACCAAATGACGAATGCTACTAATTATTATAAAACTACCGCAAGCCCGTTAGGGACCACCAATGGTAGTTAGAATAGAGCAATACATCTTGCAAAATTTATTTGGAGTAAATATTTTAAACTATTCGGCGACTAAATACCAGAACCAAAATGAGGCAGCTTCCTCAGCACCGAGATAAAAATTAATATTATCTAATATTAACTGAATTATCTGTTCAGAGGACACATTCGGAATAGAACCAACTTCGATCATCGACCTTATTTTCTCCAAGGTGTCGCCAAAGACATTTGGAGTCATAAGATTTTTTAATATAATTACGATATTTTAACCATATAAATCGCAGTTTCCCGCTTAGAGAATTGTCGGAATATGTCCCGAACAACTAATATCTGCTAAAGATTTCTATCATGTGATGAACATAAGCTAGTATTCGTCGCATGTCGGAAATCGTCGTGAGTCAAATCGGTTCCTGCCAGTGCGGACGAATTTCTATTGAACATATTGTATCCGTGTCCGTATCTGGCTGGTCCGATCTGTATGTTACTATAATTTATACAAGTTATATCGACAACAACAAGTTCGAGAGTAAAATAGATGAAATATAAAACCACAAGTGATATTTGCGAAAAATATTTAATAACAACATATACTAATGGCGACTCGGTCTTCCCAATTTTACCGTGGTTATTCACTGACACGAAAGACCGATAAACGCTGTTGCTGGTGCTGTGCGGTAGGCGATGTGCGAAGTGCGCTGTGCGGTGCGCCGACGCGTGGTCATAGACTTATATACATACACTATCGAAAATTTTATATTCCCCGAATGCAGCAACATAAGCGCTTCTCAGTATTATACAATGAACCTCACTGATTGATTTCGAATTTAATTAATTGAGAGCTTATTAGGTAGTAGTTATTTGGATACAAAATTAGATAATATTCATCGCCTCCGCATAATCTAATTATTATTGATGGATTCATCAGTGCTTTGTGGAACCAAAATAATATACATTATCTCAACGATCGAAAAGCGTCAGAGTTGGCTTCGCCCACAAGAGTGTTGGATAGTCATTTATAAAATGAATATGACAACATAATTAAGACGTCAGATCAAAATATCAAATCATTTAATTTTTCCATTACATGAGAGTAAATGCATATGCTAAATATTTAAAACTGTTTTTGAACATACGATGAGAAGCACTAGAGAAAATAATATAATTAGATAAATAAAATGTTTTACATTTGAGGAGTACTTACGCATTATCTTGGACGCAACAATTTGGTGCGTATTTATTATTCTGCTACCAACGTGAAAGGCATTATTCAAGTATAGTAAAATATGAACTACGTATTTAGCGGATCAAAACCCTTTATGTGTTTAACATTTAATATAAACTTACCCAGTTATACTCTTTGCAAGTACAAAACGAAGAGTAAATTGCATTTAATTGGCACATTTCTAAAATCGGTAATATCGCTCGTAGAGAATAAAATGTCATATCGCTGTGTTGGTGATCAAAATGTCCGTCCGTCCGTCATGTTTTTTTGTGAGCATGATAACTTAAGAAATAGAAGTTCGATTTTTAAATTTTTACAGTAAATTAGTGTTAGTTAGGGGGAACTTGAACAAAATCAATCAGTAAATAAAAAAGTCATTAATAATTTAAATCTTAAAAAATGTTTTTCTTCATGTTTAAGTGTTGTAATTGAATCTTATGAAATGTTATTTTCTAGCATTACCTATTGATATATTGTTCTAATATATTTCATAATCAGAGATCATCAATTTTATTTTATTATACGACCCCGCCGAAATTGTGAAACTGTTCAAAATCGCTTTTTTCCTACACTGTGGCAATTATTCTAGCCATCTGTATGTAGGTACATATGTATATACAAACCTAGTGTGAAATTATACAGTCAACGGTATACAAAAATGTCTAGTGCTTCTCAAGCTGCAATAGACTTGCGTATTCGCGATTTCCCAGAACTGCAATTTGATGGAACAGATCTTTATTGTAGTAGTTGCAACAAGACAATTTATTGGACATCTGAAACAAATGTTAATAGACATATTTCCTTGCAAAAGCATATTAATGCTAGTGCCTCTACTGATAGTGACAGTCAACGTAGTTTTAATTTAGTGTAGTTGAAGTGATGGTGGGATGTAACATATCGTGGTCAAAACTAGACAGTCCACTTTGTAGACAATTTATTAGTGGCACATATTATAATGTTCAGGTGCCGTCGGAAACGACACTCAGAGAAAATATTTATCAATGGAGTGTGACAATGTTAGACAAAAATTTCTTCTGAGCTTACTGGGAAATACATCTGGGTTAGTGTGGACGAAATCACCAATGCTTCTGGTGAGAAGGTAGCGAATGTTTTTGTGGGTGTATTGGAGGAAAATTGTGCGACATTAAGAAATTCCACATATTTTAAGTACGCCCCGATGACATCTGTTGACGTTGAGCTGTATTTTCCTCATTATAAATGGATTTTTAATGACAGGCTGCGAAGGTTAACTTCAGAACATTTAGAACAAATATTAATAATATACTTTTAAATTCGTTATAGGTCGTGAAAAATTACATATGTGTGTGGTACTTTAAAGGGTAGTGAACAATAATACCTCCTCTTCGAATGAGTGTTTATAATAAACTGTGACCATATTAACTTTAGATTTTGCAAAATTCCCTAAAAAAAGTCCAAGGTAAGGTAAATTGTATCATACTAGCATAAAAATCTTTCCGCGCCGGCAGAGCCAACCCTGGCTTACAACTTATTTAAATATGTTTATTGGACGTAATTTAACAGCATTAGACCATTATACAACATTTTATTAATTTCCCGAGAGAGTTCCACTGCAGTTAGTTTAAGAGGAAAAGGCAGGAGAATTATGTATACTTAAAAGTTAAAGTTTATCTTGTACTTTATAAATAATAACGCTTGTTATCATCTTTGGATTTTTTGCGTCATTAATGAAACGAGAGGCTCAATTTTAATTTTCCTATGCGAATATTCTACACTTGCTTAAACTCAGACATCGAAAATTTACTCTTAGAAATAACGTTTTATGATGTGTGACAAAACGTGTTTAGTCAGTGTTTGTCTCTCCTGGGTTCGAATCTCAGCTTCGGCAAACAGTGACGTCGCAGGGAATGATGTCCACGTGGTTGGAAAATGTAATCCCCTTCTGAAAAGCTTTGACTTTTAGAATGGAGGATAATCTAAGTAATAATGTTATTTTTTTGGTGGAAAACCAGTAATGACATTTTGTTAGGTTACTATTTGTACTCTTAACGTACAGCATATATAGAAAGAGAGCCAAATAAAAGAGATATACGCACAGAGAGTGATGGAGAGACACAGAGAACGAGAGTGGGAGAGGCACATAAAAGTAAAGATAGAGATACGCACACATTATTTTTTAGAGAGATTGAAAATTCACATCAACTGTTTAAAGTTATTTCCGCCATTTTCAATGCACTTTTCAGGTCTCCGAATGCATTGCCCGCCCACATACACGGTCTAAACCTGGCTGTTGTCGAATGTGGCAGCTGCAGCACGCATGCGATTTACTAACTCTTCTTTAGTGTCAATTTCCAAAACGTACACCATAGTTTTTATGTGTGTCCCAAAAAAAAAAAATCAAAGTATTGAGGCTGCGCAAACGAGGAGGCCAGGCCACTTCGGCCTATTCACCTACCTGGAAACACATTATCCAAATGTTGTCGCATTTGGTCCTGAATGTGTACTGGAGCAAAATCATGAAGAAACCACATTATACATTATGTTGAGGTATTTCTTCGATGAGAACCGGTAAAGTATCACGCAAAAATGGTAAATAGAAAGTACCAGTTAAACAATTTTCAAGAATGAAAGGGCCAATAAGTACTGCGTTTACAATTCCAGCCCACACGTTTGCAGAAAATCATTGTTGAAAATTTGTTCGCTGGGTGGCATGGAGATTTTCTATTACCCAATTGCGAGTTCCTGAAATTATGAATACCATTTCTTGTGAAAATTGCCACATCCGTAACTAGAATGTTCGTGGTAAAGTTTGGGTTTAATTGATGCTGGTGTAACAATCACTCACAAAACGAACCGGAAGATCCCTTGGCACGTGAAATGGGTAAAGTAATGTGTAATGCAGGTTTTCACGGCCGTTGTCCAATGAAGTAGTTTCTTCCGAGTTTTGCCGCGGTCGTCGAACTTGACTTAAGTCAAGTTCGACGACCGCGGCAAAACCCGGAAGAAACTACTTCAAAGTAATGTGTGCCTTAACATTCGCCAAACTATGGATTGTGCTAGGCTGCTCTTCTACGATATTCAGAATCTCTACCTGCATATTAAAAAAAGAATTGAATCCTCTACATCGAAATTCTCTCGCTAATATTCATCTTCGCACTCGGTAAATACTATATTCGATATTTCCTTTTTTTGTCAAAAATAGATCCCGAGAGTTGAAAATTTTGCAAAATTGGGCCAAATTTCGGCCATTTTTGGCCCCCAATGGTTAGAGGGGGACCGGTAAGGTTTTAATGACTATGAATTATCTGTATCACCCCAGGAATCGAATGCAAAGAAAGTTTTTCGATTCGGACCTACATGTCTTTTTTATTTTAATTTCCGGTTCGCTGCCTGTACTAAATATAAACTGTTAATTTCTATACCAAATTGTTTATAGATTGCACTAACAGCACTTATTTTATCACAACCACTTTCAGTTTGATAGCTGGGTTTCAAGTTACATCTTATGTTAACTTGAGTCTAGTATTGTAACACAGCAATGTGGCCTACAATGTAAACCCACATTAAATATAAGATTCTTACTTCAACATATAACAATTTACCATTAACAAAATGCTTGGAATACTCCTGTAAAATCATTTCTTTTAACTGCTTGCAATCAATTGACATGTTCCAACTTTTAAAAAATCGATGATATTTAATAAAAACTGGCGCCATTTCGTATTTCCACACTTCCACAATTAATAATACAGCCAAAATTTGGCAAATTGTGTAATATAATGTCCACAAAAGTAGTAATTTAATGAAGAGTTTGGTTAGTTGCTATTTAACACTTTAGAAATTTCGTTTTGTTGTCCCTAAGCTGACGAATGTCAAAATTTGTGACGTCACGCGCACACGACGTATATAAATCAATCAGTCACTGTCGCCAACGTGCAAATATTGCAAGTACCACAAAATAGTGTGGAGCGGCACACAAAAAATCTTTATGAAGCGGCGCATTCAGTCTTTCTCGATCTCCTGTACCTTTGGGGAAATATTAACGCATAAAGGTTAGCAGTCGCCACTGCTCCTGAATTTCTTACTTCACCATAATCAGTATCATATCCATATATTCCTCATTGGAGAAATTATGCGCCATGATTTTTAATTTGTTCGTGAAAAAATTGTAGTGGTGTGAATCAAACAAAGTTTAAGTTTAGACCATCTATATTTAAAACATATCAATACATTCAAAAACGTTACGATCGAGCGGTATAAAAACAATATTAATTAGAAGTATAAAAACTCATTAAACACTTGCGTACGTTATATTGTAAACTAAACTAAATATCTTTATTACATTATAAGAATAATAACTTACAAAAATTTTTCTTTTAAATGTAACGGAGTTATCTCGGTGACTAGAAAACTTTTACTACAATTTTGTTCATTATTAGTCATTATTCATCACAAGCTAACGTTCCCTAAGTGTATGCGTATAGGTTAACAATCACCATGTATAATCATAATCAAATTCGTCAAAAACGCGAAGGTGTTTATATGAAAACCTTATAGTATATACTTAATACCTTTTTTTAATGATGAATAGTTAGTAAAATATAAATAATTTGCTAACAAACATTCAATTAGAAGTAATGCGACATTTTATATTCAGTTTTAATAACCCATAATATGTAGAAATTGTACTTAATTGAATAGTACGATTGGAATATAAGTACATCACTTTACTTTCATATCACATGTTACATTCACACGGATATAGTAAAACTAGCACTTAATTAAATATTTAAAGTGAAGAATCGACTATTAGTACTAAGCGGGGAAAATGTACCAACAAAATGATATAAGGTGAAGACTTGCTTCGTGTACATCTAGTCTTAGGAATAAATAATCTAATAGAGATTTATTTCCATTGTATCGACTAGTTGAGCTCGTGTCAATTAATTTTGAGTGTCTTGTATGAGACATAAAATTTGCCATATCGACGTCGTCACTATGAATTTTCGAATTTCAATTGCATATTTATAATCTGTTACCTCGATAATCTTCAGGCACCGACTTTCAGTTGAATCGGACGATAAATGATAAATTGTCTCCGCCATATTGATGCCGTAATTTTGAATTTTTGAGTTTCGATCTTATACTTGTAATTTGCAACCTCGATAAAAATCAGACATAGACTTTCAGTCGAATCAGACAATAAATTAAAGTTAACCAACTTCAAAAAGAAAAAGCGCTTATGCCAAAATTAAGACCATTGAACGAAGGTTAAAGAAACAAGACATAATATTTTTTGGGGGGATTTTTTATTGATTGATTGATTAGCCAGTGTATGGTAGGCATTGCTGCCACTTCCAAATATCCAATCTGGGTATTATTGTATACCTCCGGACAGGATACATACGCCGGATTGGATGGGGAACATGCTTGTTGCCAACAGCGAGAGCCTCATGACGCATGGGGTAGGAATATAGGATGGGGAGTGTACGTGTTTGCTAGATGCTTTTAAGTTTCCATGCTTCTTTTCCGTTTCCATCTATCATCATCTCCGTGTTTATTTTTCTTCTGAGCCTTCTGGTTCTGAATCTAGCAGTGTGCACCTCCTCCTGCCCACTTGCATCCAGATATAGTTTCATATTTCCCAGAAATCTGTGTTTTTGTTTCAACGTCCTGTATCAGTGGGCCCACTTCGTTTGTTTACCAAGACATACATTAGCTCGCCGCAAGAAGCTTTCATTTACTAACCGTTCCACAGGTAAATAGCCATTTACAGTGGAAGTGCAACGATGCTTCCCGAGAGAACATTTGAGACACCCTGTATACCGATCTGCCAAGGTAAAGCAAAACAAAACGTAAAATCTGCACAAAAATTGAAAAGAGATGTAGGAGAACATTTGGGACGCCCTGCGTATCAAGCAGACTCCAACTACTTTGACCTGAGAAATATTTTTTGTATTTGTAAATAAGCCCAATGTATTGATCATGTGACAACTGCCAGTCGAAACCTTCCTGTTGTGGGACCTGCCATATGTTTAATACATTTTTAATTTTAATAAATTCAGTTAGTATTAATAATTAATAGTTATTAATAAACTAATACAACTAATAGAACTTATCTTTTCCGTCCGTGTGTATATGTTGATAGCTTCCCTCTCTGTTCTATACTACTTGCACTCGTTGTTTCACCGTTCTTAAAAACAGGCTTTTTTATTTACTGGAGATTTATTACTCTTAAGTTACAACACAGGTAATATGTATATATTGCTTTATAAACACTTGTCACTCACATGACACTGAGCAACACTTTCGTTAACTAAAAACCACTTGAAAGGGCCTTGGGTATAGATCGGTCTGTTTCCGGCTCGATGGTCAAACTAAAGCACTGCATGTGTATACTTTATTTTGGGTACTATTAAAAATCACTTTACCAATAATTTTCAATTATTAATTTCGTTTGTACTTTGTTCTTCTATTATGACACTTCACTTTACGCAGAATTTTTTAATTTACTTTTGATGCGAGTGAAAGTAAGCAGGCAATCTCTGCCATAAACTATAATCTTAGCTCTTTATTTGACTTCTCAAATAAAATGTGTCTTCAACTTAAATCTAGCAAATCAGCTGTGATTGTGTTCGCAAGAAAATCGGAAAGAAATAAATTTGCTTTAGAGCTTAAGAACAGTATCAAAATCAAAGATGAGCCTTTTATTTCAAAATACTGTGTAAATTTTAGGACTCATTATGGACTAAGAATTGAGATTTACACCACATATTAATGAATATCTACAAAAGGCATACTTACACCCCGTTTGTCAGTATTTTAATATACTGATTAACAAAATCCCACCTTGTATTCTAAAATACGTTTTCGGACCGACGTACGCCCACAATTTAAATATTAGATTTAAGAGTACCTTATACTTTATACGACCAGAATTGAAACCGTATAAAAACTAAAAGTCGGCAAAAACAGTCGGCAACCCTTTGTTGTAGGTACATGGGCGGAGGTAAAAATAGAAATGCTTGTCATAAGAAAATGTTATAAATTTTTGAAAATTGTATTAATTTTATAAATAATCTACCCGAAGTGCTACTATACGTCGTGATTCCATAATTACCATACGACTGTCAAGTTTTTTATGTTTAAAACCGCATTCTAATAAAACATTTCGTGGTGTATCTAAAGAACTATAATTATAATCAGGATAACCTCTTAATTTTTCTCAAATCATTTTAACGTAGGAACTATATTTTCTTCATACATGTTATAAATTATACGCCGTATTACATTTTTGGTGGCATCATCAATATTTTTTAATTTCGTATTTTTCCGTTTCCTATTTGTACCGTGATCTATAACATCTCCTTTTTTAATTACGCGATAAATTGTTGATTTTAATATTTTAGTTAATTCGTTAATGCGTTCTATTATTTCTCTCTCACATTGTTCACGATTTTCGCTTTTTAAACGTTCATGTATATTTTTAATAATGCGTTGACTTTGTACGTGTAAATCTTGATTTTTAAACTCTAAATTTATTTCGGCTTCTTCGACAATAACCGGTTCAACTATTTCGGGATTTTCGGGCGTTATTATATTATCCTCTGTTTCAAATGGCCTCCAGAAAGCCATGGTAAATTAGTAAATAATAAAATATCTTACCTCTTATATAGTAATAAATATTTATAAATATGAACAATAAGTATAAACTGAACCACACTTGATATTATAATAGGTATTTCTGCACTGCACTGGAAAACTGTTATAAAGAACTAGGCACATCTCATAAGTCCACGTTGAGTGCTGAGAAACGATTTACGGTTTTTGTTTATGCTAGTGAACCTGTCCCTTTTATTATATTTAAACCAGTGCACTCGTAGATGGTTCATTCGGGCTGATTACATTACCAATCTCATACTCGCCTGCACAGTTTCAACTACTATTCGATTCTCGATACCATTGTTAAATACATAGGACAAAATATCAAGTTAAGTGCGCACGGTCCTGTGCTTTAACACTGACCAGTTTCAATTTACTTCGTAAACACTATACTCTTCCCGTTCATCATACCCAAATTTTTAAGTGGTCATATTCGTACAATATTACAAAGTGTATTAATGAATTACCATAGGAATTAAAAACTAAACGTATATCTGGTTCTAAAAAACATGTGATTCAGTGAATTATGAGCAGGCAGTGATTTCACACAAAAATGTGTTGTATTTTTTTTGTTGTTTCTCATATTTTATGCCCTTTGTCCAGAACTTAGGTTTTTTATTATTATTTTTTTCTTGTAATTATTATTGTGTACAAAAGCTTTAAGTACGACTCTGCGTGATATCACTCATGCTAACGAGGCAGAGATTTTTGGACGGTTTTTATGGCTTTTTTATGTGCATCAAATATGAGTAGTCAAGTATACAGTAACGTGGAAGTCATCAGCGAAAAACCTTTTAGAGTAGAAACTTTGAAATGAATCGTCGTATTTACAAAAATGACAGGTGTTTTTAGCGTTATTTCAATCCCAACTATAGGTATCGAGCATTCTGTATATAAATTGACTTTACTGACGTATCTGTGAATAAGCTTACATAATTAAAATTACCCAAGCGAGTCCTTCAAAATCCAAATGATTGCCTACAATAAACCATTTTAAGACGTAGAATTTCAAGCAACAAGCCCGCATAATAAAATGGAAATGAATGAAAAAGTCGTTTTAATACCAAGTTGTGTGGTACCCGCATGACCTCGATCGAATATCGTCCTAGTTTACTAGTTAACGATCCACACTGTACTAACTGGACTACCACAATACAAACACTGGGTATTAGGAAAGACTGTCTGTTATTTTACTGCCATGTTGTTATATTGTATACTTACAAAAGCCGAAATATTTTATGTTGGCCAAAGAGGAACTGTCAGTCATGTAATCACCGCTAATTAGTTTCTTCTACAAACAAATTATGGTTAAGCTATTGTATCCGTAATGAAAACAAAATAGTATTTCAACCCTTAGTTAATAAATTAGATTGAGTTCAATTACCTCGATGTGCCATATTATACATTTAAATTATAACATACATTTCGTGTTATGTATTCAGTAAGAATACAAATTATGAAACAAACTCGCTATAAATTTATTTTTTAATCCTCTGTTAAATCGATTAAACACTGTTATATTTTTCTGGTGTTATTTTTTAGCTTCTAGTAGTAACTTGTTTTAAATAATAAATAAAGTTTTAAAGAAGAAAACTGCTTTAGAGAAAATCGACAAAGATAAATCCGCCAGATATAATGTTAGCAAAGACGCGTTCTGTTACCAAATCCTGTTTTACAGTGTTGCCAACAGATGTTGGCAAAGTTACACCGTAACTCTCCAGAATTACACCGCATTACACCCCAACAAAACTTACTTCTTTAAATAAAGGTTTTTATTGGTTTAGTAGTATCGGTTTTTATTAAGAAAAAAAAAACAACAGCAGCAACAACAATTTAGGGATACGCCGGATACGGGTAATATTATAGAAAAAAAAAAAAAAACAATTTAAGCAGAGGCATTGAACAGATGTCAATTGCTGTCAAACAAAATGCGTGGTGAAACTATAGTCTGCTTTTAAAGCAGAAGGAGCGTTTTACATTTACTGCGCTAAATCATACATCTGTGATTTGATAAGCCTTCACCAGTTTTACACAAGGCAATACTCGTAAATTTTGATATATTGTAAAAAAATTTCGTCAAATAATTCCATTAAAATTTTGAGGGTTCAAAGTGTGTCGAGTTCGGTGAAAGACGCATGTTTCGTGGCTCCTACGGGATATCGAGGTAAATCCGGATAAAGCGGCAACAAAACGCCGAAATTGTACTGGATTGAAGCGTGAACAATTCTGCATTGATTGATATAAACTGACGCGAGTATGGCTATTTCATATAGTTGATATTTGATTAAATTATGTTGGTTGAATAAAGCAACACAAAATGGTCTATATAAACAAACCGAGAAAAGTGTACTGCTTGAGTACTTGACCGTAAAATCTATACCTGGATTCGTTCCTTTTTGAAGTGGGTGGTATAAAATAAGCAACAGGCCCGCCAGATGTGTGAATGAAACAGATAAGTTTTTGTTTATGTAGCATTAGCGTTGGTTTATTAAATTTTAAACAAGAAATGGAGATCAAAATTGAAAAGATATCAAACATAATATGTAGGTAATAAATATAATATATAGGTGATGAAATGGAAACTGCCCGAAATTGAAACCGATTGTTTCAATGAAACGACATACAGGGCGAGCAAACTATCCCTTCGGACCTCTTTTCTCATAACGCCAAAAAAAATGACCGCGAGATAACTCCACCGTACATGGATATTTACTTGTGGAACGGTTAATAAATTAGCAAAATAAACATATAAAAGCTGCCAGATTCAGAGGCAGAAGAAACAGAAATCTTAGAAGAAGAAAAATAAGGAGGATAGATGGAAACTTAATAGAGAAGCATGGAAACTTAAAAGAAGCATCTCTCAAACACCTACAATTCCCATCCTATATTCCCACCCCATGCGTCATGCTGCTCTCGCTGCTGACAACAAGCATGTCCAATGTCCAACCCGGCGTATGCAGCCGGTCCGGCGGTATATAAAGCATCCGAGATTAGGTTCCGGCACGCAGTTTGGCCGTCTGTTGGGCGTGTTCGACGGACGACCAAGCTGCGTGTTGGAACCAACCTCCATGGATGCTCGGAATCGGCAGCAATGCCCACCTTACGCTGGCAAATCAATCCATCAATCAATAATTCCATTTAAATTTTGATTTTATTGTTTGAACATTATACAGACTGTCTATTTTACGAGGGCCACACCAAATATCTCGCTTAATATCTATTGTAGAAGAATAAAGTTTTAGAAACAGTTATCCCATTTTTTGTGAGCTATATTTCAGTAAAAAGAAATTTGAAATCCATAGCCTACTTTATGAGATATATTACAAAAACCTGAAAAATAGGAAAACCACAAACGGTTATAGCTTCCTTATTTGAGGAGATACGAAAAAAGATAAAGGAATGAAAGTTGACGGCAAAGACAATAAGAATAATAACGTGTAACAAAAAAATCGAAAAATGCAGTTGGCTTTGACATACGCTATTGTGCAAAAATGAAAAATACATATCTCAAAGTAGGCCATGACGCCATTAATTCCGTTATTTTTTTCTCATTCCAACGATATAAAACATGTCACAGAAATTTTAACCGATAGTGTCAATATTTAATATTTTACGAATACCACAATTCATATAATCGAATCGTATCAGCTGTGCCATAATTAGTGAAAAACAATGTATACAGTTATTAATAAATTTGACAGATTGTCACTGTTGTATGTTGTATGTTGCGTTGTCGAGTTCTAAGACAAATTTTATATCAGTAATTATGGTGTACACCAATAATAACAAATTCGATATGATTAGCATTTATTGTCAGTGCAATTTTGACGCTGAGATGGCAGTCACGGTTTACGGAGATAGATTTCCAGATGCTCCGCAGCCAAATCGAACTATGTTTAGGCAGTTAGTTCAAAATCTAAAAACGCACGGTTCATTTTCAAAAAAAGTAGTAAGGCGAGCGCATGTTGCGGATAATGTAAGAAAAGTGAATAGAGTAATGAATTATGTTAACCAAAATGAGGAAACCTCTTTGAGACAAATTCAGAGAAACTGTCGCATAAAAAAAGACAGTGCAAGAAAAATATTGAAAAAAAAACGGACTTCGATGCTACAAAATGAGGAAAGTTCAACATTTAAATGAGGGAGATAAGCCAAGGAGAGTAAGATTTTGTAGATGGTTATTAAATAAGAAAAGGAATGACGCGCTGATATGTAGCAAAATTCTTTGGTCGGACGCATCAAATTTTTCTAATAATGGATTTTTCAATAGAAATATGCATTATAAGTGGACACGAGAAAATACACATTGGTGCAGAGAGACTGCTTTCCAAGAAAGATTTTCTACGAATGTTTGGTTGGGTCTTTTAGGGACTAAAGTAATTGGACCTTATTTATATGATGGCAAATTAACCGCTCGTAGATACCTTAATTTCCTGCAAAACGAATTTCAAGATTTTCTTTATGAATTAACAGTGGCAGAAAGATTAAATTATTCATATTTTCAACAAGATGGGGCTCCATCTCACACTGCTGTAATATGTACAAATTATTTAAATCAAGTTATGCCAGATAGCTGGATAGGCACCTATGGACCCATTCTATGGCCAGCTCGATCACCAGATATTACTCCCTTGGATTTTTTCGTCTGAGGTTACATTAAAGACAAGGTATTTCAAACTGCCCCTGAAAATATTGAGGACATCAAAACCAGAATTCGAAACGCATGTGAGGCAATTACTCCTGAAATGCTCCAAAATGTAATGCGTGACGTGTCTCGTAGAGCACGTTTATGTGTCAGAATGCATGGTGCACAATTTGAGCATTTGTAGTTAGAAAAATAAATACACACAATTTCTTTTCAATATAGTAGTAGGTAGTACTGTTATACATAGTTTTTCGTTTTTTTCTTTGGATGTTCGTTTTGTACTTGTATTTTGATTTATGAGATATTTATTGGTTTGTATTAAATTGTAATAAATAATTACGGAATTATAATTATTATAAAGTGAATTTTTACTATTATGGCACGGCTGATTGTTACGATTCAATTATATGAATTGTGGTATTCGTAAAATATTAAATATTGACACTATCGGTTAAAATTTCTGTGACATGTTTTATATCGTTGGAATGAGAAAAAATAACGGAATTAATGGCGTCATGACCTACTTTGAGATATGTATTTTTCATTTTTGCACAATAGCGTATGTCAAAGCCAACTGCATTTGTCGATTGTTTTGTTACACGTTATTATTCTTATTGTCTTTGCCGTCAACTTTCATTCCTTTAACTTTTTTCGTATCTCCTCAAATAAGGAAGCTATAACCGTTTGTGGTTTTCCTATTTTTCAGGTTTTTGTAATATATCTCATAAAGTAGGCTATGGATTTCTTTTTACTGAAATATAGCTCACAAAAAATGGGATAACTGTTTCTAAAACTTTATTCTTCTACAATAGATATTAAGCGAGATATTTGGTGTGGCCCTCGTAAAATAGACAGTCTGTATATCAGTATTTAATACCTTTTGTATAAATCTGAAGGTAACAGTGGCTAATTACTTGGTGCCTTTATATTGCATAAAGGGTGTGGATGCTGGATGGAGGTCAAATAGAGGACAATGTATGACATAATGTAATAGAATACAGTGCAGTTGGGCACTGTTGGTTGCCCAAAACGCCAAAAAGTTTCTAGTCTATTTTCTGGTTACTTTTATGGTCTGAATGGGACTTCTATATTTACTAGACTATAGTAACACTTGAAATAACGCAAGATAAAATTTGAATATTTTAATAATGCAATAATAAAAAAAACTGAAAGTTAAAACATCTTACATTAGAAAGTATTACACAGAAAGCAAAAATATCATAAATTTATTTCAAATAACTATCTTGCTATTCCAATGCCCAATACTGCAAATATTCGCTACTATCATAGAAGTGTGCTATTTAAATTCCTTTATAATTACACTCAAATTACACCGCATTAAAAAAATGTTATAAATCTACACCGCAGTCGGTAAAATTACATCCCGATGGTGTGATTACACCGCTATTGGCAACACTGCTGTTTAATATCTATAGTACGATGGGCGCGTGAGTCGGTTTTGATTCACGCTCACGCATGCTCACGGTTCTAGATTTTGCTAATGCACACTCACGCACGAAAAAGCATATTGAAGTATACTCACGCATGCTCACGACTTTCAAACTTTGCTAGCATTCTCACGCACTAAGTATACCGGGTGTCCAAAAAGTCTGGAAACGGTCAAATATCTCGAGAAATACACGTTGGATCCAAAAAATAGAAAACACGTCCTTAATAATTTTAAAAGCGCTAGCCAGTGATACCAAACGCGACCACCCCACCCCTTGGGGTGGGGCGGGGGCAACTTCAAAATCTTAAATTGGTTCCCTAATTTTTTATTGCAGAATTGGATGTTCTAGGAAAGCCTAGACTTCTGTTCGAAACGTTTTTTCTGAAATTGTCATTTTTTTAATTATCCGGTGAGCGAGAGAGAATTTTTTTTATGTTTGCAATTTTCTTTCTCCAAAAAGAAGAAGTTTGGACAAACATTGCAAGAGGCAAAAAGAACATGGAGTCATCACGGGCATGTTCTCAATTTCTTTCAGAATTGTCCTATGCCCTTTGCAGAAAAGAGAATTGTGAAGTTTTCAAGTGCATCAAAAAGGGCATTGGGCAATTCCGAAAAAAATTGAGGAGAATATTCCCTCGACGATTCCAAACTCTTTCTTCCTCCTGCAATTTTTGTTCAAACCTCTTCTTTTTCGAGTAAAAAAATCGCGTTCTAAAATTTTTATTTTTCCTCACGGATAACTAAGAAAATGACAATTTCAACAAAAAAGTTTCGAACAAAAATAGTTTATTCTTAGTCAGAATGTCCGGTTCTGCAATAACAAATAGGGGTACCCATTTAAGATTTTATAGTTACCCCCGCCCCGCCCCAAGGGGTGGGTGTGCGGGGTCGCGTTTGATATCATTGGATATTGCTTTTAAAATTATTAAGGGCATTGTGCGGTATTAACTCAAAAAATGGCAGCTCGAATGAGTGCCCGGATTTGGACTGTAATTGATTGCGTTTGAATGGTAAAAACAGAGAAATTTCGCAAACTTCTTACCTTAATAAAGGCCCGCCTTGGTCTCCTTGATATCTTGATGTTGGGGTGGTTTTGGGGGGAGAGCTCTCACACCACCTGGACTGGACCACGTTGCTGGCAGGCACGTTGAACACACTTAAGATCGGCAAATTTGCGAAACGTGTAACAAATTTGAAGCAAAATACACAATATAAAATTCAATTAATGATAGCGGCGAGTGATACTATATATGCGTCCACGAACGTGTGTTAGCAATCTGACTTCCTTTTGCGTGAGGCGCATGGCCGTAAGAAGTCACAAAAAACCCTGACAATACCATTCAACGGAAGAGAATTTAAAATGTAACGCGCGAAAGTAAACTAAACAACTAGATAAATAGGTGTATATTTATTATTGCTAATGCGGACGAAACATACCGCTCACCTAAAATGCAAAGTATTTTACAAAATAAAAAAAGGAAAAAAAAAAACAAAAACCAAAAGAAATTAATAAGTAATTATAAGTAAATTTTTACAAAACTACGAGGATATCGGCAAGGGACACAGCTTGACCAGAGGGCGCTTGTAAGTACCATCAGTCGTGCGAACCGAGGCAACACGTGCAACCCCATCGGCACCGGGATATAACTCGGTAATGCGTCCTAAAGACCAATTCAAAGGCGACACTAGATCATTTTTAATTAGAACCAACGTTCCTGGTACAACCGAAGTAGTGGGTTCTGTCCATTTGCCTCGCTGTTGTAGAGTATGCAAATACTCTCTATGCCAACGCTTCCAGAAATCTTGGTGTAAGCGTTGCACTAGCTGCCAACGGTTCAACCTACCAAGTGGCACGTCGGTTAGATCCTCATCAGGAGGAGCGGTAAGCGGTTCTAAAGTTAAAAAATGGCCCGGAGTTAAGGCAGTGAGATCAGCAGGATCAGAACTCAGTGGAGTTAAAGGCCTAGAATTTAGTATTGCCTCAATCTGAACCAGGACAGTATAAAATTCTTCAAAAGTTAAAATCTGTTGCCCAATAACCCTAAGTAAGTGTGATTTTACGGATTTGATGCCCGCCTCCCACAGGCCGCCAAAATGCGGAGCAGAAGGTGGGTTAAAATGCCACTGAATACCTACTTGCGAGGTAGCGTTTTGCATGAACTTAAGTAGCATTTTGTTAGCACGGACAAAATTAGTGCCACAATCGCTGTACACATGAGTACAACGTCCGCGACGAGCAACAAATCGGCGAAATGCAGCTAGAAAGGCCTCGGCAGACAGGTCTGAGGCGAGTTCAAGGTGTAAAGCTTTTGTAGTCATACAAACGAAAAGACACAAATAGGCTTTGTGTGTTTTGGCACCTCGATGCCTGCTCATAGTTACCATGAAAGGACCACCGTAGTCCGTCCCCACTTCCAAAAAGGGCTTTATTTGAGAAATACGTGAGCGTGGTAAATTTCCCATAGGCGGCTGATAAGGTTTAGGCTTAACTTTCCAACAAGTGATACATTTAGATAAAACTTGGCGTATTGCACGTTTAGGAGACAATATCCAAAACTGTTGTGAAATTAAAAATTGAACAGTTTGTAAACCAACATGAAAGTATTTGATATGTACGCTTTCGATAAGTAGATCGGTCAGGCGACTGCACCTAGGTAAAAGCGCAGGAAATTTTTTATCGTAAGTTAAAATTGAAAAATGTAGCCTACCACCTACCCGCAAAATGTCCTTATCGTCCACAAATACATTTAATTTTCTAGAGTTTTAGAGGCTCGTTGCCCTTGCTTAATTTTCTGTATTTCTTTGGCAAATTTTAATTGTTGAGTATGCTTAACTAAAACTAATAAAGCGTTTTGCAGTTCTATATAAGTAAGCGTGCCAGATTTTTTCTGGTTGGGATAGCGACTGTTGTGAATAAAGCGTAAAATATAACATAAAAGGCGTTGTATAGTAGCAAGAGAAGAAATATTCGTTAACATGTTTTCGACAAAATTCGAGGGCGATAAAGCAGGCAAAACTATCTTGCGTTCTTCCTCAGAAACCGCAGGTATGTCCAAATTTCTTACCGCGGGTAACCACGAATTCTGCGGATTTTTCAAAAAAGCGGGTCCCGCCCACCATAACGAATTATTTAACAACTCGGAGGGAAGTGAACCTCTCGAGGCAATGTCAGCGGGATTTTCTTCGGAAGAAATATGGTACCAACATGAAGGCGATATCTTTTCTTGGATAAGCGAAACTCTATTACTAACAAAAGTTTTCCAGCGGTGCGGAGACGATTTTATCCAAGTTAATACAATTTGTGAATCGGACCAGGCGAAAACTTTATCAAACTTAAGACTAGAGCTATAAACATTCAAAACATAAGAAAGTAAATTTGACAAAAGTACAGCTGCACAAAGTTCTAGGCATGGTATCGAAATAGTTTTTAGAGGTGCGACTTTAGATTTTGCACAAACAAAATATACATTAACCTTTCGAGTATCTGTATTAAAAAAGCGAAAATATATGACAGCCGCGTATCCTTTCGAGGAACTGTCACAGAAACCATGTACTTCACTTATGTGATAATTATCATCTATTACTCGCCGAGGTAAGTGAAATTTAGATAATAACGGTAGGTCTAACTTATATTGATTCCAGCGACTAAGTACATCATCGGGGGGTATCGCATCCCAATCTAGGCCTAAACACCACAAATACTGTATTAAATGTTTAGTAAAAAATGTGATAGGTGCTAACATACCAAGCGGATCGAAAACGCGAGCTAATTCGGACAAAATATTACGTTTAGTGCATGGTCTGTTAAGCATATCTACTTTATACGAAAACGAATCATTTCCAGGATGCCACTGTAAACCTAGTATTTTCAAAGAACTATCAACATCAGCATCAAATGAAAGAGTATTTGTGCCTAAGTGTGACTCTGGTAAATGTGATATTAAAGACGGATCATTACTAGACCACTTCCGCAGCTCAAATCCTCCATTATGTAGGAGATTAATTAATTGCGTTTGAAGCTCACGGGCTTCTGCAAGCGAAGAACAGCCAGTTACTATATCATCAATGTAAGTATCTGTTAAAATAACTTTCGCAGCTAAAGGAAAACTTGATTCTTCCTCCTTTGCTAATTGGAGAAGTGTTCGAATCGCGAGATATGGAGCAGAGGTAACACCATATGTAACAGTATTTAATCTAAAGTCTTGCAAAGGTTCGACAGGAGAAAAGCGCCACAAAATTCTTTGATAATCTTTGTGATCAGAGTTAATCAAAATTTGTCGATACATCTGTTTGATATCGGCAGTAAAAACAAAGCGATGTAATCTAAAATTCAACAAAATAGTTATTATATTTGTCTGTAATTTAGGTCCTACTAATAAAGTATCATTAAGGGAAAATCCACTAGGCGATTTAGCAGAAGCGTTAAATACTACCCTCAGTTTTGTAGTCGAACTTTCAGGTTTTAACACACAGTGATGTGGAATATAATAAGTATGAGGCGTTACAACGTATTCAGAAATAGGCTCCATATGTCCTAAGTCTAAATATTCTTTCATAAAGTCCGAATATTCTTTATAAAGTGCAGAATTTCGAACTAAGCGGCGTTCTAAAGACAAAAATCGATTTAGAGCAAGCGAGCGCGTATCCTTAAATGTAGGATTATTTTGTCTAAATGGAAGCGATACTACAAATCGACCACCATCGTTCCTAGAAAAAGTATCTAAAAAATATTGTTCACAAGTGTGATCATCTGGGGACACTGTTTCTATGTGAGGTACAGTTTCAAGTTCCCAGAATTTTTTAAGCGTTTTGTCTAAAGAAATGGTTTCAGCGGTGCAAAATAAAGATTGGACCGGTGGTAAAACAGAACTCTCTATCTTACCTAGCAAAATATAGCCGAAAATCGTATTTAAAGCAATCGGTTCATTTACATTTCCAGTTAACCGACCATTAAGTAATATTTGAGGAAAAATATCAGCGCCTAACAATACGTCAATAGCTCCAGGACTATGAAAATGTGGATCGGCTAAACGTAAATTTTTTATGTGAGACCACGTTTCAGTAGATACATGCGACATCGGCAATTCACTACAAATTTTTGGTAAAATAACCGCGTCGACATTCAACATAGGCGACAGCTGTCCGAGGGGGCGCAAACAAATAGTTACTCCTCCCGAATTCGTTGCAGTTTCCATTTGACCTAAGCCCTGTACCGATAGCGACAAATTATAACGAGATAATCCCAAGCGATTTACACATTTTTGTGTTATAAAGGAAACTTGCGATCCAGAATCTATAAGCGCTCTAACCTTTTGATAATTACCATGGCTATCCAAAACTTCGATGAGTGCAGTTGCAAGTAAAACACTAGTTTTTTTTGGTAATAACCCGGTAAGCGAATTGACAGACTCCGAGGTTGACGCAACTGCAGGCGCCTCCGTAACAGGTTCAACTTGTGTAGACGGCAAGTTACTTTTATCAAAATGCAATAAAGTATGGTGCTTTTGTTTACATTGGCGACATGAAGATGGTGACCTACAATTTTTAATCATGTGCATATCACTTAAACAATTGAGACACAGACGAGAATTTTTTACAAATTGGAAACGTTCGAATGAAGTTTTTGTAGCAAATACAGGACATTTGTAAAGCATGTGACTATCCTTACATAAACTACAAGTCAAATTATTGGTTTTTACAAAAAATGAAGAACTAAGCGTGTTACGATTTTGTGATTTTTGTTTAAAATCAACTTTCTTATTTTTAGCTGTCTGTGTTTCAAACGTTAAATTATCTAAAGCTATACAATGTTTATTTAAAAAATCTACAAGTTCAGAGTAAGTTGGAATTTGTAGAGAACCATGATGCATTTCAAAACGTGTAACAGTGGACGAATCTAAACGTTTCAACAACATATTTACTAAAATAAAATCCCACTGGTCAACAGGGAATTCTAAAATTTTTAATGCAGCCAAATTTTCCGAAAATATATCTAAAACTCGTCGAAGCGCAAACGGATTTTCAGTCGTTACTTTTGTACTATTTTCAATTTCCGTCCAATAGACAACAGCTAACAACCTTTTGTTTGAATATCTGTTTACTAAACTATTGTATGCAGTTTCATAATTGCTTGCAGTCATGGGCAAACATTTAACTAATGAAAGAGGAGGTCCGCTTAAAGAAGAAATCAAGTAATTAAACTTTTCAATATTTTTAAGACTTCGATTTTCATGAACTAAAGCGTTAAACATATCCATGAAAGTTGGAAATAATTTAATGTTCCCATTAAACTTTATTAATTCGACTTGCGGGAGTTTTATATTTGAATTTTGCACTTGTGGTATATCCAAGTCTTGTGTGTCATCGGAAATACTTTCAAAAATATCTGTGTAAATTGTTCTGATTGCGAAATATTCTTTATCAAAAGTTTTACGTATAGCGTCTTCGTCCTTTACGGTGGCGTCCTCACTAGTAACTAGTAAGGCAAGCAATGCATAGTGTTGCTTAGTGAACTCCTCTTTGATATGATCGATTTCGAGAAAACGTAATTTAAACAGAGTGCGAATGTTTCGATCATCCACAGCGGTTTGTGCTACTTCATATAATTCATGAATTTTGTTTAGTTCTATAGAACGAAAAGCCTTACACCTTTTAACCTTATCTGTAGTTGATGTGGACATATTGAATGTGAATGATTTCGCGTAGGAAACAATAAATCTCAGTGTATTAAATGTCAATCGACAAAATTTAACTATGTGTACCAGCGAGACTCTAATCCAAATGATCCCCACTCCTTTCTCAGTTAATCCACGCAGCTACCAATTAATGAAGTGCGTGCGCTAGTCAAGCTGAAAAAACCCTTAAACGGCTCCCGTGGTTCTATATTATCTTTAACTGATAAGGAATACCAAATCAATATGGCAGAAACTAAATTTATATGAAATAATATGACCTAATAATAAATATACACACTTAGATGAATTTAAGACAAGATAATAATGTAGAAAGGATCAGAAAACAATTAAATTCAATAGGCAAACTAAATTAATTTTACTTTAATGCATTAAATGTAATACTACTAAGCTATTACTACTAAAACTACTAACTACTAAAATTATTTAAACAACAAAAAACCTATCCGTTGGTCGAAGGGCCAAAAAAATGTGCGGTATTAACTCAAAAAATGGCAGCTCGAATGAGTGCCCGGATTTGGACTGTAATTGATTGCGTTTGAATGGTAAAAACAGAGAAATTTCGCAAACTTCTTACCTTAATAAAGGCCCGCCTTGGTCTCCTTGATATCTTGATGTTGGGGTGGTTTTGGGGGGAGAGCTCTCACACCACCTGGACTGGACCACGTTGCTGGCAGGCACGTTGAACACACTTAAGATCGGCAAATTTGCGAAACGTGTAACAAATTTGAAGCAAAATACACAATATAAAATTCAATTAATGATAGCGGCGAGTGATACTATATATGCGTCCACGAACGTGTGTTAGCAATCTGACTTCCTTTTGCGTGAGGCGCATGGCCGTAAGAAGTCACAAAAAACCCTGACAATACCATTCAACGGAAGAGAATTTAAAATGTAACGCGCGAAAGTAAACTAAACAACTAGATAAATAGGTGTATATTTATTATTGCTAATGCGGACGAAACAGGCATGTTATTTCTTTTTTTGGATTCAATGTGTATTTCACGAGATACAGGGCGTAATTAGTTTCATGTCATAAAAAAACTGGTGGTAGGGAACGACAAGACAAACAAAAAAACCTTATATAACATAAGGTGTAAAGCTCATAGTTTTGGAGAAAAAAAATTAACGAAAATTTCGCAAATTTTCAAGAAAATCTTTTGAGAACTGCTGGAATATTGAGGTAGGTTTAGATCGTCGCGCGTGTCTTTGCCTTATACTCTGACTCTCCCTTGTGCAATATTTTAGTTACTGTGGGTGTTTCGTTATGTACACACGTCCAACCCGCCCCGCCGTTCGTTGTTTTTGTTATTTTTTAATTTAGGGGCATTGTGTATTTATAGTTAGTTTTAGTTGACTTTACCGTTCAAGTCGTTAAATTCTTGATTACGTACAGACACAACTTACTTGTTCGTTCGTTTTGGATTTTGGACCAAGTTTTTCTTTTATTTTTCGTTATTGACAACGTTAGTTAATAGTTTATTGTTTAGTGTTGAACGGAGTACGTATGTCCTTAATTCGACGTACTGAACTGTGTATTGATGCAGATGCAGAGACTTCAAATAATTTACTTAGGTGGTAAGCTTTTAACCCAGGACACTCATTTATGTTACAAACGTTAATAAATCACATTAAAATATTCTAAATTATAAACATTAATCCAATATTTTGTTCCAAATTAAAAGACCCACATGTAAAGAAATGCTCTGTTTAAACTTCCATGGCCATTATTTGCTTGCAGTTGTGCAGGAAAAGATAACGAATTATTTACCTCTTTATAATTGCCTCAGTTCGGTTGAGGCGGTCCATCAAAGGCGGTCAATGATCCAAGGCCATTGCTATGACACCGCGTGTGACGCCGAGGACTGCACTTTTTTATGACAATTTGAAAGTTGTATAATTGGGAACTACAAGTCCATTGACCAAGAAAAGCAGTGGTTCTCAATTATTTTCTACATTAATATTAAAAAAATATATATTTAAAATGTTGACCTAGGTTAGTTTTTTTTCAAAGTGCCCCTAGAGGGAAAAGTCAAAGGTTTTTTGTTTGTCCAGTCCCCATTACCAGTTTATTTTAATGACATGAAACTCATTACATCCTGTATTTGACCGTTTCCAGACTTTTTGTACACCAGTCTAAAACAAATGTCTAAAACTAATATTATTTACAATAAACTGCGAAGAGTATCCTATAGAATGTGAAACAATTATATATAGCTTATTTTTGTTCGATACTTGCCCTAGTATCTATTAATGCGTGGTAGTATATTTTATTTTTATTATTTCTTGTATCCCGGAAATGAACTGTAAAGTTAAACTCCATAGAGAATTAATATATTGTTTAAATAATATGTTAAGAGAGATCAATGAATTAACCCAATTTTACTTCAAAATGTTAAGAAACCAAAAAAACAAATAACAGATAAAAAAACTTGTGCTGAAACAAAACAAGTTGTAGTATTCTTACTCTATCCTCCAGAACAATTATTTTGTATTTTTTTAAAAATGCTATCGACATGCATTTGCCCGATGTGATGTGTGTAATATATTCCAGTATGTCAGTAGTCCTCTTGAACTGTTACATCGTGGAAGTGGAAGCCTTCCCTTTAAAACGGAATGGTAACAACTGATAATGAAACTTGTGTGCACTAGTTCCAGCCGGAATCTAGGCAATTACGAAAAGAGGGCTGCCGTTTGTCCTCAACCAAACCATAAAATTCATGCTGCTACCTTGGCTCGCAAAGCGCTGTTGGTGTATTTTAGGACAAGAAGTAATTTTACAGGATATTTAGTTAGATGTAGTAGAAGTATTAGTGACCCCAAGCCTAATTTGAAGTAGCCCATATACTCTTTTAGTTTGTTAATGTAACACAGTGTGTAGATTTAAAAAATGTATATAATCGTAAATAATTTATAGAAGAATAGTTTTTTGTATTATTAGTATCATTAATCAAAACTTTCAAAAAATATTGGTGCGCTACAGTCACGATATTGAAAAAAAAATGGTAATCAAAATTTGTTTTTCTGGATTATTATTAAAATCGGGGTCCCGTAATCTTAAAAGTTCAGGACACCCCTAAAAACGCCAAGAACACCCTTGTTAAAGGTTTTTTCGCGATAATTTTAATAAAAATCAAAAAGGATCCTAAGGTATAAAAGGAAAGTAGGAGAATTTGAAGCAAAAAGTAAAAGTATATTTTTACTTTATTTCGATTTAGGGGTGGTCATAATAAATCTTATAATTTGGCTATATTTACTATAAATCAACGACCTTTGCAAATTAATATTAAAAAAGGGGATTTCATGGGATCATTTCCAACATTTATTCAAAAACCCTATAAAAGGAGCATGTTTGGCGTTTTTAATGATTATGGCAACTCCTACATTATGAAAAAAAAAAGTTGTACCTAGGAATTATTCACGGGTCAAGTGACAGATTGACTACTAATAATAATACATTTTAAATATATCTATTTTCAAAAAAATGCCTAGATGAGCAAGTCAGTTAATTTGTATGTGACGTTAGCGGTGGCAATTTGTGAACCCTAAATGTTTGTTTAAATGTCATTTAGTACTTCGAATCAAAATATAATGATTGAAGGAGTCAAAAACCAAATGCAAGCATAAGCGTTTTTCTTGGATAATACTCCAGTGCATACCAGTCAGAAATTCTAACTATACTGTTATGAATTACACCCCCTTGGAACTGGAGATGATACGCCTATGCCTACTAATAGTGACTGGAAAGACTCTAGAAAGAGCCATGGACTTGTCTAGAATGTGGTGGAAGATTCTCGTTCAATCTAGAGGTAATTTCATAGTATATAAGGCGCGATTACCGGCGCAGTAGAAGTTTATTAAAGAGCAGTTTATAAAAGTGATCAAGTTGGAAAGTGGAAAAAGTGAGGTTAAAGTAAACAAAGTGTATTTTCAAGTATTGTATAGTCAGTAAATTATCAAATAAAGTGTTAGTAGTGTTTAATCTCTTGTTAAAATTATTTAGAACCCACGGATTCATACAGGGTGTTTCCTAAAAGGTGGAAAATTCGCTACAATACTTTAATGTTTACGCAATGATTTAAATCTACAACACGTTGACCAGCAGATCTCCATTGCATCAAACAGTCAGGCAGTATTATAGGCACCAGCGTGCAATAAGGTGTCGTATCGACTGACATGGGCTACCATGGAGTCTAAACAGCCTACAGAGGTAAACTACAATGGGTGTCGGGGGACATTCCAGAATAGTTGATGAACTTGCTAGACAAGGAGCAGCAACATATTCCTCGATCCAAAACCTGTGCTTGGCATTATTGAGAGCTTAGCTCTCTAGCTAAGGGTGATCAAAAACTGGATCAAGAAGAAACACCGAAATAGACGTGGGAAGAGAATCATTGAATAACCGTGCCCGTAACAAACTGATGAACTGCTCATAAGGAACAGGATCCAGCTGAGAATTATGACAAGGCTTCTAATATGACACTTTCCTGTCAAGACGCACTTATTACACAATCGAAAAAATCGACGACGATCTAGACTGCAGATTATGCAGCTAGAAATCGGAAACGGTGGATCGATTTATCTTCTGCGAGGAACTCGCTCGAACATGTACTATTGAACGGATACGAAAGTCATTAATACTCGTCGCAGACCTCTTATCACTAACATGGGCACAGTGAATTGGAACAGGAGGGTGCAGTGTCTTCGGGGTTGTTTACAGATGAGTCCTGAGCAAAAAAAAAACATAAAAAGGGGGTCGAAGTGTGAGCCAATCGGTCAATAATATTTTGAATTAAACAAAAAATGTATAAAACTAATATTATTTAAAAAAAGAGTATCCTATAGAATGTGCAACAATTATATAAAAAATGCAGTAAATCGGCGAAGAGTATAATAGTAGTTAGCTTGTTTAATTTGGGGTTTGAACTATTTTGCAATCTTTCACTACTTCAGATATACCAAAGCTTAAAGTATTCGCTAGCATACCCTGTATATACGTCACTTAAATAATAATTTATTTTATACTTTCAAACAATATTTCTAAAGAAACAGTCGTTTCGCCATATAGACATTTTTTTGTTTAAAAAAGTGGTGAACCGAATAAAAACAATTGAATTTTGCTTAAGTGAAACTTATAATATGAAAGTCTGACCAACAGTATGAAAAATTCTACTTTTACCATTTTACATATTAATAATTTTATGAAAAGCTTTTGTGTTTACAAGGAACAATCGAAATAAGCATTCCTAACTTATATTTGAAATCGACCATTTTGACTAGTAACAAATATTTCAACAGCGCGAATACTGTCTGTGATAACGCCGATTATAGTAAAGTTAAGTCATAGTTAATGGCCTAAATTGCACAAATTTTGCGATAAGAGCTTATATGCATATTGGTACAAGCGGGCACGCTTGGAAATCCACACGCAATGTTTGTTAACGAAAACTAAACATAGATGTATTGTAATTAACATGATACTCAAGCCAAGCTATCAAGCATAAAGTATCTCAAGCACTGTTAGGGATTCATGTGTGGCGTCATGAGTTATAGATGGGTAGTGCAATAATAGAGGAATTCTGTTTTGCACGAAGACGATACTAGGTGCTTCCACGAGTACAAAACGACGAAGTTGACACAAGACTAAAACAGATATCTTCACCAACAGTACTGCTAAAACCTGTACCTAGGAAGTTAATCTTAAAAGGGCCGATATTGCAACGAAACCTATATTTTTCGCATGAAATCTATCACATTATGACATAACAGGTTTACTTCAGCTCTAATAAAATGGATGCGCTTCAGGTAATCGTAACCAAATTGAAGCAATATGTTTTGTTTTCGATCTCTAGACTTAATCCAATCAATCTCAGCTTCTGTATAGTTTTAATCATCTGTAAGTTGGTTTCTTTGTTTTTTCCAGTAAGTGTCTAATTTAAGCCCTTTTGATTATTTTCGATTTTTTTGCGCTGAAACCCGGGAAAATAGAGGTGAATGCTTACCAGAAAAGTCATACAAACGTTTCTAGAAGAATGAAACCTATTTTGCATCTTGGTTCCGATTTTACACCCTTGGCAAAAAACACCTCACTTGTCCAAGTTGCAAAACCCTATTTTGCGTATTTAACCCTTTCGGTGATACAAAAAAATAGTGACAACAGCACCTTAGTTTTAGAAAACCAGATCTATGTAGAAAAGTCTCACCATTGCACAATTTTACTGAGAACCGTTTTTTCGGGATTTTCGGGTCTAGGGCAGAACCTGATGGTAGAAAATGCTGGCAGGGGTATTTTTGGATTGTTCTCGACGTCTGAAAACATATATCACATTGAAAGCAAAGAGTCTCAACAAAATATCGATGTGAAATTTGAATTTGCCAGGTCACATGAACACTTCCACCGCCCCGGAGCCTTGTTCACCCCCCTCCACTCCGCAAAAAATCGATGACTTTTCACTTATCACATAATAACTTTCAATTTGGGTTGCGATGGAAGTTCTGAACATTCTACATACAAACAGAAATTTTTGGAGATGATGCAGATGAGAAAAGCGATTCTAGCTTATTTGCAGTGTGCACTTACGAGTAAATAAAACTAACACCATCTTATGGCACCAGATTCGGCAGACCTATAAATCTATTATTTGAGAAAGAAACTGAAGAAGTTTTTTAACGAGAACTACAAAATACAGAACAAATTCAGGCTCTATTACCTACTAGTTTCTATTTCTGTACAGGGAACGTTATTATTCTTTGTTTCAAATTAACTATGATTTATGGAAAAATGTTTGGAATACATGCCTATTGTTGCGGCCATCTCTTGATGAAGAATCTGTACATATTCTACAAGAAAGTGTTATTAAAAATTCTGATGGTTTTTAAGATAATTTAATTTAAATTTTTGTGTCACTCTGTATTTATAAACAATTCTCAATACAGTTGAAATATTATTATATGTAAATTAAAATAATAAATGAACTACTTCTTATCAAATCCATATCTTTTGACTTTTGCACAGTTAAATTCATGATTTCTACAGACAGTTTTTTTCCAAATTAAAAATCTCGACGATATGAGAAGGAAAACTACTTTGTTTTCTACCACTAAAATTTATTGTAACATACACGTTACTGCACAGTTTCGGTACTTTAGCGTACCATTTTCAAACGTTGATTCAAATGAATGAATTTACAAAGGGTTGTGTTAATTTATACTAAGTACCTAATTACATTATTCTGGGTATTAATTTATCAAATATTAAGAATTTTGAATAAGTAATAAATTATGTAAATAAGTTTATAAGTACCTAATTACATTATTCTGGGTATTAATTTATCAGATATTAGAAAGCAATAAATATTAAGAATTTTGAATAAGTAATAAATTATGTAAATAAGTTTATAAGGGATTATTTTAATGCATTAAACAGGGTGGATTGATATAGGTCCAACTGGTCATTTAGAAGTTTATTTTCGGGATTTTTGTTAATTTGATAATTTCTATTGATTCTAGTAAATTTAATTTAAAACCTTTATCTTTCACATCTAATATCTTTAGGTCGTTTACATCCGGAAATTTGTGATTTGTTTCTAAAATATGATTTGCAAAGTTTGAATCTGATTTTTGGAAATTAAAACACCGTAAATGTTCTTTATATCTAATTTCGAATGAACGACCAGTTTGACCTATATACAAGGCATTACAATCTGGACATGTAATTTTATAAACTCCTGATTTTTTTAGAGGGTCGGTTTTATCCTTAGCATTGTACAAAATATTGGATAATTTGAAAACTGGTCTAAAACTAACTTTCAGGTTATGAGTTGACAAAATGTTACCAATTCTCTCAGATATGTCACCGTAGTATGTTAGGGATACATATTTTTTACTGTTACTACTTTTAATATGTGGGTATATACTGGAACAAGCTAATTTAAATTGTTTTTTGTTAATTAAATTTACTATTGTTCTTTCCTGAAAACCGTTATTTAGGGCTATTGACTTTATGGTATCTAATTCTGTTCTTAAATTTTCTTCTGAAAGAGGTAATGATAAAGCTCTATGAATCATGGAATTATATGCTGCTAGTTTATGAGATTTGGGGCTACGTGAATAATTTGAGATTGTAGTATCTGTAAAAGTTGGCTTCCTATAAATATTAAAGTGAATTTTATTTTTGTGCGTTAGGGTTAGATCCAGAAAATTGATTTTATTATCTTTCTCTGTCTCCACTGTAAATTTAATAGTAGGGTGAATGTTATTTATGTAATTTAGAAATGTACTTAGTTGTCTCTGTGTACCTGTGAAGCAGGCTAATATATCATCTACATATCTAAACCAAAATTTTATATGTGTTTTTCCTAGTTGAGAATTGGTAATTTTTTCCTCTAAGTGAGACATAAAGATATCTGCCAAAAGGGGGCTCAATGGAGATCCCATAGCTAACCCCATATTCTGAATGTAATATTGTTATATTGGCAATAGTTTTGGTCAATGCATAAATCTAAAGCTAATATTAATTCGTTTTTTACTATTGGATTTATCTGTGATTTATCCAGAATGTCGATTATTAAAGATTTACATTCGGCAGTGGGAATATTGGAAAACATATTTGAAACATCAAAAGATACTAACTTGCTATTTTCTGGAATAACTTTATCGTGTAATTTTAAAAATCTCACTAAATTCAAAGCACAACACGCAGTTAGAAACTCTATCGAACTCACGGAATTATTACACGATAAAGTTATTCCAGAAAATAGCAAGTTAGTATCTTTTGATGTTTCAAATATGTTTTCCAATATTCCCACTGCCGAATGTAAATCTTTAATAATCGACATTCTGGATAAATCACAGATAAATCCAATAGTAAAAAACGAATTAATATTAGCTTTAGATTTATGCATTGACCAAAACTATTGCCAATATAACAATAAATATTACATTGAGAATATGGGGTTAGCTATGGGATCTCCATTGAGCCCCCTTTTGGCAGATATCTTTACGTCTCACTTAGAGGAAAAAATTACCAATTCTCAACTAGGAAAAACACATATAAAATTTTGGTTTAGATATGTAGATGATATATTAGCCTGCTTCACAGGTACACAGAGACAACTAAGTACATTTCTAAATTACATAAATAACATTCACCCTACTATTAAATTTACAGTGGAGACAGAGAAAGATAATAAAATCAATTTTCTGGATCTAACCCTAACGCACAAAAATAAAATTCACTTTAATATTTATAGGAAGCCAACTTTTACAGATACTACAATCTCAAATTATTCACGTAGCCCCAAATCTCATAAACTAGCAGCATATAATTCCATGATTCATAGAGCTTTATCATTACCTCTTTCAGAAGAAAATTTAAGAACAGAATTAGATACCATAAAGTCAATAGCCCTAAATAACGGTTTTCAGGAAAGAACAATAGTAAATTTAATTAACAAAAAACAATTTAAATTAGCTTGTTCCAGTATATACCCACATATTAAAAGTAGTAACAGTAAAAAATATGTATCCCTAACATACTACGGTGACATATCTGAGAGAATTGGTAACATTTTGTCAACTCATAACCTGAAAGTTAGTTTTAGACCAGCTTTCAAATTATCCAATATTTTGTACAATGCTAAGGATAAAACCGACCCTCTAAAAAAATCAGGAGTTTATAAAATTACATGTCCAGATTGTAATGCCTTGTATATAGGTCAAACTGGTCGTTCATTCGAAATTAGATATAAAGAACATTTACGGTGTTTTAATTTCCAAAAATCAGATTCAAACTTTGCAAATCATATTTTAGAAACAAATCACAAATTTCCGGATGTAAACGACCTAAAGATATTAGATGTGAAAGATAAAGGTTTTAAATTAAATTTACTAGAATCAATAGAAATTATCAAATATAACAAAAATCCCGGAAATAAACTTCTAAATGACCAGTTGGACCTATATCAATCCACCCTGTTTAATGCATTAAAATAATCCCTTATAAACTTATTTACATAATTTATTACTTATTCAAAATTCTTAATATTTGATAAATTAATACCCAGAATAATGTAATTAGGTACTTAGTATAAATTAACACAACCCTTTGTAAATTCATTCATTTGAATCAACGTTTGAAAATGGTACGCTAAAGTACCGAAACTGTGCAGTAACGTGTATGTTACAATAAATTTTAGTGGTAGAAAACAAAGTAGTTTTCCTTCTCATATCGTCATGATTAACTATCACAAAGTAACGGCTTCCACAATCGATGTTTTAAAAATCTCGATGTTTCGTTTCATGACATTCCAAACCTTTTTCAATTAAAAAATATAGATTGTTTACTGTTACTGTTACTGTCTTTTACTGTGGATGTGGAAGAAATAGGAGTGCATATAGTTGTATTTTAGAATTTTTCTATTATGGAATCAAACGTTAATACAAACAGTACATAATAGACAGTCTCGTAGAATTATCGACACCTCCTAAGTGCAATACTACTTAATTTATCTTGGTCCCCAGACAAACAATGATCTCAATTTAATCTGTTCCATTGCACCTAATTTCCCACTAGCAAACAATACAATCGACCCAGTCTGCAATGTTGTAATCTACCATATTATTATTGTTGCTTTACCTTCAGGATATAGGACACGCCATTAGCCATTCAACTCTTAATTAATGGAACGTTTGACAAAACTATCGCTTGTTTACTCATTGTCGTTAATATTTGTTTTTGTAGTTTCCGACCTTTATTTCACAGTATGCCTTTGATTAAAAGTGAAATCATTATACTTTGTTTTAAATTATAATTACATTCGTTATATTGGACCTATATACAGGGTGTCCCACAATTGAGTTCCCGGACGATAACCCGTGATTCCTGAGTTCATATTGGGCCCGTATCACCCAACTTACCTTAGTCCAAAAATGCATCTCTGACGAAGTACATCCTCTTAAAGTGAGAAAGAAAAAAATATTTTTTCCAATAATTTTCGTTATATTGAAGATAACATTTTCAAATTTTGATGGGAGCTGTATTAGGCCAGTAGAATTAGCTCATGGGAAGGCTAATCTTGGATGAAATTCCTTACAGGTAACCACATGGTATATTCGATGTATTCATTGATAAGGAACATACCTGTGAATTTCCTCCCATTTTAGAGTGGGGGAACATTTTTTAATTAACGTCTTTTTGTGCAAAAATCACGAAAAATCGAGTTTTTTAAGCATAGCTCTAAGCCAATTGACAATAGCCATATTTGATGTTATACGTTTCGTAGGTGATATAAAGACAGTCCATTTGCCATCCGAATAATTTAAATCGGTTAATAATTTTTTTAAATAATCGAAAAGAACTGTCGAAAAAATCGAAAATTTCAATAATTTTTAATTCCGTGAAAAATTCTCTTACATCCTTAGAACTTGGTGAAAATATGTCTTATGTAACTCTGAAGCTACCATAAAATTTTCATTAAAAAATATTTATAACTTTTCGAGAAAATTCATTTGTTTATAAAAAAAGTCTGAAATGTTTAATTCAATCTGACCCTGTTCCCGTCATCAAAAATGACTCATCCGGAGCTCATTTTTTTCGTTGTGACGTCTAGTTTACGAATACATTATTGGCATAATGATTTTTTAATATTTTCATCAACAAAATGGCGTTTGAAAAAGTACGACTTTTTCGGGCAGAGATTTTTGCGAATATCTTAATAACAAATTAATGTACTGGCATAAAACTTTCATAATCTGGTAGCTCGTATTTTTACACGAATTTGAAAAAAAAATTATTGTTGTAAGATGTTTAGAAGCCGAGATAATTTTTTTAGTTGTTAATTACGCCATTTGTTTATTTATTAACATAAACATTTGAAATTTACATAGTAACTAGTTGAATACTTGATTTTTGTAACTCAGTAAACTGTCACGTATAATGTTATGTATTAAGGCACGTAATGTCAATTTTTGACGTTTCTGTTTTGGTGAAAATTTTTGCACGTATTGATACTATTCGTACTGTTTATTACTGTTTTAACTAGTAGGTGAAAGTAGCAACGTGGTATCTGTGTGTGAATGTACTAACTGTCTTTTCCGATTTGATCAGTTAAACTTCAATTTTCAAATATACTGATTAACAAAGTGGTGTGCTCGAATTAGGGCTTGTTAAATTCTCGCGATTTTATCCAAATAGCTATGACCTCAAGAATTTCCAGAGGGGAAGGGAACATAGGTGATATTTCGATGGAAATTGTGACAGTAGATACCGTTTACCAGATTTTAACTCAGACAGTCTAGTCATTTTACTGAGTTAAAAAATTCCTGTTTATCCCTAAAGGAGGCAGAGACTTAAAACATATCGTCCATTTTGTTTATAATATTTCATGCTGCCTCAAGTCAAAACCACATGCACAACTTTCATATATTTATTTGCTTCTATAAATGTATAATAGTCCAGGGATTGAGCATAAAATCTAGGTGAAATAAAATTAATTATCCGTACATTTTGATACTTAGAAAATTTTCCGCATCAACTCCGACAAGATACCACGTGGCCGAGCTAAATTTTCACACAAATGCACCGAAATTAAATTTTGCCAAATCTTCACACATATATGCTGACCGCTCCTATAAGCATGATTTTACTGTAAATAATTGCTTGCTATTGCTTGGTATTTGCACACCGTTTTCTTTGCTTACTACTTACTGCTGTTTTTACCGATTTATTTATTTCTTTGCTTCTTACTTTTGCTATCAATTAAAACGTAGATACCAATGTACCTGACACATTTAAGCTCTGGTTATTCCGTTATTTATTTATTTGGTTTTCTCATTGTATTATTGAATTTTATATGTTAATAAACTTTGTTATCTACCAACACATGTTTTTTACTGCTGAATGTGAATGAAAGTCTAATTTGCCATCCAGGACCCCTGGGCATATCCGTTTCTCCACTGTTGCTATCCTAGCCCTACTGCAACAGGCGCTCGAGATAACTGAAATCACGCTCAGCGTCAAAGTAACGCTTCCACTTGTTTATGGGCGGACGGAAGAAAGGACGTCACAATATATTGTTTAATAATTTTCTTACTTTTTATTGGGTATTTTGCCACTGAAAAATATTTAAAAATTTTAATGAAAAAACCTCTGCGCCAAACGGATCAGACAGAGGTTGGTTCTTGAATACTTGACGATAGCTTTCATTTTCAGTTTCTAGTTTATTACATTGTTCTAGTTTATATAATTTTAGGTGTGAGACTTTTTGAAACAGTCAAGTATTCAAAAACCAACCTCTGTCTGATCCGTTTGGCGCAGAGGTTTTTTCATTAAAATTTTTAAGTATTTTTCAATGGCAAAATACCCAATAAAAAGTAAGAAAATCTGAATATGCCACAAATAGACAATTACAGACAATATTTAATAATTTATTTGAACATCAATCATGCATACACCTTCCCCTTTTGTATATCCGCATAAACCCAGTAAAAGGTACGTACAATACAAATCAAATTTATACAGTGTAGTATATTATGTACTAAGGTAAAAGTATTTTTAAACGTATACTATAAACCACAATCATGCTCTTTCATTAATTTGTTATTAAGTACTCATTCGGCACTCCGCTCCTCGAATAGAAGGCAAAAACATGTTTTATTTAAATTGTTTATAACAAATTTATTAACAATATTTCAACAATGTTAATACCGTAGTTAATATTTCATCGTATTTGGGGGTCCAAATTAAAAAAAAAAACGTCGAAATGGTATCATAAATGAAGCAGACACATCGATTTTTTTTTTTGTCGGAATTTGAAGTCGCTTGACCGAAAACGTTAACGTGGACACCTGAGGGCGGGACACGAAGACTCATTCAGACTGTAGTGTACAAAAATTGACCTTACGACCCTTAATACATATTATACGTGACAGTTCGCTGAATTACAAAAATCAAGTCTTCAACTAGTTACTATGTAAATTTCAAATGTTTATGTTAATAAATAAACAAATGGCGTAATTAACAACTAAAAAAATTATCTCGGCTTCTAAACATCTTACAACAATAATTTTTTTTTTCAAATTCGTGTAAAAATACGAGCTACCAGAATATGAAAGTTTTATGCCAGTACATTAATTTGTTATTAAGATATTCGCAAAAAACTCTGCCCGAAAAAGTCGTACCTTTTCAAACGCCATTTTGTTGATGAAAATATTAAAAAATCATTATGCCAACAATGTATTCGTAAACTAGACGTCACAACGAAAAAAATGAGCTCAGGATGAGTCATTTTTGATGACGGGAACTGGGTCAGATCGAATTAAACATTTCAGACCTTTTTTATAAACAAATGAATTTTCTCGAAAAGCTATAAATATTTTTTGATGAAAATTTTATGGTAGCTTCAGAGTTACATAAGACATGTTTTCACCAAGTTCTAAGGATATAAGAAAATTTTTCACGGAATTAAAAATTATTGAAATTTTCGATTTTTTCGACAGTTCTTTTCGATTATTTAAAAAAATTATCAACCGATTTAAATTATTCGGGTGGCAAATGAACTGTCTTTATATCACCTACGAAACGTATAACATCAAATATGGCTATTGTCAATTGGCTTAGAGCTATGCTTAAAAAACTCGATTTTTCGTGATTTTTGATCAAAAAGACGTTAATTAAAGAATGTTCCCCCACTCTAAAATGGGAGGAAATTCACAGGTATGTTCCTTATCAATGAATACATCGAATATACCATGTGGTTACTTGTAAGGAATTTCATCCAGCGGTTTTTCTAATTCTACTGACCTATATCTCTATACGTACTGTATGTAAACTTGACAACAACCAAACATCTTTTATGTCTCAATTGTTTTTCATAATAACTAATATTTGATTGGCTATATTTTTTTATTCGCCCTGTAAAATTACGGAATGCTTGAATATTTTTGCAGAGCATTGAAAGAGCTACAAAGAGGTACTCTTAACATTTTTTGTATTATTAATAATCAAAATACAAGGAATTATCGTTTTTGTAGGTCATAGGTGCTTGTGAAACAGGAAACCTGCCGCGTTTGTGAAACAAAAGATACTTAGTTGTTATCAAGGTTACATAAAGTACTTATAGAGATACAGGTCCCATGAAAAGTTGAAAATTTTAACGGAAATTATTGGGAAAAAATATTCTGTCTCGCTTTAAGAGAATGTACTCCCTCCGAGATGCATTTTTTGACTAAGGTGAGTTGGGTTACCGGCCCAATATAATCTCAGGAAGCACAGGTTCCCGTCCGGGAACTCAATTTTGGTACACCCTGTATAGTTAGATTGGTTTATGATTATATTTCTTATATAACTATTTAATGGACAATGAGGCATGCAGCATAAATGTGTATACTAAATTATTATTTAATTTATAAATATTAAATAAATTGTAATATGAATTTAGTGATATTTTCACCGCCAACCATTCTTTTTTCTCATGCTGTAACACAGATAAATTGACTGAGGCTAATGCAGAACATTCAGTCTTATTACCAATGGCAATGACTGGAATTGCTGAAGGTTTGTTTTTAACTTAAAATTTATGGCATGCTGTCTAAATATTAAGAAGGTGGTGGAAAAGATGCATTAAGTCGTCACTCACTGTGGGTACTCAAGAACTTATTTACCTTACATTACCTCGATATAGTTACTCGCTGGATCTGCACAAAAGTTGTGCCATCGGGCTCCAGTATTTGTATTACCTTACCTTCACTGAAAATTTTATCAGAAACTACCTTTTGTGTAATTATGTAATGTCTGGCAAACAGAAACCTCTGTCTTCCGTTGTTCTTTTCTGTTTGCTATATTCATGTGTTTATAGGAGCTGTTGATAGGTGGATTAATTAGATATTACCAACGTTTACACCGAATGTAACACCTAACTGTTATTTTAAATGGAATACACTATATTTTATTTCATATTGTTCTTTTCTGTTTGCTATATTCATGTGTTTATAGGAGCTGTTGATAGGTGGATTAATTAGATATTACCAACGTTTACACCGAATGTAACACCTAACTGTTATTTTAAATGGAATGCACTATATTTTATTTCATATTTCATAAAATTTTACCTTGGGTTTATGTGCCATAATATACTCTTAAATCTATCATTTTTCGAGATAATTAATATTTTTGGAGATTTTTTACGGTTCCTACCTTTTGGAAAGAAAATCGATATCTTTTATCATGTGACCGCTTTAGAGACATTCTTTTCAAACTCATCTAAGTACACCATGAACCGCAACCATCCACTGGATAATTCATAGATAGAATTATAAATATTTAGGTGCAAATTATCAACAAAAGTAACAACACTGTTCACAAAATTTCCTCGTATTTATTGCTATTCTCCTAGTAGATATGATACGTATATTTGTTATCTATTAATAAGCAGAAAACGTTAAAACTAAATTTGTCCTGGAATTTTGTTCCATTGGTGTACATTTCATCTGTTAAAAATTCCTTCTTTGGAAAATTTACCTTCGTGAGTTCAAATAATCCTTTTGAAAAAAGTCATGATTCTCTTGAAGACGTACGATCACATGCTTACAAAAATCTATTCCAAGTGAACAAATACTACGTTCCTGTACTATCGCTACCACTCGGCAACACTAACACGGTATTTATATTGATGAAACATTCTGAAATTTTTCATTGCCGACTATGTATATAACTGTATGTACATTATAGCACTGTATAATGTACATACAGCTATATACATAGTCGGCAATGAAAATTTTCAGAATGTTTTATCAATATAAACACCGTGTTAGTGTTGCCGAGTGGTAGCGAAAGTATAGGAATGTAGTATTTGTTCACTTATAATAGATTGTGTATCTACATTTTACAAAACTTCGTCCATAATAAAAAAAAAACCGAGAGAGATAGGTATAGGGAATGCTAATATCAATCGATGCAGAATTCAAGATTCTATTAAATTCTGTGGAAATATACAAGGGTTCCATTTGAAAAAAATAACTTTTGAACTAAGACAATGTTCAACTGTGAAAGTAAAGTACCCTGTGTTACATTGTGAAGATATAAGACAATTTTTAATTAGATCATAGGGTGCTTGTATGAGTACCGTAAAAAATACGAATTATTTCGAAAACTGGTAGGTTTAAGAGTATATTGTGGTACATAAAGCCAAGCTAAAATTTTATGAAGAATCCAAATATGAAATAAAATATAGGGTGTTCCATTTAAAATAACAAAGTTAGGTATTACATCCGGCATAAGAAAAAGTAACACATGCATGAAAATATTTTCGTTAGATTCGTCATATCCAAAAACCCCTTAGCCAAATTTTCAAATTTCTAAACTGAACAGATCCCAAGAAACGTCTAATACCCTCTTTCCATGAATTCCCCGTATAATCCATTGTTGCCCGCTAAACAATTGTGCTTAGTGTTTGTACCTTGTAATGTGTTTCATAATTACCTTCTTGTTACTCGAAAATAGTAACAGTTTAAAAGCGATTTTTTTTGTTTTTTTTTGTTTGCTTATAATTGTAATGAAACATATTCTTTATAGGATTTTGCAAACAGCAGAAAAAAATATTATGAGAACTAAAAGAAAAACTTTTGTAAAATTATTGATTTACAATCTTTACATTCTTTCGATAATTTGAATTCTGGTTATGCTAGCAATTAAAATTCTAAAATGAATTTGTCTTTCTTATTAGACAATTTTCATTCTAACACTAGTTTCCGCATAGTCCCCCTACGGCTATTCAGAGTAAACCAATATCCACATAACTACGGTCATGAAAATTCACTTAAAAATGAGAACAAAGGCCTAAAATAAATTTATTTACATTTACATAGCTCGTCTTTTGGAAAAAAACAGTTGTTAAATATATTTCTGTTTTCTAAAAAAATGAAAGCCAATAGCTCAGCTCTTTTAAAAAAGCCAAGGACGACAGTGTAGCGATCTCCTTCTGTAAGTACTTTCTTCTCCGTATGCACCGACGAGGGATTAATTATTGTTTTTACCTTACTTGATGTAAATTGCGTATTTTAATTAGTTAAATATTTTGTTATATTGTTCGTTTTGTTTTCTTTGATTCTATTTACTATACCTTCAACCATGTTTTCAAATTTTTTCGCGGGATAAAGATGGAAACAGAATTGGTGACGCCTTTAAGGCAACCATTCACTTCCATCAATTTGCTACCACTTACCTATTTGACTAGGCTGTTTAATAAGACTAAAATAACTGTTAATTGCGCTCATTCTCTGAAGACCTCTTTCTCGGGTTATATTTAAATTAAAATGAATGTTATGAGGTATACTGATTCTAAGCTGAAAACCCTAGAGATAAGCTTTAATTCATATTATTTCCCTATTTCAAAATCACCAGACCAACATATTTTATCAGTGCTACGCCTGCTTATTTCATAAATTCCATTTTAATTCACTACAATGGCGAAAATAGTAATAATAATTTTTATACTGTTACGGATTTCCACCTTTTAGAAACACCCTGTATGAATCCGTGGGTTCTAAATAATTTCAACAAGAGATAAACACTACTAACACTTTATTTAACAATTTACTGACTGTACAATACTTGTTTACTTAATAGTTAACCTCACTTTTCACTTTTCAACTTGTTCACTTTTTATAAACTTCTTTCTTCATAAAACTTCCACCTCCGCGCTTGTAATCGCGCCTTATATACTCCGAAATTAGCTCTAGATTAATCCAGAATCTTCTCCAACCATAATCTAGAAAAGTCCTTGGTTCTTTCTAGAGCCTTCCCAGTCACTATCAGTAGGCATAGGCGTACCATCTCCTTTTCCAAGGGGTGTAATTCATAACACTGCCCCCTCCTTAAGCCTGATCGTCCCGATCAGGCAACCCAGAATCATCGATGTATTTCGCCAATCTGTCCAAATGCACGATCTTCATCTTGGACTTTTTGGCTTCGTTGAATCCGATAGACGACATCATTAATTCGGGTAATAACAGTGTACGGTCCATCCCAAGGCGGTTGAAGTTTCGGTGACCTTCCTTTCTTCCGCTGTGGGTTGTACAGCCAAACCAGATCTCCCGCCTTGAATCCTTCTGAACTACCCTTCCGGTCGTATCGAGCCTTCATTCTGTCACTGGCTGGTGATGGCTCCGCTATATTGTTAGCCAACCTCTTGAAAGGAGCTCCGGCGCTGAACTGCTTCTTTTCACCCTTACTTCCAGTCTGTGGTCCCTTACTGGCTGCACAAATCTTGCATTTGCGACACCAAGCCTCCACATCCTGACGACTTCTTATCCAATAAAATCGTTCTCGTATTTTCTTCAGGGTCTTATTAACACCGAAGTGTCCATCGGATGTTCCATTGTGCACTTCCTGAAGCACCTTCGCTACTCGACACCTGGGAATCACTAGACGCATAACCACTTGTTTTCCATCCGGGCTTTCCCATGCTCTCCGCAATAGCCCGTTCATGACTTTCAGTGAGTCCCACTGCGCCCATAGTGCCTTCAGTCCCACTCTTTTGCCTGAAACCTTGTACCTTCTTCCGGATGAAATGTTTGCATTTCTCTCAGGTTTCGTTTTATCGTCATATCCTTGTAGTGGTGGCCTTTCTGTAATGATCCGAAGCTGGGAAATCTTCACTTCTCTAGGGGCACCACGTTCGTTATCTGTCACAGCCTCTTTGGTACCGGCTTCCTCTGGTTTTCCCCTTGGCTTCACAACATCTCCGACCTTCACTCTCTCCAAGCTCCTCTGTGGACATTCAAGCTGGATATGTCCTAGTTCCCCGCACCTGTAGCATTTCATACGCCGTCCACTTGGCCTTCCACTACTTTGTTTATTCTGTGTCTCTGCCCTGTTTCCAACATTCACTTTCCTCGAGTTCCGCTGTCGGCAGTCTCGTTTGATATGTCCTATCTTGCCGCAGTTGTAGCATTTAATACCCCCGCTTGGCTTCTCTCTATTTAGTTGTGATTCCTGTCTTTTCGGAGGATTCCATTTAGCTAGTAACTGACTAATCATTTTATTCGTTTTGAGAATCGCATTCAAGATAGGGTTTTGGTCTCTCTCTTCTGGCTGCGGTTCTTCAAGCGTCATAGCCCGCACTCTTGACTTTGGAGTATCCCTATAGACGGCTTCTACCTCTAGTGCATGCACCAAGGCTTCACTACTACTTTTATGTCGGGATAGCCTGAGGACTCGCCTGATCTCCTCGTCCCTTATCCCGTCTAGGAATGCCCCCACTGCCAATTGTTCTTTAAATTCTCTTGGCGCATTAGGATATGCTAAGTGTGCCAGTCTTTCCACCGCAGCTTCAAATTCTTGCAGACTCTCTCCAGCTTTCTGAACGCGCACTTTCAGCTGGGTCTGATATACTTGAGCAAGGTGTTGATCTCCATATCGTAGATCTAAGGCAGCTTCTAAAACTCTAAAATTCCGTTGTTGGTCTGCCGGAATTGTCTGGAGCTCCTCCAACGCTTGGCCTCTTAAAGCCACGATTAATGCCTTAGCCTTCTCTTCGTCATTCCAGTTGTTTGCACTCGCTGCTGCCTCAAACTGTGTCTTGTAAGTCATCCAGGAACTTTGACCATCAAAAGAGGGAATTTTCAATCGTTGGCCTGATGACACCACTTGCTGGTTTCCTCTTTCCCTCAACTGTCTTTTAAGCTGGTCAATCTCTCCTTTGACTTCTTCTTCGAACTTGTTTACTTTTTCCTCGACCTTATCCGTTTTTCCTTCAACCCGATCTACTTTTTCTTTGACTTCACTTAATTCCTCCTCGACCTTGTCCATTTTTACTTCGATCTTATTTTTGAGTTCTTCAGCGACTGTAAACAAGGCATTCTGTTGCGTCTCTATAGCTTTCCTTAAGTCGTCATTTTCCTTTTGACGTCGTTGTTCTTTTTCTTGTCGTTTTCTTTCCCGTTCTTCTTTCTCTTCCTGGTGCTTTCTTTCCTGTTCTTCTTTCTCTTCCTGGCGCTTCCTTTCCTGATCCATCATCATCTTTTGCATTTGGGCCATAAAGTCCTGCATTTGTTGTTCGGATGCCATGCTTCTGGTTGTTACCGGCATATAATTATGATGAAATCAAATAAATTTAATAATTGCGTCACTATCGGTAATGGGACTGTCCAGAAAAACCTCAAAACGGCACGAAAAAGTCTTATCTATAGTCTTCGTCACTTAACCTCTAATGTTCAAATAAAATGTTCCAAAAATGTCTCAAAAATGCACTTAACACTGTTTTTCTGTTCGAAAATAGTCCAATGTCCAGTAAATTAGTCCTTCCTGTGTTAGCACTAACTCCGAGAATACTGCCCCAGTCTTCTCGACACTTCCGAAAAATCCTCTTGTCAAAATTCCACGTCTGACACCAAAATGTTACGGATTTCCACCTTTTAGGAACACCCTGTATGAATCCGTGGGTTCTAAATAATTTCAACAAGAGATAAACACTACTAACACTTTATTTAACAATTTACTGACTGTACAATACTTGTTTACTTAATAGTTAACCTCACTTTTCACTTTTCAACTTGTTCACTTTTATAAACTTCTTTCTTCATAAAACTTCCCCCTCCGCGCTTGTAATCGCGCCTTATATACTCCGAAATTAGCTCTAGATTAATCCAGAATCTTCTCCAACCATAATCTAGAAAAGTCCTTGGTTCTTTCTAGAGCCTTCCCAGTCACTATCAGTAGGCATAGGCGTACCATCTCCTTTTCCAAGGGGTGTAATTCATAACAATACAAATACTTTGGTTGGGCTGTCTCAACTCCGCTCCATCCATCCTTTCAATTGCCACGACGCTGTTGCGTTGGTTAACTGCAGACATAGGTGTGTATGTATATTTTCTAATAGGAATCAATTTACTGGTTGGTTCATGCTTCGAATCCTGTCGAATCCTGACGCATAGACGTTTAATCATCTCTATCTAAAGAAAATCATAAAAAAATCTCGCGGAAATGCTAAATGTTTACTGTTATTAATTGAAATTTTATTATTAATCATCTTACTGTTTACACGGCATCCATCAGTTTCACAATGATATTACTTTCATTTATATAGCTTTTAAATTATCTTCAAAAATAGCGATTCATTTATGTTAGAACTAGGCGTATCGACCATTTACAATAAAGGATTTAAACAATTAACTAGTAATTATTTATTACTTAGAAAATGCTGCTGCTAAATACAAATTATTACTACGAAAGTTCGTTTATTGATAGTAAGACTCATATCACTATTAGCCTACTTTTGTAAGTTAAATATGCAGATTTTTACCTTTTACGGTCTACCATTTCATCGTTGGATTTAAATTTTATAATATTGACATAATTTACCACTTCATATACGAATATATAAATTTAATGAGGCTACCACAGATAAAGCTATATGTCGTTATCGTAAATATTATTAACCAAGTATGATGACCTAATAATTTATCTGTAACTTTGAACTAAAATCATTAATTTTGTACACTATTTTTTCTTATTAACAGTTGGCATCCCAGCAAAAGTTAACCAATTGTTTTTTGTAATAAGCAGAGTCCCTATCTCAGGTTGCAATCTCACAATTATAAGGAGCGGATCCAGATGGGTTTGTAAGAACATTTTTACGTTGTACGTGTTTCAGGTGCAAAAGTTATACAATCATATTTTGTCAATGTGAGGATGGTAATGCTTAGTTAAATATACACAATACAACACTTGGAACGTGATAACTATTTCATGTCAAAAATCCATGAATACCCCAAAAGTGATCTTTTAACATCCACATCTGTAGTAGGGGCAGACTTATAGTACGTTTAATGTTGTAAAAATAACACGTGTATGTTGGGTAATGAATAATTTACTTCTCATATAAAAAGATCCACATTACAAGAGAAAGTGATGAACTCTGGGTTCCCGTATACAACTTTTTAGAATTTGTGTTGTACTTGGTAGTTTCACTCAAGCGTACAATAAACTGTTGCAAATCGAATTGCGAGTATCCACGACAGAAAATTTACACTTTTGATGCTATCGAACGTGCTAGTAACCCAATATTTTCCTTCATTCCAACGAGCACTATAAAAGCTTCTCACTCCTATTGTTAGTCGTTTCGTCTGCATTGACCAATACGTATTTGTTAAAGTTCTGAGAAAATGTTCCTTTTAATACTCCTCTAATACTCCATATGACGGTGAAATGTAGCTTGTCCTTATCGTCGGTTCGTTTTCAAATTAGCCACGCACTCAATTTTGTTGATTGTTCAGTTTATTCCACGAAATGACAACCGGTCATTATTTTCACTTAATCTAAGTTAAATGTTTTTTTTTCAAAATTACTTACGCTACCTCTTACACAGTTTCGATGATGTTCCGAGGTGCATGTTTTAGCACACAGCTTTTTCTTAAGACAAGAACTTGTTAACAATTTTCACAGTATAGCCGGGTACAATAATCTTCTCTGCGTTCTGAAACTATTAGCGGTGGCTTTGACTCGCACTATCATGCTCCTGCATCCAGTTGAACAAACACAATACGTCTCTAAAATTGCAACCTATGATATGTACTCTAGTAATAATGATGACATAAATCAGAAAGTCTGATTTTTTTTGTATATTATAATGTATTGAGACTATACCTGACACAAGTAACACGACTTCGGCTAAATGGCCGCTTCGGCTTTTCTGGGGCTTTTTTCACGAAGTTTTTCGGCAGATCAAGGTTTAATTTCTGCGATAACTGATCGTATATCTTTTGAGGCCTTGAATCGTCGACGAGTTGTTCGCATGCATCTTTCCTTTAATGTAGCTCCTAATCAAAATGGAGGAAGACAAGATCAAGTTGTAAGATCTTGGCATTTAATCGACTTTCAAGGCTAATATGCTTGAGAAATTTTGGGCTCAATACAGCCAATGTTTTATCAAGTGTGCGACAGGTCCACCGCCTTGCTGAAATCAATTTTCATCCAAGTCCATATAATTTATTTTAAATCCATTTTCATCCAAGTCAGTATAATTTATTTGCTTGAAAACAGTGTCACTAGCCATCCCACGGTAGTGTAAATTAGTACCAGCTTCGATTTCCAGTAAATGCAGACCAATAACCCTTTCAATCAACAATAATGCAACAATAAAGCAATACTGGCGTACTTGGATGCATTAGTTTTTCTTGAGTAATTTGTAGATTTTTAGCTTCTCAGATTTGGCAGTTTTGTTTATTTACGTATCCGATGATCAAGAAATGAGTTTGATCACTGTAGATGATTTTTCTACAAAATTACCATCAACTACTATGTTCTCCAGCAGCCAATTACTGAATTCACGACGCTGTGAATGAGGTTTCAATTGAGTCTTGTAAACATGAAGCTAGTAAAATTAGGAAGGAAGTAGCTGGCTGATGGATCTTGACCATCGTCTCCCCTGTGGATCTATTGTGGCGCTCTTATTACAATTTTTCTTAAAGCTGCTTTTGTCTTTTGTGTCAGACTACATAGCCCCTTAGGATAACTGCCAGCCCTTTGTTTTCCTCGTCAAGTAGTTGAAATGCCAGTCTAGACGTCACAATGGCAGAATTTGCACAATGTGTCATCTGTCAGATCCATTAGACTCAAATGTCTATTTGGCGGATAGTGTCCCGCTAGGAGATCCACCATTATCCTAATGGGCTTTCTATTCTGGCTTAGTAGGTCTTCCATAAAGCTGGCCTGTCTTTGCTGCAGGAAATCCTTTCAGATATTTGTTTTGTACCCATCCCTTAATGGGTAATCGTATGCAAGGGCTGAGCCACACCACAAAATGAATCGGTTTCTTTTGGAGCTTTAGACGCTCCTTCCTTGACCAGTTCATCGGCCTTTTCATTTCCCTTGTGTCCCTGGTATCCACACCACAGACACTTTATTCTGACTTTCTAGGTCCATAAGGGCATTCACACATTTCTACATAACAGCTGTTAAGTATCACGTTCCAAAAATCATCGCGAATTCAAATTGACTAACTCTTGTTAGAACACTCATTATAAATATAAGTTGTATGTTTTATAGTGTATCGAAATCGACTTATCCTTGGTTTCGCTTTGATGCTATTATAATTACAAATGTGCGGGTAATTTGCTATGAGATTAAGATCTAAAGTTGACTAGCTATTTTAGCATAGTAGTTTATAGCCTTAAAAAAATTTCGTCATTCACTTTGGGACATGACATGGTGCAAGGTCTTGTTAGATAATAGAACTCTCGTTAATAAAGGATCTCAACGCGGTGACAACAATTTTTGCATTATTATTTAATATCATTACTTCTAACAAATTAACGACACATTTATTAGATTTTAGAAAATTAAAAATATAATTCACCAAATGTATTCAAAAATTAAATAAAAAACTGCTTATCATATTTAGCTAGACAGAAGACCACCTTATTGACTTAAAAATCTAATGACCTATAGAGCAAACGTACACAATTTAACCAATTGTTTTCAAATTCAAGTGGAAAAATAATAAGAATGATAATAAAGTAAATAACACACAACACATACATAAAAAAATCAAAAAGTTTACTATCCTCATTATATAATATTTGTTGTATTTATGTGAAATGAATAAACTACCTATAGAAACTAAACAAGTAAGTGATTATAAAATTTCATTATTTATCTCTAACATTTATACAACAGTTTTTGGCGTGAAACAACGTTGTGGTAAAAATATTCTGATAATAATAAGGTCACAAATGTGTTATCACTCCTTATCTAAGCTTGTGTGTACACCTTGCATAGGCATTGTAGTAAACGGTGCATTGCTTGCATAAAACGTATCTTCATAAATAAATTATAATAGCGTTTTGCTTTTTAAATATATTTAAATAATCAAAAAACTGGCTAAATTATTCAAAGTGTGCTTTATTAGGTACATAATTAAAGGCATGATATTCAAATGGTTTTATAGACACACCGACTAATGAAAACGTTAAGACTGAACAGCAATAAACTAGAAATAGAGTGACCATTCTAGACATTGATAATAAGAACCGAGATGATCGTGAACAAACTAGAAAACGATAATACATATTGGGATGGGAAAGAATGGCAAAGCAAGAGAAAGAATACAATAAAGAAATCGCATGGATAGATATACACGCCCAATTGAGAAACAATAAACAAGAGAAGAAGAATAGGCAAGATGATCATAGGCAGAAACTTGAAAGTGAACCATAGTCACTGTAATGAGGCATTCACAAATTCATGTCATATTACTATATTTCCGCTTATCCCTGCGGGCATTTGCACACGTATCCAGCATTTGCACACATACCCAAGGTTGCACACGCTCCCAAAGTGAGCCACGTGTGGGGATTTCGGATATATAAGCACAATGAAATTCAATTGAAGATAGAAGCCAGTGCTCTTCTGGCATTAGGCTTCATCGTGCTGAGCTGGGCTAAAAGCAGGAATAGTACTCTATTACTACGGCGGAATATAAGTAGACCTCCAGGTTCTGCAGCGTGTTTGGCCGGGATCTCTTGCACTGAAAAGTTATTTATCCGACGCCGCGTGCCGTTACGAAGCAGAAGGTACCCCTGGTGGGTAGCGATGTCACCGAGTCGGATCAATTATAAACCGACTTCTAGGTCCTGCAGCGTGTTGCGCTGGGATCTGTTGCGTTCACAAATTATTTACCATGCGCCATTACGCCACGGTAGGTACTCCACAGACGCTAACAACGTCACCGAATCGGAGGGGATTTCAACCAATCCGGTAAGAACTCTCCAGTTCTCTTGGTTATATGTATCAGACCGGCCTCCGGTGATATCGCCAACATCGACACCACGACGAATACCCGCTACGTTGTCACGTTACACTCTCGTCCGCTTCGCACCAATTTAAATAATCTCTAGAGACCGTAAAAGATACGGAAACCAGTAAAACGAACGTATATTATGACACTGCCTTTATTTACCTGTTGATGAGAAATAAACCGTTTATTTATATTTGGGGTATTTTATTAACTAAACTAAATACTGGAATAACTTCACCAAACTAGCTACCCAAGCAAAATATGGTACATCACTTTATATCATGACACAATGCGACAAACATTTCACAAATTCCTACACTTCCCATCCTAAATTCCTACACCAAGCGTCATGTGGCTCTCACTACTGGCAAAAAGCAAGTCCTAAATCCAACCCGGAGTAGTGGCAGCAATGTCTACTGTGCGCTGGCCAATCAGTCAAGATGATTAATGTAAATTACAAAACGCTCATTCAGATTCAGCCACTTAGATTCCACAACGTTACTAGTGATATGCAGGCCCATGGAGAGGGGGGGGGGTCGACGACGTTTCCCCCCGGGCCCTGAGTTTTTGAGGAGGCCCGAATTTTATGAAATCGAGATGCATATGCAAATTTCGATTGTTAAGAGGTGAAAATGTAAGGAGAAGTAAAGAAGCACTATCTTCTGTTTATAGAAATCTTACAATCGCTTGTAGAAATTGTAACCAAGGTAGAACTTTTGTAAATTTGTGTCGTAAGGAATCACCACCCCACCTCACCCCGCTTTTTGAAATTGCAATTATAAGTGAATCCCCCTTTTATTACGGGTTCGGTAATTTGTAGAATTAGGTCAAAAATGAAAGAAAAAAATAATGTGTTTACCTTTTTTTGCGAAATGCTTATTTTTCGAGATATTGCCATTCGAAAATTCCTAAAATTGGGAAGGAAAGTTAAAAAAAAAATCGGAAAAAATTCAGGTGCATCGAAATACAAGACTTTTTTATTTGCAGCTTTTCTTTGAAATTGTAGCGTTTTAAAAATATGTACATAATTGAAAAATTTGAAAAAATTCAGACGCATGCATTGAGGCCTTCTAAACATGTGTTGTCACTTGGATTTTTTTTTGTAACTTGCTAATTTTTACACGCAGTTTTTCGCCATAAATAATGTACTATATTTTATGCACATTTTCAATTTAAAAATTATATTGAACCTTTAAAAATGGTACAACTATATTAGGTTTCATATTTTTTATAACAATATATGTAAATATTGTATGTAATTGTTTATTTGTGGCATATTCAGATTTTCTTACTTTTTATTGGGTATTTTGCCACCGAAAAATATTTAAAAATTTTAATGAAAAAACCTCCGCACCAAACGGCGGATCCGTTTGGCGCAGAGGTTTTTTCATTAAAATTTTAACATATTTTTCAGTGGCAAAATAACCAATAAAAAGTTAAAAAATGTATGTAAATCACGTCCATTTTTTAAATTTTCATATATTTTTTAATTGAAAATTTGTAAAAAATGTAGTACATTATTCATCATGAAAAATTGCAAGTAACTCGGAAGATTAGCAAGTTATAAAAAAATTTCAAGAGACAAACATTTTTTAGAATTCCTCAATGAATACGTCTGAATTTTTTTAAATTTTTAAATTACATATTTTTATAACGCTACAATTACAAAAAAAGGGGTAGTTTTTCATGTTTTTCCGGACAAATTCGATGAAAACACACTTTACAAAAAAGTCGCAAATAAAAAAATGTCTTGTATTTCGATAATACGTTCACCTGAATTTTTCCAGATTTTTTTTTCAACCTTTACATTTACCTTCACTCACTTTTAGGAATTTTCGAATGGCCTGTCTCGAAAAATAAGCATTTCTCGAAAAATTTCACCGGAATAAAAACATCTTATTTTGTACCAAAAAGGATAAACATGTTTTTTTTTCATTTTGGACCTAATTCAACAAGTTACGGAACCCATAGCGTTTTCTACCCCTTCCGATCATTTCCTACTCTAATCTTTTTTTCAACTTTTTTATTAACATCACTACAAACATATTGCACAAGGTTTCATCAAAATCCATTCACTAGCACTCAAGTTAGAGGTGAAACCCTCCGTTGACTGGACTAATAAGAAAGTATGGAAATCGGAGTTGAGGTTGTCTACTGCCTGCTCAATATCTTCGATCAAGAAGGAAGTGATGAATTATTTGAAAGTCATCTGGGCATATTGGTCCGTATCGGAAAGGTGAAGTAGCTAAACTGTCTACAGTGTAAGCAGAAAATCATAACAGACCCAATATTGGGCCATTGAAAACACGCCTGTTTTGGGACACTTTCTAGACTAGTTTCTTAAAAACGTTCGGACAGGTCGATTCTTGATTTTTTGGGGGACAACTGCTGAAGTCAAACTTGACAGTGACACATCAATCCCTTAGCCCCAGCAACTCCTAACTCAAGAATTTAAATAGGGGGAGGGGGTCAAGCGACCCCCAATTATCTATGCGACAGCATGGTCGAAATTAGTTTTTTCAATTTTTTTTTCGTCCCCATGAAAACCATTCTCTAGATTAACTAAGGCGGGGGTGTTGTTTGGGAAAAATCCTGAAACACGTCACCTTTTGTCTTTTGAACGGCACATTTTGATGTCAAATTTGACTGTCAGGTCAACCACCTGCCCCCAACAACCCCAACAGAAGCAGAAATTACTGTAAGGTGGTCTAGTGACCCCTCATTTTAAAGGTCTTTTGGTTCTCTATGCGAGTTCATAATTGTTTTTAGGTTTACTCGTCTTTTGTTTTAAACAACTGATAATATGCTTATTAATTTGAATTTTACTCACTCGACCACCTTACCGTAATTTTTGTTTTTGTTAGGGGTTGTTGGGGGTTGAAGTTACAGAGTCAAATTTGGCATCAAAATGTGTCGTTCAAAAGATAAAAGGTGACGTGTTTCAGGATTTTTCTCAAACAACACTCCCACCTTAGTTAATCTAGAGAATAGTTTTCATGGGGACAAAAAAAAATTGAAAAAAAAAGTAATTTCGTCCATGCTGTCGCATAGAGACGGTTCAAATGAGGGGTCGCTCGATCCCCTTTCTCTATTTAAATTCTTGAGTTAGGAGTTGCTGGGGCTAGGGGGTTGATGTGTCACTGTCAAGATCGACATCAACAGTTGTCCCCAGAAATCAAGAATCGACCTGTCGTTTTTTCAAGAAACTAATCTAAGTGTCCCAAAACAGGCGTGTTTCGTATTCAAGGGCCCACCCTATACTAACCTGAAGCACGCTTTTACTTATATTAATTATTTTAGGGCAAGTTCCATGTAGATAGACAGACGGTAAAAAGTTTTAGCCGTTTGCTACCAATACCATAGTATCGATTTCCAAATGCAAAGAAATGAACATTGTCTAAACAATTTATAACATGTATTATTTAAAGAAATAAAACATTTAATTTACTAAATATGCCAAAATTATTGTGTATGATACAAATAAAATTTTAAAAACTTCTATTCAATAGTATTTTTCTAATTTCGAACATTAGACCAGTAGAATTAGCGCATGGGAAGGCTAATCTTGGATGAAATTCCTTACAGGTAACCACACGGTTTAGTCGATGTATTTATTGATAAGAAGCATACCTGTGAATTTCCTCCCATTTTAAAGTGGGGAATATTTTTTAATTAATGTTTTTTTGCGAAAAAATCACGAAAAATCGGTTTTTTTAAGCGTTGCCCTAAGCCAATTGACAATAGCTATATTTGATGTTATACGTTTCGTAGGTGATATAAGGACAGTTGATTTGCTGCCCGAATAATTTAAATCGGTTAATAATTTTTTTTAAATAGTCGAAAAAACTGTCGTAAAAATCGAAAATTTCAATAATTTTTAATTCTGTGAAAAAATTTCCTAAATACTCAAAACTTGGTGAAAACATGTCTCATGTAACCCTGAAGCTACCATGAAATTTTCGTCAAGAAATATTTATAATTTTTCGAGAAAATGCATTTGTTTATAAAAAAGGTCTCAGATTTTTAATTCAATCTGACCCAGTTCCAGTAATCAAAAATGACTCATCCGGAGCTCATTTTTTTGTTGTGACGTCTAGTTTACGAATACATTGTTGCCATAACAATTTTTTAATATTTTCATAAACAAAATGGGGTTTAAAAAGTACGACTTGTTCGGAGAGCGTTTTTTGCAAATGTCTTAATAACAAATTAATATATCGGCATAAAACTTTCATATTCTGGTAGCTGGTATTCTTACACGAATTAAAAACAAAAGATTGTTGTAAGATGTTTAGAAGCAGAGATTTTTATTTTAGTTGCTAATTACGTCATTTGTTTATTTATTAACATAAACACAGTACACAGTAACTAGTTGAAGACTTGAATTTTGTAATTCAGTGAACTGCCACGTATAATGTTATGTTTTAAGGGAAGTAATCGCATCATAAAGGACGGAGATACATCGATTTTTGTTTGCCGTCGGAATTTGGTGTACAAAAATTAACATTCCCTTAAAACATAACATAAAACGTGGCAGTTCACTGAGTTACAAAATTCAAGTCCTGAACTAGCTACTGTGTAAACTTCAAATGTTTATGTTAATAAATAAACAAATGGCGTAATTAACAACTAAAAAAAATGTTTCTAAACATCTTACAACAATCATTTTTTTTTAAATTCGTGCAACTACCAGAATAAGATTGTTTTAAGCCGATGTATTAATTTGTTATTCAAGATATTCGCAAAAAACGCTCTCCGAAAAAGTCGTACTTTTTCAAACGCCATTTTGTTTATGAAAATATTAAAATATCGTTATGCCAAACATGTATTCGTAAACTAGACATCACAACGAAAGAAATGAACTCCGAATGAGTCATTTTTGATTACGGGAACTGGGTCAGATTGAATTAAACATTGAGACCTTTTTTATAAACAAATGCATTTTCTCGAAGAGTTATTGATAATTTTTGATAAAAAATTTATGGTAGCTTCTGGTTTACATGAAACATGTTTCCATCAAGTTTTGAGGATTTAGGAAAGTTTTCCACGGAATTAAAAATAATTGAAATTTTCAATTTTTTCGACAGTTTGTTTCGATTATTTAAAAAAGATTTTTCGTGATTTTTTTCGCAAAAAAGCGTTAATTAAAAAGTGTTCCCCTGCTTTAAAATGGGAGGAAACTCCTAGGTATGTTCCTTATCAATAAATACATCGACTAAATCATGTGGTTACCTGTAAGGAATTTCATCTAGGGGTTTTTCTAATTCTGCTGGACTACATTTAGCTAAAGACCGACTAAACTGTTCACACGTTTTAAGTATATTCAACAGAATACATTGAAAAATTCCACTAATGATAGTTCTATCTATCTATCTATACTTGTAATATATGGTTGTGGCTGCAAAGCCATTCGCACAACACCACTAATGATAGTAGTACGATAAAACTTCCCAACGCTCGATGTACATCGATCGCTAGCGAATTAAAAATAGACCATTATCCGAATTGTTATTTTAACATTTCCTCAGCTTGATCCTTAATTGATATTATATTATAATAGACCTAACATGATGTAATAAAAACAAATATCCTCCTTCTGATTGAATTGTCCACTAAACTCATTTCTTTTTTGTTCTAGATAGGAGCATAGAAGCAAGGGAAAATGGCGAGCTGACCTAAGGGGAATCTTCCCCCCGATACCAATCTCCCAACGCTCCCGTCTGCTCTCCCGAAGAACTTGTGTGTACATATTTTTAACTTGTGAATATTTAGTGTTACATATAGTGCCAGTTAAATAGTTGTAAATATATCAAGACTGTCAATTTCTACTCTACGAGTTTATATTGTTAAATAAGTGCATATTAACCGTAATTATAATACCGCTCGGATACTTAACCAGTTTATTAATTTTAGTCAGAATAACTTTGGATGTTCTACTGTTTCGTTTAATTATCGATTCGCTGGATTATAAACAGGTAAGTGTTTATTTTTAACATTATACAGGGTATCTTTTAAAGACTATTATTATCTCTTTATATCTACGTATTTGATTTAAACAAGTAGGTATACTATAACCGGACCTAATCGTCGTAGAAGGGAAATTTTTGCACATAAATCCATCTCACAACATGCTTAACTCAAAAATGAAATAATAAAATCATATACATTTCTGGGCATGCTACCTAGTCCTAAGTATTTATAATGCATACGACAAGAATAAAGTTATGTTTAATTATCCTAGACAATGTAGTTAACATCTCCGCGGATGTGACACCGACAAATTTACTTTTGACAGCACGTTTGTATTGTCGCGTATTTTTACCCCGAAACCACCATTCAGGATCCGTGGGTTCCAAAACAAATTGTAACAAGGGATAACACTTTATTTATTAACTTTTGCCTCTAGAGTAATCTAGAACACAATCGAGAATCTTCTCACATCATATTCCACCATTTACAAAAATGGATATCACATTTTTGAAAGATAGCGGAAAAGTTGTAGGAGTAAGGTCAAGAATTTAAAGACTAATGATTCCTGGTTGGATGGAGAAATTAATTTTAGTGAACTATAAGAGTTGATAGGGGACACGCCTAAACAACCATCAACTTCCAAATCACCCTCGTAATTATTTCAAGCTCTTACTAAGGACTTCATAGATAAGTACAGAAACATATATCTTTCTAAACAAAATACTTTGCTGCCTATATGCCACGAACCACATTGGATTATAAGACGGAAATGTGCACATTACGTACAGCGTCACTGTCACAATGATGTTATTTTTAATTTTAAATTATCCTGTTCAACAAAACCAAAAAAACAACTAACGACAGAAAACACCAAAAAACTTTAGAAACTTTCACATACACGTGTTTCGGTATCCTACACCAAGGATACACTCTTCAGTGCTACTTCTTTCAAAGTTTAAAATGAACTGAATAGTCCTTTATCAGGCAATAATTATTTATGGAATAATTATAATTCTTTTTCCACTAGATCATGGAACACTTAAATTACACTTTTTGGTGTTATCTACCCAATCAAACTACATCATGGGTGTCAAACCATGTTTCATCAAGATAAATTGTCTCTATTTGCATCTAGGTATTCCTTTATTTTACACAGGTGCTCGTGTCGATGATCAACGATGCGTGTTGATTCCACAATTACCATTCGTTTGTCTAATTTTTTTAACCTAAAACCGCAATAGAGTAAAACGTTTCGCAAAGTATCTAATGATTTTATATTTATAATCTGGATAGTCGCGTAACTTAACCGTAATCATTTCTAATCTGGGCACCTTCTGTTCATTGTAAAAGTCATACACAAATCGACGAATGACATCTTTGGACGCGTTATCAAGTTTTTTAAGTTTTTGTCCAACTCTTTTCCGTTTAATAGAATGATCAACTACATCCTCGGCTCTAATAACCCTATAAATTATAGTACGGCTAAATTTGGTTAATTCACAAATCCTCTTCACAATTTGATTATATGAAGAATCAATATTTTCGCCCTTTAAACACGAGCAAATATTCAAAATAACCCTTTGAGTTTGAACGTGTAAGTCTTTATTTTCAAATTCCGCTTGTAGAAGCTCTGTATCAAAATCGTCCGTTTCATTGTCACTACTATCGAAAGGCCATTTTAAATAATTAATTGCAAAAAAATCACTCAAACACAGTAATAAAACTAATAATTTGTTCAAGTATTCACTAGAATTAAGTCATTTATAACGCTGCCCCGTTGTACTGCACTGCCACGTACAGATCATACGATACAAATAGTTCATACGTATTATTTGTTTTATACAGATTCAGCAAATTTAGTTTGAGGTACGTAAACTTGTTTCTGCGCAGATAAACCATACCTTGTCGTAGAACAATGCAGGGCAATAAAATAAATTAATCTCAGTTTCGTTATTAAATTGCCGTGTGTTTATACAACTGCAGAAGAAGTGCAAATTGTGAAGTGGTACTTCGGGGGCCATTCTACTGAAGACACAAGAAGAAATTTATTTACTGTGGCATATCAAGAGAGACCAATCCGCTCAGCTAGTATAATTTCACACATTATTTAAAAAAATGAGAATTTCGGGTGTGTGAATTATTGTAAAAAGTGCTGTCAACCCGAACCCCGTCATCAACAAATGAGTGAAGAACGTGAAATTCGTGAAACTAATGTCTCTACACTTGTTGAAACTAGTGAACCTTGTTCTAGCAGGCAAATTGCTGATGAAGTTGACATGAAGGAAAGAACTGTAAGAAATATTTTGAAAAGAAATGGGTACAGTTGTTTTAAAGTTCAAACAACGTAAGAAATATTTCCCGTGGACAATTTCAAACGGATGGAATTTTGTGAAATCATGATACCTAAATGAAGTGAATGAGAATGAAAACTTCTTAAAGAATATATTGTTTACAGATGGATCATCCTTTTCATTACATAGGAAACACAATCCATCCGTAGTACGATATTGGTCTCGGAAAAATAAACATTTGAGTGTTGCTGTGCGAACTCGTATCCTCAAAAGTTGAACGTTTGGACGGGAATTTTAGACAATCATGTTATAGACCCACTGCTAATTGATGGAAATTTAAATGGCAATAAATAGTTAGAGCTTTTACAAAACCAAATAATTCCTGCAGTTATTTAATTTTATTTTAATGTTCTATTTTCATTTCGATTTTAATAAGAATTATTATTTTATTCCCATAGCATTTACGACTAAAAAAGAAATTGCAGAAATGCTTTCAATAGAAGAAGTTAGTTGTCGAAAATGTGACAAATTACTTCTTCGCTTTTGACGAAGATATGTTGTCTCGTTTCGTATTAGAAATTATTACCTACGTCCGCACCCATCCTTAGTTCATGCCGTACTAAATTCAATTTATTGTGTGCCTCTGCTTTCACGATTTATGGAACTAGCGGGGCGTGGTCAATTGCATCGTTGTTCCTATACCCTAAACTGCATTTTCCGAATCTTTATATTATCGCATGCAAAAACTCTGAACAAGGTTGGAGTTGACAAATCAAATTCGCTAAGTATCTAATCCCACCTATATTTCTATGTGACAGGCGGATCAAGTCCACGTGGACTGTAGACGAGGAGTGGTGAATATAAATCTGTAAAATTCTGTGTTCTCTCCTTCAATGTGAAGCCATATATTGACAATACCCAGTAAGATCCTCTAGTTCCGTGCTGTTCCAATTGAGTTCGTAAATACTTTACTTTTCTATGATGTCTTTAATAAAAGTTTGAAATAATCACGAGTATTTTTTGCTAGTAATATATTTATTTCCTCAGATTCTATTTTGGAGTACTCTTATATTGTAAGGAATTTGCATTTGCATTTAATTATAGTACTTATATATTTAAAGATTTTCTTTACCCAACCACACACACTTCTCTCACTTATTTTATCATATTTATCCTGACATGAAACTGCCATCGATGATTCCAAATTATACCACTAATAAAATGTCCAAAATATTATTCAGCCACTGTGCGACAATACATGTTTTCATATTATACTAATTTAACACAGTCAAACATGTATGTTATAAAACTCTGTAAATATTGCTGCAACATGCTTCATATGTTTAATAACGAACACCACTTCGATGATGTAATGTGACCATAAATAATTTTAGATAAATAATAGGCTGCCTGTCTTTGACATTCAACCGCGACGTTATAGATAATGTCAATGTCAAGAGATTTTTCATTACAATTTGTGCTCAGTCATAAAAGCCACATAAAACTCGTATAATAGGCTAGAAAAAGTATAAAACACGTGTGTTACTTAATAGATTAATAAGCAAAATACCTAATGGTGGCCTCTCATAAAGGACAGTTAAATATAAATAACCTCACCGCACCGCATATATTTAAAAATAAATATGCCTCTTTAAACAATTATTATGTGTTGTAAACGCCAAAATAAGTTTATGGTGTTTGGCAGACTGCTAGAAGGAAAACTAAATAAGTTCCTCCTCAAAGTTTATTGTCACCAGTTTTATTTTAAGGTTCCTTCTGTTTATCTCTCAACTAGTTCAAGTTCAAATAAATTCCACCGTTAAAAATAGAAGAATTGGGTTTAAAGTGATATTATGTCATTTGATATATATTTACAAAGTGGGCACAGAAACTGCGGAATAACTTGTGTTGTTTATATGATATCCTCTACTTCGCAAATAAAACGAGTAAAGGGTATACCGGCTGGCCCTGCCCAAGGGACACTCTTGAACGGGCAAATGGATTATTTTCTTTGGTGTAGCGATATGAAATAAATTTTCCAATAAAGTAACGTAAAGAGCCAACCAAAATGGCCAACTTCCAGTTTCTATGCAATCTACACAGAATTGGTAAAATACCGCGTTTTTGTATAAAAGTCCGAGCCAGAGGACAAAACCGGAAAAATACACAAAAAGTGGAGAAAACAGCTGGTCGAAACTGGTTATGCAACTTATTGAAGAATATTGGAAATGCCCTAAATAAATTACAGTCGAATATTGCGAAGATTTGCTGTCATGCAAAACTCAAATTTAAAAGCGATATTCAAACTGCATTACAAATTGTCACAAGTTAGCTTATATGTTCAGCCCTAAGTATCAAGCTGAAAAATTAACACCTAAGGAAAAGGAGTCCATAAGAAATTTTGTTAATCAAGAAATAAATGCAGCATTCGTTCCATTCATATTGCAGTTTTACCTAGAATCACACCCTGTTAAGTGGTAAATGCCCCCTGTAGATGCTGAATTAGTTGATAAGTACTAAGAACATTTTAAAAACTACAAAAGTATAAACGAGTTAAAAAAAAAATTGGTTCCTTTCTGTACGACATAATTACTTCCACATCCACGTAGTGGATTGGAAGTATAATAATCGTAAAAAAAAATCGAAAATGTATTTTGTTGAAACAGGCATAGTATGTTATAAAACGTCGAAATTTTAAATTCGAGTGAAACAAATTTTCTGTCTGTAACTTTTTTTTTGTGCGCATGTTTTCTCTAGAGGCGGTGTGCGGTGGCCGTTGTGCGATGTGTCCTGTGCGGTGCGCCGACGCACAGTGGGGCAAAGATTTACATTTGTGCACAAAAATCGCCTGCCAGCTCAAATCGTGACCAAAGTCATTTTTTTTTTTAATGTCTGTGAGGAATGTACTTCAACGTCCTACTGCTACAATTTTGAAATAAATAAAGCATGACCTAAAAAATCGAAAATAATAGTAGACAATTATTATTAAAAAAATATCTCAATCAAATGAATCTGTTATCGCAAAAAATGTTCTATAATGGAATTACAAGGTAGCGAATGAAGAAAACTACTTTTGCGAACGATAATACATACGAATATGTGTTACATAATCTAAAAATTTTTAATAAATCATTTTTATTGATTAACATCGCCTGTCCAGCTTTATATTTAACCAAATTTATGTATTTTATATTTATAGCAGTTAAACATAGCCTAAAAAAATCGGTAAGGTATTTACACAGAACTTTCCTCGTTATTTATATGGGGCAGTCATTCTAAAAAAATATTTACGAAACGACATATGAGAATAATAATCGGAATGTAGTTATCACTATTTTTAGAAAGAGAACCTAATAACTTTTGGTCAAACAGATGTACAGGGTGGCCATCCGACAGCAAAAATTTAGTATTAAATAAAAGGTGCCAATTATGGAAGGTGTGCATAAATGAATACCTTTACAAATTTCCACTATGGTTGAATTATTTCTTAGGGTGACCACCCTGTGTATTTTCCCACGTAGTTGAGTGGTTAAAAAATTATGATGTTTCTTTTTTAAATAGAGTTCAAAATGTGTCGAGTTCGGTGAAAGGCGCATGTTTCGTTACTCCTACGGGATATCGAGATAAATTCGGTTAAAGCGACAACAAAACGCCGAAATTGTACTGAGTTGAAGCGTGAAAAATTCTGCACTAATTGATATAAATTACCGCGAGTATGGCTATTTCATATAGTTGATATTTGATTAAATTATGTTGGTTGAATAAAGCAACACAAAATAGTGTATATAACCAACGCGAGAAAAGTGTACTGCTTGAGTGCTTGACTGTAAAATATATAACTGGATTCGTCCCTTCTTGAAGTGGGTGATATAAAATAAGTAACGCCAGATGTGTGAATGAAACGATAAGTTTTTGTTTATATAGCATTAGCATTGGCTTATTTATGTCTTTATTAAATTTTAAACAAGAATTGGAGATCAAAATTTAAAATATATTACTCATAATGTATAGGTAATAAACATAATATATAGGTGAAGAAATGGAAAAACTGCCCAAAATTGAAACCGATTGTTTCAAGGAAACGACATACAGGGTGATCAAACTATCGGACCTCTTTTCTCGTAACGCGCAGAAAAAATTGTTACCGCGAGATAGGGCCCTTCCCAGCAACTCCACCGTAGGTGGATGTTTACTTGTGGAGCGGTTGATAAATAAAAAAGAAAGGGAACAAATCCAAAAATAAAACAAAAAATAAAAGTTGCCAGATTCAGAGACACAATAAGAAGCAGAAAACTTAGAAGAGCAATAAGGAGATGACGATAGATGGAAACTTAAAAGAAGCATGGAAACTGAAAAGAAGCATCTCGCAAACAACTGCACCACACCCCAGCCGATGATGACAAATGGAAACTTAATAGAAACATGGAAACTTAAAAGAAGCATCTCTCAAACACCTACACTTCCCATGTCCAACCCGACGTATGGAGCTGGTCTGGCGGTATATGAAATATCCAAGATCAATCAAGCTTATGTCAATTGTCATGTCATAAAACGTGGAAATTGGAAATTTGAGCGAAAAAAATGTTTTCCCGTCCATTGTATAAATATTATTAATTTTTTTGAAATAGGTCTAGAATGTCATGGGACGTGAAAATTTTAAATTTGCAAAAAAAAAATTCCCATCTATTCTAGTAGTGGTGAAAACAGTTCATTCTTTTTTTAAAATAGGTTTAGAATGTCATGAAACGTGGAAATTTTAAATTTGAGCAAAATTAGTTTTTCCATTCTATAACAAAAAATTTTGATGATTTTTTTTTTCTGTAAATTTTTTTTTCTCGAAATAGGTGTAGAATGAAACGTGGAAATTTTAAATTTGAGCAAAAAAAAATTCTTTCGCTATTTATTCCCTTTAGACGGTCCACCCTGTATATTTTCCAGTGAAAATCTAACCATTTCTTCACTGGCAGTAGCGTCAGCTATCTATTAACTTTGACTATTCTCAGTCAAGTAGTTTTTGAGTTAATGCACCAACAGACAGACAGACTGACGAAAAATCCGAAAAGGTCTCGGAGGGTATGCGAGGGAAGTAAAATCCAAAATAATAGTAGAACATTTTTGTAAAAAAGTTGATTGTGTGAAATTGGTACAAAATGTCACCATCTGTTCACAAAATTTTAATACATGGAAGCGACATATTGAAATCATTTATATTGCTATCGGATGATATTCAGAAGAATCGCAAGAAGCAAATAACAAAGAGTTTCGAAGTTATGGGCTCTGAATATGAGGATGTCTGACATAATGGGTACCCATGAAGACATTATTCACCACCTTCACATTGCATCTGATCCTATAATCAGCAATTTAAAAGTAGTAGATATTAAACAAATCAGGATTTAATAGATGATGCAAAAGCTCTCTTATTATAAGTTTTAGTTATAGTTTAATTAAATTTAATATATAAAATAGAAACTATATGTGTTCGTGAATTGATCCATTAGGTTATGGTAGATTTTTACAGCTTATCGGGTGTACCTTTCTGCTCGTTTATATTTCAATTTATTTTTTAAGCGATGTAAGATGTAAGACAAATTTGTATGTATATACGCAAAAGTATTTTTCGTCATTTGCTTACAACATTTTTTGCTATAATAGGCTCATTTGATATAGATAAAAACATTTTACAAAAATGTTCTAATATTATTTTAGATTTTTTATGTTTTGTCAAATTGTCAAATTTGTAGCAGACATCCATTGAAAATGCATTCATCCTGAACATTAAAATATATTAGATTATGTAAGACATATTCGAATGTATTGTTCTACCTTGAGATTTCCATACATAACATTTTTTGCAATGATAGATTCATTTGATCTAGATATTTTTTTTATATAAAAATTGTCTAGTATTATTTTTTATTTTTTTATGTTAAGTTTTATTTGTTTTAAAATTGTAGCATTTAAAAAATATGTATTGAATTTGGTCAAAATTTGAGTTGGCAGGCGATTTTTGTCCACAAATGTAGCTTTTGTGCCCCATAGTGCGACGTGACCATGCACTAGGAAATTTAGGGACGCTTTTTTTCTTACTTTCATGCCTAAACCTATATATGTGAATTCAGAACAAATTATGTTTTTAAAACAGGTACTATCTCTTTGTCTGTGGTCATTTATTTATTTGTGGACTGTTTGTGGACAATAAAGACTTCCTAAAAGCAAAACAGGTTGCGGAAGTTTTCGAAACCAATAGCTAATTTAGGAACATATCCTCTACACTTTGATATCGGCAACATGTGTTAGTATCTAGAAAATACCAGTCCTGCCTAATTTCGTAATGTTCCATTGCCTCATTAATATAACTTTGTTTTGTTGCTAATTATAAACGTTTTTATTATCATCATATAAATTAGCAGGCGTGCCACTTCTATTTTATGTAATAAATTTTAACAGTCGCTGAAAACACCATCAAAATGTAAGATATTAATATTTAGTCTCAGGAACGGACTGGCCCCATTTGACTTCTGCAGAAAAGGTAGCAATTATTTTCTCTTAGGTTTAAATAATGTTTTGAAAAAATGAACCCCTTTTAAAAACATGGTCACTAAAAATTATGAAATAAAATTTCACCACCGCGTCGCGTTGGTTGGTTAAATGAATCTTATTATATAACATTTATTAATTTTGAAATCGATGAAGATTCGTTTCATTGTGTTATTTGTTAATTTTTCCGCCAACCTCAAAATCGATATTACATAATAAGGTTCTCAAATTAACCAAATACCGGTGAAATTTTATGTCAAAATTTCTATCGATCTTACTTTTTGTCTTCGAAAAAAAATTGTTCGCGACTTTTAATGACCCAATTTAAAGTAAAATCTGCCAAAGTTAAGCAATTGTGGCAGCCCTATTGGATTTGCCATTCTAATCTTTAATTTGTTACACACCTATCACTTACTCCGAAAACACCTAATTACAACTTTAAACACAATTGTAATTCCAGCGGCTCCATAATTTAAAATATTCTCGCAGAGAAAATGTTTTTTTTCCGATTTTTGTTCATCTTATACTAGAGATGGCTTAAGCCGCTCCAGAGTAATCGTTGAACAAATAAATAGAAAACCTGCGTCGATAAAAAAAACGAACATACTCCGTGCGAGAATACTTGAAATTATGCCGGAGTCGCCGGGTAGAGTCGAATCGAGATACGAATTGAGAACTTCTTCCTTTTTAAAAATTTTAAAGCTGGTTAGAAAGCAAAAATATATTTTCAAAGACACATTTTATTACTAAATATTATATACCTACGCATTATATCGCAACGTGTTTAGTGTTGAGGCGCACCTTAGAAAACACATACATTTTTTGTTAAATTAACTTAAAATTCTAATATTATGCTTAATAGCGGCAACGCTGAGTCGTCCATTTATCTTTTTAACTGTCTTCAAATTTTTCTAAAAAAGTAGGAGGTCGTCAATCGTACACCGTACACGTATGTATGCATGTATGTATTATACAGGGTCATTCATAGTGGATGGAGTTTTAGAAGTATATGGAGAATGGGTAAACATATTCTTTTGAAAATTTTGGGAGTTACTAAAGTCAGTCTGGCCAATCGAACCAAAATAATTACAGGCATGTGGTACATCCCGTTATACCGGAAGTCGATATCAACTTGCTTATTTTAAATGGAACACCCTATATATTATGGACTTTTCCGAATAACCGTCAAATTCTGAGTCCAAGCATGCGACACACCCTATATCTAAACCCAGCAGTTTCGGAGGTATTTGACATTTTATAAAAAATTTGACAGGTGCAACGGTTTGCGAGAATCGTTATAACTTTCTTGGTGTAGAAGATCTTCGTTTGCTCTTTGGTACATAGAAAGAACACAAAGCGAGCTACACTCTGCAATACAAATAAGTTCAATAGTAGTATACCAAGTGTTCCATTTTCTCGTTATATTTTGTCAAATTCAAACCTCAATAACTTTTTTATTTTTAATGGAACACCGTGTATTTTTTTAAGTCAAGTTATTTAAAATTAAATTCCATTTTTTCTAGTATATGCATTGTAGGGGTTAAAATTGCAACTTTTTGAAATATTAGCGATTTTCTTAAATATTCAATAATTTTTTGTAAAAATTGACATCAACTTAGCCATGATTAGGATCAATCATTAACGTCAGTCATTCTCTTATGTCAAAAAATACCAGCACGTTTAAATTACACCCACGAAAACTTTTTACATTTGTTTGTTATTTATGGAGAATATGATAAGGTAATATCAAGAACATGTAACGCATTTTCTACTCGATACCAAGAGCAGAAATCATTACCATACACTGCAAAACGCACATTGAATAATTTTAAAATATTTGGCTCTGTCAAGGTAGGACTTCTAAGGAGGAAGCCTATTGTTGTAGACGAAAATATAGAAATAGCAGTTTTGAGGCATTTTCGGGCAATATATCATGCTAAATTTACAAAAAAATTACTTTATAATCGACACAATTTCCATTACTCAGATATCTCGAACGCTAATGTATTCAGGAAGTGAAATGTTCAAGAACATTTATTAGCAGTTTAATGTTTAATGTTAAAGTGGTGACACTACAATTTTTTAGGAACACCTAAATAGTAAGTTAAAAATATTTCTTTTTCAGCTAATATGTCTAAGGGTTGCTCCTTAGAATTCCTGCCTTGACAGAGACAAATATTTTAAAATGATAAAATATGCATTTTACAGTGTAAGGTGATGGTTTCTGTTCTTGTGGGTATCGAGTAGCAAATGCGTTACATGTTCTTGATATTACTTTATCACATTCTCCATAAATAATAAACAAATCTAAACAGTCTTTGTGGGTGTAATTTAAACGTGCTGGTGTTTTTTGACATAAGAAAAGGACCGGCGTTAATCCTTGTTTCTAATCATGGCTAAGTTAATGACAATATTTACTAAAAATTGTTGAACATTTAAGAAAATCACCAATATTTCAAAAAGTTTAATTTTAACCCCTATAAAGCATATACTAGAAAAAAGGGAATTTAATTGTAAATAACTTGATGTAAAAAAATATAGGGTGTTTGATTTGAAATAAAAAAGTTTTTGAGATTTAAATTTGACAGAATGTAACGTGAGAAATGGAACACTTGGTATACTACTATGAAATTTATTTTCACTGTAAGGTATAGATCGTCTTCTGTTCTTTCTATATCTCAAGGAACAAACGAGGATCTCTTACAACAAGAAAGTTATAAGGATTTTTGCAAACCGTTGCACCTGTCAAATTTTTTATAAAATGTCAAATATTTCCGAAACTGCTAGGTTTAGATATAGGGTGTGCTACATGCCTAAACTCAGAATTTGATGATCATTCCGAAAAGTTCATATTGTATAGGGTGTTCCATTTAAAAGAAGCAAGTTGGTATCGACTTCCGGTATAACCGGAAGTATCACATACTTGTAATTATTTTGGTTCGATTAGCCATACTGACTTTAGTAACTCCCGAAATTTTCAAAAGGATATGTTTACCCGTTCTCAATATACTTCTAATACTCCATCCACTATGAATTACCCTGTATAATATGTTCACTGAGTATTTTGGTGTAGCTTAAGGTGGCCATTCCCTAGAAAGAGACATCCGATAGGTAAATATTTATTACTTTTAGCTATAACTTTTTTTTCTTGGTACGCATATTTAAAAAAACTATAAGAGTACCTAAGTAGAACCAGAACAAGACTATTACTATGAATTTTCACTCAATAATTTTAGTGTTTTGCAAAATAGCTCGATTTAAATTTAAAAAAACCGCTGCCTAAGGAATCACTACTTCCACATCCAGATTATTCGTCCAAGTCACTTTAAAGGAAACATCTTGACTATATTTCCACTCTAGTATGTGGAAATTATTGGTCATAGAATTTTAATAATATTTGGAGTAGATGTCATAGAAAAATTTGAGGAGTTGGTTTCTACCATATACGTTAAAAATGAAGTTTCTAGTTTACCGTACTTATTTTCCACTATTTACAACCTACCAATGGAGTCATCTCAATCAGATGTCACTACAATACATATGTGTACTAACTTTCAAGTGAATATCTCAATTTGATGTTATCAATCCCATTAATAATGAAGCGGAGGTGGTAGAGTTTGAAAATTATTAGAAAGAAATCTGAGGCCTTGGTTTCTAGTATATACACCGAATCCCAACTTTCTGTAGCCTTACCAGCTTGCTTTACTTATTTTCCCCTATTTGCCCCTATTTAACCCCCAACCCTTCAACGGCATCATCTCAAATTATGATCTAGTTTCAGACGTCGTTATAATACATACGTGTATCAAATTTCAAATGAATATCTCAATTTTATTTTATCAACCCTTTTCATATTGGAGTAAGGGTAGTTGGGTTGAAAAATATTATAAGAAAATCTGACGCTGTGGCTTCTAGTACATACACCGAATTTCAAGTTTCTGTAGTCTTACCAACGTTTTACTTATATTCCTCTATTTACCCCAAATTAACCCCCAACCCTTCAACGGAATCATCTCAAAATATAAACTAATTCCAGACGTCGTTATAATACATACGTGTACGAAATTTCAAATGAATATCTCAACTTAATTTTGTCAACCCCATTAATGGGGTAGGGGTGGTGGGGGGTTGAAAAATATTATAAAAAAATCTGAGGCCTTAACTTCTTGTACATACACCGAATTTCAAGTTTCTGTACTCATACCAGCTTGCTTTACTTATTTCCCCCTATTGACCCCTAAATAACCCCCAACCCTTCAACGGAATCATCTCAAAGTATAATCTAGTTCCAGATGTCGTTATAATTCATACGTGTACCAAATTTCAAATGAATATCTCGATTTTATTTTATTAACCCTTTTAATAATGAAGTAGGGGTGGTGGGGGTTGAAAAATATTATAAATAATCTGAGACCTTGGTTTCTAGTACATACACCGAATTTCAAGTTTCTGTAGTCTTACCAGCTTGCTTTACTTATTTTCCCCTATTTACCCCTATTTAACCCCCAACCCTTCAACGGAACTATCTCAAAATATAATCTAGTTCCAGATGTCGTTATAATACATACGCGTAGAAAATTTCAAATGAATATCTCAATTTCATTTTATCAACCCTTTTCAAATTGGAGTAGGGGTGGTGGGGGTTGAAAAATATTATTAAAAAATCTGACGCTTTGGCTTCTAGTACATACACCGAATTTCAAGTTTCTGTACTCTTACCAACTTGTTTTACTTATATTCCTCTATTTACCCCAAATTAACCCCCAACCCTTCAACGGAATCATCCCAAAATATAATCTAATTCTAGACATCGTTATAATACATACGTGTACGAAATTTCAAATGAATATCTCAACTTTATTTTATCAACCCCATTAATGGGGTAGGGGTGGTGGGGGGTTGAAAAATATTATAAAAAAATCTGAGGCCTTAACTTCTAGTACATACACCGAATTTCCAGTTTCTGTACTCTTACAAGCTTGCTTTACTTATTTCCCCCTATTTACCCCTATTTAACCCCCAACCCTTCACCGGATTTCCTCAAAAAACAATCCAGTTCCAGATCTCGTTATAATATATACGTGTACAAAATTTCAGGTCAATATCTTAAACCGTTCCGGAGAAAGCGTGCGGACAAAAAAAGTTACAGACAGACCGACAGACAGACAGAAAATTTTTTTTCGCTCAAATTTAAAATCTCGACGTTTCATGACATTCTAAACCTATTTCACGAATAAAAATTTTTGAAAATTTTTTTGCGATTACTATACTTCCAATCCACTACGTGGATGTGGAAGTAATTGTGTTAATCTTATTATTTCGTAGTTTTAAATCGAGCTATTTTGCAAACCACTGAAATTATTGAGTGAAAATTCATGGTAATAGTCTTGTTATAGTTCTACTTAGGCACTCTTATATATTTTTTAAATATACGTACTAAGAAAAAAAAGTTATGGGCAAAAATAATAAATATTTCCCTCTCGGATGTCTCTTTCTAGGGAATGGCCACCTTAAGCTATTTCTATTAAATTTGTTGCAAACAGTGGGTTATGGCGCAATGGTACTCCCGGTTATACGTAGTTTTGTCAAATTATATCCAGTACACGCGTTTTAACCAAGAACTGCATACAATTTATATTTTGTCGAAATAGCATTAAAATTGGAAAATTTGAAGTTACGTATTTTCGGAGTAGATAATGTCAATTCCGATGTAAGGAAAAATCAAAATTACTTTTTTAAATGTTGGTAAACCCTAATAGACTGGATGGTCCTCTCTAAAAGTTTTCTAGAAGTTATGTTTGGTTACCACAGGGGTACTACACCAGTAATCCCGAACAGTGTTAGTTTATATGACCGAACATTAAACCAACATAATTGTGGTATCCACCGATGTATTAATAAAGTAATCCAAACTTACTCTTTCCACCACCAACTATTTATATTGTTTTACCTATACAAACTTGAAGAAAGTTATTGTTTTTACTAGTGATTCAGTGTCGAATATTTTAAGTGCTGGCAATAAAATTAAAAAGAAAAACCGTCAAGTCAAAAGTACGAGATTGTTTCACAAATGTTGACAAATCTATTGCTAATATAAAGAAAATTTTTCTAAAACCTCCTAGAAGGATAAGACATTTCCAAGAAAAATGTCCTAATTCAGTATAGGAAGTGGTAAAAATCTTAAATGAGGATGTTACTGCGATTAAGCATGCAAAGAAGTTAATGAATATTCCAAATATTAAAAATAATTTAAATTTTGTTTTCGAACGTTTTATAATAATGACAGGAATTATAGAAAATCTTCAATGTCCAAATTTGTAATAGGAAAAAACATTTAACAAAGTAGATACTCTTCAAAAAACAATTAATGATATTCCGGGAGCAACTTTTCGCTGTTGATTGACAGTCCTTATCCAAGATGTAATGGTTAGGGATGGAATTCGTTATGCAAGTAGGTCACCGTTAGTCTTCATTTAGGATGATTAAATGCTCCCGGTGACAGTGCCATAATAGACGTATTTTTACAACTGAATACATTGATAAGTGTACCATATCTGTTAGAAATGCGTTAGGGATTAGCTTAGGTTAATGGTGCAATACTGTTATTTTTGCAGTCAGATACATTGACGTGTCCAGGACCCGATTGGCTTGTCAAAATAATTGGAAGTAGGTTTTACTAACAACTGTCTTAGCATAATTTAGGCTGTCATTTCCTGTTATTTTTACGGGGGGGGGTGTTCTTGCCTGTTACTTGTAAATAAAGCATGTAGATTGTAGATAGACTTATAGTCTCAATGTCAAAACTTGGATTTGGGTAGCCCATCTGGTCTGTGCGCCCCTGTGCAGTTAAGTTGTTACCAAAACAAAACAAACGTCTTAGCCTTGATTTTAAATAAATAATTGCTTAATCAAAAAGTTATCAGTTGCAGTAATAAAATAAGAGGAACGAAGGATGCATTTCTCGGACTTGAGTTATCAAGGGTCGGAAAGTGAGATTTATGTATATACGTCGTCAGTGTAACCTTTTTAATTAACCATTTCTGTTTACGTTCACGAATTATTGCCGCATTACTTTTTACGACCCATTATTTGGGTCCAAGGTTGCGTAGAAATTTAATACTACTTAAGTATTCTTTTTAATATGTACTGGGATAAATATTTTGTAAATGACTAATTTCATACCGAGGTTAGGCGGGAAACATGAGTACCTATAGTTCTTTAGAAATGAAAGAGTAATAAAATCTCATTATAAATGCAAATGACTATAAAACCAAAGTCGGGGGTGCTTATTTACAAAGGCGTAGAAGGGCCACTGATTTTTTTAAATTGTTATTTCGAGTTTACGAGTTTTTCCTGAGAAATTGACTACTTCCAGTTAGACATTTTGAATTTTCCAAATTGAACTTCAGATTCGTGATCAGCAACCCCAAAAACCCCCTAGTAACCACTTTCGTCTAATTCTATGGCATATTGTGTATGATAACAAATTTTTCAATTAATTTTATTAAATTGGCCATTAATATTGGCCAATTATTGGGCAAAAAATAAAACCAAACATTTCCGCCAAAACATAAAAGGTACTGTTTTTTCTAAATGCCTTTCTGAACTCTTTTCAATAAAAATAAAGTCAATTGACCCTGTACCTTTTTTTTAGAGGTAAAATGCTAAAGTGATGCGACTAGTTTTGCCTTTAGCTGCATACGGAGCACCTCGGTGATCGGTGGGCAACGGACCTCACCATTTTACCGGATAGCGGCTTTCACGCCGTCATGGAAGCTAAAGGTAATAGCTTTACGATGCAGGGACGAGCACGAAAAGTGCGATTCCCAGAATCGACGGCTGGGCTGAGTGGGAAAGTCGGCTCGCAGTCGTCGTCATCATGAGATCGTAGCGCTGTATCGGTGGGTGACTTGGTCGTTACAGAGTATGAGGCTACAATAAATATTCAATCTTTGCATAACTGTACAAGTATGAGGGATTCTTTTTGTTCTATTTGTGCAAAGTTTGAGGTTAAAGGAAACCGTAAGCCAATTACACGAAAGCTTGTTGATATGTACTTTGACTGCCTTCGATTAAAAGTAGTTAATGATAAATGGGTTACTCGTATTAAGTATATGTTATTCGTGTAGCTCTCTCTATGCTGTATCATTGGAAAGATTAAAAAAAAAGAGGTTAAATTCAAGATACCAGCAATGTGGAGTCGACCTAAAGTAAAAACAGATTGTTACTTTTGCTTGACAAACGTAGTAGGCTTCAATGCACGTAACAAATCGAAAATAATTTATGCAAATGTGACATCTGTAATACAACCTCTTGAACTTACTGTTCCCACTGACGAGTCCATGGATGTGGACAACAATACTGAGGACGGGTATGAGGAAGGTGAACAGTCAGAATCTGGAGAGGGCGAGTCTGAGAGTGAAGATGGAGAATCTGTAGAAGATTAGTAGGGGATGGTGAAGTGGATGAGGAGGAAGAGTCTAATGAAGCTGAGGAAGAAGAATCTGTGCAGGATGAAGAGGCTTACAGTAACAACGGAGACAAAAGTGATAAAGAATACACGGCCTTCATTTTTCGGAAGGTTCTTCAGCATTTTGCTGAAGATTGAAGGGTGATGGAGCAATTCTGACACTGGATTACTATTCAACGGGAAAAATACTTCGGAAACCATATATCGCATGTACATTTCAGACAACTTTTTTTGTGTGGCGGTGTTGTTATTCTTATTATAAAAATATTTAGATAAATTGAACACAAGTTTGTTTCATGCAAAAAATTGATTTATTTTGAAAGTTCTTACTGCACAAAGTAGGTACCAATTAAATGGATTCTTAAATAAACACTATTTCATTTATGCAAATATGTTTATTTTGTGAAAGTATTTACGACATTTTGGTGCTTACGTTTTTGACACCATTATCGAATACGGTATTAATTTATTACAGTAAATGTGTTATTTCAGGTGAACAGAAGGCCAACAATATGTTTAATCATATATTTGTACGTTAACATTAATGTTGCCACATACCTATATTGACAAATCACATTTTATATTATTAAATTATTTAAGGAGGAAATTGATGAATAACTAGAGCACGGTAACTATAATAATGAAATATATTAGATACAATATAGTGTTGAATAAATACGTAAAATGCCAAGGTGTTTTAAAATTCTCCCTCTGAATATTCTGACGAGCTAGCTGGACTTCTACATTAATAATGATAGATTCTGTAGTGATGTCAACACCATTGTCGAGCTACCACATTTTCGCATCTTCTGCCAGTACATGATTTATGCAGCTTTGTCGAATTACCAAGAGCAAAACTAAGAACTGGAAACAATGTAATCAATTAATTTAAAAATTAACTTTTCGATATAATTTCCATAAGTGTGAAGAGAAATATTAGTGCGCCAATGGTTGATTTCTCCCTAGGTGATTTACTACTTTCCGTCATTTCCAAACAGAGTATAGTAAAGGAGTTAACTGGAAACGCCTTTCTGGCAAATAAATTGTTTGGTACACTGAACTGAACTTGTGGTAGGTACCTTGTGAAACATCTTGAAAATAATTGTTAATAAATTAAACACTGCTTTTAGATGAATCAATCAATATATTATAAATACTCTACATATGTTTCGGCTTATTAGGCCTTTATCAAGAGTACTACATAGTGAATACTAAAGTTTCCGACGTGCATATTCAATTTATACCTAAAAGTATTTATGTCTTAATCTATTTATGACTTAAGCTATTTAAGATTTAATTTAACATCTTTAATTATTTGAATGTTTGGAGTGGTCCTAAGCTGATTATATAAATCAAAGGATATTTCTTAACAATTGGTTTATTATAGGGGTGTTTAGGTAATTCTGCTGGTCATTTGTGGTACAAGGGTTGTACTTGAAAGATTTTTTGATTTCTAGTTGTTCTAGCAGATCTAAACGTTTACCTTTTCTTTCTGAATGAAGTAAATTTATGTTATCAGTATCTATGAAATGGTTGTTTTCAATACAGTGTGTTGACATTCCTGTATTTTTATTGTTATTTAAGATTGATTTTTTGTGTTCTTTTGCCCGGTTGACAACGCTTCTACCACTCTGACCGATATAGACAGCATCGCAATCCTTACAATTAATTTTATATACACCTGATTTATCGATTTTATTTAGTTTTTCTTTGTTATTAACCAAAATGTTTCCTATATTTGTTTTGTTCACACTTATTGTAGAGATACCCAAATTATTCAATTTTTTAGAAATTTTGTTACTATATTTCGGAACATAATTAATAAAACTATATTTTGTAGGTTTGTTAGGCACAGTGAAAAATTCTTTTTGAAGCATTTTGCGTTGTTTGTTTTTGACCATGTTATCTATTAGTGACTCGTTGTATCCGTTATTTCTTGCAATTTGTTTAATTATATTTAATTCTCTATCAAAATCACTTTGATCTAAAGGAAAATTCGTCAGTCTATGTATTAGACTATGAAAGGGTGAAATTTTAATTTGCCATGATTGCTGCAAATTATAATGTATTACTGTATCTGTGGTAGTAGGTTTGCGGTAGATGCTAAATTTCAACTGATTGTTATGTTTTTTGATATTCATATCTAGGAAGTTTAATTGACTATTTTGCTCCGATTCCATTGTAAACTGAATTTTACTATTAAAAGAATTTAAGAAATTAAGGTAATTACTTAGGTTTCTTTCTGTACCGGTCCATATACAAAAAATATCGTCTACATATCGAGTCCAATAAAACACATGTGTATTTAAACTGTTATTGCTATTAAAAATTAAATTTTCTAGGTTTGACATAAATATTTCAGCTAACAAAGGAGAAATTGGTGAACCCATTGGTAGCCCGTCTTTTTGTCTAAAGAATTCACCATTAAACTGAAAATAGTTTTGTTCAATACAAACTCTCGAAAGATTTTTTAACTCTGTTTTTTCGGTTTCGCTGATTTGTGAATTATCTATTAAATTATTTAATATTAATTTTAGTTCTGTGAGCGGAACTGAGGTGAACAGACTTTTAACGTCAAAGGAGAATAATTTTGCGTTATTTGGTATTATTAAATTTTTTGTATTTTCAATAAATTCAAAGGAATTTTTTATGGAATATTTAGATTTAAAATTTATTAGTTTTGGTAAAATATAATTTAGTTTTTTACATAATTTATAAGATGGAGCATTGATGTAAGACACTATGGGGCGTATAGGGTTATCTACTTTGTGAATTTTTGGAAGACCATAGAGAATGGGGGCCGAAGGGTTCATAACTTTCAATTTATACGCCTCATTACTTTGAATAACAGTATTACATTTCTTTAGGTTAGATACAATTTCGGACTGGAATTTATTGGTAGGGTTTTTGTTGATTTTTTCAAAATCTTCACTATTTAAGATTGTTTGAAAAAATCAACAAAAACCCTACCAATAAATTCCAGTCCGAAATTGTATCTAACCTAAAGAAATGTAATACTGTTATTCAAAGTAATGAGGCGTATAAATTGAAAGTTATGAACCCTTCGGCCCCCATTCTCTATGGTCTTCCAAAAATTCACAAAGTAGATAACCCTATACGCCCCATAGTGTCTTACATCAATGCTCCATCTTATAAATTATGTAAAAAACTAAATTATATTTTACCAAAACTAATCAATTTTAAATCTAAATATTCCATAAAAAATTCCTTTGAATTTATTGAAAATACAAAAAATTTAATAATACCAAATAACGCAAAATTATTCTCCTTTGACGTTAAAAGTCTGTTCACCTCAGTTCCGCTCACAGAACTAAAATTAATATTAAATAATTTAATAGATAATTCACAAATCAGCGAAACCGAAAAAACAGAGTTAAAAAATCTTTCGAGAGTTTGTATTGAACAAAACTATTTTCAGTTTAATGGTGAATTCTTTAGACAAAAAGACGGGCTACCAATGGGTTCACCAATTTCTCCTTTGTTAGCTGAAATATTTATGTCAAACCTAGAAAATTTAATTTTTAATAGCAATAACAGTTTAAATACACATGTGTTTTATTGGACTCGATATGTAGACGATATTTTTTGTATATGGACCGGTACAGAAAGAAACCTAAGTAATTACCTTAATTTCTTAAATTCTTTTAATAGTAAAATTCAGTTTACAATGGAATCGGAGCAAAATAGTCAATTAAACTTCCTAGATATGAATATCAAAAAACATAACAATCAGTTGAAATTTAGCATCTACCGCAAACCTACTACCACAGATACAGTAATACATTATAATTCGCAGCAATCATGGCAAATTAAAATTTCACCCTTTCATAGTCTAATACATAGACTGACGAATTTTCCTTTAGATCAAAGTGATTTTGATAGAGAATTAAATATAATTAAACAAATTGCAAGAAATAACGGATACAACGAGTCACTAATAGATAACATGGTCAAAAACAAACAACGCAAAATGCTTCAAAAAGAATTTTTCACTGTGCCTAACAAACCTACAAAATATAGTTTTATTAATTATGTTCCGAAATATAGTAACAAAATTTCTAAAAAATTGAATAATTTGGGTATCTCTACAATAAGTGTGAACAAAACAAATATAGGAAACATTTTGGTTAATAACAAAGAAAAACTAAATAAAATCGATAAATCAGGTGTATATAAAATTAATTGTAAGGATTGCGATGCTGTCTATATCGGTCAGAGTGGTAGAAGCGTTGTCAACCGGGCAAAAGAACACAAAAAATCAATCTTAAATAACAATAAAAATACAGGAATGTCAACACACTGTATTGAAAACAACCATTTCATAGATACTGATAACATAAATTTACTTCATTCAGAAAGAAAAGGTAAACGTTTAGATCTGCTAGAACAACTAGAAATCAAAAAATCTTTCAAGTACAACCCTTGTACCACAAATGACCAGCAGAATTACCTAAACACCCCTATAATAAACCAATTGTTAAGAAATATCCTTTGATTTATATAATCAGCTTAGGTCCACTCCAAACATTCAAATAATTAAAGATGTTAAATTAAATCTTAAATAGCTTAAGTCATAAATAGATTAAGACATAAATACTTTTAGGTATAAATTGAATATGCACGTCGGAAACTTTAGTATTCACTATGTAGTACTCTTGATAAAGGCCTAATAAGCCGAAACATATGTAGAGTATTTATAATATATTCATTGATTCATCTAAAAGCAGTGTTTAATTTATTAACAATTAAATTGTTTGGGACCTGTGTTGACTATTTTAAGTGCTAATGAATATATGTGGGGAGATTTAAGTGAGAATTTGAGTATTTAAACTTGTGTGTATTTTAATTATGGACACCATATCCATAAAACTAATTTTTCGCCTCTCTTAATCATCATGGAAAAATTTGAATTCATGGAACATTTTCATTTAAAATGCTTAATGGTGTTTAGCAACTTAATTTATAGTGTGGAAAAACCCAGATCCAGGTAGTAAGGCTAATGGTAACGCCTCGAACGCACTGGGAAACTGCGATTTAAGGAAACAGTTTTAAAAATGTCATATAATTTCAAAAAACACATCTTAGTATCGGTTTATTTCGATTTGAAAGATACTACTGATAGTATAATTTTCTTCATATATTTAAAGCAAAAAAAAATGTCGGGGTATTTGATCTTTACCTCAAATTCAAAAGCGCCAACATTTTTTATGCGCCTTAAGTATATGAAGAGAACTATATACTATCTAAAAAAAATTGTACAAACACGTGATGCAATACGTTCCGTGTATGTATACAAAATTTTCATGTGGTACGTTATTACGTCAGAGTATTTTCACCTATTATGTGCAACGATGTGTTGATATATTAGGGGTACTTTGACAGCACAGAATTATTTAGCCTTCTTTCTTTGTTGTGATCTTAGTATATGAGTTTACAGAACAATACACCTTTTACTCGCCGCAAAAAAACTAGTTTCTTAATGATAGAGGCAGGGGCAGTAGACGCAATTCTTAAGTAGCCTAGATGTGCTTAAAGGCTTTAAACGTTCCTGTATAGTGATCATATCACTTTATATAACTAATAGCATTTGTCATTAATAAATTAACTTCAACTCCTCCCATTTCTATATCCCGAGATTGAAAACCTTGAGAGCAAAAATAAACTACATTTTTTATCTACTTGACACTGACATTGTGCTCTAAGAAATGGTGCAGAAATAAATACGTGGCCAATTTGTTGTAGATAAATTACAATAAAAACTCTAGGAATTTCATTTATCATTTGTGATTAATTGTTACTTGTTATATTTCGTCGTGAATATCAGGCTTGCTTTTCCTACACTAAGCTTCTCTTAGCAATTTATAATACTTTCTAGGTGGAACTAGAATACTTGTCGGCATAAAACTAGTGAAAATTGCACTACGACTTGTCGACTGCCGTTGCTGCCGATATACACAGATACATTATCCATATTTTTTTACTTATTTCAATACACACAGAATAATGTATGATAATTTGTCCCAATTGTAAGCCCAAGGAGCATTGAAAGGCACATTTCAGGCAATGTGTCGACATTGTGTCGAAACATATTTTTGGGCACGACACATATTATGTGTAGAACATATGCCTAAAGTGGTGATGAAAATGTGTACTATCTTGATTCAAGATGTGCCCAAAACTGTTTCCAAAATTTGTCTTGTATGCGTCGCATATTTACTAAATGTTACTGTAATGAAGCTAATATGTAACTAATATGTTTCTTATTGTTTCCAAGATGTTACTTGAATGTACCTTACTATGTGTAGTTACAAAATTGACACAAATAAATCTAAATTGTGCCTACAATCACTTTATGGTGTCCAGATTATTTAAAAACAGACTTAAACTCGACACAATGCATTGCTCTCTAAACAACATTAGGACAAACAAACACGGTTGGTATGCAGTGATTTTATAAAAATTACGTTACACAGAAGTAATCAGTTTTCACATGCGAATAAATAAAGTACATGACCCGAAACAACCCCATTTTCTCTGCCAAATATGATGAGGTACTGAAAAATAAAAGCCCTTAAAAAATTGTGAAATTTATTTTGAATATTTAATTAATATGGTAATTAATAGATAAGTAATATAATTGTAGTTTTTGGAAATAAAATTATTTCTAATATATTTTTATGTTACAAGACATCAAAATAAGTGTGTTTTTATAACATCTTTGTGTAAAAATATGTAAATTGTTAATTTTTAAAATAACTGTTTTTCTTTAAGCTCAGTTTTTCAATATGGATGACCAATGACCATTTCTCTAAAGAAAATATGGCCGATTAGTATATTGTGTCTAAATGGAACCACAAATCCTCATTTGGAACGAATTTCACCCAAAATTTGGCTGTACGGACACACAGCTTCATATTAGATAATAATCAGACTCAAATTTCGACTATTTCATTAAATGTGTGTAAAATGTCTCTATGTTGATACTCGCATATTTGCCACAATTTGAACTCTTGTGTTCACTACTGGTACAAATTGTGCCCAAAATGTTACCTATACAAAAAAGGTTACATTTTAGATTCAATTTGGAATTTCCAGCATCGCTTTCATTGGAGCATTGTAGCTGCAAATTGGCATTTCCCACTTCACAACTACCACTATCAGTACTGAGGCTACCCAGGTCATAGTAAATAGCAGATTTCTTGTTATTTGGTAGTACTTCTGTTAATAACAAAGGCAAAAATGGCCTTTGCTTCACCTCTTTCATATGAGTTAACAACTTCACTTGATTTTCTTGTACATGTTTCTTTACACTCATATAGTACGTTGTATTATACACTTTTGATTGCTTCTTGACTACTTTTGGCATTTTTACAAAATAACCAGAGTATGCTGTTGTCAAAAATGACCTTCTAACAGCTGGTAGTGCACACACACACACACACACACAATTTATCCACAAAATGGAAAAAAGTGTCTAAAATTTAACCTTATGGAAATATGCGTTGGTGTGGGCGCATTTAAAGCATGAAAAGAAACATGTGTTCCTAAAATATAAACATGTGGACACATAGGTGTCCTCCTGGCCAAATTTCAGCAACATGATGGGTGCACCATTTTTAGATATTTTAAATACATTTTGCCCAAAGGGTGTCGGCACGATGTATCCAAATTGTGTTAAGATAGAAACATTTTGGGCACAAGAAACCAAAATGTTTTAATTTGAACACAGTGCCTATTTTGACACAATATTTCGTTAATGTGTCGACACATGACTAAAAAAATATTACCATTTGGACACAATTTCCTTCCTGACTCAAATTTTAAGCTTTATGTCGACACGGTGCAGACACAATATATTGTGCCCAGACACATTTTGGTCCTTGGGAGAAATTAGACAAATTGACCTTAAAAAGTGGCGGGAATAATTTGTGCAAGTAAAATAATATATTTTTAGAGTACGATAATCCACCCCGTAAAATTGTGGTTTCTAACTTTGATCAGCGCCGCAACGTAGTAGTTTTGACATTGACAACCTTTTGTGATAACCCTGTATAAACTTGGATCGTTTTACCTCATTATCTAGCGTCCAATATGTTCCGCTGTTTAAATAAATTGGCAGACTCATAATGGTGATAATAATAATGAAGTTTGTAGTATCAAGCCAGAGGTCAGTGTTAAGTACCAAGATATGTTTTTGTCTTTTATTGTTTGTTTACATTTAAAGAATATACTTGTAGATATATTTATTATCGCTTGTGTAAAAAGTACATCCTCGTGGCGACAATAGGTTGTATTTCTTGATTCCAAAAACCTCGACTGCTCTATGAACGTATAATAATAAAGCATAATTAATTCTTGTAAATGTAGCTGATGTTTTAGATATATAGAAATTAGAAAGGGACTATTCGCTCATTCTTTAGTTAATATTTTAGATACATCCTGTTGGTGCATTAACTAGAAAACTACTGGACGGAGAGCAGTCAAATTTGGTAGGTAGTTGACCCTACTGTCAGCGAAGAAATGGTTAAACCTTCACTGGTAAATATGCAGAGTGGACCGTCTAAACGGAATAAATAGTGAAAAAACATTTTTTTGCTCAAATTTAAAATTTTCACGTTTTATGACCCATTTCTGAAAAAAAAAAAATTGAAAATTATTTTCACTACAATTTTTTTTTTCTTTTTTCAAATTTAAAATTTCCACGTTTCATAGCGTTCTAAATCTATTTAAAAAAAAATTGAAATTTTTAAAAAAAATTTTGAAAAAATTTTACCAATAAAATAGATGGAATTTTTTTTCTTTCTTCAGATTTAAAATTTCCACGTTTCCATGGCATTCTAAAATTATTCAAACAAATTTAAAAATGTTTTAGAAAAATTAAAAAAAAAATTGAAAACGTGTTTAGGTAATCTATTAATCACTACTACAGAATAGACGAAATATTTTATCTGCTCAAATTTAAAATTTCCACGTTTCATGACATTCCAAACCTATTTCGGAAAAAAAAATTGCAACATCTACACCATTTTGGAAAAAAATTTAACACTAGAATAGATGGAACAATTTTTTTTTGCTCAAATTTAAAATTTTCACGTTTCATGACAGTCTAAAACTGTTTCAGAAAAAACAATTTTGAAATTTTTTTCACCAACATTTTTGAAAAATTTAAAAAAAAATAAAATTTTAACCACCACTATACTTCCACTCCATTACGTGAATGTGGGATTGAAAATGTGACAGATGGCAATAATATTTGGCATATGCACATACTTTTATTGAATAATGTCATCCCAAGAAATAATTCAGTCATGGTGGACATTTGTATAGGTATTTGCGCAAGCCTTCCATATTTGGCACCTGTTATTTAGTATTGAACTTCTGCTGTTGAATGAGCACTCTGTATATTTTTTTGATCAAAATTTATCAGGTTTTTTTGTAATAATAGCAATAACTATATTCCGATTATTATTCTCAATGTCACTTCGTAATTATTAATTTTTTAGAGTGACCGCCATGCACAAATAACGAGGGAAGTTCTGTGTAAATACCTTTACCGATTTTTTAAAATAGTTTTTGATTTATTTTGTTTAAAGAAAAAAAAGGCTTTATAAAGCGCCATGTCGATAGGAAATTCGATTCTCTACAAAAAAATCGTATTATGTGTATATACTAAAAATGTATAGTTTTTGAAAAACTAAGTAGAGGACAAAATTACTTCATTCTCAAAAGTCCAGTTATCATCTTTTGGGTACAATTGAACATATTATGAAACAATAAAATACCTTTATCGAATTAGTTCCTTTTACCACTGTTCTTTTCGACATAGTCAAACGCACTATGCGCCCACATTTTTTTCGCCTGGTTAAATGGAGGCCCATTCAAATTTGTTGTTTGATGATAAATATGAAATTGCCGCGTCGGGTCGGTCGGATTGAACAACTACGAAATTCCGTTTCGAATAGCAAACTATTGTTTTCCATTGTATATTATATTAATATTACAACGGAACGATATTATTTATGAAAGATTAATTATGTATTGTATAATTTGAGAACCCGCGAATTCGCAAGTAATCTAGAACAATACCAGGATGTTTCACATCGTTCAAAGAACTTGATCCTTAATTTTTCACTGTAAAATAATGAAGACAAATGATCAAGTCACCGCGTGGCGACACGTACACTATGTTGGCGAATTTATGCCTACATGAGAACGTATTTACTAGTTATCAAAGCAGTGAATCGAGTAGAATGTGTTCCCAACGGCACGGCGGGGAGTCTTGCATGAGGTTAACCTTGTCGCGCCTTGCTTGTTCCTGTCGCTTTAGACGTTTCGAGCTAATTTCTTTTACAATGTATACCTTCAGATCCCACCAAGGCTTTGCTGTATCTTATTTACAGTAAAGCACAAAATTTATTGTGCCTGTACGAGGTTTTGTCTCCGTACTTTAGTAATGGTAATCATATAGTCGAGTCATTATAACTTGACCAAAACGGTGTCGTAAATGGGGTCATCCCGTATAGTCCAATTAAGTTGCCACTTTTGATGCAGATTTTGGGTAACGCTACGAAATTACCTTACTACCCTGCTGTCGAGGTTGCTGAACACGATGGGGGTGGGTACAATTCTTCCGGAGGGGAGGGAAACACCTTTAAAACGCAAAACAACCCTTTTTTAAGTTTTTTTGCATTCTTTGCCTCTTAGGAATAGAGAAGAGGTTGCCAAGAGGGATAATGTCATGTAACCCTACCATAGTTTTCACACCGTCTGAACCATCTCTAAGGGGTTGAAACAACACTCCAAGGGTGTGAAAAATCGAGATATGTTTTTATAGTTTCAGATAGAGGAAGTGGTTTTTAAGGTGGATTAAACAATTGGAGTGCGATTTTTACCCCCCAAAGAGTTAAAACAACCCTTCCAAGGGGTGAAATATATTTCTTAAACCTTGCAATATTCACTTAAAATCTCGTTCTCTACCTGAAACAAAAAAATCGATCTTTTACCCCTTGGAAGGGTTGTATCAACCCTTTGTAGCGTAAAAATCGCCCTCCGGTTGTTTAATTCTTTCTCAAAATCACTCTCTACCCGTAACTGAAAAAATTTCACCCCCTTGGAGGGTTCTTTGAACCCCGTAGATGTGACTCAGAGGATCTCTGAACTCTGGTGGGATTACATGGCATCATCCCCCTTCTTATAGTGAAAAATCCCCGCCTCTATATCTATCCCCAAACGACAAAGAACGGAAACATTCTTAAAAGAGGATCGATTTGCATTTTAAGGGTGTTTGCAAAATCACGGTCAAAAGGTGACAATTTTGTTGGACTAGTTCATTAATATTTAATATTATGAAATCTCGTAAAAAAATAGAACACCTGTATTTTCTTATTTTATCACATTACATTATCATTGGTTGTTATTTGTCGGGAATAAGGTAGATTGTCGATTGCTCAAATACCCAATTTGTACTCGGACCCCGCGGCAATAAATTCCAGAGATCCATTAATTTGACTATGCAGCCCACAATTTTTACTTACTATTAATAAAATTTGTTTATCGTGCATTATTTTAATCACCATCAAACAATGTATATCGAACATACTTTGTTTCATGGTGATACATACAATTTTCGATTACGTCATGTAATGAAACAAAATGGAGGACTTCCGGTTTCGATGCAATTTACATCTAAATTTTTAAATGGGACACCCTGTACATTTTTACATATTTGAATTCTACTAACCAGAAGACATATAATGCAGCTCTAGATTATTATTTTGAACATGAACATTTTTTAAATAAATTTTCGTTTTAGTTATTACCATTTTTTGATTTATGCTTAGCATAGTAAGACTTTAGCCTGTACTCTTTAGTATTTATCAAGAGCTTAGACATTTATCTCATATAGGTAAGAACTGGAAAGCACTTTAAATCATCAATGTGCATGAAATAAAACACAATAGCTGAAAAATAAATCTAGCGTCCGTAGCGAGCGTAGATACGACTGCCTAAACTCGTATTCGTGTCCAGGAGTATGTATCCGCTCCTGGCAAGGGGTAACGGACCGAAAGGCAAAATAAAAAATTGCTATATACGATGGTGATCAGGCCGGCCATCACATACGCGGCGTCGGTATGGTGCAGCATCCCGACCACCACAATGAAAATCCTGGAACACAAATTTACCCGCCTCATCTCACATTCGGGCAGGTACACCTCCCTCAGAGATTTATATGATCGTTGCAACGACACAACACCACTAGCGGACTACGTCCGAGAAATCTCACATTTTTTTTTTCCTTTCAGTTGTGGGGGCCAGTCTGCTAACGCGGAACACAACCCAAATCAGAATGAACAATGCCCCATTCCAGATTAAACACCACCTACCATACGAGGCGTAGGCTACATCTCTAGCCAAACCTTTCTATACCACAACTGTCTTCAACTTTACACTATATCTTTCATATATCTTCATTATATCCTTCATTCTATCTTTTCTATTGTTTTGTTTTTGTATTATTTGTCCTTTTGCCATTTTTAGTCAAATTAAATAAAGTGTTGTGCGCGAGTTTTTATAATTGTTTTAATTTTAAATTGTTTTAAAGTTTACTATATAGTAATGAAACATATTGTTTATAGGATTTTGCAAACAGTGGAAAAAAACTATCTTTGAGAACTAAAAGAAAATCTATGTATAAAAATATTAATGAAATATTTGCATTCTTTCGATAACCTGACTTCTGGTTATGCTAGCAACTTAAAATCCTAAAATAAATTTGTCCAATTTCTTATTCGACATTCTCAATATAACACTAGCATCCAACATAGTCCCCTACGTCTATGCAGATTAAACTAGTATCTACATGATCCCCTACGGTATATACTATATAGCCTACGCTGCATTCCAATTTTGATGTTAATTTTAGGCCACTAATAGTGGCAGAGTTTTACCTGTTCTTAAATTATTTTATTGAACCGAACCGGTCGCGATCTGTCCAATCTCACATACACCACAACGCTGCGCGCCATGGTTGTCTGGTTGGCTCTGGGTCGCGATCCGGAAAGGCAATGTTTGTATTATTTTTAATTGTTTATGATGATGACTCATATGTCGATACAAAAATGCAGCAACGTCAAGCGCGGTTAGTACTTGGACGGGTGACCCATTCTTCTAACGGCTTGTATATCAGTGCATACGCAGAAGGTATGTAACTTTAGGCGGGGGTTACAAAGTAGATATACACCATCCTTCGAAGGGGATGTAAAGCAGTCAGTCCCTTGTCTATTAAATGTTAGGCAAGTGATAAATCTCTACTCTTCTATAGAGAAGAGGTTCTGCAAAATTTCCAGATTGGGAATAGTACGTCTCTTGGCTTCGATGATAGGCCTCAGTAGCAATAGGCCGACGTTAAATAAGTGAGAAAAAATTTTTTTAGTAAGCGTATATGTATTACTTTGAAAGTCAAGCTTTACTTAGAACAGCGGGGTTTTTGACGATTATGTCGATGCTGTAGGTTGAAGTGAAATTGAAATTCATCTTTGGGCGCTGTTGGCCCGAAAACTCCTATAAAGATGTCGATATGCTTTGATGCAGAACAAAAATGACAACCAAATAAAATCGCTTAGTTACTTTTGCTCCACCCTATACATGTTTACGTGGAAATATTTACGTAAAACCACAAACGTTTTTTGTGACTACATGATTTTGAATGCCACCATGTTTAAAGAAAATCAGGCAGAAATGTGCGTGACATTTTCAATTCAAACGTATACACGAATATTGATTCTTCGTGAAAAGAAATAAAGTTCTATCTCATGACATATATCTTTGTATTCTTTTTTATATTCGCGCCCTATATTAGGGCCTCGTTTCAGCTTAACAAAACATGAACAGTTCATTTAAGTTTAATGTCCAAATGAAATGTTTTAATGCTTCCACTTTTAGGGAAACTAGTTAACAATGAACTTTTCTTAACTGTTTGTTCCCAAAGGGAGAAGGACAAGGGGTACATTTAGTATGAATTATTAGGATTGTTTGTATTGTTTTCAGGATGAGAACGCGTTGGATTTCGACCCAAATCCGGAATTCCGGCCCATAAAGCCGAATTTCTGGGCTTAAATTTTTTAACATAAACGCGTATCAGGAAATGAGATTTCGCACAATAACAATAATTTATATACTTTGGTGTACAACATCGATTTTATTATTTTTCAAATAAGTACGCCGTATTGTATACAACTATCTTGTTGATAGGTGTCATTTGATAATTAAATATAGGGTAGCGTCACAAACAATGATATAAGCCATCTGCAGATGCATATTTAGAAAATCACTACAATCACAATTATGATATAAAAAAAATATGTAAACACTAGTTACGAGATATCTAATTAGTGTTTTTGAAACATTTTCACTTCCTAAAGGTATACAGGGTGGCTAAAAATAATTTTTCAATTTAGAAGTTTTGAATTAAATTTTCTCAATATTTCCAAATAAAGCACGACGACGACGTGATGTAGAATTGAAAAACGAACATTTTTTGTATGTACATCCCTATGGCTGTTAGTAACCATTTTCGATTTATTGAGCAATAAGTACAATATTGAAGAATAAACTTACAATAAAAGCTTTTAAAAAACAGAGGTTCTTTCAAATAATTCTACAGTAAGAACTATAATAAGTGCTCCACATGTTGAACATTTTGATTGACACGCATCTCTGTGGAACTCAGTTAGTTTTGTAACGAAAAAATAATTTTTTCGTTTAAGCACCCGTGCTAAATAAATTTGAATTACCCGCCGAAATAGCGACCGGAAGTCAACAAGTGCGCAAACGCGGTAGAAGCATCATTTGAAATATCCCTGCTAGTTCACTTTTGATTTCGACCTAGGTGAGTGAAGACTGTTATTTGTTCTTTAACGAATTTTCACGTTTATTTCTTTAATCCTTTGATATTTTGAATATATTTGATTATTAAATGATGTCATATTATTGAGTTAACGTTGCTGTATAGTTATTTTTGGGAGTTAAAGGATATTCCGTATAATAATTAATTTTTATTAACACACATGTTTGTGTGATGTCGGCGTCCATTTGGACACATGCTAATTCATTAATTATCGCGGCAATTTTGTATTTTGTGGTCGCTTGAGACACAATACCGTGGTGTTTTGTCATTATTTAGATTATTTGTGCGAGGATTAAACTCGGAAATTAATCAAAGGATAAATTAGAATCTTTGTTTCTTAATCGTGTGTAGACAATCTTATCTCATTAAAAGTCGAAACCTAAAGTCATTTTGTCGCATTTAGTTAACCTCGTGTTAGTACAAGAGGTTGAGATATCATTTTTTATTAGTTAATTTTTTTTGGGAGATTAAACCCATAATTTTGTTTGCTATATTTGTTACAGTATTAGTTTTTTTCAGATAGTAATTCAGATATTTTCTCTCTAATTCTAACTAAATTTTGTTACCTTCATTCAAATTTTTGGTCATAACCAGTCAGCCATTTTGTAAACGGCTAAAATTTCATGAGAGTAGAGTTTTCTTATTTATTAATTTCATATATTATATTAATCAGTAGTTTATTCATATATTTTCAGTAGTAGAGTAAAGTAAAATTTTATCAAGACTCAGGTTTTTTATTAAATTGCTGATAGTTTGGTTTTGCAGTGACCTTCGTCACCATAGTTTTTTGTAGTTTTCTTGTATCTCTTTTTTCTCACCATTTTAAAGTTTTTATATTATCAACTGGTTCTTTACATTCCCCTTTTTCATGTAAAATCCTGGACCAAACCACCATTGAAGCAAGGCACAAGGCATAACTTGAATATTTGGAGTTATCCTAAAAGTATTGGATACTATTCCGACGCAGCGTCTCCTGGAAATCAGCGTTGTCAGGACCTGAATATTACGTCCTTCACGGGTACCCGTGGCCATCTTCAGGAACAGACCTCGTCGGGATTCCACGTCTCCGCTAAGTAGCCAAATTTATGTGCAAAATTCAACTTTTGGTCAGAAGAAAATTTGTAAACCAGTTGATCGTTTCATTGTAATTTTTTTTTGTAAATATTCAAATTTAATTTTTTTTTCTAAACTAAATTTTTGTTGTTTAACTAATTAAATCAAATTTCACCATTAATATTTCTACTAAATTGTAAAGTGTTGTAAAATTTTGGCTCTTTTATACTTATGTTAATATATTATTTGTTTTATATTTGATTTTGATTGTTTTCTCCCCCTGATAAAGTTTGCAAGAGTGTTATTTACTGAATACGCTGGCGTCCAAATTTGTATAGTTTATTAAAGTTTTGTTTGGTAAATTTGACAAGCAAATAATTGTTAAGAAATAAAAATATATAACTCTTCTCGCCACCTAGTGACCCTCGACCAGCCCTGAGCTAACTGGTTGCTACGCTTTCATAGCTTCCTCAGCAGCCAGCTGAGAAGTTGTGGTTGCAGTTTACGTCCTACCAAATTTGAACGTTCGGCAATAGGGTTATTTAGTGATATCGAAAATTCTTTTATCACTTTTAACCTCCCCAAAAAAAAATTTTTGTGGAGATTACTAAAATTGGTCCAAAATCGAAAATTGCGATAACATCAAATCTTTACGATTTGAGGTCCCTGAAACCCAAAAAAGTGGTTTTAAAAAAGCGTCTGTCAGTGTGTGTGTGTATGTGTGTTAGCACGATAGCATCGAACCTACTGAACAGATTTGGATGAAACTTTATACGGGAGTTTCTTTAGTGCTCCAGAAGAACTGAAAAGGTTTTGGTTGAGATTGGATTACATTTTGTGCCGTTTTGGCACAAGTTGTTTATTTTATAGTTACTTACAATTTGTAATAGAACTGTTAAAATGTAGTTAAAATTCCGATTTCAACGATACATCACACTTGCACCCTTTTGATTTGGTTTCCGCGAAAACATTAAAAAAACAAAGCAAATGTGAAACACGAGATCACTTTTCGTCGCGTCATGTGTACTCCTATTCAACAACTATTGCGTTCAGGATTTACCACCGCGGCGCTGGTATATTAAAAATAGACCGCTAATGATTATAGGTTGGATTTCCAACCTGTAGATTTCAGTATATTTTAAAAAATTAATGATTAAGAAAAATTACGTACATCCTATCAGAGAGAGTTCATTAATATTACGCAGGTACCAATCTAAAAATTAGTATAAACTTACAAAAATGTAATATTTGAGGTTATGTTAGTCATACAATGCTCGCGCCCTGTTTACAAAATACACTGTTATTGAATTAGTCAAAGCGTAGTTTTGTTATTGATTTGAAACATCAAAATTTGTGCGATTTATAACCTTCACTTATTTACAATAATTTTACATATTACTCAAAAAGAGTTATATAATTAAGCAAATGGAGATTGACAGTGAAAACGAGATTTCTTTGACACCGTGGTGCAAGTGAGAAAAAAGTGCAAAAGTTTGCATGAGGATTTCTTTATTGCTCTAAAAGATCTGAAAAGGTTATGGTTGAGATCAGATTGCGCTTAGTGCCGTTATGGCACCCAATTTAGTGCTCTTTTCGGCTTCAGAGATCCACCGTGGGGGGGTTCTAGTCGCTTCCTGCTGATTTTTTTTATACCTTCTTAGTGAACAATCTAAAAATACTTCAAGTAAAAAAATATAAGAAACATACAAACTCAGAGGCGCGTACGTGGCAACTGTGTCATCACGTCAGCCGTAGATGGATCCTGCCTGCGCATTATGAACATTTATTTACATGCCATTTAGTTGCATTATCCGGTTTTATACAAAAATGCGTGATGAAACAAAAAATCGCCGTTACGAGCGGTGAATTACTATACGATGCTGCGGATCCCGATTTCGTCGGATCGGCGGTTTCCGAGATTAAGGATGTTAAAGTTAGAATTTTACTTCTAACGAGCAACACAAGATACTTGGAATTTTGTCCCAGAACTGTCGCAGCTTATCTACTTTTACCTACAAGTTGATATAGTTATTAGTAGGGCCTCCTATCGGGGTAATTTGGTCATACGTATCTGATTATATCCTTTATGAAGGAATAAGCACCCATTTTATCACGCCGCTATCAAAAGTAAAAAAACGTATCACGTCATTACATGTCTACTTTGAAAATTTCTGGCGTCAAATCCATTTTACCGCATGTGTATAGTTGCACTGTTTCGAATTCAATTTAATCCCGAATGTATCATATTCGAATGGGATTAATAATCAGACTTGCTATTAGAATTTTACTAATTTTGCTAAAACATTTGCGCGTAGTTCTGCATTAATTTGTCAACCTCTTAACTTAATGTCACTGGGCTATTATAATAATGCTCTTGAATATTCCGTCTATCAATTAAATTCAAGTTTCTTTTGTCTGAGTACCACTCGCTTCATTGCAGGGTTTAGCGCCGGCAATGATCCGCGCGCCTGTTCAAGGGGTGATGAAATCAGTATTCTGCTTTATCCAGACACTTTACCATTTCAGCATAGTTCAGCTAAATACAATATTAACCCATACCTCGCGTGGGGTTGGCATCGATATTGATATAACGATGATAAAGAACGAGAAGTAAATTAATATTGTCCGCAATTATTACAAATGAAAAAATAGTGTCGATTCATCATCAACACTATCACTGGAGGAATTATTGATCTAAATTGGCTAAAAGTAATTGTCTTACTATATCAATTTGCTTGCTGGAACTTATTGTAAACAGTATAAAATGCGCAGGAAAAAGTTTGTGATTAAATCCGAGTGATGGAAAGCTATAAACAAAATAAAGTTCAAAATCGTGTTTTTTATACTTTTACCTAAATATCATGTACATGTACTTATCCACAATAAGGAACAGACAACTGTTCTCGCTGGAGTTATAAAGGAAACTAGATTTGTCTGAACTTATTTGATCAATTTATCAAGTAGCAAAACAGGAATATTTGACAGTGGCCATTTTTAAACAATTGATAATTTGTACAATAATTTATATATTTTAACGAAACTTTAAGGGAATGTGCCCCTTGATGCAACTAAATCGTCAAGTCAAGTTTCAAATTAAAATGTTTATAATAACGCCTAAGAGACAATTGCTGTAGAAAATTGAATCTTCGATTTGCGTAGTGCATTAGGTCGCACACCAGATTATTCTGTTTTAGTACTTTTAGGTGATATTAACACAAATAAATTTGAAATTTTTAAACTCAATTTTTCTTAATTTGCCGGATATTTTAAAAACAAATTTATTTTACTTATTAATATTTTGCCCAAAAAATAAAAATTATTGACATGGATCAAAAATTCATAAAATAACAAACAATTTGAAACACCAAGGTGTTTTATCTAGGCCAACTGGGAGCCAGGATAGGACATTTTTGCGTTGCAGCCACTAATAATCAGCCTAAGTGAAATAATGACTTGAAAGTACTGAACATTTTCTGATGTTTAAAACTGATTGTTCAGCATGTAATTTTTTGAATGACATTGTCGAGTTAAAGTTGCCCTACAGTGCGCTGAAACGACAATATCGCGCGCGGCCTATTTCCGCAAGTATTTCCAGCGTTTTTATGGCGTAATTAAAACCTGCTTTGTCACCTTCTAATTTCATCGTATCCTGATTTCTTTTTCTTTATAAACAATTATTTTTTTCTTGTAGGTTTTAGCTTTGCTGCAATAATTTAAGATTTATTTCAACATTACTGTGAAAATTTTATATTAAAATTTTAATTTCTATTTTACTTCCACATCAACGTAATAGAGTGGAAGTATAGTAATTGTAATTTTCTTAATCTTTTAACAGTTGAAAGTTCTCTACATTTTTTTACTGGGTTCTATTAAATTTCTTATATTTTTATATTGCAGTGAACTTTAACGTCTATCATCATCAATCACTGAGAAATCACCCAAAATTTGTCATAAATATTACAAGAATTACAGTTCAAAGTTTTGGAATTAATCTTAGTCCTGGACAGACGATCACCCTCCCCAAATTTTTTGTACACTAGATTTCCTTATATTTCCTAGGATTTCATTTGCTCAGTTTTTCCTCTGGGTGTACACCATATTTCCTTGGCGAGTTGCTCCTTATTTTTGCAGCGTTTTGCAAATAAGTATCTCTGGTTGTATAGCCCATTTTACAATGAATTTTGTTTGTTATGCTTGTTTAATTTGTAGCATTGGTTCTTTGGTGTATTAATTTGTTCATTTGTTTCTTTATTAAAATTGAAACAAATTTAAAAGTAAAATCGAAAAGGTATTAAATGTAGGTAATGAAATAGAAAAATACCCGGAATTGGAAAGCGATCCATAAAAACAAACTAATATACAAGGTTGCAAAATATTCTCTTGGGCCTAATTCTCATGACCCGCTGTAAAGAGCTTTTTCTACAGCACTTGCACTTTCACCTTAAGGGGATATTTACCTGTGAAACGGTTAATAAATAAAAGCCCCCTGCGGCGAGCGAATATATGTATGTATTGGCAGTCAAACGATGTGAACGCCAAGCGAGCAGAAGGAGGTGCACACTGCTAGATTCAGAGACAGAAGAAACAGAGAGCTTAGAAGAAGAAAAAGTAAGATGATGATAGATGGACACATAAAAGAAGCATGAAAACTAAAAAGAATCATCTTGCAAACGCCTACACTCCCCATCCGATGATGATAGATGAAAACTAAAAAAGAAACATACAAACTTAAAAGTAGCATCTCACAAACACCTGCACTTTCTTTCTTTCTTTGTTTCTTTGTAAGCGTAGCGGGCGCCTGAGCTAACCTGACAAGAGGTCTCACAGAAAACAAGTGTCTTGTCTCGCGACTTCCAGGCTCTTATTTCCCTATGTCTAGCAAAACCCCCGCCAAGGGAATACCTTCAGTCTCCACTCTCCAAGAACTAGGGAGAGTCGGTCGTCCTGTAGTCTAGTTTGTAGCACTGTCTACTTCTTCTATGACTCTTTCTGCCCATTCATTCATTCTTGTGATTACTTCACTGTTGACTCTGCCGTCTGTGACGAGATTTATCCTTCCCCCTAGTTGTCTAGATATATTACTTCTCTTACTTCATATCTCTCTCTTTTATTACATTCGTACATAATGTGTGTATTATTGTCCTCGTTGCCAAGATTACAGCCGCCATAGCTGTGTCTTCCTAATTTTTGCTAGAAGTCTTTTAAATTTTCGTGTCCGGTGATAATCTGTGTTGCCTTAAAGGTAATTCCGATGCTTGTGTTTGTTACTTCCTCGCATACTGTTCTGAGTCCTCCTTGGTGGGGTATCATCTACCATCTGCGTTGCCACTTCCGTTTGATTTTTTCTTTTACGTTCAGCCTTGTTCTTTTCTTGCCGTTTGCCCAGTCTCCTTCTATATTTGTTGTTTCTTCCAATTCCGCTGCTTCATTGGCAAGTCTTCTATCCGCTATGTTTCCTCAGTATTTGTTTTCTTTATTTTTCTTTATCCATATAATCCTTTCTGTCTTCCCATGTTTTTTCATTTGGCTGATTCTCTTTTGAATATATGCGGCGATTCCGTTATCGGTCCTAGTATTGTCTATTGTATTTTTTGCAATTTGTAATAATTTTCCAGGTGTTTTCCTTTCTTATCTCAATTTTCTCGCATGCTATTAATACAGCTATTAATTCCGCATTATTAGTGCTGACTCCGTTGTTTATCCGATTTTTGGCGGTAGTCCATCCTTGCTCCTCTCTGATTGCCTGCACATCCCATCCTATGTTCCTACCCTATGCGTCATGTGGCTTTCGCTGCTGACAACAAGCATCTCCCATGTCCAACCCAGCGTATGCAGCCGTCCGGCGGTATATAAAACATCCGAGGTTTGGCTACGGCAGGCGGTTTGGCCGTCCCACAGTGTGGCAAGATACCTCAAATACCGGCATTAAATACAAAAATAAAGTGTCATAGCAAACAATGTATTGTTACTAGTTAATATCAGCACAAGTTTGTGCATGTTTTCCCCCACCACTTAAGGTAGATTCGTGCTTGCATATCCATCGAACCTGCAGGCTATAAACGCCTAATAACTGTTGTTCACTAGTGCGTTTGTACAGTGAATATGTTCTTAATACATTATTTTGTTTTTTTGTTAAACGCGCGATCAATACTTTCAAAGTGGACCCTCAATACCCTCAGCTACGTACAATGTAACTTCGAATGATTTATTTTTAGTGAATGGAAGGTACAATTTTTATAATATTTTGAAAATACCCTTGCAAAGTGCTAAATTTTTACGTATTCTTCTAAAATCCTTAGAGTAATAGTTTACTTCCTCACACTTTCCCACATAAAATTTTATATATTAATATAGTAGTACTATAACAGATTCATACTAAAGTTAAATCGAATACACATATTTACACATTTTCATTTTATTTGCTTTTTTCGGCGACTTTACAACATACTACTTAATTAGTAAATAACTGGTGCTGTACATGTATACAATTTATTACCACAGGGTCGCGTTCAAATGACTTATTTATGAATATAATTGATCTATACACCCTAATGAGGGAATTTGAGTGCCAAAAATTTGAGGAACAATTCAATTTTTTGAGAGAACACGTTAAAAATTGCACCAATTGCCCAACAAAAGGATTAAGTGAATTATATAGCAATGGTTCACATTTCACGTCGTGTTTTTAAGAAAAATGGCTTGAAGCTAACAGAATAGCAACAAGGTTCCTATAAAAAGATAGAGAGTGGCTAGAAACAACAATTAGATTTAAATTGTATGCCGTTGTTCGCGAAAACATGAGAAGACGACCATTACACTTTGAAGAGAGTTCTGCTCGAAGCAAACGAGTAAAATCTAAAAACCTTAGAGAGACCACCTCGCTTGCAGAAACAGCATATGTTACTGAAATGCGTTTGCGAACTCTGAAAAAACCAACTGCAGTAAAATTGATAGAGTAGATTGCATGCTCACCCACACGAGCATCGAAGTATATTGAAGCTTACGAGGCACTAGAAGAATCCCAGGTGAAAGGGATGTCTGGGGAAGAGGCTCTTTCGACCATTGTGGAAGCCATACTCACTACTCACCAATATAATGTGATAATATCCAAAGACCCAAAAAGATTTCCCTCATACCTCTAACGTGATATACATTGCCGAAAGATCTTGTTACCCTAATAAAGTCGACACAATTGTCACTTCAACGTCTGCAAAAGTTAATTTGCAAGCGCTATTGGATCACACTACCGAACGTGTATCTTTAACATAAAAAATAATTACACAAAATACAGCGCGTTATTTAAAATTTCGAAGTAAGGGCAGCTGGGGGGCAAGGGGAGGGTTTGTGGCATGACATTAATGCAGAATTACATCCTCCTGTATACTAATTAACATCCTGAAATTCTAAACCTGTCACTTTAAAGGCACCAGAAATAAACCCACTCGACCTTTTCGCGGGGACACCCGGTATATGCCTACGTATTGCAATAAACAGACAAATATCATAAAATTGATGTATGTACATATTAATAATCGTCCTCAATTATATTCAGCCAAAAAAAAAAACTGACAATCTCACTCTATGAATTGATGCCAGTATTTGAGGTATCTTGCCACACTGTGCGTCCGTTGGGCGTGTTCGGCGGATGACCGAGCTCCGTGTTGCACCGAACCTCCAGACTGGATGCCCGAAATGGACAGCAATGCTCACCTTACGCTGGCAAATCAATAAATCAATCAACTCTGTCTATTCGCCATAATTAGTACCTATTTATTGTACTCTTCGCAAATACAAAACGAAGAGTATATTGCATTCGATCGGCACATTGCCAAAGCCGATAATATCACAAAATCACTGTGTTGGTGAAGTTCTAAACAACTTTCAAAATGTTCGTTTGTCTGTCCGTCCGTCCGTCACGTTTCTTGTTTTTATTGCTCTCATTTACATCTCATTTACATAAATAATTTAGTCCACGCATAGATTTCACTGAGAGAGACTTCTCTATGCTCATTTATTTCTATTGTAGCACATACATTTGTAAACTTCCGTAAAAAAATTTTCTCTTGTTTACTAAATAAACATTATTGTTATATTATTAATAATTTGTAGTTTTGGGTAAATTATTGATTCACCAACTGCATTTGTTTTTTTTTATATTACTTACATAAATTTTAATAAATGTATCTTTAAAAAATGTAAAATGTATTTTTGATAACGTCATCGAAAAGTACGTTAAAAAAATATAATCTGAAAAGAATACTTTTGTTGTGTGACTTGATCAACTTCAATAAATCGACAGTTCAATTTTTGACTTTGCCTATTGTTTTTAGGCATTATTATAAACATTTTAACTTAACTGCATATTCTTTCATAATTTTCGTGAAAATATGTGCACTATTGTACAAGTTATCATCAAGTTTTAGTTTTACTCCACCAAATAGGTCGCTCAATTAGTACTACACAATATAACTCGTACACGTGGTTGCATTTCACGTACACTCACGCACTACGCACTAATAGTACGCGGCCGCTTGATTTTGTTCATCTGCTCGTGTTGTAATAGATATAAGTAGGTCAAAAGGTTGATGGCTTTTTTCACTGTACATGTATTTTGACGGCCTTGGTTGGCTCCATTCAATCAGTATTTATGGGACACTAAAATGTCAGCCGTTTTCAATTTCTTTTTACCGTTGGCAGCAGATGAATTTGTTAGGCTATAACAACGAATATATTGAGCAGTGAAGGAAATGTTTTATGGGGAAATGCTAATAAGGGATTCGATATTGTATCGACTTTGTTGCGTACCAATAAAATGGGACCGTTGATTGCTTTGTGGAGTTTTTATGGTCTCACATAAGAGTATAATCTTGTAAATAAGTATAACACTACACAGAGATACAAAATAGTATTTTTAATTAATGTGTTGGTTTTCATATATTTTGGAGTATTAAATATTTTATCGTATCATTGAAAATTAAGTTTCCTTTAAGTTAAATCTTTATAGATAATTATCAATATCATAAGATTACAACAACTTCACAATAACTTAGTAGCACAAAATACGTTCGTTACAATATATAATATGTTAGCTATAATACCCTAGATACGAATTTTATTTTAAAACTATTAAGTATTTATGAACATTGACGTGAATATTTTGACAGTTTTCAAATTTGATTGATGTTTCTGATACATTATTCTTGTTCATAATGATGGGCATGTCCACTGAATCTTGCCCAGCAACGTTCTTTTTCAGTTCGATGATACAGTGTTTACAGAAATGTCTCCAACTTAAATTTTTGGCGCAATGGAAATCTTCTTACTCAAGTTATCTTCTAAATACCCTCTTGCAACCACCAAGTTCTTGTAAATCTAATTTGTCTCCATCAGCATTAACAAGAAAAGTTGCAAAAAATCTTCTAATACAATGACTAGTATACATAGTTGGATTTTCAAGTTTGAGATACAGAGCAATTTTCTCAGGTATTTTAGAAAAAAAATGTATACCACAAGGCTGAACGTTCCTATATGATACGAACAATCGTCTATGCGGAATATGAGTTGGATGTAATGCTATATATTTTTTAAATTAAGCCACAGGATTAACGTCTCCGTCAGAATTCACCACAAAAAACCATTTCTTGCGGGTTTTTGTTCAGGAATTGTGATTACTATTATTATACCTTGCTCTCTAGAATTTCAACATTTTCCATGGACATTTTCGTTAATTCATTGGTTCTACAAGCTCCGCCAATTCCAATTAAAAAAGCTACTTCCATCATTAATAATGTCTCTCGTCTGGGGCAATACAACCAAATTCACTAACTTGCTATTTCGTGAATAGTTTCGATTTTTTAGCTCTGTATCCCACATTTTTTTTCTTATGAATCGTATCAAAGCGCCATACTTGCCAATTTCCACTCTTTCCTTCAACTCCAAACAAGCTCGTAACATAGAGTATTTAGGTCACAAAGATGACGGGTAGTATTGATTTGAGAGTTTCACAAAATAAGCAAGTAGTGCCGTTTCTCCAGCACCTTGAACCTGGTCTCTATCTCGCCTCTCACAAAACTGAAGGTATTCTTTTTCGTAATGGATTTTTTATTTATCCGGAAGCAAATCTAATCTTACAGTATTACCAGCCGCAAAGTTCAGTTCTTGAACACAAGTTTCTAAATAGAGTTGCAGCTAATCCGTGAATTAGCACAAGAAGACTTGCAGTAGAGAGAATAATTTGAAAAGGTAAAGTATAAAATATCTGCAAAGAGTATTTCCCTTAAACAAGAAAGATTCTGCAACAGGTTATTGTTAGAATTCCTTGAAAATCAATTGTTACCCAACGTTCTCTTTATTAATTAAGCAGAATTTACCAAAATGTAATCTTTATTTTTCATAATAATCACACCTTAGCGAATAAATATCCACATGATATATTTCAAGAAATGTTGTCAATACTATGACTATCAGTAGATATTGCTTACGCGTATTTTCGGAAAACTACAAGGGTTGATGGCAAAACCATCCTCAGAATTGTCTTGCATTGAAATATGTAATGGTAACTTTAAGCACTTACTTTGTTCCTGGTTCGTTTCTATTGCCCTTAATCTGTTATTGAATCCAACAAAAACTGTGAAATTATAATAAAACAAAATTTGAACACTGCAAACATTTGGTCTTCAGCGACGCCGAGTGAGTTTCTCTGGAAATAACTCGCACATATTAAAATGTGTTTCCTATAACAAACGTGAAAGGTGCCTTGCGTAAAAATTCCAGAAGTACAACAAAAAATTACATAAACATAGATTTTTTCGGAAGTACAATAAAATTTATCTGCGCCACATGGGGCCCAACGTAGGGCGCCATGCGGAGAATCCTACCGCTTTCCGTCTGAAGGACACAATAAAAATTTATAAATCAAGGGCACCAGCACCTTCTACAAGGCGATTTGTCCACTTTTCGTTTTGTGCTCATCTGACAGCGAATATTTATTTAAATATTTTAAAAAGGGAAAAGTATTCCCCGAAGGAAACGTCTTGCCAGTTCATTAGCCAGAAAGAACAATATTTCCGTCAATTTTTATTCTGTATAACTTTTATTCTATATAACTAACTCATCATTCCGAGTTATTTATCTTTTTAATACATAAATATATGCTCCCTTAGCACCAAAATAACCTTTTCAAAATGTTATGGTTGTAAGCAAAAGTACTACACACCTTTAACTGTATAGCAATTTAACATTTTTCGCTAATATTAGAAGTTCTGTATTTTAAATCCACCATCTAAGGATTCAAAATAGTAAATTTGATCTTTTGCATTTGTGACATTTAGTTGGAGTAAAGTATGATGTCTGCTTTGACGTTAATCTGAAACCCCAGGACCTTTTTTTATGTAAGGAAGGCAGAAGAATCAATTGTCGAAGCCAATATGGAGGATTTTTGAAAATAAAAAATAGGAAGTATGCGGTTGAGTAATAGGCATGACGTTTGACCCTGTGAAGAAAGCCCTTATTAAAGATAGCTTAAAAGATGTACCAAGTCTCATCGCTGTGATTTAACCGATTACAGAGATACTAAATGAAAAATACTTTTGGTGGTCATTTTCAGAAGGACGTTGCTCTCTTAAGAAGAAGAAGAAGAAGATTTTGAGACTCCCGTTCAGCTGAACTTTTTCAGTATTTTTGGGTGTAGATTGAACCATGCGAAGTTCATAGAATTAATTACTAGACATCCTGTATGAAACTCGAAAAAACATTCCACTAAATAACTGAAATTCAAATACGCGCAAAACGGAGTTTTAACGATTTGTTTATTCTAGACTTTGTAAAACTGCTTAACAATTCGAAAATTATCAGTCATTTTACTCTTTTATTTCCCACGGAAGCTGAAAATAAACTTTTATGTAGCCATGAATAGGTACTCTATTAGAATCTGTCTATTTCTAGTAAAGTGCGTGCTTACTTTGAAGTAAATTACATGCTTTATCTTTTTTATGCTGAATGGGGTGAGATTTTAAAAACGGTATTGCTGCATACTTCAAAGAGACTGCGAAACAAATATATCGCTGTTTTAAAGCCATTGTCTTCTTCTGAAGAATGGATTCTCAAGTAGATATGCAATATACAGAAATCGGAAATTTTATCTCGGTGCCAGAGACAGCTCTCGTATAGACCTAATATTATATTATAAACATTTACTAAAACATTCAGAAAAACGGCGAAGTGGCGAAATATTTATTATTGCCAACTACATTGTATTTTTTGTAATAAATTTAACTTAAAAACGGTAACAGTTCTTACAAAAACATGTATAGTTCTCTTCATATACTTAAGGTGTATAAAAAGTGTCGGCGCCTTTGACTTTGCGGTAAAGATCAAATACCCCGATATTTTTTATTTGTTTTATATATATGAAGAGAACTGTAAAAAATATCTAGCAAATAAAAACACAATTTTGAATCAAACACCCTTTTCTGTTTTGTTTAATGTGCGGTGTGTTTATTTACTTTATATTCATAATAATTAAATATGAAAACCCAATTACCTGCTGGCAACATAAAACATTTTTCCCAATAAAATAAATCGTTTTTATTTAATATTAAATCATACATAACAAAGTTAAGGATTAATGCCATTGCCTACTTTTATCGAAAATCTACTACATTTGTGAAGCGTACTGACAATTACCTAAAAACAGTTGATTTTTTATATTTGTAGTGTTAAAGGCAGTCGACCCCCGACCCAGTGTCAACATTAAATTCTAGTGTACGGAGGTACTTTTATGTTTTTTACTTATGTGGTTTTATCTCCTTTAATTATACGACGCCGCCGAAATTGTGAAACATTTCAAAATCGCTTTTCACCTACACTGTGGCAATTATTGGTATTTACGTCAACATGTATTAAAGGGAACGGGTAGACCATCCCAGATCGCAGTTTTACAAACCGTAGTATAAGTCTAGCCATATGTATGTACAAACCTAGTCTGAAATTATACAGTCGGCGGTTTACAAAAATGTCTAGTGCCTGTCAGGCTGGAATAGCTGTGGATTCACGATTTCCCAGAATTGCAATTTGATGGAACAGACCTTTATTGTAGTAGTTGCAACGAAACAATTTCTTGAACATCTAATGTTAATAGACATATTTCCTCACAAAAGCATATTAGTGCTAATGACTCTAATGATAGTGACAGTCGACGTAGTTTTAATTTAGATTTAGTGGAAGTGTTAGTGGGATGTAACATACCGTGGTCAAACTAAATAATCTACTTTTTAGACAATTTTTGGAAAAGTGTATTAGTGGCAAATATAACAATGTTCAGGTGCCGTCGGAAACGACACGAAGAAAATATTCATCAACGGAGTGTGATAATGTTAGACGAAAAATTTCTTCTGAGCTTAAGGTAGCGAATGTTCTAGTGGGTGGAGGAAATTTGTTCGGTGCGTGGACACTTGATCGCCTATAAAGTTGTAGAAATGACAAATTGTCGCATTATAGTGAAGGCAGTGAATATACTTTTCTACATCAGGCGTCAATAGGGCGACTTTAAGCCAAAGCTTCTGGTGAGAAGGTAGCGAATGTTTTTGTGGGTGTATTGGAGGAAAATTGTGCGACATTAAGAAATTCCACATATTTTAAGTACGCCCCGATGACATCTGTTGACGTTGAGCGTTCATTTTCTCATTATAAATGGATTTTTAATGACAGGCGACACATGTGTTACTTTAAGGTAGTGAAAAATACATGTGGGTGTTTTAGTTCAATGTTACATACCCCAATATACTCTTCGAGTGAGTGACCATATTAACTTTAGATATTACGTAATTCCCTAAAGAAGGACAGGGTAAGATGAATTGTATCATACTTGTATAAAAATCTTTCCGCGCCGGCAGAGCCAACTCTGACTTTTACGTCACAAAGATAGATTCCCAATTTCTGGTAATATAAAACTACAGGGCCGTCGAGAGAAAATCGGGGCCCGGGGGCAGTAATAGACGACCGCATCCGATCATCGATATGATTTATGATTTATTTTGTTTTTATCTCAAAGAGGGAGGTGATATTCCTTAGAATAACATTTTAAAGGCCGGGTGGGTGGGAGGTGTATTCTTAAGAATATGACATTTATTTGTATCTACAACTTCAGGTGGAACCCGGGCCTGGTAAAACTATAAATTGCTCTTGAATATTGTTTATGATAACAGAGTGTAAATGACACAGGCACGCAAAAAAAATTAATTAAGAAGCCTCATATGAGGATAATAATCGGAATGCAGTTATCACTATTGTTACAAAAAAAAACCTGAAAACTTTTTAGTCAAAGAAATATACAGAGTGGTCATCCGACAGCAAGGTTTAAATATTAAATAAAAGGTGCCAAATGTGGAAGGCTTGTGTAAATATTTTTACATATTTCTACCATAGTTGAATTATTTCTTAGGATGACCACCCTGTATATTTTTCAGTAAAACTGTAATAGACGTCTCCTTGCCAATTTAGTTAAAGTAGTATTATTATGAGAAGATGCTTGGGGCGCAGCCAACGTGCGCGAATATTTCCATCAGTGACAGCATCATCTGGGGTAGAAGGATATATAATAATTGTAATCAAATTTTCGAGGTCAAAGAGCTGTGTATTGCAGTACATTAAAACCTCGTCACACTCTGGTGTTTACGATTAAGACGTTTTTCACTGAAAATACGATTATATCATTTAATTCAGTCAGAAACGGCGAACACAACAAGTATACTGCAGCACAGACCCTGTGACTGCAGGTTGACGGTGCCACTGGATTCGAGGTCAAATATGACGCAAATCGCTCTCATTGGCTTAGATCAATGGATGCACTAGAACTCGTTTCTGCGCATCATTTTTTGCAAGCAACTTCTCAATAATACTACTCTAACTATATGCTAAATATTATTGCCATTTGTCACATTTTTAGTTCCACATCCAAGTAGTGAAGTGGAACTATAGTAATCGTAATAAAAAAGTTAATTTCAGCCAGAACAAATTTTTTCATTATCTATTCCTTTTAGACCGCGCTATTAACTGCCGACAAGGTACTACAGAGCCGTATTTCAAATTTTTGCGTATTAGAATGAACAAAATAATACTAGAGATTTAAAAATCGTGTTTTCGGTAGAAACTTAATGACGTTTCTGTTAAATAATCTTCATCTGTTTTGCGTCAAGATAGGAATATCAGATGCATTGGTGGACGCACTGCCCGTCCTTCACGACATTGACAGATGAATTCAGTAAGTCTCTGCCCGTCAAGAGGCGTGCTTTCGTTTATTTCTTATCTTAATCATTCCAGAAGATATTTAACATGAGTGATGTTTTATCTATGAATTAATACATTATATCTATTATTTAATATAGTCTGGAAAAATTCAACATGCCCCGATCTCCCCATATATTAATTAGCTCGGTCGGCAGCTTTGAGTTCTTTATGTGCCGTAAAAAATATGGAGTCAACTATTCCTCTGACTGTTCTCCGTCGAGTAGTTTTTTAGTTAATGCGCCAACATACAGACTGACGGAATTAAAAACCTTTATTTACGTAATCTAGTCCAAAATGTGGAAATCCGATGATATCTCGGAGGGTGATTTTTTCTCGAATACAATACAATACTTCCCTCCGGTATGCGAGGGAAGTAAAAATTGTTTTTCCTTCTATGTTTCTGTATTTTGACCTTCTGAATCCGATTTTTTTTTATCGTAGTATCAACAGTTTCCGAGATAATAGAGAAAAACTAATGTCCATTATGGCGGCCAACGCCTATGCCCTACAAGGTCAACCTTTTGGTTTTACACTTAGGACGCAATCCCCTACTAGTAAACACAGCGTGGTAAAACCGACTCTAGAATTTTTGCATCGAGTCAAAATATTTATTAGTCTGACTGGAGTATTTGACACCTCCAATTTGTGAATGCGAAACAACAATTCTCCATTATTAATATTGGTTCAATAGCCTTTAGATGGGCTATTACAAACTCATTAGAATTTAATGCATTTTAAGAAAATCATGTACTTGTTATAGAAATATCCTGCAAAAAGTAACTTTGGCTGCTTGAGGAGTTTGACAACGTATAATTAAAATCGAAAGTATTTCAATTAACTCGTCAGAAAAACGTATTAAAATTCGAAATGCGATTAATCTGAATTGTCAAAGTGTTTCTTCAAGCCGGAGGTATCAAATTAGGCCACGGTAATGACAGGTATTCCATAGCACACTTTAATTAATATCATTTATGATGTAATTATACAGCTTGAGCAAACAAGCATTTTGAGAGAGGTTTTTTGCAAAGCTGGTTAGTTCAAAGTAAACAAATCGCGTGGGAAGTAATCTGACTCTTGCTATAATAATCATCAAAGTTGTAAAGTTATATGCTATATTTCTAGAAATATTCGTGTTGAAAAGATATAATTTTTTTTCTCAATGCCACTGCTTTGCGAAGGTTACGACTGTTCATAGGAATGTTCGTTGCTCGCACGCACTTATTTTTAGGCGCCGTGTCTAATATTAATCAATGAGGCATCGTCCTAGAAACGTAAATAATATTTCGGAAATATTCGGAGTATTTTATAGTTCATCCCATGTTTTCCAACACAATTTAAGCACAGGTATGATTTTTTTGTAATAGTGATGAAAATGCCAACAAATGTGGGAAACGAAGATCTCGTCTGATAACTGAAGACTATTTGCCACATTAGAGAAAAAGTAGATGACACAAAGTGTGTGGACTACGACAGATTGATTGCATTAATAACCTATAAGACAAATGTGATATATTCAGTCTACGCCTCAACATCATCTATCTTGAAAAATATCTGAGAGGTATTCCCACTCCTTCTTCACCAACTTACTTGACCGCCTTGGTATTGTCGATCTCAGTGTGTTTAGGTTTTATATGGCTGTCTTCATTTCTGATTTCAGTATTAAGATTCGTGTTCTTAATCCTGCTGCCCGTCTTTTTCTGCCTTAAGCCTTGGTTTCTCCAACAATCGGTCGCGGAGAACCGACGGTCTGTCCACAATTTTTTTTGTGAGGATTTAAACAGGGCTGGTTTGCTGGAATCCGTTTAGCTGGCTCGGCAACAGATAACCGACTTCTCCGCCCGACTCTGTTGAGTTTGATTTTAGCCGAATCGTTCAGCTGAACCGACAGTGTGCGGATGCATTTTGTTGCTTTTGTTCTGCGAAATTGTGAGAAGATATGGGTGAAACATTTACTGCTGAAGACAATGAAGCTTTGATGGTCTTGTTAAGACAACATCCAGCGTTATATGCAGTTAATGCTAAAAGTTACACACATTTAGCTGTAATAAATAACATATGGAAAGAAATAGGAGACAAAATGAAAACAGCACAGGTATAATTTTTAAATTTAGTATCCATGCTCTAATCCATGCAGAATGCAAACGCACAGGTCGACGAATAAAAAGAAACTCATTTCTAGCAAACCATTCGAGACCGAAATCGCCATCCTTGTCGATCGACATTGTCGATTCTCCGCAACCGATTGTTGAAGGAAACCAATGCTTTAGAATTATCACTATCGAAGAGCTTTTCCCGGTCAATTAGCGTATTGGTTCCTTGATTGACCACGTTTTGGGTTTTTTACATCTAATAACCATTGCTGTTATTAGCTGTAGTGTTTGATAGCAGAGTCCGCGTGTCTGAGCACTATTTCACAATTTATATATTGTAAATAATCACTCCGTTTACAGCATGTCGCTGATTAGAGATGGGCCGTTATTTCCTCATCGTTATTTTGTCAAGGTATTTTTAAGTAATGGACCGTCGAATTACTCAATGCTAAAGTAACTAGTTACTCGTAATGACCGATTAAAGATAGGAGGTTAGCCGCGCCTGCACGTCTTTCGAGAACATTACATGGTGATGGTTCCAAAGTGGTACCTTTCTGAAGCGGTCGTGCCTCTTAACGCTAAATGGGTTTAACTGCTTTTCCAATCTCTACCGCTGACTAACCAACTGCTGAACGTTATCTTAACTTGGTGCGTACGTAAAAGTAATTGTCTGTATTATGAAACAGACAGTGGCAGGTGCGCGACCTTCACTGGCACAATGCAACTCAACAAAGGGAAATATGTTTATCAAAGCGCTCGCTGAGATACGGGTTCTGTATATAACGTTGGGAAGAAAACAATAATATCAACAAATAGGTACCCAACTAGCAACTTGATATTTTATAATAGTTGTAGAAATGATTCAAATGCAAATTTTATAAAACATTACTCTTAGAAACACTTTCATAATGTTTTCACAACAGCTACAAATGCAAAATTGGCATCATCTTATAAAATATTTCAGTCGCTGTTGATATTTTGTAATGCCTATTGGAATCATTACAAAATAATTATATAAACATTTCTGCAGACCTTAAGAAAATGTAGTACCATCAGTATAAAGCTTCATTTAATTGTACACTACACTGTTTGTGTTGCCAGAAATGTTTTGTCACTAAAAGTATATGGCATTGTGATGTAATAACCTATAATAATTATTTTGAAGAGACTTCTTCTGGCTTGCATCGACTGCAATTTTTGATGCGGAGGAAATTTCACTGTGAACTATGGCCATGTTTTTAATACATTTTTAACGCGCACACTTATTGATGATTTCTAATAATTTTATAAATACAGATTTTACGAATTTGAGTTTTTTTGCAATGTAACTTATTCTAATTTGTCTTAGTAGTCGTAACTGTATAGATAGATAGCATGTTTTTGACTACATCAATTCTAATAAACACTTGATATTTTAAATTTTCATATCTTGTCATATTTACAATTACGAACTCTAGCCTTTTAAGATGGCTTCCCTCTGTAAAATACGTTTGTTAATAGAAAGCATTTCAAACTATTTAAACTATTAGGTGATTCCTATGAAACATCTATAAAATAATACGCCTTGTTGTAAGTTTTACGCGTATCTTACAAAATAGATCACTCACTTTCGCGATACTTTTGCAGCTCTTAAGATAAATCTGTTGGGGCTGAGTTGTAAATGCAACCATGGAAACAGAATATTAGTCGCAGTAAATCACCTTATTTACAGAGCTGTGTATTTATGGTTTATTTATTGCAAAAAACACGTAGTTACTTTTACTAGTAGAAGCATCAGTACTTTGACATATGACCTGATACGTTAATAGTGCAGTAAGTGAAATGCATCATGTTTCATTATACAGTAGTATGAACTGTGTCTTATTGTCAGAACCACTACACTGATAATACATGTACCTAATATTTTTATAACCACTTTTTAAGTTTCTCCATTGTCCTAAATCTGATGTTTTTAGTTTGGCCATTGTATGATCTGGCAAGATCTACATCGCTCTGTCAATGTTGATAACCAACATTTTGGGAGAATATTTTTTTATATACTTTTGTACTATAATTATGACAAGTTTTCATAAAAATACAGACTCTCATTATGACTAAATATAAATACACAATTACACAGCTAACGCAGGAAATCAATTTTCTCAAATATGTCTTATTCTATTGTTAGCCACCACAGTTTTATGCTCAAGTAAACAATTTTGTTTTGTAATGACTTTGTTGCTGTTTTCATATTACAGCAAATACACTGCTATATAATACTTATATAACATATAATTATATAACATACTCTGAAACAACAATTTATTCTTAAACGCAAAATTTTCACAAATAGACCTTTAATATAACTGTTTTGTAAGATGATAAGAAATAATTATATAATAATTCCAATGTATATTTATCACGACGCTAAAGATGCTGCTGAACGTTCCTAAAAAAATCGTTATAAAACAATTCAGTTATGTAAGCTGAAATGTTTTATAACTTAGTCAGGGAAACATTTATAAAATAATTTCTTAACTGCATTATATATTTTTTATTTTGCTATAGAAAAGTTTTAATGATAAATTTATCAAGTAGTTCAGTTGCAGACAACAAAATAGTATTTTTTGAATTTCCTGTATAATCAATTAGCAGTTAGAAGCATTAATAAAATAATAAAACAAAATAATCGTAGAACATTTAAATCATAAAACAAATTTGCTGGTTGGGTATATTTTAAAGTAAATTTGTGACATTCATCCATACCATCCATATCTAAATAATTCGTAACTCATTTTGTTAAATAAATCACGTAACAAAACGAGTTATCTTAGACGTACTTAAAGTGAACTAGAGCTAATATTTAACTTTCATTTAGTGAAAATTATGGTGGGTGTAATATTCCGTGGAATAAACCAAACAATCTGCGTTTTGGGGAACTTGTGCAAAATTACGAAAGATTAAATATCTCTCGTAGTTGCGAATGATTAGTTTTGGATGCAAGAAATTATCTGGTGTATGGACTTTTTGTAGTTGTTTCTGTCATGTTCTTAGCGATTTTCTCGATTCCTTGCCCTGTGGGGGGAAAAACTACATTAGTTTAGAAACAATTTTTCTTAGCAAATTACACTAAATTATTTCAAATGCCACTTACTTATTTCAGACACGTTCTGAGCATTTTTTAGCTGGCATATTGCCCATCAACTTCTTAATTGAAGATGAATATTTTCATTATGTATTCACAGAAAGACCATGAACATTGGCAACATACTTTATTCCGTTCCTATAATACACAGACCTGTTGGACAACCAAATTAAAAAATTACCAAGACCCGACGTCCTTGCTATTTGGTCAGAAGTTGTCCTCGTTTTCGCCAGCAATCCATTACAGTCGAGTAGAAGGTAAAAGCGTTGAATGGGGTTATCGAAAGTGACTATACCGCTGTGCATATGGATATGACTATTACTTAATTGTGCGTGCAGGACGGGGGACAACGACTTTTGTGTTTACCTTGTTGGGAATTGATATAATTGATCGATTCTTATTTGTAAGAGCTCCAATTTATATTCATTGAGTTGCTTGGGTTTGTTTAAATTTAAATAATCAATATTATATTCGCTAGGCTTACATAATTTTGCATATTGTATCAAATGAATCATCTTGGATATTGTAAAAATGTTTTATACGGGTATCATGCAATTCCCGCATTCTTCTTTGAGTGTTCAATTTGAATGAAAAAATGGTCAGAAAGTTTCCTATCGAAGTGTTTCCAGAAGTCTTTCCTAAGGTAGCTACGGCCCCTGAGGACGACACTTTAATTTTTACTGAGCGTCTTGTAAATAGCTTGGATAAACTTTGTGAAACATGATTTTACATTATTAAGACTTTTTTACTATTTAGACTATTTTTATATAATACTAATCAAAATTAATTATGGAGTTCGAATATCCGTCGAAGACGGACGTGTTGTGTTTGACGCTCCCGAAAACGTCAAAAAGAACCGGTTAAAACTCCATTAAGCTCGATAAAATTTGAATTATCGGTGGATTAAAAAATTCTGCGTAAAATGAAGTGTAACAATAGAAGAAAAAAAAAGCACGCAACAAATTGGAAATTGAAAATAACTGTGGAATATTTGTTAATAATACTATAAAGAAATCACGGGTCTAGCATATGGGCCATTACGTCGTAAACAGAGACTACCCGCGACCGTCCCTCCAAGACGCCTCTCAAGCGAATTGTGTGTTTATAAGATAAACATACGAGCTGTGAACGAAAAGATAAGTAGTAGTTTTTAGTTCATTAGTGTACTAGTTTATTTCTTTTTTAAAACTGAAAGAAAATTTAAAAGTACCCGGAATTGGAAAGCGGCAGTTGAAAGTAATCACTAGAGTAACAAACTGATATACAGGGTGTGCAAAATATTCTTTCTCGTAACCCGCTGTAAAGAGATCTTTCTGCCGCCAGACAGGGTTCTTCCTTGTACTTCCACCGTAAAAGAATGTTTACCTGTGGAACGATTAATAAATAAAAGCTCCCTGGGGCGAGCGAATGTATGTACGTCTTGGTAGACAAACGAAGTGATCGCAAGCGGGCAGAAGGAGGTGCACACTGCTAGATTCAGAAACAGAAATCTTAAAAGAAGAATAAATAAGATGGAAACTTAAAAGAAGCCTCTTGCAAACGTGTACACTTCTCCATCCCATGATGACAGATGGAAACTAAAAAAGAAGCATGGAAACTTAAAAGAAGCCTCTCACAGACACCTACACTTCCCATCCTATATTCCCACCCCATGCATCATTTGGCTCTCGCTCTGACAACAAGCATGTCCAATGTCCAACCCAGCGTATACAGCCGGTTCGGCGGTATATAAAACATCGAAGGTTTGGGTCCGGCACGAGGTTTGGCCGTCCGTTGGGCGGTCAGGTGGAGCTGCTCAGTCATGGCATGAATATGTCAGTGATGAAGGATGTAGTAATAGATGACTGAGTGACTGCTTTTGGCTGTTCGGAGCGATCAAGCTGCGTGGAACGATCCAGATTGGATGTCCGGAATCGGCTGCAATGCCCACTTTACGTTAGCAAATCAATCAATCAATCATATCATATCTACGTAGTGGAGTGGAAGTATAGTAGCCGCAAAAAAAACAAATTGTTTTTGTTGAAATAGGCTTAGAATGTCATAAAACGTCGAGATTTTAAATTTGAGAGCGAAAAAAAATTCGTCTGTTTATCTGTAACTTTTTTGTGCCCACGTTTTTTTAACATAAGTTAAATGTTTAACGAATTGTTATGGATTATTATAGAATCAAATATATCTGCCAAAAAGCAAAAAAAAAAGTAGCCCTGTGCGGGATTCGAAGTCGGGAATCCACTTAAAAGTAGTCGCCGCTTAGCACGATCGGCTACGGCGGATCCCAGCTTAAAATTGACTATAATTTCGTCGGAGAAGGTAAAACTTCAAAAACATCAATTTTTCAAACGTTAGGAACTAAATAAATACGTCGAGGGCTGAATCGTATGATGTCCTACGGAAAAAGAAAGATAGGTATTTTATCGGTGTCGTAAATTGCGATGGCAAAATCGAACATTCGACTCGGCACGAGATAATCAAAAACTGCTTTTTTGACATTTGTGACAGTACCGCTGTCAGGTTATTGACTAAACCACCTCTCGCCGCCAAACGCAGCGCTCCCAGCCCGGCAGACTGATGGGAGGGTATTCAATGGATCATCGACAACTTATTAAGGCACATTATGTCCATTTACAAATAGTACATGTCTTATGACGCTAGCTCTCGGTCTATATTGAATGTAACATTTTTCTGCTCTAGTGCATTGTATAGAAAATTATTTCATAGTACTTTAATAGCATACTACCAGTTACCCCCACTAAGAAATAAACCTGTGACGGCAGTTCACTTATCTACGAAGTGCTAAATATAAACATACTCATGATAATTTATATTTTGTTTTTGTAGGGAGGTCAATTGAGATAAAACCCCGCGACAGTAGAAGCGCCAATGATTAAAATTATTATCAATCAAGAAGATCATACTTCGGTTGCGTTTTAGTTGCGGATGTCTCATTTGCGTACATAACAAAAACTAGTATCATTTGCGTACAAATGATGTCTTCTGTTTGCAAAATGTTGAGGTAGATCCAGGTCGACCGTGGAAAGTCAGTAGGTGGTTTCCGAGAAAAATTATACAAAAAAACTTGAAGGGGGTAAGATAACCCATCGGAGGAAGCGCAAAAAGCCTTGTGTTTTTCGACCCACCCAGTATTGAACTAAAACCAAATGGAACCTTCATCACTTATTAAAACATGTTTCTGACATAGGAAATAAAAAATCTAGATTGGTCGAATTAAAAGGTATAAGAAAAGAAGTAATAAAAAAGAAAATTAAGTTTTAATCGAGGATAACTTCGACACTGAAGTAGATAAAAATAAAATTGTTTTATAGTTTTAACAAGGAAACCTTACTCTCTAATTTGAAGTATAGTTAAATGTTAACAGGAAAAGAACTGACCACATTTAAAAAGATACATACATCATTAATGGTTTTTTCATACTTAACTCGTCGTAACACACTAATATCATCAGCAATTTTTTTTCACCAAATGCTACCAAATTGAATAGGCTTCATTTTGTCTTAAATAATGCTGCTAAAGAGGAGGTTCTCATTTCCATCCGTATGTATGCTTTTTCTTCATGTCTGTGCATTAATTGTGGGGTGGCTTAAGCAATTTTTAATCGTCTTATTTATATTTACACCCTGGCGGAGTTTAGCTATAGCTATTCCATAACTCAACCAGGACACGTACACAAAGACATTAACACAACAATCATTCCCAGCGATATTGTTGAAGTATCTAGTCAAGAGTTTACACGACTATATATGTTATACATTAAAATAGTTTGTTGTTATTAGAGCAGTTACATGTCAAGAAAGATAATGTAAATGTTTTTATGGAAAGAAATACTGACAAGTGTGGCATTAAAAGTTATTTTTCTTTAGAATAGAGTTTTCATTAATAGAAGAGGGATTTACCTCGAGTTCTAAATCTGTTATAGCTCTAACATGTTATGGGCCCAGAAGCGCTGGTGTAGAGATGTAATTTTTATAAGTTTTACGTTTGTGAGAAAAATCATGGAGACAATTAAAATACAGATAGGTTGCAATAGAAATTTTGAAGGCAGGATGGTGTCACCTGGTCCAGTCCCAAATTAATACACCAACGACTCCCCGTCTTTCTCGAAAGACGGCGACCATGACAAAATCCGACAAACCCATGACAACACAAAAACCCACAACACCACAAAACACACACACATAAAAATCCACACCCGCTGACAATACATTACTCCATAAAACGGCAATTGCCACACTAAATAAGTCCCCATTGTTTGTAGCAGGGTTTTTCTTGTTTTCCCTGTATGCCCGAAATAGTAACCACGTATCCATAAAAATTTTAATTTATATATTATTTTTATTTTCTTACAGAAAAATATAAAACATAAATAGGCATAAATTTTATAAGTGTCTCTCGCAGGAATGGTTAATTAAACAGGAGAACCTAAGATCAACAGCCATACCATCAGGTATGGCTGTATATCAATATATTTTATTCACTTGAATGTATAATATATAGACATAGCATATATAAATGCAGTATCTTAGGCCTATTATTGTATATAGTTAAAGTAAATAAACAAATTAAAATGGGAATGGTCCAGTCCAGTCCGGTGCATCCTTAGAAGAAAAAAACCCAATATAAAACTCAATTGATGAAGTATTCTAAAGCTGAAAGTAATATGCTTCTTGTTCTTACTACGGATATGACTGAAGAGACCCTACAGAAAGTCATGAAATTTTCAACTGCTATGGAGGTGTGGCTGGAATTACACAGGTTGTATGATGGATGTTCTGAAGACAAAACTTATGATTTGTGTACACAATTCTTTAGTTACAAAAAACAACCTGAAGATGATGTAAATGGATACTGAGAAGTGTAGTATTAATGTAGTATCCACCTATGCAAATGGGGCAATATCTTGAATGAGCCAAAGACAAACGTCAGTTGCTATTTCCACTACCGAAGCAGAAGTAGTTGCTGCAAGCAAAGGTTCCAGAGAATTGATTTGGCTCAAGCATTTATTTGGTGATATTATTAAGCTGAAAGAAATATCAGTATTGATGGTAGATAATGAGGCTGCTATAATGTTGGCACATAATCCTGAATATCATCGGCACACAAAATCTATTAGGACTAGACATTTCTTTGTAAGAGTTGGTTACAGAGGGATATATTAATATCACGAAAATATCGTCAGAAGCTCAAGTTGCAGATATATTGACAAAGCCATTATTTTAGCCAAGACAATGAATTTAGGGTGTAGACATGATTTTCATAAGGCAGCAAATTAATTAATAAAGGAAGGTGTTGAAGTATATAGTCAAGAGTGTACACGACTATATGTGTTATACATTAAAATAGTTTGTTGTTATTAGAGTAGTTGCACGTCAAGAAAGATGATGTAATTGTTTTTATATAAATAGATACAGACAAGTGTAGTATTAAAAGTTATTTTTCTTTAGAAGAGAGTTTTCATTAATAGAAGAAGGATTTACCTCGAGTTCTAAATCTGTTATAACTGTAACAGATATTTCCATCCACCGCAGCTGAGTAGACTCAACCTCAGGAGAGATAACAGCAATTAGACATGTGCCACTCAACCCATTTCTCGGTAACCCATTAAAAATGCCCCTGGCAAATATTCGAATCCGGAACTACATGGTTGCAAGCCTAACACCACAAGCATTGCACCCTGCGCCGTTCACACCGTGATCGGGTAAAAATTAACCCAATTTTTACGCCGTCCTCAAAATCAATATTTTTGACACCATTTTTATTGACCCGACTTAAAAGCTACACAATTATGGCAACCCTGTTGGATTCACCATTTTGAAACTATTAATTCAGAAAATACCTAACTATTTATTTATCTACAACCGCGCTTCTCCTCCATAACTTGTTCTCTAATGGAAGGTACTTATTCTACCCTGCGCCTTCGCCATAACTTCAAGTATTATCATACTTATTGCGTTCTATTCTACTTCTTTCCGATTTTTGCTTAGGCTACACATAACTTGATCAGAGAATCGCAGAATAGACATGAAGAAAAGATATGCATACGGGTCGAATTGAGAACATCCTCCTTTTAAAATTTTTTTACGTCGGTTAAAAAGAATAAACAGTTTTTTTTTATTGAATTGCCTAATATAACTAATGTCGATTTTGAAGTAGGTGTAAAAATTAGCAAATAACAAAATTGAGCGAATTTTTAGTCGACCTCAATATCGATATTAGGTAAAGGGTTCAGTTAATCGAACAAAGATGAAATTTTATTCTATGATTTTTTATAGCCGTTTTAAGAAAAATTTGTTATTTTCATAATCTGTAACAAAATAATTGTTTCACTTGGGGTGGCTGTGTCTTCGATGTGAATGAAGGTATATTAATGATTTTGACTGTTGATTAATTAGACACTCCACCAATAATACACAATAAACACAATTACTCCTGAGGTACAAGCTAGTGTCAATTTTATACCCAACTGTATTTTTATCAAATTGCTTATGTTTGAAAGTGTGTAACTACATCCTAATATAAATTATTTATACATTCACTAATTAATAATGATTGGAATACAGATTTTTTGAATCTTTACGAGGATCTGTCGAGATTTTGCGAATATTCGTGACGCCACATCAGCTATTATTGTTCTTTGGGTGTCTTTCTTTACTAGTTGTTTTCAGCAAATGTTGACGAATATACGATTATTTTCAACTATTTGCAGTTCTTATAAACGTTCAACGAATGTTAAGGTTAAATAAAACAATAATTAATAATTTAGAGCGTTTTCAAATAAAATGTTGATACTAATTTACATTTGCCTTGTGCAGTAAAAGGCCAAAAAACGATGAGATATGCATAATGCTGTAAGAGCAAAATTATGATTTCATACCTTCTGGGGTATCATCCGGAGTATATATATCTGAGTTTTGGACTTCAAAAGCCTATTGCGTTTTTTAACCTACCCCAAAAAAATTTTTGGGGAGGTTACTAAAATTGGTTCAAAATCGAAAATTGAGATAACATCAAATCTTTACGTTTTGAGGTCCCAGGAACCCAAAAAAGTGGTTTTTGAAAAATGTCTGTGTGTGTGTGTGTGCTTGTGAGAATGTGTGTTAGTACGATAGCGACGAAACTACTGAAAAGATTTGGATGAAACTTTGCATGATGGTCTCTTTAGTGCTCTAGAAGATCTGAAAATTTTGGTTGAGATTACGTTTTGTGCCGTTTTGGCATAACAAGTTGTTTATTTTATAATTATTTACGATTGTAATCGAACCATTAAAAAGCAGTTAAAATTCCGATTTCAAAGATATATTACACTTGCACCCTTTCGTTTGGTTTTAATGAAAAAAATTAAAAAAACAAAGTATATGTAAAGCATAAGATCGCTCTTCGCTACTTCTTGCATTGAGGATTTACCACCGCGGCGCTGGTATATTAAAGACAGACCACTAATTATTGATTGGATTTCCAACCTGTATTTCAATATATTTTTAAAAATCAATGATTTAAAAAAATTATATGCATCCTGTAGGAGAGAGATAATTAATGTTACACAGGTACCAATCTAAGAATGTGAATAAAAACATTAAAAATGAGTTTAAACTTACAAAAATGTAATATTTGAGGTTATGTTAGTCACTCAATGCTCGCGCCCTGTTTACAAAATACAGTGTTATCGAATTAGTTAAAGCGTAATTTTGTTGTTGATTTGAAACGTCAAAATTTGTGCGATTTAAATACCAGATATTTACAGTAATTTTACATATTACTCAAAAAGTGCAATATAATGAAACAAATGGATACAGAAGTTGCCTCATTAAATCGAAAAATCTAGAAAATTATGGCGTATGAATCTTTCTTAAATTGTAGAAATCGAATGAAAATGAATTAAATCAATGTTAAATATTTAACAGTCGTGGACTAAGTATAGTACTCTACTCTCATCATTATACGTGCAGTACAATCCTATGTCTTGAAACATAAGAGAAGAACAGCAAATAATAAATTTTAATATGTTGATTTTATGTCATTAAGTTCAAAATGGATCTTTTTTTTTTCAAAATGTAGATCTCGATCTAAGTTGGCATAAAAAAATTGAGTAATTTTGGCCACCTTATTGGCATTTATTTATAAGTCAAATAACAACAAATGGATTTCTTCGTCCATTTTGAAAAATTTGTATCACAAGAGAAAAAGAGAACAGCGAGAGCTTTAATTTAAAATAAAAGTTAATTTTCATCTATCTGAAAATGGGGTGTTTTGTTTTCAACAAGAGGTATATTTTGTGAAAGTTTGAAGCCGATTTGAATTCTTAACGCCCCTGGGCGTTAAAATGAAAAAAGAAAACGCTTTTTAGCCAGTTTATTCGATTTTGTATGTTGTGTACTTACTCAGAATTCAGGTTATCGAAAGAATGCAAAGATTTCATTAATATTTCTACACAAAGTTTTTCTTTTATAGATAGTTAATTTTTCTGCTGTTTGCAAAATCCTATAAAGAATGTTTCAATACAATTATAAGCAAACAAATAATAATTCATTTTTATACTTATTCAAATGATTCAAGGCCAATGCAGATTTGTTGGAATTTTAATTACGAAGATTTTGGTTTTTGTTTGCCCCGATCGGACCTTTAGAACTAGTAATATTCACCTTCTTACCGAAAAAGGCGTTATTCAATAAGCTTTGGAAGTCCAAAACTCATCTGAGTTTTGGACTTCCAAAGCCTATTGCGTTTTATAGTCCTGGTGATACCCCAGAAGGTATAAAATCATAGATTTCGAGTTACAAAACTATGTATATCAATGTCCTTTTTTACTTCACTCTTATTTATTTATTTGTTTGAATACAACCACCCAACAGGTAACCAATTACAGGGTGGGAACATTACAATAGAGAATACGACTACAGTATAATAAACTAAACTAAATAAACTAAAATAAACTAAAAACTAATTTATAGTTCTCGCAACTATTCAGTTCTGCACAATTCTGAACAAAAATATAAACCGATTTTTTCACTAAGAAGTTCATAATTATAAAACCGAAAATTACTATTAATTACACAGCCACACAAATAATTTTTTTCTGGCCTGGGGATCTGACCATGTTTACTATACGTTCTTGGGGTCTCTGAATTCGAATTAGTAGAGGGTCCACACCTTCGAAAGCCGTCAAAATCGCCAAGTAACCCATAAGGTAAATAAATGTTGAGCTCGCATATCGAAAGAGGGTCCTATAAAGGGCATAAGAAATGCCTTGTTGGACTTTTTTTGGCGCAACTTCTCCACAAGAAAAAAAGATGGCGGAACGTTATTTCAAGAATTTGTGTTTTTAAACTTATACCTCTCGCTAGAAAATTAACTACGTGCGATATTGATCTGATTTTTTATATTTATATACTACTTACATGAGCGCATATATGTGTACTGATAGAATTTCAAAATCACACGGTTTTTTTCTAAATAAATCCTAAATCACAAGAACGAAAATTGTGTGTTTGAATTTTCGACGTGCTATCAACTATATTAAATGTTTAATTTTTTATGTACTATATGCGAATGAAATATGGTCTAAAGATCAAAAAAGTTTTTGCAAAAAAATTAGCTCCATATCCTTTACAATTTTTGAGTTACAGGCTTCTCAAATTAAATCATAATTTAGATCCATGGTACTCCTATTAGCATGCAGCTATTATCTGACGTACTGCTATCTAGTTAATTGTAATGCATAGGGATGGTAAACGAATGCATTTTTGATATTGTGTTATTATTATTTATAATTTTACAATAATATGTGAAATGATACTCATTTGGCAGAGGATTTATTAGATTATGAAGGTGTTGTATATGAAGATATTATTTATTATATATACCAACATTATACAATAATGAAATAAAATATAAACACGTACACAAAACGTGTGTAAACTTTATGGAAAATAAATGCACCTTGGTGAATCTAAGAATTTAAACTCACTATGGCCATACAGATTCACATAGGACTTACGACCATCTTTAATCACACGATCACCAATTGCATCACAGTTATCTCCAAAATTAGTCCAACTGTTTAGATTGCCTGTTTGCTTTAAGGGAACTGTAACTGCTCACCTTTTCCCCTTCGGAAAGGATAACTGACAGGTCACACAATATATAGACTGCCAATAAAGTTTTTACAATATTTTCTTCTTCATATTTTCCACCTAATTATTTATTGATTTCGTGAATACTATAAAATACCCTTTGTTGTCGTATACCCACACGACTTTTGTAGTTTTTCTATTTTGGAAAAATTAAACATACCTTTCGTAAATATTATTGTGTTCGTTTGTTCATGATTGCACTTCAAATATCTTATACTGGACAGGAGGAATCCAAGTTCACATTGTTGGGCAATATTTGTCTTTATTTACACCAATATTCAGAAATGTATTTTATATGATTGGCTTTACTTTTGATATTATGTATAACTTTATTCCAGTTTGGAATGGGAATTATGTCTGTTATGGCGAATGCATAGGATTCTGATGTTTCTTAAGTCATACCATACTAACCATACCGTTTTCAAATCTGAAGTTTGGGTCAATTTTTATTTTTTAAACTCAATTTATTAAAACTTATTAACGATTTCGTACTGTATTTGTAAGTTTAGATATACTGTCCTAAACCAAAACGACGTAACTCAAAATTTACTAAGCAAATTGGTACTTGAAAATTTCCTTGTTAAATGACCGACTTTTTTCAATAATCATTAAACCATTATTTTTGTATCTGCCTCATAGAATCATAAAGCGAAATCCTCATAACTCTCACTTTGGTGGCCGATATCTCATTTAAAAAGCACCAGAAGAATATCGTGCACCACATCATCGGATTGGAAATTTAAGTTGCAATCGATCTAGTACAAAAAAGAGGGGGTCATTTTTGTCTAGAAAAAATTACAGCGGTTTATGTGAAGAGATGTAGAAATCGCTTAAATTGTGAGTTTTTTGAGGTTATGGCATAATTATGTGGCTGTGATATTCGTCCTATACAGGGTGTCTCACCGGGAATTGAATCGATCGATATAGAGAAAAGTACTCATCAGAAATTTTTGAAAAGGGCATAGCAGGATAAGCATGTAAAATCTGCCCCCAACGAAAATTTCGATTCTTGACAACTGTTTGGAGGGGCTTACCCTAGATATGATTTTCCCAAAATTTCAACCCTGTAGCCGCCATATTGGAGGAGTGGTGGTTTTTTTTTTTGATTTTTGATTTTTTCAATTTTTGCTGATACCGTTGTACGAAAAAATCCGAAAAAAATCACAGTTGTTATTTACGTTGTGGGCTATTTACTCAATTTTTTTAATAATTTTTTTATGCAAAATTCGCATAAAAAAAATTTGCAATTTTTTGCACACAAATTTTTGGCACTTAAAAATAGAAGGCCACTCTGGATTTTTTACCATAAATTGCCCATTTATCAAGGCCTATTCTCAATTTTTTTCATATTTTTAAAAAATGTGGAAGACAAATATTTGTTAACAAAACATGCGGCAAAACGATAGTGAGGCGCCTATATGAAAATCGTCGGTATTGCAGTTTTTCGTTTTTTTATCTGTCTTCTACATTTTTTAAAAATCTGAAAAATTTTGAGAATAGGCCTTGATAAATGGGCAATTCATGGTAAGAAATCCAGAATGGCCTTCTATTTTTAAGTGCCAAAAATTTGTGTGCAAAAAATTGCAAATTTTTTTTTCATGCGAATTTTGCATTAAAAAATTATGAAAAAAATTGAGTAAATAGTCCATAACGTAAATAATAACCGTGAATTTTTTCGGATTTTTTCGTACAACGGTATCAGCAAAAATTGAAAAAAACAAAAATAAAAAAAACCCCACCACTCCTCCAATATGGCGGCTACAGGGTTGATATTTTAGGAAAATCATATCTAGGGTAAGCCCCTCCAAATAGTTGACAAGAATCTAAATTTTCGTTGGGGGCAGATTTTACATGCTTATCCTGCTATGCCCTTTAGGTAGTTACTAATGTCGGTGTGGCCAATCCAACTAAAATAATTACAAGCATGGGGTACTTCCGGTTATACCGAGTCGATACTAACTTGCTTATTTTAAATGGAACATCCTATATATTTTCGACTTTTCGAGATGACAATAAAATTTTGAGTTCAGTCATGTAGCACACCCTATATCTAAACCCAGTAGTTTCGAAGATATTTGACATTTTATAAAAAATTTGACAGGTGCAACGGTTTGCAAGAATCGTTATAACTTTTTCTGTGTAGGACATTCTCATTTGCTCTTTGGCAGAGCACAATGAGAACTACGTTCTACAACTGAAATAAATTCAATAATATCATATCAAGTGTTCCGTTTTTCGCGTTACATTTTATTAACTTCAAACCGCGAAAACTTGTTTAGGTCAAATGGAACACCCTATATTTTTTTACGTCAAATTGTGTAAAATTGAATTCTTTTTTTTCTGATATAAGCATTGAGGGGTTAAAGTTTTAAACTTTTTGAAATATTTGCGATTTTATTAGAAATTCATGAATTGTTGTAATCATTTCATCAAAATACCCATGATTAGAAACAATCAGTCATTATCTTATGTCAAAAAATGCCAGCACGTTTAAATTACACCCACGAAGACCTTTTAAATTTGTTATGGAGAATGTAATAAGGCAATATCAAGAACTTGCAGCACATTTGCTACTCGATGTCCAGAAAAACGGAAACAGTCACCAAACACTGCAAAACGCATATTGAAAATTTTAAAAATTATGGCTCTGTCAAGGCAAAAATGCAAAGAAGAAAGCCTATTGTTGATGACGAAAACATTGAAATAGTCATTCTGGGCTATTTTCATGCCTTTCCAAAGATGTCATTAAGACAAGCTGCTCTGGAATCGGGATTATGCAAGGGTTCAATTCACAGAATCTTATTAAAACATAAGGTTCACCCGTTTTCATTCCATATGGTTCAAGGATTAAAAGAAACAGATTTCCTAAGAAGACAGAATTTTTGTGAGTTTATTCTAATAAGGTCTGAGGGTGACGATTCTTATTTGGGAAATATTATATGGACAGATGAAGCAACATTTACTAAAAATTGACTTTTTAATAGACACAATTCGCATTATTGGAGTGACTCAAATCCTCATATGTTCATAGAGCGAAACTTTCAGGAAAGTTGGCAGTTCAATGTTTACTGTGCCATAAGAAACGATAGAGTGGTGGCATTACAATTTTATCAGGAAAATTTAAATGGTAAATTAAATTTGCTGTTCTGCTAATATGTATAGATAAATTTTTGTTTTTTTTTAGGTGAAAGATAACTGAATATCTTACAAAATTTGAATAATAACTATTTACAAAATTTACCTCTCGCCGAACATAGAAACATTTTTTATCAGCCCGACGGTGCTCCCCTCGGTGCTCCCCCACATAACGCATATTTAATTAATAATTATTTACAGGAAACTTTTTATGATCAATGGATTGCCAATAATGGACCTTTCTTATGGCCTTCTCGCTCACCCGACTTTGGGGAACTATTAAAAATAACGTTTATGAGAGCCCATTAACAACCATTGCAGATTGTATGCAGAGAGTAAGAAATGCATTTCAAAACATATCACAGGATTCAAAGATCTCGTTCTAATCTAATCATGACTATTTTGATGAAATGATTACAACAATTGATGAATTTCTAATAAATTCGCAAATATTTCAAAAAGTTGAAAACTTTAACCCCTCATTGCTAATATCAGAAAAAAGGGAATTCAATTTTACACAACTTGACGTAAAAAAATATAGTGTTTTCCATTTGACCTAAACAAGTTTTCGTGATTTGAAGTTGATAAAATGTAACGCGAGAAACGGAACACATGGTATGATGTTATTGAATTTATTTCAGTTGTAGAACGTATTTCTCCTTGTGCTCTTTCTCCGTGCCAAAGAGAGCAAATAAGGATGTCCTACACAGAAAAAGTTATAACAGTTCTTGCAAACCGTTGCACCTGTCAAATTTTTTATAAAATGTCAAATATCTTCGAAACTACTGGGTTTAGATATAAGGTGTGCTACATGCCTGAACTCAACATTTTATTGTCATCTCGAAAAGTCGAAAATATATAGGGTGTTCCATTTAAAATAAGCAAGTTAGTATCGACTTCCGGTATAACCGGAAGTACCCTATGCTTCTAATTATTTTAGTTGGATTGGCCACACCGACCTCAGTAACTATTTAATTTTCAAAAATTTCTGATACGTGTTTTTCTCTATATCGATCGATTCAGTTCCCGGTGAGACACCCTGTATAATAAGCAGTAGGACGAATAACTGGGCATACTTGTAAAAATTTAACAAAACCTCATAAGTGAATCATCTGAAGAACGTAATGTAATGAAAATCCCACTGTTGGAATGACAATTAAACACAGGAGACTAGTGTTAAAGGAGGTTATAAAACTTAAAATTTCTAATTCATTTCTTTAATATATTTGTATAACCGCTGCTACCTGTCGCGATTGTTTATTATGTGGATTGACCTCGACAAAAATAAAACGTAGTATCATGAGCATAATTTATGTTCACTATTACATAATTAAAATGTAATATATCAAGAGAACTAACGGCATGCCACATTTGACTCTCATTGGAGTACAATTTAGATCAATCTAAATATTTAAAAAGATTTAAATTTCATAAACTAGTGAAGTGAAAATACCTTCCGTACCAAATATTAAATATTTGTCTCCAGAGAAGTGCGAGTCGGACTCGAGCATCTAGATTTCAGTACTAGATAATATTGCTGGTAGTCAGTTCTTATATGGTCCAAATTTCTATCGCGTATTCGTTATCGCAGAGTGGCCGTAAATAAATGGCATTTTCGCAATTTAAGAAAAACTGAGACGAAATCAATCTATTTAGACATCAGATTCGTCATAAGCGAATCAAAATACATAAAGAATTGATGTAATTTTTCATACAGAACATTTTTTTTAGTACAGCTGTGTCCAGTATACGCCGAGAACGAGGGAAGTGAACTATGAAAACTCATGATGGCATTAAATAATTCTTTATAATAATTAACGAATCATCATGAAATTAAATAGGATTCCTGTTCTGGTAATACGAAACGATTTTAAAAAATTACGTTGATCTGTTAAAAATTGCGATCTGTAACGTGTTTCTGTACGTACGTACAGTCCAACTAACGGGGTATCGCAATTTTAGAAACTCCAATCAATCTAAAAATGGACTAAATGCTAAATTGGACTCTACCATTCTCAAGAAGCTATAACCAAAATCGATTTCTTGCAAAATTAACTAAAATTAAAATCACTTTTAACAACAAAACTGAGTACTGGCGCACTGAGAGATAATGGAGCGCATACCCAGCACGATGTTGCATAACACCAGCAATAGTAAAGTAACAAATATAAGTATTTAGATGATCAAGAATAAAAATAAATAATTGTGTAAAGTAAAAGCTATAAATTAATAAAAGAAGCTTTTATTAAAATGCACTAAAATGCGGCCGCCATCTTTAAGTTTTTACATCTAGTCTCATCAGAGTTATGTAACTGTGCCATTTCAGCTCGATAGGAGTGAGTTAAGCGAGTTAAAATTTGAGTACAAGTTTTGAACCGGAAAGATATACTTACGTACATACGAACGTTGTAAGTTAAACATGCTAACCATTATACTTTTCACCGATTTACTACACTTTTATACAGGGTTGCGCAAAAGGAGGGAATAATCGCTATAAATCTGACTGTAGAAGTTTCCTGAAAAAGTGTTTGAAGGGGTGTAGCGATTTTTATTTTTGCGCATATTTGGGTGTCTTCTAATTTATTCTTGCGTCAGCGATTTTCTAAACATGGCGTCATCGAATTTTATTTTAAATGGGTACCTATTTTTTTATTTCCACTTTTTTCTCTTCTCATGTAAAATTTTGTATAGGTTGCCTAAGAAAATTTTTGAGAAAAAAAATGAAAATCATTTTATTCCATTAATGCGACAAAACTTGATAAAAATTATAACAAGTAACACTAAGAGATGAAAAGTGAAGTTATTCAAGAGAGAATGAATAGAAAAGAAAAACGTTCACTTCCAGCAACTGTTCAAAGTGTTCCCCATTCACTAATTGACAATAATCAAGCCTATCCACAAAGCCTCTTGTCGAATTTACCAGTAAATGTTGAGGTATTTGCATTATTTCATCACGAATACTTTGTCTTAAATCTGCCAAATTATTGAGTCTGTTTTGATGAACTTAATTTTTTACGTACCTCCAAAGATACAAATCTAGAGGAGATAGATCCGGGGAACGCGCAAGCCAATAGCACCTCTTCTTCTAATCCAGCGGTCAGGAAAGGTAACGTTTAAATATTCTCGGAGTATTATTGCATAATAAGGGGGGGTGGGGGTCATCCTGTTGAAACCAAACGTTCTCTGAAACTTCTTCTTCCCCGTTCTTCAAAGCAGGAGTGACATCGTTCCACAGGAGCTCTAAATATTTTAAACCGTTTAATGTCCCATCGATAAAAGAGATCCAATGCTTCCCCTAAAAATTCCTGCCCGCACATTTATTTTTTGGCGATACTGTATATGAGCTTCTTAAATCCAGTCAGGATTCTCCCTAGACCAAATACAGCAGTTATGCAGGGTTGGCAAAAATTGTGTTTTTTTAAATTTTAATCAAAAAACACGTTTTTTTTAATTTAAAACAATTCAATGTGTTTTAGACATGGATTTTTAATTGTTGAAAAAAAACATGTTTTAAACAATAAAAAATATGTTTTTAAACTTAAATTTATACGGGCACGTCGACCTAATACATTGTTTGTTCTATAAGCCATGCCCATATTTCATCATAACAAGACGAGGACGATACTTGACAACGGCTCGGCCAATTCGGTGTAATAAATACGTCAAGTTGTGCAATAGTGCAATAATTGTTTGGTGATTGGTTATTGACTACACAGGCACATAAAAAAAAGTCGAGTGGGAGAAGGCAGACCTAAGTATTCCCATGAAATCTGACCTGCTGAACACGAGCCCGATGTCCATTTTGCCCGATTGGCTCTTGACTTCTTTCTAATTTCAAAAAACACCGTAAGAATGTCCGAAAAAATAAAAATGTAGCTAAAAATATGAAAAATTCAGGGATACATAAGATGGCGATAGAAATCGAATGGCACAAACCAGACATCCCTGCGGTCCTTCGTTTTCGAGATAGAGCAGCCCAAAGTCACCGGAAGGAAAAAATTTGTTTTTTTCGCACCCCTCGAGGCTCTATATTGGAAACCAAAAAAAGCTATAGAATTCTAGTTTGCGCCATTCGATTTCTCTCGCCATTCTACGTACCTCTGAATTTTTTTCAGATTTTTAGCTACACTTTCATTTTCTCGAGCATTCTTACGGTGTTTTTTTTTGAGCTTAGAAAAAATACAAGGGCCAATCGGGCAAAACGGACATCGGATTCGTGTTCAGCAGGTCAAAATGCATGGGAATACATAGGTCTACCTTCCCGTACTCGACTTTTTTTGTGTGTATCTGTGCTATTAATCGCTTTAAAATTAACACTTAAGAAAATAAATAATAACAGGTATATCTTCTATACAATAGTAATATGTTTCGTTCGTTGTACTTATACTACTATATTATTATAACTAGTTTTATTGCATTACATAAAAGTTCATATTTTTTTATTTTATTTTATTTATTTTTTTTTACCTTATCAAATACAACGATGTTCCAAAAATTGTCCATCAAACACACTGAAAAAACGCATTGAAAAAAATCATGTTTAAAACAAATGTGTTTAAAACAGGTTACTGTGTTTTAAACACTTAAAAAACATTTGTTTAAAACATTTTGTTTTAAAACTGCCAACCCTGCAGTTATGCCGATTAACTGTTCTGTTAAGACAGAATGATTTTGCCCAAAATTATCATCACGATTACAAATTTGAGCTATTTCTTCGCAAAACTCAAGTATTCAAAATCGTCTTCAGAGAACTTCTACGCCAAATGGACTTTGTAGGGAAATAAACGTTCTTTTTTCAAAATCCTACCTACACTGCGACGACTTAAATTTTCATTTAATGGTAGCTGCGTGGTCGATGGTTGTGGATTTTCTTCGAACCTTAACAATATTCAACGTGCTATCATTGTTGGTTGCCGATTTTGGTCGTCCAGTTCTAGGAGCATTTTTAACAGAACCAATTTTGTGAATTTATTTTTAAACTTTGCTCACTGCAGATTGGGTCAAGGGAATTCGATTTGGATATATCTGGTTAAATAAGTTGCATACCTCTAGTTGTGTTCTTTTACGGTCTCTAAAGCCGATCATCATTAATATTTCTGTTCTTTGTCTTTGCGAAAGTTGCACCATTTTGCACTTGACATCAACACATGGAAAAAAATACTGAAATAATGAACATCAATGCATGATATTTGTCGTTGTTTTTAACAAATATATAAACTGTGAAATTTGACAAAAATGACGAACACAGCATTAATAAAAAAAAGGTTTTATTCATTATTGGTTGTCTGACAAAACTTGTGATACGATTACAGATTTGTTATTCAATTTACTTAATGCTTCATTTTGAACATTGATTTAACTTTATTTCATTCTGGTAGAGCTTTTTATGGCAAAGCTATAAATTAAAGAAATAGATTTTTTTTTTCTCAACATTTTTCTTATGCAACCTATGCAAAATGTTGTATAGCTGAGAAGAGAATAAAAACTGCACCAGGAAGTGAGGAGAAGAGTCTAGGTTGCCATTTTAAAAAAAATCGATGACGTCACATCTCAAAAACAGTTGACGCAAAAATAAATTAGAGGGCACCCAAATATGCACAAAAAGAAAAATCGCTACACCGCTTCAAGCATGTTTTCAGAAAACATCTACAGTCAGATTTATAGGGATTATTCCATACTTTTGTCCAACCCAGTATAATTGCTGCACATTCCATAGGATAATCTTCCCAGTTTTTTTTTGTAAATAGTGTTAGTTTTATACATTTTTTGTTTAATTACAAAACATTTTTTTTTAATTAAATAATTAATAACTTCTTTATTTATTGCTCGATTTTGTTCAGTAGCGTTCCTCCTCTAGCTGATACTCCAAATTTCAATACAATGTTTTTGTTCTCAAGTCATCGTGCTTACAAGACGGACGAACGGACAAACAGATGGACGGACATTTTGAAAGTTGTTCAGAATTAAATCATCTTTCTCTACGAGCGATATTACCTCGTTTTGTATTTGCGAAGAGTATAATAATGCCTGGTTAATACTTAATACATTCAGACATTTTTAAACACTCATGTCAATAGACTACTGTTTACCTCTCTAAAACGTGTCTGCGTCCATCTTTGTCATGAAACAAGATCTAAAAGTTAAAATTAGATGTTGATTGTAATTTACAGACTGGAAACACTCCGTGGAGCTATATAAAATAAAACCTGTAAATTTATTGTAAATGTAAAACAACAATAAAAACAAATAGGAATTTAACGACTCCAACATCGAAGCTATGTAATTACGACAATTATTTACTCAAGAATGTTGGTTGTAACATGAGCGTCAGCCAATTACACTGAGGAAATATTTATCCCTCTCGAGTTCGAGTTGTTCTGGTTCAGTTTATATTATTTTCGTTTGTTTATTCTACTAATTTTATGTATTACTTTTAGGTTTTTTTCTTTGTTATATATAGCATGCACGGAAAGCGGAAAAGACAATACAAAATAATTGCTTTTTTACAATATTAGTATTTAAAAATAAAATCAACTATCTTAAGAATTATATAGTGTGATCCATATGTAGCGAATAAATTCTACGCTATTAATAGCGTTTATGCAAAATCTTGAAACAGGTCAATTTTTTAAATTAGAACTACAGTTTATGGCGCACTTCAACCCCCTTCTCATGACACTTGCAACGCCTATTTTTTTTTTTAATTGGAAGGGGGTACTTTTGATCCCTCATTTGAAAAATTTATTCGTTCTCTATTCAGCGATATTAACTTTGTTCGATTTTGTTCACTAGTTATCGAGAAAATCGATTTTGAAAATTCAGAACACAAATTAGTGTTTCTGATTTTGCATATATATGAAGTCTTTTTAGAGTTCTTAAATACTTAAATATTAATAAAGAAGCTAACCTTTTACAGAATAAATGATATAATTTCAATATTGTTCACGTCTTACTCATTTCTTTCGCTGTCAATATACATGGCTTAATACTTCAAATGGAAAATCTAATAAACAAGTATTAGTTTATGGGGTTCCTTGCGGCTCAATTCTGAACCCCTGTTATTTAATATTTACCCAGCAGGCTTACCTCGTGCTATAAAGTATTGTTCTAGACATATGTAGGTATGCTGATGATGTTCGGTTTTCTCTTCAATACACATGGCTTAATACTTCAAATGGGAAAAATCTAATAAACAAGTACTAGTTTATGGAGTGCCTTACGGCTCAATTCTGAACCCCTATTATTTAATATTTACATAGCAAACTTACCTCGTGCTAAAGTATTGTTCTAGATATATGTAGTTACGCTGATGATGTTCGGTTTTATCTTACTTTTGACATCTTCGATTCTGACGAAGGCCCGACTTATGTAGGCTTAAATGAGATAAATAATTCGACCCTGCGAAACTTCGTTACTAAATCCAAATTATGTCAATATTTTTATACTGTACAACTAAATTAAAAATCTGGAAATTATAAATATTATTTATTATCGAGCAAGTGAAGATGTTAAAAATTTAGAGTTAATAATGGATAAAATTTTAAAATTTATTTCTCATGTCTCTGAATTTTTAAAAATATTTTTGATACCCATACTAAACTAGTATTATGCAAGTCTTTATTTTATCACATGTTGTGGGTTTATGTGGTTATTGTGATTATGTTTATGAACTTTATTTAAATCTAGCGAAATAAAAATAAGCTGCAAAAGATTCAAAATATCTGACTTTTTATTGGATGTTTTGCCACTGAAAAATATTTAAAAATTTTAATGAAAAAACCTCTGCGCCAAACGGATCAGACAGAGGTTGGTTCTTGAGTACTTGACTGTTTCAAAAAGTCTCACACCTAAAAATATATAAACTAGAACAATGTTATAAACTAAAAACTGAAAATCAAAGCTATAGGTAGTTAACGTTTCGGAAGAGAATCTACTTCCGTTCTCAAAACTTTTTGGCTGTCAACCATGACAGTTCTTTGTTTATGTATTTCCATAGTCACGTGAGACATTAAATTATATTTATGTTATTTTTACTTACTTCGTCTCTAAGGATGGGCAACCAACTAGTACAAAAATCTATTGAATAATTAGAAACGCATCTATCCTCGTTTAATAAAATAATCGCGGATTCTTTAAGTTTTCTTTTAGTTCCGTTGCTCTCTTTTTCCAAAATCTTCGCCGAGTCCCATTTAATCCTATGATTATTATTCCACGCGTGTTCACAAATTTTGGATTTTTCAAATTCTCCCCTTCTAGCGTAATTTCTATGTTCACCAAGCCTTACGTTGAAAGGTCTAGATGATTCACCTACGTAATTTTTTGAATTTTGACTAATATTTGGAGGTTTGGTTTTTGATAAAACCGATCTTAGCGTGGAGCCCGTTTGAAAAACCGTTCGTACGGAAAACCTATTCCCAATTTTTCGTAATTTATCCGATAAACCATGTATATATGGAATTACTGCCATTGACCTAAATACCTCAGGTTGTGATAGTATATTCTCTCTACTACCAATGTTCAATAACTGACTATCAACATAACTCTCAGGATATTGATTATTTAATAAGACAGTTTTTATAAATTGTTTTTCGTTCCTTAATATTACATCATTTGAAGAAATAATTTTGGCCCTGTCATACAAACACTTAACAACACCTTTCTTAACACTAATATGTTGATTTGAATTGAAATTTAAGTATCTGTTTGTGTGTTTGTTTTCTATACACACTGGTTTGGTATGTGTTATCTAATTTTTTAATTAAAATATCTAAGGTAATTCATTATTATTCTCTATTTGTATTGTAAATTTAATTGAAGGTTCTTTTTCGTTAATCTGATTCAAAAAATTACTTAAACATTCTTTACTATAAGACCATATAGCAAAAATGTCATCTACATATCTCCACCATACAATGGCTTTATAAGCTAGATTATTAATATTACTTTCCTCGAAATTTTCCATGAAAATGTTACTTAATATTGGAGATAATGAAGAACCCATGGCTATCCCAAAGTCTTGTTGATAGAAGTCATTATTTAATTGAAAGTATGTTGTTTTAATGCAAAGTGTAAGTAATTCCATTATAGTTTCAATGCTTAACTTAGTTCTATTCGCCAAATTCCCATCTTTTTGCAATTTGTTTTTAATTATTATTAATGTTTTATCTACAGGAACATTTGTAAATAGGCTTACTACATCAAAACTGACCATTAGATGATTATTGTTAAAATGATTTTCTGACAGCTTTTTCAAAAAATGTTTGCTATTTTTAATATAAGACTCGGAGGTGGCAAAACACCCAATAAAAAGTAAGAAAATCTGAATATGCCACAAATAAACAATTACAGACAATATTCAAAATATCTGTACTAGATTTATTACAACCCAGAAGCTCAGAGATGTTTCTATTGCTGAATTATTCAGTATAAATTAAACATTAGGTATATAACATACGCTAGTTCTGTTTTATTGATTGTATTTAAAACTTACTTTCTTGTATCTTCTACAGTACAATAATTGTAAAGTATTCCCCAATCCATAACGGATCATGTTTTAGTGAGTCTATTAATTGTACATTTTCAAATTATCAATAATTTTTTGTTTTGTTGCAGGTAAGGGTTCATCTTCATATGGTAACGGTAAGAATACTTCACAAGATTGTAGATTATTCTATAGGAATAATATTAAATAAATTCAGTATCTTTGATTTCTATTGTCAAACATTTTGAGCACAAAAGCAAAAATCGTTCACAATTCGCCAATTGTTCAATTCGTAAAGGAAAAAATTGGGCTGTAATTTATTGTTTTAAAGTTTCCAAGGTACCAGAATTGAGCCAAGTACGAAAAACCTAGTACCTAGTGGAAGTAGTCTACATTTTTTTACTCAAAGTATTAAATAAAAATACTTTGTAGATGTTCACGTTGAACTAGCCTCGTGTATAGACGCGCTGTAAGGCGCTCTCTAAAGAAAGCGTTAAAAAAGCGGTAAAATCCACATTAAACTCAATAAAATTTAAGCCACCAATAAATCTCGAAATTCTGCGCGAACTGAAATGCTATGATAGAAAAATAAAGTTCATATGGAATTGATAATTACGCGCACAGTTTTTTATATGGTATCAAATAAAGCAAGTGTAAGTGCCTATACCTATGCTAAGACGACGGGCCCTTTCTCAAGTGGTTAGTGCGATAAAGTAAACATCAGGCAACATAATATACCATCAGTGAAAGGCAAGTTTTATTTTTAAGTTCTATTCATTGGTTTATTAATTCTTGTCACAGGACAGTTTATTACACAACAGAGAAAAGTAAAAATGAAAAGATATTGAATATAGGTAATTAAATAGAAAATACCCGGAATTGGAAAGCGGCAATTGAAAGTAATTACTGTAGAAACATACTAATATACAGGGTATGTAAAATATTCTCCCGGGCCTCTTTCTCGCCCCTTTTTTTATCGCGAGATAGGGCACTTCCACCGTAAATGGATGTTTACCTGTGGAACGGTTAAAAAAAGCTCCCTGCGGCGAGTGAATGTATGTATGTCAAACGAAGTGAACGCAAACGGGTAGAAGGAGGTGCACACTGCTAGATTCAGAAACAAAACACTTATAGGAAGAATAAATAAGGAGATGATGATAGATAGAAACTAAAAAAGAAGCATGAAAACGTATAAAAGTATCTCACAAACACCTGCACTTCTCATCCTATATTCCTACCCCATGCGTCATGTGACTCTCGCTGCTGACAACAAGCATGTCCAATGTCCAACTCAGCGTATGCAGTCGGTCCGGCGGTATATAAAACATCCGAGATTTGATTCCGGCACGAAGTTTGGCCGTCCGTTTGGCGTGTTCGGCCGAACAGGGCTGCGTGTTGGAAAGAACCTCCATGGATGCCAGGAATCGGCAGCAATGCTCTTCTTACGCTGGCAAATCAATTAATCAATCGGTATTAAGTAAACATACTTTGCACTTTATTAGGACTTGAAATACTATAATTACTTTCACAACCACGACGTGGAGTGGAAGTATAGCAATCGTAAAAAAAAAATCTTCTGTTGAAATTGGGTTAGTCATGAAATGTGGAGATTTTAAATTTGAGAGAAAAGAAATTTTCTATCGGTTTCTTTGTTTGTAACCTTTTTTGTACGCACGTTTTCTCTGAAACGGTTTAAGATATTGACTTGAATTGGTATAGTATTTCTATGTTTAATTTAGAAATCCAGTCTAAAGCGTTGCTACCAGGATAAATCATTACAAAGCCTCATTGTAATAGAATAACACCGAGACCGTAGTGAATATTACAAACGATACGTATCTACCAATATAGTTAACCAGATATGTTATGCACTTACCTCAAACAAAAGTAGTTGATTGTTTACCTGGCTCACCATTACAAATCCGTTACCTTCTCTTCGTTGATTCTTAATATTGCCGGTAGTATAGCTGTAGGTTAAATGATATTTATTTACTTTTATTGAATCATTTATGAAGTTGTTTATTGAGCTCGCATTATTTTGTATAAATAAATAATTTACATCATGCCTATTAATGTAAAGTCGTAACACAATATTTACAATGATTAACAAGTGATTCTAAATTTGTCGGTCGACGTTCATTACATCGCTCGTTATATCAACTATTCCTTTGTCGTTCTTTTTTTATGATTTTCAAACTGAGTTTGGATAACCTATACACGTATGTATTATACCTAACGGGATCTGCAACTTGATTATATTTAACGCTCGTTATTGACTCATTCGAAAACTCGATCGCTTTATTGATGTTCCATGTGTCTGGCAAAAATCGCTACGTCACCGGAAAGTCCCAATCGCACTGAAAAGATTCCAAAATACTCATCCTAACATCCTGCAACATAACGAAATTATGAACCCGGAGACATTAAAGTACTACTACGCTTTTATTTTTATTGTGTTTCTTACATGACTCTTTGTTATTAGATAGATGTTGTATACAATGTTATGCAGTAAACATGGAGGAAGCTTTTAAAATTAATGAAACGACGTTTTATAATGCAGTGCAACTTAATTTTTAGATAGTACAAAGCATGTATACAAGAAAGGATACTAAACACTAGTCAGAGTCGTTTCCTTTTAGCTTCGCAGTGCATAGCAGGTTTCGTTTAATCCCATCAGTGTCCATTTTACTTATACTCGGATAAGTGTTTGAAGGTTTCAAGACTATTGCCATTGTCTGTCGTATCGATTCGGATTAATGCACTTTGTTCTTCTACAAAGTATCATAGCAGTCGCAGGTCGTAACACAGTGGCGTAGAAACAATAGTTGATTCCTAATTTTGCGGGTCCTAAGAATTTTGTAGATCCATGTATTTGTGGTAAAGCAATCGATGTAATTATATCGCACAACCTACTGGGTTATGCTCCATTTTCGTTCGGCGCGCCAAATAATGGTTAGGTAGGAAAACAACGATTTGTTTATTTTGATCCGCAGCGATCTGATCGGTTGTCTACTCAGTGCTTTAAATATTCGTCATAATAGTATATGATTATATGACCGATTATGATAGCCATTATTCACGAAGGTGATGTTAGAGCCCTCGAGCCGAAGGCGAGTGGCACAAATCTTCTGAGTGAATAATGGTCATAATCGCGAATGTAATATTATGGCTTCTTCTACACCTATTAAACAAATAAATTAGACTGTTTAATAGCATTAATCGATACCTACTCGTAAGAAGTGGAAAACGTAAACAAACAATATGGCGATACACTTGGTTGTCACTGTGAGTGACTTGCTTGTCAGCTGCAGCAAGAGTTGGTTGCATTCCATTTAAAACATCATTGGATCAATGAAACAGTGATTTTTGAATTTGTATTTGTGATTGGCCGGATTCAGTGAATTATGAATCGATAATTTACTACAGTAAATTATAGGTATGATTTGTCACCAAAAATGCTATAATTAAATAGGTGTAGAAAAATAATTATAGTCGTCATTGTTCCGAATGGGGAAAAAGACGTAGAACTTTAGAGTTTCCTTTTTCGCGTCACTAAACATCATTTGTTTTAAACATTTGCTGATGAATCTTAATTAAACGAATTAGTATTAATATTTTGATGTCTATTTTTATCAAAGCACTTGAACTCTCTGAATATTTTGGACAGTTTTGCAATGATTATTATTATTATAAACATTACAGTTATCGAAGATTAAGTAATTTTCTGCCAGGTTACACTGAACTTACGACCTCTTTATCAGACTTGCTAATAATAATAATAAATGCCTTTATTTCCAACAATATTGTACATAAGAGGAAGACAACGTAAATCTTAGGAAATCTTAAGGGAAAGTTCACAATAGGTGTGTTGTAACACTTAATCCTTGCTATACATTAAAATGTAAAACAATACTGAAGTAAATGTACAAGAGTGTAAGGTTAGCATATGAAACTAAAACGTGCATACTAGCCCAATAAAATTTGTCTTTGACTTAAAAAAATTATTAACAAGCTAGATTTTTGTGTAGACCTTTATTTTTATGCTCTAAGCAAAATCTCAAAAGTCCCCTTCAATTGCACCTTCGCAATTTTTTTTTATAGGAACTAAAAGAGGGTAAACTTTAGTTTCTCGCTAGTATCTCGGAAAATATCAATGTTTTGAGAAAAAAGGTTGATTGATTGATTTGCCAGCGTAAGGTGGGCATTGCTGCCGATTCCGGTGCATGGAGATTTGTCCGATCATCCTACCGTGTGCCATAACAAACCCCCAGTGCTTTTATATACATCCGGACCAGCTGCATACGCTGGATTGGACATTGGACATGCTTGTTGTCAGCAGCGAGAGCCGCATGACGCATGGAGTAGGAGTATACGATGGAGCGTGTAGGTGTTTGTGAGATGTTTCTTCTTATTTTCCTTCTGTCTTCATCGCATATAAAGTGTAGGCGTTTGTGAGATGTTTCTTTTAGGTTTTCGTGCTTCTTTTTACTTTCAGGTTTTTGAGATATGCTTCTTCTTAGTTTCTGTCTGTGATCATCTTCTCTCCTATTCTACTTCTGAGTTTTCTGTTTCTTCTGTTCTGGCAGTGTGTATATCCTTGATATTTCTTTATTGTATTCCATTTTTTGTTGTGCCTACTTTTCTCAGTGTGTATAATCCTTTCCTAGCTTATTCATAATCCTCTCGATTGTTGTTATCCATATGTAGCATGGCCTTCCTATTTTCAGTTTGTTGCTGTTCATTCGCAGCGCTTTCTTTAGTAGGTGTGTCGTGTCCCGCCTTTGGACGTGTCCCCAGTATTTCATTGCGTATGATTTTATTCTTTTGATTATTATTCTTCCCTCTAGTAATGTTGACGTTTTCTGTCGTTTTTGTGGTTTTCCTGTTTTTGCTAGCAGTTGGATAATGTCCCTTTCAGCTCTTCTCAGGCTTCTTCTGTTGGCCTTTGTCGTTCCTGCGTTTTTGACTCCATATATCATCGTAGGCATTATGATGGTCGTGTGTATCTTTTTGGTTAGGCACCATGGTGGTTTGTTGTCCTCAATGAAGGGTAGTAGAGCTCTTCTGACTCTGTAGGCTGTTTTGATTCTTTCCCTTACTGTTTCCCTCCTTTTTAGTTGATTCGTTAGGTATGTTCCTAGGTATTTCATTCTATTCGTGAATCTCAGGGTGTAGTCTCCTATTTTGTATTCTTCCTCACTTGTTGGACTTGTTTTTGTCAATGGGTCTCGGACCATTATTATTCTTCTTGAATTTTATTTTCATTCCAGAGAAATCCAGATGTGGAATGTTTTGAGGAAAAAGGTTGTTATCAAAATTGTAACTCGGAAAACGTTGGTTAACTTTTTGCATTCCTCTATAGTATTACATGTGACTATCAGATGTATAGAAGTTGTATTACAAATAATTCTGCTGCCGAATTTTTTTTTTTTAACTATTTACTAATGAGAGAGAGTTTAATATTTTACCATTCTTTGCGTTCGGCTCGGAATGAGATCATGACAATCAGCTACTCGCATATAAAAACGAACGTGTGTTATGAGTTTGTCGTTCTAAGTAAATTCTTAGATGGTTTGACTAGTAGAGAGAAAACTGAAACTAAAGTATACTCATACATGTTTAAAAATGAATTATTATCTGTTTGCTTATAATTGTATTGAAACATATTCTTTATAGGATTTGGCAAACAGCAGAAAAAATAACTATCTACAGCTAAAAGAAAAACTTAGTGTAAAAATATTAATGAAATCTGTGCATTCCTTCGATAACCTGAATTCTGGTTATGCTAGCAAATTAAAATCCTAAAATGAATTTGTCTAATTTCTTATTTGAGAAGAAACAGAATGATAGATTTCATGAAAATGTAATCCATTAGAATGAAAACTTTTTAAGACAAGGTAAATAAATAAATTCATTTTAGTCCTTTGTTCTCATTTTTAACTGAATATTCATGATCGTAGGGGGTTATGTAGATGCTAGTTTAAGCTGCATGGCCGTAGGGGACCGTGTGGATGTTAGTGTTAGAATAAGAAATTAGACAAATTCATTTTAGGATTTTAATTTCATAGCATAACCAGAATTTAGGTTATCGAATGCAAAGATTTCATTAATATTTTTACACTAAGTTTTTCTTTTAGCTGTATATAGTTATTTTTTCTGCTGTTTGCAAAATCCTATAAAGAATATGTTTCTATACTCATACATGTTTTAAAATCAGTAAAAATTGCATTTTGTTCCTCCCTGCTATTAGTGGGTGTGGTACAACATCAGTCCTATTTCGGACTGGAGAAACAAGGTAATTGAGTGGAAACATGGAAATAAAGGTCCAAATAAAAATCTAGCTTGTTAATATTTTAAATATCAATAGTAAGGACGGAGACGCAACTGAACAAACAACAAAACCGAAAGTATTTTCAACCGATTTCAGAATCTGTATTAGGTAATAAGGTTCTATTAACAGGATGAAGATGGTGAGCACATTTATGCGCCTCATCTCCAACTCGGACAGATACACCTCTCTTAGAGACTTATACGTACGTTGCCACGACATAACCCCACTAGTGGACTACGTCCAGGAAATTTATCGGAAATCTTATTCTTCCAAACTGGGCGATAGTCCACTAACACGTAACATAACCCAAATCAGACAGCATAATGCCCCCTATCGGATTAAACACTCCCTGCCATACCAGACGTTGCCTATTTTCCGGCAGCCTCTATAGTAACACTTTCCTTTACGCTAATTTGTATCTACTATACGCTTCTTCTTTCCGAAATCTGTCCACTTAGCTTTTGCAAGACTTTCCTGTCCGTGTTCGTCATTTCTGTGTGTCTTTTTTTGTTTTTTTTTTGTCTCGTCTATTTGTCTTTTAAATCTTCGAAAATCAAAACTAATTTTTAACCCTGCCTTCTAAATTGTCTATCTTCCTGCTGCCCACAGTGGGGCAACAAAGCTAAAAACGTGGCGAAAAATCAATGTAATAGAGTTAACACGATCGCTGTTTTAACTTTTGCATAGGCAACACCTTAACACAATAAAATGAATCCGTGGCCGTCACACGATTCATCTCAGCGCCCGCACCGGCCAAAACTGAGTAGTGCAAATGCGTTGTTAATTTTAAGTTTTTATTAGGAGATCTTTGTGCTCGTTTATTTGTATATTATTATATTAAAATTCTGCTTTTTTGCTTTAGAGGCTTCAAGTGCAGGTGTATATTACATTTTCTAGACATCCTTAGTATATGATCTCAATTGGGACAGCATAAAAACGAAAAGTTACAATTTGATTATATCAAGAATTAATATTTTCGCCTTTTAAACACGAGTAAATATTCAAAATAACCCTTCGAGTTTGAACGTGTAAATCTTTATTTTCTAATTCTGCTTGTATAGGCTGTGTATCAAAGTCGTCTGTTTCGTTGTCACTACTATCGAAAAGCCTCCAACATGCCATTCTAAACAATTAATTGCAAAAAATCACTCATGTTTTACCCACTTTTCAAAATTGAAAAGTATGTAATTATTATTATATCCGAATGTTTATTTAGTTTATTGTTTTCCAGGGTGGGTTCTATAAGTTAGATTTTGTAAAATATTTTTTCCATCACTTTTACAGAGTAAATAAAAATACAAAATTTCGTCAATTTCTATTGATATAATTTTTCCATGCCCTATCGGGTCTGCCCCACTGTGGCGGCTGGGGGACTACCGAGTCGGCAATTGCCTCGAATGGGTATTTTCGTTGATGTTTTCCCCGTGTCAAATACCAAAATTTTTCAATGAACGCTAACTTTTGCTAGTTTTAAGTTTTAATTGTTTTCAAACCTCTTTTGGGTTATTTATTTTATTGTTACTACCACTTTTAATTTGGCTTACGGCAAAAGGAGTTGTTAGTATTGTTTCTTTATACACTTTTTATATTTGGACCCAGACCGGCCCCGCTCAGCCCTTCAATTGCCACGGCGCTACGCACCTTGGAAGCAATTTTATTCCAATTTAAAGTTCTTGTGATTTCATTTTGGATCAAGATGGAATTTATTTTAAAAAATCGGTAAAGGTATTTACACAGAACTTCCCTCTTTATTTGTGCATGGCGGTCACTCTAAAAAATTATTAATTACGAAATGACATTGAGAATAATAATCGGAATATAGTTTTCACTATTATTACAAAGAAAATCTTATAACTTTTGGTCAAAAAAATGTACAGTGCTCATCCAACAGCAAAAATTCAATACTAACAGGTGCCAAATATGGAAGGCTTTGCGCAAATACCTTTACAAATGTCCACGATTGAATTATTTCTTGGGATGACCAACCTGTACATTTTTCAATAAATAAAAGTATAATAGGTGCATATGCCAAATACGATTGCCATCTGTCACATTTTCAATTCCACATTCACATAGTGGAGTGGAAGTATAGTAGTGGTTAAAAAATTTCATTTTTTTTGAAAATTTTTCAAAAATGTTGGTAATAAAAATTTCAATTTTTTTTTCTTCTGGGGTGTTCTTCTGAATGCAAAAATGAATGTTTCCTTCTATTCTATAGTAGTGGTAAAAGAACATTAGAAAGAAAAAAATCAAATTATTTTTTTAAATAGATTTAGAATGCCATGAAACGTGAAAATTTCAAATTTGAACAAAGAAAAAAAATTCCATCTATTTTATAGATAAAAAAATTTTCAAAAATGTGGGTAAACATTTTTTTTTCTGAAATAGGTTTAGAATGTCATGACAAATGGAAATTTAAAATTTGAGCAAAAATAAATTTGTTTCATTATTTATTGAAACTTAAAAAAATAAAAAAGATAAATTAAAACTAAAATTAACTCTTAAAAATGGCACACCCCTTTAGACGGTTCACCCTGTATATTTTCCAGTGAAAGTTTAACCATTTCTTCGCTGATAGTAGCGTGAGCTACCTACCAAATTTAACTGTTCTCAGTCAAGTAGTTTTTTAGTTAATGCACCAACAGACAGACATACTGACGGAATTGAAAAACTTATGTTTTCGTAATCTACATAATCTGAAGCGTGAAAACCCGGAAAAATCTCGGAGGGTGATTTCTTCTCGAATACAGTTCCCTTCGGTATGCGAGGGAAGTAAAAATATGGTAACCATTTTTTAAAGAGGGCCCAGTTTTTTTTTTTTCAAAAATTAAATTTATACTTCTGAAGCCAAGTACCAGAGGTAAAAATCCAACATTTCCTAAGATGACCAACATTCCCTTTATTTGCCTTCGATACGCGTTCAGCTTCGATGAGAAGGTTCACATAAACGCTTATTTTATAACAATCCCGCTAATACTTATTTTATTAGATTCTGATGAAATAATTCGATGTTAAACGCTCAGTTTTCAAGATTATGATTGCAGTATGCTTTATACAATTTTAGTAGGTACATAAATACTCTAGACTTTTTACAGCTTTTCATTATTCAGCATTTTTGCTCCCTTGACATAGGGATTGAATACATGCTTAATTTAATTGGTAAGAAGATACATGCATCGTACATAGCCCGATTCTTTCACATCTTGGCCAATTACTTTAAATTCGCGTTACTCTATATAAGTTTGATGAGCTTAGAATATTGTAATATGATATATTGGAAGCCTATATTTGTTAAGCTTGTAAGTGGCATCAGTGACGTCAAGATGCCGACGCCTTAGATTACTCCCCTGTTTGAAAATGACAAACGATGTGTGAGTTCAGTTTTCAGATATGGCTAGAGAACATTGTTATCTTTATACCACAATCGCTTTTAAGCGCTCGAACGGGGTTGATAAAAATAAATTGAAAAAAAAATAATACAAACATTTTTGCTTGCTTTGCTTATTAAAGGGAAGTATTGTAATTGTGAAAAACTTACCTTTTGGATTACGTAGATTACAAACATTAAGGTATTCCAATATCGTCGACGTCGGTCTGTTTATCTGTTGGTGCTACATCTAAAAACTACTTGACGAGGAAAATAGTATTTGATAGGAAAATTTAAGATTGCTTAAGAGGGTACCTCTTCAACCCTTCTTCACCTCTATCTAAAGTATCTTTTGTGAATTACCCTACAATTAGTTGTTGTCCAGGATTCCCAAACTTGTTACTGAGTTCGTGATTTTCCTGAGAACTAATTTTTCTGTCTTGATGCACTCATTCCACCTTTTTAGGTATTTTGACCTAATGCATTCGCAAAGTATGTATTCCGCAGCATCTGCATCGCAATAACTATTTAGCATTTTCTGCCTCACTCATGTTCTCAAGATGATATCTCAAAGCATAACGGCCTACTAAAAGGCCTGTCGTTGGCCTTAAATCAGGCTATTCAAGTTCTAGTAAACCTTGTGGCATTTTTTGTTGAATCAGTTGTGAACTTTTTTGCTTGCCTTTGACTTGGACTATTCCTCCAGTAGGACCTTTTCTATTCCTTTTCCCTTATTGGACCATTTCTGTTATGCCATAAAACGATTTGGGTCCGGATAATAGAGCCTCGTCATCTTCTATGCAGAGCTGCTAGCTCCAGCATTCTTAGGCAGTTTCAGATGCAAAGTTGCTTAAAACTGAGAGCTCTTAATGCTGCCTGGTACATCTTTGACCTTCGAATTCAATCCTGGGCCCATACATCTATGGCATAAACGTTGGTTTTTGGCTTTAGATAGCCTGCAATTAGGCCCCAATACGCCCAAACCAACCCCTTCATCTCTGACCCATCCTCTAACCCTGCTCGTTTGCTAGTTCTCAGTCAGTACATCCAAGGGACAATCGAAGTCCTACTTGGTTGCCATAGTAAGTTTGATCATGAATTTTAATTGAAATATCTCCAAAATCAGATCACCTGTATTGAATTTGAGTAGCCTTAGGGTACCAAAGGCCTCCTTCCTCACATACCAGATGTAGAGCAAGTAGATTGCTTCCATATTTGCTGTGAGACAGGTATTGACAAGAATATACCTTATATAATATTTGTGAAAAATACACAGGTCTGATTATTTTTTGTTTCATTGTTTTTACTTCCCTTGTATACCGAAGGGAAGTATTGTATTCGAGAAAAAATCACCGTCTGTCTGTCTTTTAGTGCATTAACTAAAAAACTCCTTGACGGAGAAGAGTCAAAGGTAGGTAGCTGACGCTGTCAGCGAAGAAATTGTTAAACTTTCACTGGAAAATATACAGGGTGGATCGTCTAAAGGGAATAAATAATGAAAAAAAGTTTTTTTGCTCAAATTTAAAATTTCCACGTTTCATGACATTCTAAACCTATTTCAGAAAAAAAAATTTGGAAAATTTTTCTTACCAACATTTGGCATTTCTAAACCTATTTAAAATAAAATTGAAAATATTTTTGAAAAAAATTGTACCACTACTATAGAATAGATGAATTTTTTTACCATTTTGGAAAACAAAAATTATGCTCAAATTTAAAATTTCCACGTTTCATGGCATTCTAAATTAATTTAAAAAAAAATTGAAAATATATTTGAAAAAATTTGTAGTTTTTTTACCACTACTGTTGAATAGAAGGAAACATTTTTTTTGCTCAAATTTAAAATTTCCACGTTACAAGATATTCTAAGTGTATTTCAGAGGAAAAAAATTTTGATAATTTTCTTACCAACATATTTGAAAACTTAAAAAAAAAGAATTTTTTTAACCACTACTATACTTCCACTCCACTACGTGAATGTGGAATTGAAAATGTGACAGATGGCAATAATATTTGGCATATGCACCTATTTAAATTTAGGGTTCCTACGAGAAATAATGATTTGTTCTATGCTGATAATTTTTATTCAAACTACAGTAGTCATTGTCCTGTTGCAAAAGCATCGGCTATTAATAATTTACCAGCAAATATTGATGTTTGCTTTTGTTCATTTACAAAATTTTTAAATTGTAATCTCTGTGAGTAATAATTTAGCTTAGTTTGTTTTTACTTTTTTGTCTTTAGTCTTTAATTTATGTGTTATTTTATAATATATACATTGTCAATCTTTTGTTTTTATACAATATGGCGTTATATTGTTTTAATATCATTTGAGGTTCTATCCTGTAGATATTTTGAGTAAATAAATAAGTATAGTTTTATTGAAAAATGTACAGGGTGGTCATCCCAAGAAATAATTGGTGGGCATTTGCAAAGGTATTTGCGCAAGCCTTCCATATTTGGCACTTGTTATTTATAATTGAATTTTTGCTGTCGGATTGCCACTCTGTACATTTTTTGACCAAGTTATCAGATTTTCTTTGTAATAATAGTGATAACTATATTCCGTTTATTATTCTCAATGTCATTTCGTAATTAATATTTTTTGGAGTGACCGACATGCACAAATAAAGAGGGAAGTTCTGTGTAAATACCTTTACCGATTTTTTTTTAAATCGCTGTTATCCCAGAAGCTGATATTTTATGAACTGGACAGGACTCATTAACATGAGTTTGATTGAGCCTGCAGAGTACATTAAAATTATTTGCCAGAAAAAAAATCACTCGTTTACGAGTATATAAGATGAAGATGGCGTTATATGATCGGGTTGTGAATTGCAGTATTTTAATTAATTTTTTTTTAATCGTCTTATTTATATTAACGTTCTGGAGGAGTTTAGCTATTGCTATTCCACTACTCAACCAGGAGACGTACACATAGACATCAACACAACAACCGTTCCCTGCGTTATTGCCATCTACCGCAGCTGAGACTCGAACTTCCCTAGTAACACAAATATTGCACCAATATATAATCCATATCGAACCAATATATGAATAATGGTCATATATAGGACCAATATATAAATAGTGGGTTAATATTGGTCCAATATTTTGTACTACTAGGGTCAGGAGAGATACCTTTGAATGGACATGTGCCACCCAACAGCGGTCTATCTCACTGCTACCATCTCGGTAACACATTAAAAACGCCGCAAAATATCCATACCCTGACCAGGATTCAAACCCGGGACTCCGTGGTCGCAAGTTAAACACCTTAGCACTTCGCCACTGAGCTGACAATTTGTAGTGCATTCTTTTTTAACAGAGAAACAGAGCTTATTTGGAACTGTTTTATCGAAACGTGCAGTAAACTCAATCAAATATTTATTTAGAAGCAGAACTACCTACAAAAAATATCAGAGATTTCTACAACAATTGAACAACTGCTAAGAAAGCAGCTAAGGCAACCATAAGTCTAGAGATTCAAAATGCTTCAGCTCCAGACTTACTACAGTATTTCTTATCTTATCGAGTTAATAAAATCTGAAATCTAAGAAAATAGCATATGAAAATAACAACGTTGAGACCTCATTTAAGGCACTACTTAAGCCCACGAATGTACGATAGTATTCGGATGCAGTGGAGTGCTGGTGTTGCCTTACGTGGGAGATAATTTACAGCCTTGTCAGGTGGGAGTTAGATAATTAATATATACAAGCCACCCACAGCGTCTTTTATGAAAATACACTCGAGCCGCCGCAACACAATAAGGAATTGCGGTACCAACCTAACGAATGGTAAAATGGTAGAGAAATTGTTTTGAGCCATTTCGTAAATGAATAATGAAATTAGTTCTGGGAAGTCTTATTATTAAATTATAGTATGAAATAGCTATAATTAGTATATAGTCAAACGTACAGTGAAGTTCAAATAATTTTGTTAAATTCATTCATGTAAACCCAATTCAAAGTGTATTCTACTCAGGCCAAAGATCTCTTCGATAACCTCGTTCGCAATGGTTATCTGCAATAGTCCTTTCTGACGACACTTGGAATGAATACTTGAAAGCTTTGCTAAAGTGTAAAGTCCCTCTGCTGCTCACCAACAAAACATCTACGTACGATTCCTTTATCCAGTAATTTTTACCTCCTTTTTTATATAATCTTTCGAGAAAAATCGAACAATTCTACAATATTCCTACTCTCTTTCCATTTCGTAGTCGACCGCTAAATATATGAGTTTAGTTAGTTACTTAGTTTTGACTCGATAAATTGAAACCAAGAAAAGGGACTGAGGACCCCGAAAATGGATTTTTGTAGTAGAACACATCATGTAATACATCTAAAATAGAATGAGGAGGTTCAACGAAGAAAGAGACAGCAGCTAAATGGAATTCTTTGTACATCACACAGTTAAGGTAAAGCCGTTGCTGAGTACTAACACATTCAAACAATGCCTGAAAAAAATTGACGAGGACGTCTTATAAGTCTAGATCAAATATTTCGTTGTTTATCAATGATCTTTTTTATATTTATCTTTTTCTACCGTACCTTTCTTTTGATTAATCAAAAATAATGACGCGTAACTTTTTCGTATCTTAATTATTTCATTCTTAATAATAAAAACATTTTAAAACCCTAATTAAACAGGAAATAATTTTAATGTAGCGTAAAATGCTTTTTTTTAACAGAGCTACTGTTAATTTCCTTGAAATAATTAGAAAGCATGCTACTTTAAGAATCCTGCAAACGTCGACGCTGTTTTGTGCGATATCATTACGAAAAATGCATAAAATAATCAGTTGGAATATACACAGAATTATGCAAATTATATGTTCGTTCCTATACTTACCAAATCCCAAGGTTTATACTGTACATGCCACTAGAAGATTCTCGACAGCGTTGCATGCATATTCTGTATTTAGACAAATAGATCGTACAGTATTTTTTTATTTAATTAAATAATTAATATTTTTCCCTTAATTCAATGAATTAAGAATGTAGACGGGGTGTGGTGCTAAGGCTTACGCCGATAATTCTACTAAACAATAAACAGCGCAGACTACATACGTCTCTCATGAGCCTCATAAGTCGGAAGGAAAGAATCCGTTGTAGGAGAAATAACAGTACATCACAGAACTGATCTCCTGAATTAACAGCAAGAAAGCTCTCTTAAATCTGTTCTAGGTTTCAGAAATAAAAATAAGTAATTAGAACTAAATAGTTAAAAATTAATTATGTTCAAAACAGAAGAATTATTCGTTATTGTCTATAATTGTTTATGTGTGGCATATCCAGATTTTCTTACTTTTTGTTGGATATTTTGCCACTGAAAAATGTTTAAAAATTTTTAATGGGTTGAATTATGCTTTAACGCCAAAGGTTATCCCTAAATTTGATATAATAACTACAATTAAATAAGCTGCACAGAAGCTACCGTTAGATGATTCTAATGAATACCGAATTCGTTCTAGAATTAAATTAGGGAAACAATATAAGACTAGAGATAATTTAACATCCGATGACAAACGTTCAATTTCATCTCTAAAAAATGATCATAGCATTAATATTTTACCAGCCGATAAAGGCAATGCCACGGTAATCTTAGATACAACTATGTATGATACATAAATTACGAACTTGATAAATGATGGAAATTATTCCAATTTAAAAAAAGATCCTACACATTCTTTAGAAAACAAAATATATAGAGTCTTATTTAAACACAAAAGCGAATTTACAGATATTGAACGAAAGATGTTAACTCCACATCACAGAAAACCTCCTCATTTCTATGTTTGCCAAAAATTCATAAACCTGACATTCCCTTAAGACCAATTGTGCGTTCAATTAATTCTCCATGAGGCAAATTCTCAAAATATTTATGAAAAATCCTAAATCCATTACTAGGTTCCTCCGAGTCTTATATTAAAAATAGCAAACATTTTTTGGAAAGGCTGTCAGAAAATCATTTTAACAATAATCATCTAATGGTCAGTTTTGATGTAGTGAGCCTATTTACAAATGTTCCTGTAGATAAAACATTAATAATAATTAAAAACAATTTGCAACAATATGGAAATGTATGCGAATAGAACTAAGTTAAGCATTGAAACTATATTGGAAATACTTCCACTTTGCATTAAAACAACATACTTTCAATTAAATAGTGACTTCTATCAACAAGACTTTGGGATGACGATGGGTTCTTCATTATCTCCAATATTAAGTAGCATTTTCATGGAAAATTTTGAGGAAAATAATATTAATAATCTATCTTATAAATTCATTGTATGCTGGAGATATGTAGATGACATTTTTGATATGTGGCTTTATAGTAAAGAATGTTTAAGTAATTTTTTGAAACAGATTAACGAAAAAGAACCTTCAATTAAATTTACAATAGAAATAGAAAATAATAATGAATTACCTTTCTTAGATATTTTAATTAAAAAATTAGATAACACAGACCAACCCAGTGTGTATAGACAACAAACACACACAAACAGATACTTAAATTTCAATTCAAATCAACGTATTAGTGCTAAGAAAGGTGTTATTAAGTGCTTGTATGAGAGCCAAAATTATTTCTTCAAATGATGTAATATTAAGGAACGAAAAGCAATTTATAAAAACTCTCTTATTAAATAATCAATATCCTGAGAGTTTTGTTGATAGTCAGTTATTGAACATTGGTAGTAGAGAGAATATACTATTACAACCTGAGGTATTTAGGTAAATGGCAGTAATCGTAGGTGAATCATCTAGACCTTTCAGCGTAAGGCTTGGTGAACATAGAAATTACGCTAGAAGGGGAGAATTTGAATAATCCAAAATTTGTGAACACGCGTAGGTCAATAATCACAGGATTAAATGGGACTCGGCGAACGTTTTAGAAAAAGAGAGTAACAGAACTAGAAGAAAACTTAAAGAATTCGCGATTATTTTATTAAACGAGGATAGATGCGTTTCAAATTATTCAATAGATTTTTGTACTAGTTGGTTGCCCATCCTTAGAAACGAAGTGAGTAAAAATAAGATAAATATAATTTAAATAATGACTATGGAAATACATAAACAAACTATCATGGTTGACGGCTAGAAAAGTTTTCAGAAACGTTAACTGCCTATAGCTTTCATTTTAATTTTTTTAGTTTATAACAGTGTTAGTTTATATATTTTTAGGTGTGAGACGTTTTGAAACACTCAAGTATTCAAGAACCAACCTTTGTCTGATCCGTTGGCGAAGAGGTTTTTTCATTAAAAATTTTTAAATATTTTTCAGTGGCAAAATACCCAACAAGTAAGAAAATTATTTGTTATCCTCTAAAGTAAAACTGCAAACCAGAGTACGTACGTTCTAAACTATGAATATGACCAATAGTGACGCTAGGAAATTTGTATTCAATGAATTATATTTATTTCAAATGTCCTGCTTCGGCAGGCATGTTCTGTCATCCATTTACTGATTTCGACCTTCATAGGAATAATCAGCGAGGAATAGACAAAGTGCCAGCAGAAACGGATTGCCATTGATCTTCTGTCCGATGAGACACAAGAAGTCAGCAACTTGTAAAGTAGCATCCTTCCGACATCTACTGCAAACACTTGGAAATCCCGAATTGGCAAACATGAGTAAAAAGTCCAAGCTAGGGAGAAGAAAATTCAGAACAGACCAATTCTTTGTTATCGCTGTCACTGCGAATATTTTGCTTTTGTTCTCTTTGACTAACTGTAAAAAGGGTAGAAAAAGCAAGAACGGAATAACGCGTTTGCAAGTACAGAAACGTTTTGAATTCTTTATCCTAAAAAATTGAGCAGTTATTTTCCTAGTCGTTGTCTTTGGAATACTGCAACTAACCTCACCAAGTTGCCAAGTCTAATCAATTAGAATTATAATTTCCTTATTAACATTCGGGTACGTGTTAAGTAAATGCATACAGTTTGGCGGGATAATTACGAAGTATTTTAATGAACCAAAGTATAAACAAATTTGTTTTCGCTACTTTATACTCTAAATTTACGCAAGGTCATGCTTTATTATGCGTAAAGCATGCTCGTGAAGGGGAATGAAATTAATTCAACGTGAAGTCTTCCAGTCAATAGACAAGTTTCCAATTAATTCTTTAATAGTTTGCAACATTTACTAGATCCTACTAAAAAACATCTTGTAGACATGGACATTAGGGTGGAACGAAAAATGAGATTTTTAATTTTTATTTCTAGAGTTATTACCACATAGTTTATCAAAAGGTGCATTTAATAACTGCAAAAATTGAAAACGGTACTTTGTTATTTTCAGGTTTCTCAATGGGTTCAAAATTTTAGAGAAAACTTTTTTATACCATTAATTTTTTCTTGGTTATTTGTCTATCCCTTGGATATTGTTAATGTCAAAGTCGCCAAAGAGTGTCTTCATGTACCACAAATCACCGTGTCACATTTTTATATCATATATTCACACTTCATGTTCCTCAAGGAAGTCAAAATATGCACTTCTAAACATTTTTTCCAAAAGTATAACTTATTTGATGGGGTCGTATTTATTTTTATTTTTTTTTCCATATTCAGCAACTGTAGAAGGATGAACATCAAATAATATCACACATTTCATTAAAAAAAACAACCAAATTGACATGGAGAAACAAACAAAAACAGAATATGTTTAATATTTCAGTTATTATCCATTTTTATAGTAATCTGATTTCGTTTAAAACGATGGCAATATTTTTCTTGATTTTATACGGGCTTGAATGAATTCACCTCGTTTTTCTTGGCCAGAGACAGCTAGTGATGCCTCAGTTGAAAGACGCACGAATTGTTCAACAGCTTCGGTACCTATTGCAATGAGTGTGAAAACTTTACGTTTAACGCTTTGGTAGCACACAATTCCATATTAGCAGCTACTGGCGGCTCAGTAACATTTACGTCATACCCAAAGATTAATTCTGAATAATACTTAGTCTCAAAATTTATTTTAGGTATACTAAATTCTCGTATTGCTGTTGTTTTAACTGTTCGTGCCGTAAGGACACGTTGGATACCATCACCCTTGTCTTCATTAATTTCATACTGCTAGTAAAGCTGAATGACAGGTGACAGGTTTGCTTCTTTAATAACAGTGGAACTTCTACATGATGGCATGTTTTTCAATGGCCTGGATGATGGCATTGCCTTTCTTTCTTCTGTCATTTTCATTTTCTTGGTCACCACGGTCGCAGTATTTTCACTAGATTCTAAATTCTTCTGAATTTACTGAACGTCTATGAAATTTGTGATTCCGAAAAAGGTAGGAATTGATGTACTTTGCTCTTAAATTTTCGATGCAACGTTTTTGAGTAATTCCGAAACACCTAGATATCTCCCAGCACATTTATATCTTAGATCATTAGATCATTCTAAACAAATACATAACGAAAAATAATGTCCTTAAAAGTAGGTAACACACGATAACTTAATATTTTAGATTGACCAAATATCTTGCTACAAAGTTGAAATATAGTTGCCATAATAACTTAAATAGTGTAACACTTAACGAACAATTGACATATAAGCACGAAAAACGTAAAACCCACAAAAACACACACCCAAAAGCAATATTTAGTAGAAGTACTCAAACAAATGCAAGTAGACTGGAACTTGTTACCTTCACACCCCAGGAACGGGAAGATATTAGAATAAAACAAATGACGGAGGAGTTTTTTTTATCATACTTTAATAATTATTTTAAGTACTATGACCAGAAAATATATATTTTGAAATAAACCAATAAAGGCAATAAAAACCTGTAAAATCACCAAAATTTCTAAACTTTCGGTCCCGTGAGGAACCTGAAAATGCAAACAACATAGGTCGATCAGCGTTTGAGAATGAATTTTAAAAGTTATTGTTATTAAAAAAAAAAAAAGAATTTTTCGTTCCACCCTAATGGACATTTATATATTGTCGCAAAATTTACGCAAAATATAAAATATTTTTGAAAAGCAATATACATACACAAGTGATCTATCTATGTGCCTAAATATTATTGTTGATACTCCCATAAAAAATAATGAGAAAGGTACTACTAATCTAGTCGAAGTCGAAAATGTTCTTTATATTTTCAATTTGATTATATGCAATTATATCACAGTTAATTACCACAGATAATAGACATTCAACGTAAGTAAATATTTTCTTTGCTTATATTGATAAGAAACATGAACAAAAATCGCGATTAAACTGAATAGCCCGGGAGGCAGCGACAGATTTTTCGCGTTCATATCTATAAAGCTAGATTTTTTCCAAAGAGAGTTTAGATCGTATCTATAATGAAGGTGCAATTCTACCAAACTCTTAGTGGTGCATAAATGAGTACAAAAATTAAAGAAAAAATAGATAGACGAAAATTTCGTTTTTCGAATTGACACGAATTGTCAAAAAATGACGATTCGCCTTATCTTCTTCGGGCCACAATTTTCGATTTTCACCTTGAGATTCACGTTGTATGGTCATTGCCGACCTTCTCCTCGCCTTCGAGACATTGAAGGGGTCTCTGATCGCCGTATTTATTCAGTTGTTACGTTTAAAAAATTGACTTGCGGTCGTATTAATCGGCGACTATTTTAAAGTGGTTTCCCGAGTTCGAATCCCGCCCGGGAATACTTTTTTTTTCAATTTTTCGGCAGATATTTTTGATTCTATAATTTCTATTCGCTTCGTTCTATTGCATTTCTCGGAGAAGAATGGTGTACGTTCGTTAACGAGGTGGAGTAGTACAAAAGCCATCCGCGATTGCTGACTACAATAAGTGCAATGGTTTCATAGACATTTCGGACCAAATAAAGTCCTACTCGACTGTATTAAGAAAGTCGATAAAATGGTGTAGTAAAATAGCAATTGAGATTCTATTTGGGTGACCACTTAGAACATGTTCCATCTTCTGCTTGAAGATGTGCGATGTGTTAAACAAAACTTTCCTCCGATATTGGACGAAAATTATTTGCACACAACATAACACAAATTTATCGCTTCAGATGTATTCAGTGCGACAAATTTTATTACATTACGTGTTTTTGTAATATTTATAGTTGTAATATATACGCGGTTTTTGATATTACAATTTTCTTTTTTTATATGTTTTTTCATTTATAATTGGCTTGGTATGCGCATTCCACGGCGGAAAATGCAAAACTTCTCCGAGAAATGCAATAGATCAGCAATCAAAAATATTGCCAGAAAATTGAAAACGAAAAAAAAGTATCCCCGGGCAGGATTCGAACTCAGGAAACCGCTTAAAAATAGTCGCCGATTAGCACGACCGCAAGTCAATTTTTCAAACGTAAGAACTGAATAAATACGGCGATCGGAGACCCGTTCTGTGTCTGGATGGAGAGGAGAAGGTCGGCAAGGACCATGCAACGTTAATCGCGAGGTGAAAATCGAAAATTGGGGCCAGCAGGAGCGAAGACGAATCGTCATTTTTGATAATTCGTGACAATTCAAAAAGCGAAATTTTCGTTTACCTCTTTTTTTCTTTAATTTCTTACTCATTTATGCACCACTAAGAGTTTGGTAGAATTGCACCTTCATTATAGATACTATCTAAACTCTCTTTGGAAAAAAATCTAGCTTTATAGAAACGATTTCACGAAAACTGTCGCTGCCTCCCGGGCTAGAAGGAATCAATGTATTATATAAACACTAAAAGTTCTCTAGATAAACCGAATATTGCAACATTTCTCATATTCAGACAGCTAGAGATAACTATCTTGCCCTTTACTTGCAATTTACATTACATACGCATGATTTAGATATTGCCTCTATGATATTTATATGAACGGTATGTTATTTAGAAAGGTTTATGATAGTTCCATATTCCATATAATTTGCAGTACTGTAATAAAGCAAAAAGTGCTACAAATTATAATTATCTTAACGGCCAATTACCTACGTCTGTAACGGAATTGATGTCGCCACTGATACAGTCAATTTGTAGACGTTTAGACTGTTAAAGAACATCTAAATCTCTGTCTGAAGACATTTAGTTTCTGCAGGACCGTACTAGATGTGAAGAAAATGATTATGGTAGGATATATAACTATGTTGTAAAATATATAACGCTTAGCTGAACGGAGTAATTTTGTAGTGTAATATAAAGTAGAATAAAATAAATAAACAAGCTAGGTAACCTATACTCTTCGCGCCGATTTACTGCACTTTTTATGTATTTGTTATACCTACATTCTATTAGACACTCTTCGCAGTTTTTTTTTGCAAATAATAGTTTTAGGCATTTTTTGTTTAATTACAAAACAAAACAAAAATAGATTTCTTTTAAACTTAAATATTCAATAATTTCTTTATTTATTGATCGATTTTGTTAATAGGGTTCTTACTCTAAGTAACACTAACCCAGTGTCCAAATTTGAATACAATTGGACTCTTCGTTCTTAAGTTATCGTGCTTACAAGAAACATAACGGACGGACACATGAACATACAGACGGAAGGACGGACATTTTGAAAGTTTTTTTCAGGATTCGATCACCAACAACAGTGATATGAAATTTTTTTCTCTACGAGCGATATTACCGAGTCTAGAAATATGCCGATCGAATGCAATACTCTTCTTCGTTTTGTATTTGCGAAGACTATAATAATAGGAGTACTTCTGGAGGAGACTAGATCATTCGGTCTGACCTGCCTTTGAAGTAAGACGATTAAGATTTTAAATATCTCCCAATGATGGCAACTTGGTTGGCAAAAACGCGTGTAGTGTTAGTATTCGAGTGTTGTTTTCAAGTTTTTTTAGAGGCAAATAATTAGAATAATTTTGGCAATCAATGGTGATAGTTTTTTAAATGTGTTGTTAGTCCTCTCAGTCTGCTTGGTAAACACTTCAAATGTCACCCCGTATGAAACTAAAAGAAGAATAGGACAGGAAAATAATAGCTATTTATGTACTAAGACTTATAAATGGAATTTTTTATACTCGCAGAGAACGAGCCAAGAATTGATGAGTTGAGATTGAGTTACCGCGGAATAGTATCTCAGAGGAAATTAATGGTGGTTAAATCGTGCTTCAAAGAGACAAAGAGAGGATCAAATCGTTGTGTCCAGCCCTTTAAGTTGTTTTAACCAACAAGCGTTATGCGTACAACGTTATTTCATTGGTCAGGCACTTGTGCTTGGCATCGAGTCTAGTTGCCGTGGAATAGTTAAGGACGCTATTTATTTATATAAATAGCGTGTTTATACAAATCGAATTACAAACGTCAAAACTGCTCACTGTTCACACAATTGTTGTTTAAGAGGGTAGGTCAATACTTGAATGTGCTTATTGATCAGGTCTTCTGCTGCGACCATTTTTTACTATTATAACCTAATTATATTTCACCTAATAAGTCCAGCTTTTTATAGAGCTCACAACCTTATTGAATGAGAAACTATGCAGATCCTCTAGCAACAATGAAAAGAGAATTCTTTCTGCAGCGGGACAGATACATTAAACATGCTCTATCATTTCTTCCGCTAAAGACAGATAACATTCAGCGCCTTCTTCTACTTCAAGTCTGTTTAGGTGATAATTTAATCTGCAGTAGCAAGAGTATAATGGTTAGCTTATTTTTTTAACTGTGGAACGTCTACAGAATATAAATTGCAATCGATCCCCTGTTGCATACGTTTGCTTTGGTGTTGATGGTTTGTTTGTCACCAGAATAATGGCGTCCTACCGATTTCAGTCACACTTCCGACCAAGATTTGACAGCTTTCATTCATCTCACAGTTAGACAAGGCCGTCGCAGATTTAAACAAACATTATTTTTTAGTTACGATAAAATGCGGAGAACATACTATAGAATGAGCAACAATTATATAAAAATGTAGTAAATCCACGAAGAGTATAATGGTTAGCTTATTTATTAACTGTGGAACGTCTACAGAATATAAATTGCAATCGATCCCCTGTTGCATACGTTTGCTTTGGTGTTGATGGTTTGTTTGTCACCAGAATAATGGCGTCCTACCGATTTCAGTCACACTTCCGTTGTGTGATGAAGATGCTGCCTAACGAGTCCCTACTATCATTCTTTCCCAGTCTAAAATCTTATTGACAACTTTCTAAGGTTTAAAATTTTTACAAAAATAAGAATTATTTTAATAATTCTATATCTCAAAAAAGAACTCTCTTACTTTAAAGATAAAATACAATGTATGTGTGCAAATTTGAAAATTATTTATTTATATTATTAATTTCTTAACGACAGAGTGTTGCTTTAAGGCTTGTCATACAGCAACTGCATGCCAACTGGATTAATGCATGGGTCATAAAACGTCGCGAAGACGTTGTGTGAAATAAAAAATAAGACCATTTCTTAATGAACACCCCCGTATAAATGGAGATTTCGATTGTTTCAGTTTGAAAACAAACACGTCTGCTTGAATGATGACATGGAGCATCGACAGATTAAAAATCTAATAATAATAATTGCTAAACATGAAACGTAGGTCTCGTTGAGAAACGTGATGTGGCAGATGTTACGGACCGACGAGATAAAAACTATAAAATAAATCTTGGAGCAGTGATATAAGTGTATACGACGCTTATAAATTGTTTAACAATAATTTCTAGCAAGAATATAAATTCTAAATGGCATAAAGTGTTGCCAAGAATTCCATGTGTGTGAGGTGATTCGAGAGATATATTGCAATATCTCTATTTGCTTCCCACGTCTAATTACATTAATAGATTTTCCGTTGATTAAAAATGAGAAATTCTGGTCCAAGTTATCTTGGACATTTAAAAACCAATAACGGGTATTTTCACTGTATAGGGGAGGAGGCATACATGAATAATTGAAACGCTTTTATTCCCTAAATTCACAGAGAAGCAGGACTTAACCTTGCCAATAGATAGATAAATAAGAATAAAGTTTAAATAATCCGAAGTGAATTGTTTATCCATTGTTAGTTACTCCTTGGTTGAATGATATTGGGTGCCGAAACCTTCGCCGCAATTTTATTTTGTACATAAGAGTACTATACATTTAGAATTTTAGAAATTCTCAGATTTCTACAGTATAAAAAATATATAAATATTAAAAATAATTAGTATTCTAATAGATGTGAAGTCTAATAGTAAATCTGAATATACAATCCATAATGTTGTTTCATACAGCGTGTCGCAAGAGTCCCGGAACGGTCAAATATATCGCAAACTGCTAATCTTTTCGAAAAACAGAAAAATACGTGTTCAGTATTTTAAAAAACTTATCAAATGACACCAAAGTTGACTCCCCACCCCCCTTTGCAGGAGAAGAGTGAGGCAACTTTAAAAAATTAAATGGGAACCCCCATTTTTTATTGAAGAAACGGATTGTACGGCTGAAATTACGTAATGTAATTCGCCGAAATCAATTAATTCGAATGGAACATATTTTTGGATTCGCTACAAATGGCGCTGTAATCGCAAAAAATTTACTTAAAGATCTAAGTTTGAAATAGTCGGTTGTAATAATAATAAAGTTGACCCCCACCCCCTGTGCTGAGGGGGGGGGCAACTTAAAAAAATTAAATGGGAACCCTCATTTTTTGTAAAAACGTGGTGCTTATTTTAGGTGGCTGACATAACGTGAGTCACGTTGCCTAAAACCAGCTTAAATTTTTTTCGTACTCAAATTGATAACTGCCCCTTTATTCGCAAAGCCCTAACCGAAAGTAAACTTCATCGGTAACTTTCTGCAATACCTCTGGAGTTATTTCATTTGACACATCGCGTATTCTATACCTTTAGATAAGTCAACTTTGGTGACATTGGACAGGTTCTTTTAAAATATTGAACACGTTTTATTTTTTTCCGGTGTAAACCAATTATTTCAAACTTACGACTTTAAGTTAATTTTTTGCGATTACAGCGGCGCCATCTGTAGCGAATCCAAAAAAATGTTCCAGACGAACCTTACGTAATTTCAGCCGTACAATTCGTTGCTTCAATAAAAAATGGAGGTTCCCGTTTAATTTTTCAAAGTTGCCTCCTCCCCTCCTGCAGAGGGGGTGGTGGGGGAGTCAACTTTTGTGTCATTGGATAGGTTTTAAAAAAATATTGAACAAGTGTTTTTTTGTTTTCCGAAAAGATTAGCAGTTTGAGATAAATTTGACCGTTCCGGGACTTTTGGGACACCCTGTACATAAAACCGGTAGGATATATTTAATTTTTACACGAGGCGACAATGAGAATTGTCTACATTATAAGATATATCCTATATGTTTCATTAATAAATGACTAAAAAATTGTGATATTAGCTATTAATTCCGTGGTCGCGTAGTTAAACGGGAGCACAGCTAATTTTAGGTTAGAGAAAATTATAAAATTCCATTGAAAAATTATATAAGATCGTCTAAAGATCTAGGAAATACATTTCTAAGTAATTGTGTTTAAAATGCACCTGTTTCAAAAGAAACTGATTTTATTATCTTATTGTATAAATAATATATAAAACAATACTGGAAAATATCAAATTATATTATACATAATTATACGAATTTATAGAAACTATATGAAATGACGCCCGCCAATTTTAATGCCTTACACCGCGCAGTAGGATACAAATTTTAAATCTGGCCAGAACTATGAAACTTTTAGTACGTAGGTACTAGTACTGGGCTAATATTAATGTGGAAAATATTGTAACGGTAGGTTTATTAAGGCGAGGATAAGTGTTATCCTATAGTAAAATCAGAGTTCAACAAGCTAACCATTATACTCTTCTCCGATTTACTGCACTTTTTAGACAATTGTTGCACATTCTATAGGATACTCTTCGCAGTTTTTTGTAAATAATATTGGTTTTAGCCATTTTTTGTTTAATTAGAAAACATTCAATTTCTTTTTTTTATTTAAATAATTAATAACGTTTTTATTTATTGATCGATATCGTTCTAAAGCAATAGGGTTCTTCCTCTAGCTAACACTAACTTACAGCCCAAATTTCAATACAATCGGACTTTTCGTTCTTAAGTTATATCGTGCTCATAAGAAACGTGACGGAAGGAGAGACCGTCGGACGGACATTTTGAAAGGTGTTCAGAATGCAATTACCAACACAGTGATATGAACATTTTTTCTCTACGAGCAATATTACCGGTTTTAGAAATGTGCCGATCGAATGCAATATATTCTTCGTTTTGTATTTACGAAGAGTATAATAATACAGTAGGGTCACTTCCCCTACTTAGTGTAGCCCACGCGTCGATAGCAGGAGTAAGACTATCGGGTAAATAGTAGTAGTGATAAGTAAAGAAAAGTAAGAGTACAAAAGTTTGGGATTTGGTGTATACACACAGAAGCCAAGGTCTCAGATTTATTTTGTAATATTTTCCATCCCCCCCCCTAGCACTCCCACTCAATTTATTGAAGGGGATGATAAAATAAAATTGATATATTCACTTGAAATTTGGGACTAGAGAGTAAGAGATGATTCCGTTGAAGATATGGGGGGTAAGAAGGGAAAAATGATTAAAGCAAGGCCTCCGATTTTTTCATAACATTCCCCCCCCCCCCTCCTAATAAAATTAAATTTAGATCTTCACTTGAAACTTGGTACACGTATGTACTATAACGACACCTGGACCTAGATTATATTTTGAGATGATTCCGTTGAAGGGGTGGGAGGTAAGTAGAGGTAAAAGTTGATCAATGTATCATTTTCAGTTCAACGTACTGTATTATATCAAATTTCTCTTGAACATATACAAAGTGTTTTAAATTTGAAGACTCCCATCGCACGTGAATTGATAACCTACACATATTTATATAAAACGTATCTTTGATGTTTTTCACGCCTTATCTCCAGATATTATTCCCACTCGGCTTATCTGTAAGAACATAAATCACATACATATTTACTGCAGTCGTTAAAGTTGACTCTATAAAAAACTTTTATATATATTAGGGCAGGTCAAACAGATAACCTACATTAAGACAACACAACTGATAGTACAAACGGAAATAATACTACAACATGGTGTAGTTACCGACTGAGGAAATTGTCATAGGGTGGATTTAACTGAAACAATCTAAAGAAGTAGCCAAATCAGCTTTGAGTGTATTTACATGTATTTTACTTGCAATCGAATATGTTCTGTAAGTATTACAAGATCAGTCACATGCATTTTCGTTGAATATTAGTAATTGTATTGTTACTAGCAGGAATCCGGACCGAAATCAATAACGGTTCCGTTGCGGTCGCGATTCCAGTTTAGAGTAAAACTGAAATAATGGTTTCGGTTTGGTTCCGGTTTTAAGAAACACTGAGGAAACGGTCTACGTTAGGTTCTGGTTTTTAAGTAAAACTCAAAACACAAATACAAAATAACCATTCCCTACGACATTGGCACCTGTCACAACTGGGACTTGAATTTAATACTAGCGCTGCACGTGAAGACGAGATTTCTTTGGCGCCGCCAGAGATAAAGAAAGCTGCAAAAATCGTATCATTAAACTTGTTGCCCGAAAAATAGAAAAAATTATGTATGATGACATATGAATCTTTCTTAAATAGGAGAAATGAAATGAAGATGAATTAAGTAAATATTAAATATTTATTAGTCGTGGACAAAGTATAGTATTCTACTCGCATATAATGGCTATTATTCACTCTGGTGATTTAAAACACTCGCCTGCGGCTCGTGCGTATCTATGTTTTTCCTGTAGTTAGCGTTGCGCTAAAATGGCAGCTTGGAACAATGATAATATTTTTAAGTGTTTAGAACTTTATCAGGGAGAACCTACGATATGTTTTGACAATTGTTTCGGCAATTGTTTCGACCAAAATATGGAGCAACGTGTAGTGCTAGCATAAGAGAGAATGAGAGATACTGCTACCGTTTCGGTAATACATTGAAAATTCCACTAAACATCTAAACTAAACACCCTATTCAAGATTCGAACCCGGGGCACCTTGGTTTCAATCCTAGCATGTAAACACTGAGCCACAGAATCGAATTATTATTCATACGGAAATTGGAATTATTATTCATACGGAAATTGGAATTAGAGAAAACTTGTAACACAGTACAAACTACTAACGAATATCAGCTTTAAAATGGAATACAAAAAGAAAATTAAAACCGAAATGATTTTTTAGAGCTCCGGTTCGGTTTTGGTACTGAGTCAAAAAAAAAATAAGGGTTTATATCCGCTGGTAATAGTAAATAGTACTTCTATTTTACGTTATTAGTTGATATATAAAAAAAGAACGCGTGAACTCACAGAATTATAACCGCTTTAAGAACGTTGTATGGACAATGCGAATGTGTATTCTTGGTTAAAAATGTAGAGAAAAGAGCTGCATTAAACAAGCTAAGAGGAAAATTAAATGCAAGTTTAGCAGTGTTAAGAAGGATAAATGGGTTACGAACAACTTTTATGCAAGGAAGAATTAAAGTAAAAAAAGGTCCCAAGTAAGTAGACGTAGCCAAAGGGTGCCTACGATATTACTAACCAGTCTATAACTTTCATGTTAAAAGAGACATCGATTTAAAATTCAGGGAAGTTGTATGATTGAATCAGTTGCACATTTTAATTGCGTTTTCTTCTGACTTTCATTTCCGGTTTAACCGGAAACAGTATCAATTTAGTTATTTTTAACGTAACACCCTGTATATTATTCAAAATTTAGATTGCTTAAGCAATTCTAGGTATAAAATGTGTAGCATACCTTTTATTCAACTTTGACAGTTTTCGAGAAAAAGACGGTTGAAAATGTTATATCGGTCATAAATTATTCCATTTTCACATAAAACAAATGAATGTAAAAACAAATCTGTTATGGTTATGTAAGTTTATTGGCGAGTCATAAAAATTTAAGTTTTAGTTGAACCGGAAGTATTACGAAAAGTGTCTTTCATACTCAAATTCCTTCGATACTTTGAATGGAACACTCTGTACTAAACCTTAAGTTCACATTTTTATACTGACCTCTCAGGATGTTTTTTCATTCTAGTGTCCTTTGTCTAAACCTAATAGTTTTTGAGATATCGGTAACTGAATGTTCACCTGCACAGTAAATATCCGCTCTAATTATTGATAAAAAATTATGATGCAAATGAAATCTTTTGACTCACGAACTGAGAAGCAACTCCCATCGCCTCTCCCAATGCCATTCTGCAAAAGCATTGCGGCTACCAATTTATATACGTCAAAACCTTTATTTGCTTGGTCTGGATATGAAAATTGTTAGTAAAACAAAAATTAAACATACAGATTCGGAAAATGTTCATTTAGATATGGCAATAGGATCAAGCGAGAGCGAAGCAACTAGACTATCTTATTTATCCTATAACACATCACCTGCTTTCCCCACCACATGTGCGTCGGCAGCTCTGTGTGAGAAGATAAAAAAAGATATTTGTATAAACTGAGCACAAACAAATACAGATGTAAATAAAAAATAAGCAACTCCATTTTGACGTAAAATGAGACATCATTATCCTTTAGAATCGCGAAATCTAGTGATTAAAAAAACAGCACCCTTCTACCTCATTTTGACACAAAAAAGTGTCATTCATCGCAAGAAACTTTACTCTTGTACACAATTTTCCAATTATCCTAATGCAGCAATGTGAAACTTCACACTTTACTCTTCAGATTAAATCAAATAAGATTCGAGTACACATCTGCAATGTTTTACTTGTTAAACGGTTGCAGTTCCTCAAATAATAAATCAGAGATTATTTGTTTTACTTCCTTCTTGGAACCCTTGAATTTAATGTTTTCTGCCAACTTTAAGTATAAATATTTCAAACAAACCAAACAATTCGTTCGCGTGTGAAGGATGTGTTTATTTTAAAAACTATCGAAATAATATATATTTACCAATTAAACTGTTTGAAATAAATTAAGACAATAATATTTATTATCATAATGAACATTGGATAAGTAGTCAAGGCAAAGAAAAAAATTATTTCGCAAAGACGATGATCGAAATGGGATTTCCAGTCCCGGGACCTTAAATGATAGTTACACTACCTTTATTTTCAAATATATTGTATCTGTTTAGAATTAATAAAAGAGATAATGCGTTATGTGATTGTGGAGAAGTAGGGGATACGGTACATATGATTTTAGAATGTAAATTGAACGAAGATAATAATAAACATTTTTTGGATGTAATTTATAAATCAAATCTTGTACTATGTCCGTTTAATTCGATGCAATTGCTAGCATCAAGAAACATTTTTATATATAACCATTTAGTATGCCATATTAAAAAAATAACATAAAAAATATAATAAATATGTAATATTTGTAACTTGTATTTAGAAATAAGTTTCCTATCGTCTTTCTTTCAATGTTAATCCATGTTATCCGAGGTCTAGTCAGTATGTGTGGAAATCGTCTATACGGACCCATAGACGTACCTGTATCACTGTCAGTTCCCAATTGTAAGTTGAAAAAAAATAAGAAAAAAGATAAAAACAAGAAAAAGAAATTGAAAAAAAATACATATATAAAAAAAAAGAATATATATTAACAAAAATTGTAAAAAATATCACAAAAAAAAAGATATATGCCAACACCAGGGTAGAATTATAGAAGGCATTTTAAATGGAAGGTGTTTTCTCGAAAGTCCTCTCGAAATTAAAGGATGTAGCCTTGGAGTTTGGAGTTTGTGGGAGGGCAGTCACATTTAGGTGACCGCAGCACCTAGGCCCCATTGGGCCCCTTGTACGTCCTCCCGAGGGATACAGGATTCCACCTAGGACTCCAACCATCCTAATCTTGTGAAGAAGGTGGTGATGCTGCCTAGGGGAATATCCCTCAAGTCGGCCAGTGTAGGCCAACGTTCTCCCAAAATGGATTCTCTGCTAGAGGAGACTGCCGGGCACTCACAGAGTACGTGTTGGACAGTCTCGTCTTCTTGTTCACAACCTCTGCATAGGGGTGTGTCATTTAACTTCATGTTGTAAAGGTGCTTCCTCAGCTGGCAATGACCAGTAAGAATTCCTGTCGCGAAGCGCAGGTTCTTCCTGGACATTCCCAGGTAGATCATCGTTGTATCCTTGTCAGGGTATCTAAGCAGATCCCTGGCCAACTATGAGTTTCATCCCACAGTTTTTTAAATTTTCTGTGGGTGTCTTCTTTAATCATTAGCATTATTGCTGAGGTCGGCAGTATGTTGGAAGGGCCAGGTCCAAGTATACTAAGACTGGCTGCCTTCTTAGCCAGACTGTCAGCTTCCGTGTTGCCTCTGCACTGTGCATGCCCTTTGACCCAGCATAGGATGACACTGTTCATGCTGGAGGCGCCTACGAGTGCCTGATGGCATTCCCATACTGACCCTGTTGTTATTTTGTGTCTCTGTAGGGCCAGTAGTGATTGTCTACTATCAGTGTAAATTCTTACTGTTTTTCCTGTTATTTGTCTACGGGAAATTTCTTTTGCGGCTATTCGCCAGTTCTGTTTGTATTATACTGGCTTGTTTGTCCATAGCCCATTTGATTTGAATTTGCAGGTTCCTGGAGTATACCCCACAACCTGTTCCTTCTTTCTTTTTCGATCCGTCTGTGAAGATGTTAACTGTTCCTTCACTGACGGCCTCATTGCTACTGTTGGTGTGTATTTCATAGGGTCTATCAAAGATGAACTGTGGAGAAATACCATCTGCACGTACCTGCAGAAGTGGCATTTGTTTAATTGCCTCATTCCACAGCCGGCATCTGGTCACTCCACATCCTATGTTTGGCTGTATGCCAACGGATTTGAGACGTGCCATAGTAGTTAGGGCCACCTCTTCTAGATATATGTCTAGTGGTGGCAGGCACAGCATCACTTCCATTGCTCTTGTTGGTGTTGTTCTCATAGCTCCAATTGTGTTTAAACAGGCTACTCGTTGTACCTGGCTGAGCTTACGTTTCGCTACAGTCTGCTGACTCTTAGGCCACCAGACGATGGCTCCATAGGCTATCATTGGTCTTATTATAGCAGTGTAAATCCACAGAGCCACTTTGGGTTTCATTCCCCAGGTTTTCCCTATGGTTCTGCGGCACTGCTCAAAAGAGATGTAAGCCTTCTTTAGTCTTCTGTCTAAATGAAGATTCCATGTTAGTTTGGCATCAAAAGTTACTCCAAGGTATTTTACTTCTGATGCGAAATTTAGTGTGGTATTTAGGAGAACGGGGGCCGTCATTGGCCCCAATTTCCTTTTCCTTGTGAAGAGGACCAGCTCTGTCTTCCTGGGGTTGACCGACAGAGAGTGTTCTCTGCACCATCTTTCGATTATTCTCAGGGCCATCTGCATTCGATCACAGAGGACTCCTTCGAATTTACCACTAAGCAGTATCGTTAGATCATCTGCGTATGCAATTGTGTGGAATCCCTCGGAGTTGAGGCGGCGCAGGAGGCTGTCAAGAACTAAGTTCCATAGAAGAGGTGATAAGACACCCCCCTGAGGACAGCCTCTTGCAACCATTCCTCTAACAGCGATGTCTCCCATGTTAATCTGTACCGCTCTTTTTGAGAGCATGTTGGATATCCAGCCACTTACGATCGGAGAAACGTTCCTGTTCGTGAGGGCTGCTGTAATTTTTGGAAAGGTGGTTTTATCAAAAGCGCCTTCTATGTCTATGAAGACACCCAGGGTGGACTCTTTATTGTCCAAAGACTTTTCAATCCGACCGCTAACCGCATGAAGGGCGGTGTCGGTGGATCTGCCCGGGGTGTATGCATGCTGATTGGGATGTGTGGGATTAGCAGTGATCGCAACATCCCTCAAGTATCGCTCACATAGCTTTTCCATCGCCTTGAGAAGGAACGAGGTCAAGCTAATGGATCGGTATGCTTTGGGGGTAGTATATTCTTCCCGCCTTTGGTATGAACACTACTTTGACTTCTCTCCACACCTTCGGAATATAAAGGTGTGCTAGGCACGTCCTGAATATTGCTGTCAGGTGCGGCACTATTTCATCCAGACCCCATTGTAAAAGGGCTGGATGAATGCCGTCAGTACCTGGCGATTTGAAGGGGGAGAAGCCCAGTATTGCCCATTTAATTCTGTCTTCACTCACAATTTGTTTGGCAGTTTGCCAGTCCAGGTCGGTGGGTTGAGTGTCGGTTTCATTTGGCCATTCCTTCCGATCTGTCACTACAGATTCTGGGAAGTGAGTTTCCATAAGCAACTCTAGGCTTTCATGTAGGTCGTTGGTACTGGTACCATCATCCTTTTTCAGTAGACCTAGGTGATTGTCTTTGTTTTTGGCAAGTATTTTATGTAGCCTAGCAGCCTGCGAGTAGTCCTCGATCTCCTCGCAGTAGGCTCTCCATGCCTCTCGTTGTCTCTGTCTGACTAGTTTTTTGAACTCTCTTTGATTGGTTCTGTATAACTCCCAATCTGATTCAAGTTTTGTCATTTTCGCCTTGTTGAACGATGTCCTAGCTTGTTTCTTGAGGTCGGTCAGCGTCTGGCACCACCATTTAGTGGCTTCCCCAGGCTGCTGTTGTACGGCCTTCAAGTGACACGATGCTTCGTAAGCTTTTTTCATAGCGGTTTGAACAGTTTTAACATACTGCTCAATCTCTCCGTTGTTTTGTGGCACCCCGTTGTGTACATCCATCAGGTTCTCCCTGAGTTGACGTCGATATTCATCTCTGTCAGTGTCTCGGGGGTTCCTGAGGAGTTTTCTTGGTGCTTTGATTAATTTAATGCCAAATTCAATCCAGCGGTGGTCTGACATTGAAGCAGCGTCAGACACATGCCAGTCTTGGATCGAGTTGGATATACGGTTTGTAGCTAAGGTTATATCTACTATGGTTTGACTTCTAGAGTTAATAAATGTCGGTGTACAGCCTTGGTTAATTATATTAAGGTTATTACCGATTATATAGTCGTAAAGTGACTTACCTCTAACATTGTTGTCTTTGTTGCCCCAGGTTACATGGTGAGCATTGGCGTCACATCCCATGATTAGTTCCCATTTCTGGGTGAGGCAATGAGTTACCAGGTTCTCCATTTCCCTTGTCGGCGGTGGTGTTGCCTGGTCCTGGGGGAGATACACTGATGCTATAACGACTGTTGTTGGTTTGCCTGATATTGCACATTCCACCCTCACGGCCGTGAGATCAGAGGTTGAAAGGTGTTGTAATGGCTGGATTTTGATGTGCCGAGGGGCATAAATCGCTGTCCTCGGCGTCATTGTTGGTGAGCTGAAAATAACTCCGTTTAGTTTTGTTAAACCAGATATTTTAGATTTAACTATCCAGGGTTCTTGGATTAGAGCCAGTGTATCCTGCTCCATATCGAGTCGTCGGCACAATGTTGCCGTTGCCGCTCTACTGTGTTGCAGGTTACACTGGACTACTCTTACCTTGTTTAATTGCAGCTCCGCGAAGAGAAAACGGAGTAGCTCAATTTAAGTTAGTTGCCTCCTGTTCCTCAGTGGGAGGGGGGGCAACGTCCATCTCGTCTGGAAGTGGAGTTGGGGAGGTGGCACTCCTTGCAGAGTGCTCAGCCTCTCCAACCTCCGTTTCCATCCTGTTGGTGGGCTGGTCCTCTTCTTTGGCTGATTTTACCCTGAGAGTAAGAGACTGAAAGATGTAATGCAGTCTCATTGATCGTGCTATCAGGGTTTGCATGTCGTCGTCTCCTATTCCAAAGACGAGTAGGAGTCCCCGTGGGTTTACCTTGGCCTCGTGATGGAAAAGGCACCACCGGCGCACACTGACCATAGGGTTTTGACCCGCCAGGCGACCAATCACCATCTCTTTCTCCTCGTGGTCGCTTTCGGCTTCCACCGGGATCCAGAGAGTGGCTTTAGTCAGCCTGGGCAGTTGGTCAAGACGCACCACGGCGAGTGAGGCGCTCTCCCAAGGCTTCAGGTTAGCCACGGATTTCGTTAGCCATCCTAGCGTATACTCGTCTTCGCAGACAATTCTGATGATTTCACCAGAATATGTCCACGAGCGAAACGCTGGTGGCTTTGTTGTTGTGCTTACGGGAGTGGAGAAGATGCACTTGTCCAGTTCTCCCTTCAGCGTCTTTTTGACAATGACTTCTTTATCCTTGGGAATTTTCCCAAGGGGGTTGTCTTTGTCGATTATGGCTACCTTAAGGTGGCTTAAGGCAGCTTCTTTGTAGCTGATCGGGGGGGCGGAGCTGGACCCTGGTCCAGGGTTTTGTTTTGCCCTCTTGTAGTTACTCTTCGGAGTGGGCTCCGAAGATGTCCCCGATCGGTTTCGTTTTTTAGCTGGCACCGTTTTTGGGTGCTCAGCCTTCTTTGCGGGCGACCCACCTCTCCTGAACGGATGTGGGTGCCTTCCGGAAGGTGGCACACCTTTGGGGTGCACAGCTTTGGTTGGAGGCTGTCCCGGAGGTGGGAGCGACGACGACGAGGGGTGCGCTATAGCAGCACGTTGTTCCTCCTCGCGTGCTCTCCTCCTCCTTTTGGCCTCGGCCGATGTAGCCTTAAAAGCACTTATGGTTCTGATGTCTCATTTTACATGCACCTAGATCGGTGAATAAAATTCTCTTATTTGTTTGTAGTAAGAAGAATTTTGATATAACAGGGTTTTCGCTTTATCTTTTTGTTTGAAAAGAGAGATAATGTATTTCAGATAAAAGCTGTAGACATTAAATTTATCTGCGTCCCAACTCGATGTAAAACAATTAAACTTAATCTCAGAATTAAAAAAAGAGACCAATTTATTCTCTTAACTCCAAAATTCTTTAAAAAAAATCGGCAGCTACTGGAAGCGCCTGGAACCTCCCCACCCGATTGAAATTAGTGATGGGCTGCTAAACAGCAGTCTGCTACTTTTTAACTGTAATTTGATTCGTAACAGTAGCAAATGCTACGAGCTCTAATAGTCAATTCAAATCAGCCGTCATGACATGCTTTTAAATCAAATATATTATTGCAATATGACCCACATATATTTGTTAGCAATACATCCCTTCACCCTCCAGGGGCCTCTGTCTTAGTGACATCACTTAACTATTGGACGATCGTGCCTCTCCCGAACGAAACCGAGCCAGTGGCGTCAGCCAAGATGCGCGTCAGGCAGAATATAATATACCCTTGTCAATGAAGTACGCATGGCAATAAATTCGTACTAAATAGTGGTTTTTAGTCTTATTTGGGGTAGAAACCCTACAAACGCTAACATCAGAAGTGGGATGCTATCCAATGTGCCAGTGAAAGAATAATAAGTTGTACGAACTGTTAATTTTATTTGTTGTTACGTTGTAATGTGGAAAATACCGAACATGACAGTGATAGTAATGTGAACACGTACAGGAAGAGCAGGAGATCTCATTGCCAAACAGTGTAAAGTTGCAGTGGCAAAACATGTTAATAGTTGTAGTAGCAACCCAACAGCAACAATTTTCATAATTATTGTGCAATACAAAGATGGCTGCGAGTCCGCGAAGCCAACGCCCGTGCTGAACGTGGATGATTCTATTTGCGCAAGTGTCAACGTCATTCTCTACGTCCTTCCGGCGCCTTCCGCTTATTTGCGCAAGCGTCAGTGTCGTTCTCTGTCTTTTCGCTTAGTAGAATTTGGCCCTGGTTCGAGCACTGAATGGCGGAATGGCTGAAAGACGACGTCACAAGGTTAAAAGATGATTGCAACGTATTACTGGCGAAATCCGTAAGAGAAAGCCGAATCAACACCACTCGTTTGTACCATTGCAAGAAAATCGAACATACCGAAAATTATTGTTGGTATAAAAGTAAAACAAAATACCGACGATTCTACAACAAGGACGTGACCTAGCCATAGCCACGTCAACAATAGCTACTTTGTGTGCAAGAATCAAACCATTTGATTCACATATTGTATTAATAGTGGAGCTGATTCATCAATCTAAGCAACACCGCAGTCGAGAGATTCCGTGTAGTCATCCAACCCGATGCACGTGCTTTATTGGAATTTGAATTGACTCTTTGGCTAATGACAGAAATTTATTAACTGTTTATGACCTATCCAATATTTTAAAGTTGCTGACATTCAAGAATAACGATAGCCTAGAAATTAAACTGTCAGGACTGGACGAGCTTTAAAATTAGGCAACTACGACAGTTGTTGATTTTAAACCAAAAGAAAACACCGACCGATTATTTTGTTAACCCTGAAAAACTGTCATTGTAACATGGTTGCAAATGAAACGCAATGCTGATAAGTAAGCTCAATAGCAAAATGTACAACTTCACTGACTTGTTACTGGTATGCCACGCGGCAGTGGTTAAGTGCGTAATTCGTGCTGTATTTAACTTACTGCGAACAATCATCACAAGAGAGAACGAAAAGATGTGGATAAAAGTATTACCTAAAATTGAAAATATTAACACTACGGTGCATTTATCGACTGGTTTGGCGCACTGTATTATGGTGTTTGGGATAAATCTGAAATTACAGCTACTCAGCAATTTTTAGCTCTGTTGACCCTCACGAGGCCGTTCAAGCACAAATACAGCTGGCATAAGTACATCGAAAACAAGCGAGTTAGCAATTTGTAAGTCTCGTTAAGAAGCAAAATTGTTTTTCATCGGCGATATAATTGCCGTAGAGGATTCACAAGAAGTGAATGGAGGAAAATAAAACAAAGGTAGATAGGACCATCCACTGTTTGAAAGGTCCTTCCAAATGAACGCTGTCTTCTTGAAAGAAAGGTAAGCGCAGCAGCGTGGCAGCTCAAGAGCAGCTGTGCCCTTGTTCCATGGGGATAGAATAAACAAATCAAAAACTACTGTAAGTACTATAATAATAAACTTGGCCTTCTAATTTTATTATAATGTGTAATAGTTGCATTTCTCTTACACTTTGTTGATGATGGATGATTATACAATAATAATAGTACACTGTAGTACAAAAATGTAAAGTCGCACATACGATATTATAATGAGATATAGTAAAACTGATGCAGTGGATTGGTTTTGTTGTATTTTTGTAATAATTTCGAGTTGTTGCATGTGAATGAGTAGATGTAAAAATAATGGCCTGGCAATCCACAATTAAATAAAATAATTGCAGCGACCCTGCATGTAAATTAAATTTAAATACATTGTACTTTGTAATAGTGTAAATCCCAGTTAAATAAAAGAGTAACATGCAACCACCATGCCCATAAATCAAATTGATTAAATTTCACTTTGTAGTAGTGGTAAATCCACAATCAAATAAAAGAATTGCAGCAATCCTGCACGTAAATTAAATTGAATTAAATTGTATACTTTACTGCAAACTTATTGTTGGTATAAGAGGTGTCGTAGTCTTTGTTCTTTACTGCATTATCATGGGCGCCGACACTTTTTATACCGCTTAGATAAATGAGAAGAAGAACGACAGGATAGTGGCAGAACCACTATGCCTAAAAGGTGGCAGTACCACCTGGTTTAACAAAAAAAAAAAAGAAAAGAAGAAAGGATAGTGGCAGTACCACTATGCCTAATAGGTGGCAGTACCACCTGGTTTAACAAAAAAAAAGAAGAAAGGATAGTGGCAGAACCACTATGCCTAATAGGTGGCAGTACCACCTGGTTTAAAAAAAAAAGAAAAAAAAAGAAGACAGGATAGTGGCAGAACCACTATGCCTAGTAGGTGGCAGTACCACCTGGTTTAACAAAAAAAAAAAAAGAGAAAGAAAGGATAGTGGCAGAACCACTATGCCTAGGAGGTGGCAGTACCACCTGGCTTGAAAAAGAAAGAAGGATGTGGCAATCCCGCATGATAGTTGACATGTTGTACTACACACTGTGACACACAATATGTGAAAAGAGGATATGTGGTAGACCCACATTATTTAATCTGTGTCGTGACAATCTCATGATAAAAACATGTGTGACAATTTATGTTTTAGCGCCAATCTGGATGAGGTGTACATCATTTTGCACGTCCCCCAATTATGGTCAAAGTTACGTAAGTCAGCACCCTCAAATCAATAGTTGCCGTAGTCTTCTACAGCAACAAGTGGCTGCTAGAAGTAAACTGAAAGGTATGTAATAAAAAAAAAAAAAATGAAGGAGTTAAACTGTATCCTTTATAAAATCAGTAAATTAAAGAGACGCGGGAATCCCGCAAAGATGAGTGTTATGATAGTCCCATACAAATAAATGGTAGAGAACTGTTTTATTCAGTGAATCACCGAAATATAAACAAGGCTAAAACCGATGGTAACAGCAAGGTTAAGGTTAGAACACAAGTAATATTGTGGTAGTCCCACATAAACAAATAAGTGTCATGTCAGATGAAATTTGAATCATGGTTTTCACATACAGTCTTTCATAAAATCATAAGCGAATGTTTTGGAACGTACATGTGATGGAATATGAGTACTTATTATGTTTTCACATAAAGACCACTACAATTTCAGTCATTATTATAACGTTGTACTAGAGCAGCCGACTCTTTGCTTTGTTTTGTTTCATTCCAGGTGTTTGGTAATTTATTAATTCCGGTGCGAGGACGCACCTTTTGCAGGATGGCCGTGTTAGCAATACATCCCTTCACCCTCCAGGGGCCTCTGTCTTAGTGACATCACTTAACTATTGGACGATCGTGCCTCTCCCGAACGAAACCGAGCCAGTGGCGTCAGCCAAGATGCGCGTCAGGCAGAATATAATATACCCTTGTCAATGAAGTACGCATGGCAATAAATTCGTACTAAATAGTGGTTTTTAGTCTTATTTGGGGTAGAAACCCTACAAACGCTAACATATTTATCTAATTTACGACGTCGTATGTGTTCACCGCCAAAACAGCAATAGAATTATTTATATTTCATTTAAAACTAGTGAACAATTCTCAAACTCTGAATAATTATAAACACCTAATATATGATGACATTTGATCATGTAACATTTTCCGCAATTATTAATAAAGTTTATAATGAAAAAAGAAAGAAAAAAACGCACTGTGTTGGGATCGAACCGTCGATCTCTTGATTTGTAAGTCATCATGACAAATTTATTTAGTTCTTTTAATACAGTAAATTGCCTCCCCGGATCGAGACCCGGAGCCAACCGTACAACCACGTCGCGCAGCACCGCGCGCCGTGATGTTAGTGTGGTTGGGCGAATCGCGACCGGTTCGGCTCAATAAAACTTATATTTAAAGGTTAGAACTCCTGCTGCCTGCGCCTGTGGCGGCTTAAAATTAACATTGACATTGTTTTTGCCTACACAGTAAGCTTAAAATTAAAATATTTCACTTAAAGCGTTTGGTCGCGCACTATTTCACATTTTGGAATTTGGATTGCCGAGACGGGAAAAAACTCGATGAAAAAACCCGTTCGAGGCAATTGTGCCCCAACAGTCTGCTCGCCGTTGGGAAGTTGTGGTTGTGGAAAGGAAATTTAAGTTTTTAAGAGGTTGTAATTTTTATAAGTTTCTCGGTTAAGAAGGAATTTTTAACAAAAACTGACAAAATAACAAAAATTAAAAAAATACAGACAGAGTACAAATAGTTAGAGATAGAAAAGGGATAGGTACAGAATAAAATGTTGGTGGTAAAAGTGTGTGATAGTGAGAAGTTTTGGTAGAATGATTTGTAAGTCAACGCTTTAGCCCACTCGACCACTGAAAACTTACGACATAGTTTTACATATGTTGATAGTATAGAGACATTGAATTCTGTTTGTTCTCTATACAATAATTTATATAAAGAAATGTAGGTATATAAAAAAAAAGGTACAAGTGTGATATACCGTTGAAACCGGAATTTTAACTGCTTTCCAATGGTTAGATTAAGTACAAATTGTAAGTAATAATAAAATAAACAAGTTGTTGTGCCAAAATGGCACTAAACGTAATCCGATCTCAACCAAAACCTTTTCAGATCTTCTAGAGCACTAAAGAAACCTTCATGCAAAGTTTCATCCAAATCCGTCCAGTAGTTTCGCCGCTATCGTACTAACACACATACACACACACACAGACATTTTTCAAAAACCACTTTTTTGGATTCCTGGGACCTCAAAACGTAAAGATTTGATGTTATCTCAATTTTCGATATTGGACCAATTTTAGTAACCTCCCACAATTTTATTGTGGGAGGTTAAAAATATGCGATTGAGTTGAAATTGTAGCCAAGCCAATCCAGCATTTAACACATTGTATTTCCAGGAAACAGAATGATAGATTTCATGAAAATGTAATCCATTGGAATGAAAATTTTTTTAAGACAAAGTAGATAAATAAATTCATTTTAGGTCTTTGTTCTCATTTTTAACTGAATCTTCATAATCGTAGGGGGTTATGTGGATACTAGTTTAATCTGCATGGCCGTAGGGGACTGTGTGGATGCTAGTGTTAGAATGAGAATTGTCAAATAAGAAATTAGAGAAATTCATTTTAGGATTTTAATTTGCTAGCATAACCAGAATTCAGGTTATCGAAAGAATGCAAAGATTTCATTAATATTTCTACACAAAGTTTTTCTTTTATAGATAGTTATCTTTTCTGCTGTTTGCAAAATCCTATAAAGAATGTTTCAATACAATTATAAGCAAACAAATAATAATTCATTTTTAAACATTGTATTACTTGTTAAAATATTTGAAATTTTCAACCTCAAACCTTTGACACTGACATCAACTACGGTAATAAGTGGGAGTACTGCGGGCGTGGCCTACGTAGATAAAACAATAAGTATAATAATACTCTAAACAATCCACCGTTACAGGACTCGAATAACTCTTTTGTGACAAAAAATGAATGGAGAAGAGTGAACTGTGATGAATATATCGTTGAAATCACAAAAATATTTGTTATCGAACGGTGCATATAAAAAAATGGGACACATATTGAAATATAAGAAAGTCTGTGTATCAAAGGGACACTAAAAGTCATTCGATCTGCACTGAAACCTTTTCAGCTCATGTACACTACCAATATTACCATTGCATCAAATTAAAATCGGTTCACGACTTTCAGCGCTACCGTCTCCGCATATACAACAGACGGTATGGGCGCATAAGTATCGAATACATTTCGGACGCAATTTTTTTGCTGGAATCAGTTCAGGAGACACTGCTGATTATGAAAATCCAAGTTACCAGAACGGTAACCTGGTCTGGTACTGTTTAAAACAGTTTTGTTTGTATTACATTTTTTCACTAAAAATAATTTTTTCAAATTTTTTGACCAATTTCTAACAAGAAATGTTCGATAACGATAAGTTCATATTTGTATGTAAAAAAAAATATAAGAAAATTTTCCGGTAGGATTCGAACTCCGAACTTTGCGTATGCTTTTTTACTTTTACTTTAACAGATTTATTAAATATTAAAAGGGTACAAACATTGCCTCCTCGGACCGCGATCCGGAGCCAACCAGACAACCACGGCGCGTGACATCGTGGCGGACGTTAGGTTGGACGAATCCCGACCGGTTCGGTTTAATATAATGGAACGACAAAAAAAACAAAAGCTAAAACACCTGCCGTCTGTGCCACACCAATTGAGAGCTTGTCTAAACTTTGGATCAAACGCTATAAGTAGTTTGTCTTTTAGCGACGAAGAGCTGAAAACATGGAATTTTCAAACATTAATGTCTAAATAAATACGTCGAGTGGAGGATCGTGTAATGTCTCTACGGAAAAAGAAAGATTAGCTTTTTGTCGGTGTCGTAAATTGACAACATCGGAAATTCGACTCGGCACGATAGAATAAAAAATGCCTTTTTTGACATTTGTGGCACGTACCGCACGTAAGTTATTGACTAAACCGCCGCTCGCTGCTCAACGCACCGCTCCCAGCTCGGCAGACTATGATGGGCGGGTATTCAATGGATCATCGAAAACCTATTAAGGCACATTATATCCATTTACTAATAGTACACATTTTGTGTACTATCTCTTGATGCGTGACTAGATATTTGTTTACAACATAGAAAGATCAAAATTATTCGGGGTATTTTCTTTTTAGGGTCTCTTTTTTACAGTCCGGATACAATTTTCTGTGTTCTAGGTGAATAAGATACACGATAAACTGTATGTGAGTGAGTAAGTACTACCACAGACCTACAGGGAATCACTTTTCATATAAACAAATTGCTCACGTTATGGAATTTTAGTGTCACTTCTGGTCACGATTTTTTATGTTTTCGAATATATGAATAAAACTTACATCAAGATGTAGGTTGTGAGGTATACAATGAGGTTATATTGGGACGCCATGCTCAATTTGCTCGCAACCCTGATACACCCTCAATTGAGTCTGGGGCCGGAACTGGATGAACTGTTTACCCTCCTTTATCTTCAAATATTGCTCATGGTGGTTCTTCAGTAGATTTAGCTATTTTCAATCTTCATCTTGCTGGAATGTCTTCGATTTTAGGAGCTGTAAATTTTATCACGACTGTAATTAATATTAATTTTCTTAAGTCGTCGAGTACATGGATGATTTTTTTTTTAATAGAAAGTACAAACCTCCTAGTTATTAAGAAAAATAGGATGCCTCTTTTTTGCCCGCATCGCCGCATGGCTGCTTCGCTCACGAAAAAATTCTATGACGCGGGCCAAATTTGTTTATATGAAAAGTGGCTCCCTGTAGGTCTGTGGTATTACTTACTCACATACAGTTTTTCATGTATCTTATTCATAGGAAATGTGTCGTTTACAGCCTTGAGAGAAAAAAACCTTTCTTTTAGCCTATACACGTGACGCTAGCTCTCGGTCTAATACCGCCTGCTCTAATACACCATGCACGCATACATTATGCAGACATTTCTTAAAAACCACTTTTTTCGTGGTCCTAGGACCTCAAAACAGAAAGCTGTGGCCTTATTTCCATTTTCATTTTTTTACCAATTACAGTAACCTCCCATTTTCACGAGGGGGGATTGGAGAAGTTAATAAAACATAACTTTTTTTCTCGTTATTGTAGGTGTATAGTAAAGTGGGTACTTTCATTCGCTTATAGGTACATTTTTTCTACCCAGCAGAAATCCGGTTATGATGAGAAAATTAAGAAATACGGAAAAAGTCGCCGTGTCAACTGGTCTACAGGGAATAATTTAAACTTTACATAACCTTCATTTGTTGATTTATTTGATAATTAGTTTTATATTAATATTAATTATTCGTCTCTTTTCCAGGTAAGGAGGCTCAGTCGTATTAAGACAGTACGGTAAGTACGTTTATTCTCAAAGAGTTCGAACTTAACGACCTACGAGATATTTAATTAAATCCACCTAATTGGTTTCTGAACGAATCGGGCCAAATGAAACGTATCTATATTTTCAAATTAGATTGTTAAAATTGTTTATTCGGGTGGAAATCATTTAATATTTTCCAGTTAGATTTTCCCAGGACGTGAAAGTGCGTTGTGCCGAAATAGCTCAATTAAAAGTAGGTACGCAAATATTGTCGTTTATTTGAGATTATTTGAAGTGTAAATTGCTATAAATGGTGTAAAAAGAAAATTTACTTTCATTTTGTCAATTTTAAACTCGATTAAACTTCAATTAATATTAATAAGTTGCTACAGTGTATATCCATGCATTTACAGGAGAATTCTCAAAGTCGTTCAATGTTGAAAATTGAAATATGGAAAATAACACGGGGACAGAGATAATTGCAAAAAATTGCAGTGAAGCGCACATTTTCACCGCTCTGGCCACTGTAAATCGTAAAGTACTGCCAATAGAGAAATATTATTTATATAAAAATTGTAGTTTGTCCATTCCATATTGGTAATAACTAAGTTTGGAATGGTACTGACAGGATAGGCGATAATCGAGAGAAATCTATGTTAACCGTCATTTTTCCATCATGGTGGCGGTAGCGGCAACATAATTTTATGGAAAACTTTAATGACTGTAGTAACCCCCTTACATTATAGATATTCAGGGACACTGCTTGCTCCTTGCTGGTATTACAATAACAATTTATATGTTTTCATATGTACTTTTATTGATTGTATTCCAAAATGTTGTGACAATATTTCAAAAAAATAATTTATATATGCCTTCAATAAGTAAGGATAAAAAAAGAGGAAAAATATTGGTCAATAATAATAAATGAAAGAAAAATAACTAATTTTAGAACATCTGATGTGTATTAAATTAAGTGTAAGAATTGTAATGCAGACTATATTGGTCAGAATGGTGGAAATATAGACAACGGGGTTAAGGAACATAAAAGTCCAACTTTAAATAACAATAAAAATACAGAAAGTCAGCACATTGCATTGCAAAATTAATAATTTTTACAGCGATACAGATAATATAAAAATATTATAAATGCAGAAAGTAAAGGTAAATGTTTAAATTTTCTAAACAATTAAAAATTTTAAAATCCCATAAAAGCAGTCCTTATACCACCAATGAACAACATTTCAAACTCACCTATTATAAATAAAATATTAAGCATGTTTAGTTTAATGGCATAACTAGGTTAGATGTTAGATCTTCTAGCCCGGAAACTCTGAATTTTAGAGATTGCCATCATAAACTTTGGATATAAATATTATAGGTAGTCGCGTCATTTTAGCATGAAAAATCTGAAACCTCTTAAAAAAAGGTACAGGGTCAATTGACTTCATTTTTGTTGCAAAGAGTTCAGAACGGCATTTAGAAAAAACAGTGTCTTTTATTTTTTCTCGGAAATGTTTGGTTTTTTTATTTTCCAATAATTGTCCAATTTGAATGGCCAATTAATTTTAATTAATTGAAAAACTTGTTATCATACATAATATGGCATAAAATTAGACGAAAATGGTTACTCGAGGGTTTTCGAGGTCGCTGATTATGAATCCAAGGTCTAATTTTGTAAATTCAAAATGGCGGACCGGAAATAGAGTCAATTTATTAGGAATAACTAGTATTCGAGGGGTTTTGAGGTCGCTGATCACAAATCATCTAATTTACGAAATTCAAATTAACTAACCCGAAGCACAGTCAATTTTTCCGGGAAACCTCATATTTTTTACTTCTTTAGGCAGAAAGTATGAAAAATGCGAGTATTTCCTGAAAAATATACTACTTCCGGTCCGCCATTTTGAATTCTCTCTAACTGGACATCAGATTCGTTGTCGATAACGAAAGTACCCGAGTTTCCACTTTCAGCTCAAAAAAAAAAAAAGAATACGAGTTTTCTGGATCAACGGACTGTTATTCCGGTCCGCCATTTTGAATTTCGTAAACTGGATCTCTGACTGGATCTCTGACCCCTGAGTACTCATTTTCAGCCCAAAAACGGAAATATACGAGTTTTTCCTGAGAAATTGACTCTACTTCCGGCCAGCCATTTTGAATTATCCCAATTAGACCTCGGATTCGTAATCAGCGACCACGAAAATCCCGAGTACAGATTTCCAAGGCCAAGATATCCATTCCCATTTTTTCAGGAACATGGCCCAATTTCCGGTCCGCCATTTTGAATTTTCCAAATTGGACTTCAGATTCGTGATCAGCGACCCCAAAAACCCGCGAGAAATCCCCTTTCGTCTAATTCTATGTCATATTGGCGAATTATTGGACAAACAATTAAACCAAACATTTCCGCCAAAAAATAAAAGGTACTGTTTTTTCTAAATGCCTTTCTTTTTTTTCGCGATAAAATGTTAAAATGTGTAGTAAAGCTGCAAATTTAGTATTATCTTAAAATTTTTGATAAAGGTCTTAAGGTCTCATAAAATGAAAATATAGATTGTTCTAAATATGTCGTTGCGGAAAGTCTAAAAGCAGTGTTTTTTCTAAGAATGCCAAATATTATTTGACAAATACTTTCCAGTGCAAATAAACATTGATTTTACAATATTGAAAGGTTTATTTTCTTGTCACTCATTCATTGAAATGTATTATCTAATTATAAAACTGTAGAAAATTCATACTGAAATTATATTAGCTTTGTTTCTATAAGTGCTTATACTCCAGGAAAATAACGCAACATAAGGTGCAAACCTCGGACTGTGAGGGAATAAGCTGTAAATTTGTATAAACCTTTGTTTTGGCATTCTGAAGACTGGTAGAAAAGTCTCATATAATCTCGTACTTGCGTCGTGAGATATTCAAGGTCAAAATACGTCATTTAAGGCTATTATAAAATATTGTAGATCATAAAATTATCCACAGTTTTTATTTCAAGTATTTTTTCGTATCATCAACCATTCTCGAGATACAGCGCGGAGAATGGCAAGCGAAGCACATATCAGAAAATCGCCAATATTTCAAAAAGTTGTAACTTTAACCCCTACAAGGCTAGAACTAGACTAGAAAAAAGGAAATTTAATTTTACATAATTTGACGTAAATTGATTTGGTGTTCCATTTGAAATAAAAAAGTTTTTGAGGTTTTAACTCGACAAAATGTAACGTCAAAATATAACACTTGGTATACTATTATAGAATTTATTTTTATTACAAAGACTAGCTCATCTTGCAGTCTTTCTACGCGCCAAAGAGCAAATAAGGATCTTCCACACGAAGAAAGTTATAACGGTTATTGTAAACCGTTGCACCTATCAAATTTATTATAAAATGTAAAATATCTCCGAAACTGCTCAGTTTAGGTATAGGGTGTGCTACACGTTTCGACTCAGAAGTTCATAGTCATTTCCAGAAGCCGAAGATATCTAGGGTGTTCCATTTAAAATGAGCGCTGTATCTCGAGAATGGTTGATGATACGAAAAAATGCTTCAATTGATTTGTATATGATTTTATGATCTACAAGTTTTATAATGACATTATATGACGCATTTCGCATAGGAAACGAGATAATTGCGAAAAACCTTTGACCATGAATATCTCGCGACAGAGACACGAGATTATACGAGACTTTTCTACCAGCCTTTAGAATGCCAAAAAAGCTTCATACTTTACAGCTTAATCCCTCCCATTCCGAGGTTAAATCCTTACTTTCCTGGAGTATAGCACTGTTTTTAAACCGTCAGGAGTTTGAGAGCACAATAATTTAATCATTTTGCGTAAACTCCTGACTGGCTTTGCTAAGCACTTCTGGAAACAGACTTAATAAATTTTCATTTAACCCATTTTCTAACCGATATTCATCCACAATAATAAATATTTGGGCCAATCAAACTAAGCAGAAGGAGATAATTTTTTATAAGTAATTCCCATTGGAAAAGAAACCCTAGAATCATATTCAGTACATGTGAAATATCAATTCTAAAACCGCGCTTCCAAAACAAAGTTACAGAAACAAAATAGCGGAAGTTTTACGTAAGGAAAACTGTGAAAAAGTCGATATTTCTCGTTTACCTACGAATGTAACTTTTTCATCGAAAAAAAGTTTCAAATAATAGTTGTAGGTATTTAAAAAACCTACAAAATGGCGCCCGCTGAATCCAAATCCGATTGTTAGTGGAGTAGATCTGGCAGACAAAAAGGGGTGAAAAACAAGTGCATTTTAAAAAAAAAATGTGGCTATCTTATAGAGTAGAGGCCGACTTCCCCCACTTCCCTGACATTTTCACATCCGAGATCTAGATGGTGTGGGAGGGGAGGGGGAGCTATTAAACGTACGGAAAATCGGCTATTCTCAGTTTGCGCGCGATCGGGGAGACGGACAAAAAAATATTTCAGACAAAAAAGAAAGGTCTCCCCAAAGCGCGTAAACTGGTTTTTGGTTTTTTTAAATCGGCCAATTAGGGCCGAAGATATTTCTGTTTGAAGGGATTGAGTTTCAGGGTAGAAAAAGGGGTCGGTCAGGAGGTATGAGGGGTGTTTAAGAGATAAGGGATAGGGTTAGGATGGTAATTTTTTTTTTTTGTGTTGTTTATAGGAAGAGGTCGAGGCCGCGGAGGGAGCTCTCTAGGGCAATTAGGGAAGGAGAGGGAGGGGAGAACGCGCAAAAAGGTAAAATGGCCATATCACCGGTTCTAATAGGGCGACTTTGAAAAATCAAAATGGAATTTCTTCCTTCTTTGAGCAGTTATAATGTTGGATAGGCAGGAAATAATTTTCGCCGAAAATGCAAAAATGGGGGCAACAGAAAAAATGTATTTTTTCAAAACGATTTTTTTTATGAAGGGGGTGAGTGGGGGGGATAAAATGCTCCTAATAAACGGGTATTTTCATCCCCTTTGAAAAATGAATGAATGGAAAAAGAATTTTTCAAATTCCTTCATTACGACAGGCAGGGAGACAACTTGACGTTTAAGCCCTGCAGAAGGGCAAAGGAAAGTCCTACGCCCTTCTGCCAGGGCTCATTTTAAAGAGAACAAATTTCTCTTTTTATAAAAAAAAGATTCAATCGGACAGCAACTTGCGCTAGTTAGACTTATAAATTTATTTCTTTTCATTCAGCAGCTGCAGCGGCGGGAGAGTAGGCGTGGCCTCTACCCTCTACTCACTCGCTGCTCTCACTCACACACACACAAAAGGAAATCGAATGTCAGAAAGGTAAGTCTGACATTTTACCTTAATAAAAAAAATCGTTTTGAAAAAAAATACATTTTTTCTTTTGCCCCCCATTTTTACGTTTTCGGCGACTATTATTTCCTACTTATCCAACATTACAGCTGATAAAAAAAGGAAGAAACGCTATTTTAATTTTTTTAAATCGTCCTACTAGAACCGGAGATATGGCCGTTTTCCTTCTTTACACGTTCCCCTCTCCCTCTCCTTCCCTAATTGTTCTAGAGAGCTCCCCACGCGTCTTTGACCTCTTCCTATAACCACCCACAATAGAAAAAAAAATGACCATCCTAACTCCATCCCTTATCTCTTAAACACCCCTCATACCTCCGGTCTGATCCCTTTTACCACCCTGAAACTCAATATCTTCAGACGGCCATACCTCCGGCCCTAATTGGCCGATTTTAAAAAACCAAAAATTAGTTTACGCGGTTCAAGGAGACCTTTCTTTCTTATCCGAAATATTTTTTTGTCCGTCTATCCGATCGTGTGCAAACTGAGAAAAACCGATTTTCCGTATGTTTTACAAATGCTGGCATTTGAAAAACAAGTGCCTACTCCACTATGTTAGATGTTTCGGAAATTAAAAGATTTTTTAATTTTGCAGTAACTTTTGCAATAATTAATTTATGGTATCAACAATCTCAGGAAATATGCGTTATAATGGCTTAAAATGTGACCGTAACCCGAATTCCAATGGATGAATAGTGTCCGAGAAATTCAGTTGTTTATTAAAAAAGTGATATTAGTAACATTTGAATTCCCCAAACTGAGGCGGTTCGATTTCAATTTTGCAAAAAGCTTTCTACTCTGCAGGAGTTGTACTATCACTGAGCTCAAAGCCGAAGTCAACTATTTCAATTAATTTGCTTAAAAACGCAGTTGAAGATGATGCATATTTCTTCGGTATAAATAAATGTACCTAGTAACTTTGTCAATTGTTGGTATATCGAAATGTAAAGTAGATATTCTGGTATTTCTTTATACGTAAATTGGTATTTTTAAACAGAATTAATTATTTATTATCTTCACAGTCAAGAGATATTATTAAAATTTGTAAAAACACAGAATTGTTTTAAACTAGAATTATCATGGTTTGTTTATTTAAAATAGATCAGTAATCTGTTTATTGCTGTAAACACACAGCACGTGTATTTTTTTCATTCCATTTGTCTTTTCAATTTCCCCAACTCATTGTTTTCGCTGTAACTCCGATACATAATTATGTTGTTTTTCTTTTGTCACTAATCTCATTTATTTCACCCTTATCGGCCTGCTCTATAACTAATCTCTAATTGATTTTTATCAACAGAGCATTATTTACAAATCCCTATGTAGTTGGCCAGCAGATTTCCAGTTTAGACTAGATCAAATATACGACTCACTTTAAGAAATAGAGACAATTATATAAGTAATAAAAACTGAATTTAATTATTTCACTCATTAACATAGTCAATAAAAGGTCATTTTTTGAGATCATTGCACCAGCTAAATTTCATTATTAGAATTGTATTGAAACATTCTTTATAGGATTTTGCAAACAGCAGAAAAAATAACTATCTATAACTAAAAGAAAAACTTTGTGTAGAAATATTAATGAAATCTTTGCATTCTTTCGATAACCTGAATTCTGGTTATGCTAGCAAATTAAAATCCTAAAATGAATTTGTCTAATTTCTTATTTGAAAATTCTCATTCTAACACTAGCATCCACACAGTCCCCTACGGCCATGCAGATTAAACTAGTATCCACATAACCCCCTACGATTATGAAGATTCAGTTAAAAATGAGAACAAAGGCCTGAAATGAATTTATTTATCTACCTTGTCTTAAAAAAATTTTCAATCCAATGGATTACATTTTCATGAAATCTATCATTCTGTTTCCTGGAAATGCTTAGCCTTTGAAACGTTTTTCGCCCTTATTCTGGAGCTCATCAGAAAGACATAAAGCCATTCATAAAGATGTTTCATGCAAAACCAAGACAATTTCTATGAATAAGTGTGAAATGATTATATTTGACATTGACTGATAAAAACAACCTCAACTATCTATTAGCTAACTAGTATTGGAGCCTATATACTCTATGCATGTTTAAAAATGAATTATTATTTGTTTGCTTATAATTGTATTGAAACATTCTTTATAGGATTTTGCAAACAGCAGAAAAAATAACTATCTATAACTAAAAGAAAAACTTTGTGTAGAAATATTAATGAAATCTTTGCATTCTTTCGATAACCTGAATTCTGGTTATGCTAGCAAATTAAAATCCTAAAATGAATTTGTCTAATTTCTTATTTGAAAATTCTCATTCTAACACTAGCATCCACACAGTCCCCTACGGCCATGAAATCTTTTCATTAATATTTCTACACAAAGTTTTTCTTTTAGTTATAGATAGTTATTTTTTCTGCTGTTTGCAAAATCCTATAAAGAATGTTTCAATACAATTATAAGCAAACAAATAATAATTCATTCATTATTAGAAGTAATACAACTCACGTTTTATTTCGTGAAGTATTTTCCGCAAATACAAACATATGCATATAGTTATAAAATTCGGTACAACATTTTGAAAATCGGTTTTGGGTCAAGGAAGAGCAGAATACAGAAAATCGTGTTCACAGTAAAAAATAAGTGGTTATTTACACCTATAATATCACTTTTTCATGGACACATTGTATATATATATAATTCAAAAGCATTCTTCTAGAGGGCAGAATATTTACTAAACGAAATATTTCTGTCAAGCTCTATGAAACCTTATTTTCATAGTAACCGGATTGCAAATCGAAGAAATGCAAGTCACATTTTTTCACAAAACGCTTGGTTGCGAGCCAGCAGTTCGAAACTGCAGTCTGCAAGTGGTCTGGAACGGCTGGCACGAGATTTTCTTTAATACAAGAAAAAGAGTTATGGCAATATTGTCTAAATGTTATTTGTGGCATTATCTTAATTTCTTTCCTTCTTCAATTCTTTGGGAATTTCACTGCCACATGTATGTTTTCTTTCTAAGCGGTGCTAGGGGAATCTACAAAATATATCACAATTAACCAGTATGTTACTGGTAAAAAACCTCTACGCCCGTGACGTTTACGTCAAAGGATCAGTTAAAGGTTGGTTTTGATAAATAAACAACACAAATAAGTATAAAAACTTGAAATTAAATATTTCGCCGACGTTTCGGAAATCTAATCTGTTTCCTTTCTCAAGGCTTTTTTTGAAAAATCTTTTTTGCTGTGTATGACAAATACACAGCTCTAAGAATGTTTGTTATATTCAATATCCATAGATACTTACTATTTACATAGAACTGTTGATATAGTTAACAGTTTTTTAGTTTCTATACAATGTTAAGTTTGTGAAGTTCTTCTTTTAACATTGGCAGCCAAGTTGTACAGACATCTACGGAACAATTCGACACGCAATTATCCTCATTCAATAATATTATCGCGGATTCTTTTATTTTTCTTTTTTTGCTATCTGCCTCTTTTGTTAAAATTTTTGCCGAGTCCCAGTTTATTCTATGTCCGTTCTCCCACGCGTGTTCGCAGATCTTGGACCTCTGAATTTCATTTTTTCTGATATAATTTTGATGTTCGCCCAATCTTACACTAAAAGGTCTGGATGACTCACCCACGTATTGTTTGTTGCACTCACACGGAATACTATAAATGCAGTTTTTTGAATTTTGCTCGTGGTTTGTTGGTTTCGTCTTTGTCAGAATAGATCTTAAAGTGTTGCTTGTTTGAAATACCGTCCTAATATCAAATCTATCACCGATGCGGCGCAACTTTTCGGATAATCCGCATACATAAGGAATTAACGCTGTGTAACGTTTTTCAGGTTTTTGTCGTACCTGATTGCTATTTTCAATATTTATGAAGGTTTTATCGACAAAACCCCCAGGGTATTGGTTATTAATAAGAACTTCCTTTATAAACCGCTTCTCATTGTTTAGTATCTCATCATTAGAAGAAATGATTTTGGCCCTATCATACAAACATTTTACAACACCCCTCTTAACGTGCATCGACTGATTTGAGTTGAAATTTAAATATCTGTTGGTATGTGTTGGTTTTCTATAAACACTTGTTTCAATTGTACCATTTACTCTTTTAATTAAAACATCTAAAAATGGTAATTCATTTCTAGTTTCCTTTTCTAAAGTGAATTTAATGGAAGGTTCTTTATTATTTAAATGATCCAAAAAATTATCTAGTAACTCAATACCATGAGGCCAGATTGCAAAGATATCATCTACGTATCTCCACCAGATAACCGGTTTGTATGCACAATTTTGAACATGCCTAGTCTCAAAATCCTCCATAAATATATTGCTTAAAATCGGTGACAATGGAGAACCCATTGCCATACCGAAATCCTGCTGATAGAAATCATTTTCTAATTGAAAATAAGTTGTTTTTATACACATAGTTAAAAGTTCCATTATAGTATTTACACTCAATTTAGTTCTCGCTTCCAAATTATTTTCATTTAACAATTTGTCTTTGATTATTTTTAAAGTTTTGTCTACTGGGACGTTAGTGAACAGACTAACTACGTCAAAACTAACCATCAGATGTGTATTATGAATACTGTTTTCATAAACTTTTTCGATAAAATGTTTACTATTTTTTATATACGAGTCAGTATTTCCAGATAATGGATTAATAATTTTAAGCAAGAATTTCGCCAAATTGTGGCATGGCGAATTAATGGAACTAACAATTGGTCTTAATGGGACATTTTGTTTATGTATTTTCGGTAAGCCATAAAAATGAGGAGGCTTGCTATAATGCGGTGTAAGCTTCCGTCGTTCAAAGTCATTAAAATCATTTTTGTATTTAAATAAAGTTCTATAAATTTTGCCCTCAATTGATTTTGTTGGGTCTTTACTTAATTTTGAGTATGGTACCATACTCAAAATTAAGTAAAGACCCAACAAAATCAATTGAGGGCAAAATTTATAGAACTTTATTTAAATACAAAAATGATTTTAATGACTTTGAACGACGGAAGCTTACACCGCATTATAGCAAGCCTCCTCATTTTTATGGCTTACCGAAAATACATAAACAAAATGTCCCATTAAGACCAATTGTTAGTTCCATTAATTCGCCATGCCACAATTTGGCGAAATTCTTGCTTAAAATTATTAATCCATTATCTGGAAATACTGACTCGTATATAAAAAATAGTAAACATTTTATCGAAAAAGTTTATGAAAACAGTATTCATAATACACATCTGATGGTTAGTTTTGACGTAGTTAGTCTGTTCACTAACGTCCCAGTAGACAAAACTTTAAAAATAATCAAAGACAAATTGTTAAATGAAAATAATTTGGAAGCGAGAACTAAATTGAGTGTAAATACTATAATGGAACTTTTAACTATGTGTATAAAAACAACTTATTTTCAATTAGAAAATGATTTCTATCAGCAGGATTTCGGTATGGCAATGGGTTCTCCATTGTCACCGATTTTAAGCAATATATTTATGGAGGATTTTGAGACTAGGCATGTTCAAAATTGTGCATACAAACCGGTTATCTGGTGGAGATACGTAGATGATATCTTTGCAATCTGGCCTCATGGTATTGAGTTACTAGATAATTTTTTGGATCATTTAAATAATAAAGAACCTTCCATTAAATTCACTTTAGAAAAGGAAACTAGAAATGAATTACCATTTTTAGATGTTTTAATTAAAAGAGTAAATGGTACAATTGAAACAAGTGTTTATAGAAAACCAACACATACCAACAGATATTTAAATTTCAACTCAAATCAGTCGATGCACGTTAAGAGGGGTGTTGTAAAATGTTTGTATGATAGGGCCAAAATCATTTCTTCTAATGATGAGATACTAAACAATGAGAAGCGGTTTATAAAGGAAGTTCTTATTAATAACCAATACCCTGGGGGTTTTCTCGATAAAACCTTCATAAATATTGAAAATAACAATCAGGTACGACAAAAACCTGAAAAACGTTACACAGCGTTAATTCCTTATGTATGCGGATTATCCGAAAAGTTGCGCCGCATCGGTGATAGATTTGATATTAGGACGGTATTTCAAACAAGCAACACTTTAAGATCTATTCTGACAAAGACGAAACCAACAAACCACGAGCAAAATTCAAAAAACTGCATTTATAGTATTCCGTGTGAGTGCAACAAACAATACGTGGGTGAGTCATCCAGACCTTTTAGTGTAAGATTGGGCGAACATCAAAATTATATCAGAAAAAATGAAATTCAGAGGTCCAAGATCTGCGAACACGCGTGGGAGAACGGACATAGAATAAACTGGGACTCGGCAAAAATTTTAACAAAAGAGGCAGATAGCAAAAAAAGAAAAATAAAAGAATCCGCGATAATATTATTGAATGAGGATAATTGCGTGTCGAATTGTTCCGTAGATGTCTGTACAACTTGGCTGCCAATGTTAAAAGAAGAACTTCACAAACTTAACATTGTATAGAAACTAAAAAACTGTTAACTATATCAACAGTTCTATGTAAATAGTAAGTATCTATGGATATTGAATATAACAAACATTCTTAGAGCTGTGTATTTGTCATACACAGCAAAAAAGATTTTTCAAAAAAAGCCTTGAGAAAGGAAACAGATTAGATTTCCGAAACGTCGGCGAAATATTTAATTTCAAGTTTTTATACTTATTTGTGTTGTTTATTTATCAAAACCAACCTTTAACTGATCCTTTGACGTAAACGTCACGGGCGTAGAGGTTTTTTACCAGTAACATACTGGTTAATTGTGATATATTTTGTAGATTCCCCTAGCACCGCTTAGAAAGAAAACATACATGTGGCAGTGAAATTCCCAAAGAATTGAAGAAGGAAAGAAAAAGAGTTATGGCAGTAAAACGTAAGTATTTGAATCAGTGTAGAGAACACCCTGTAGAATTAGGTTCGACTCTGAGAAATCTGAAAACTAGTTCAAGGATTTGACCAACATTTAAAGTAGTACTCCCTTTGTCTTTACTCGTCATGTGATTAGTCGAAATGTGCCATAGAGATCCCCTAACAGCTTTGAACTATAGTCTATGGATTCAATATGTTTGCCTCTTGGTTGTCATTATATTTCATTAAAAATATGACGAATTCCGCGAACTTTTAAGTTTCTGCAGCTATACTTGTTTAATATGTGTACCTACTTCGTTCTTCGTTTTTTCTAGATGAACTGCTTTGAAAATATATCTTTATGTGACATTAATAACGAGATTTAATAAGAAAGGTCCGTATACACCTGGGGATCCCTCAATTCTCGAAATTATTCCTACGGGAAATTGCTACTTTTTCCCATAGGAACATGCAAATTGTATTCTTGACTGGTCCTATGAGATTATTTTGCGTTTAAAATCAGTAAAATTACTTCACTTGGTCAGTTCCAGTAGGATTGTGATTTCCCGTGGGAAAATGAAAACTTAACCTTTAAACTGTAAACTTCATTTATTGTAATGTGTCATCACTTATGATAGTGGCAGTTATTTTTAATAAAATTCAACCAAAAATACCAAAATTGCAGTTTTAAGAAATTAGGCAAGGGAATAAATATCGAAAAACAGGTTAGGACCCTGATCTGTCAATGGTTCTGCGTAAGAAAGTATCCTTTCCAAATCTTAAACAATAAATCTTATGTATTTTTGGGACTGATGTTGAGTAAAAACTACACAATAATTTTCGTTCATAGTAAACGGGTCATATTTATACTACGTCAGGATAACCAATTTACACAATTGGAGAAAGTAGAGGCTATAGACAATTTTGCTTTGAAAGCAATTTTAACATTAATAAATGATAAATTGTCAAATATATGTAAAAACCTAGGGTAATATTATTTTTGTCACATCTGAACAAGTTACTTACTTCTAAATTGAATGGGTTTCCTTTGCTTAGGAACATGTAAGTCCAAACATTTGATAACATTGACAGAAAATTGTAATATATTAGTAAACACATAGGTTTAATTAAGTTCCAATGGGAATTACATTCCTAAAGTGCTCGAGATGATCAAATTGTTCTTTTCATGGGAATTACTGGTGGAAAAGTATTTCTCATTGGAATAATTTACCTGTGAGTTCGAGAATTGGGCCCCAGTAAATACTAAGAACATTTGATCACTGAGTATACCGAATACGATTCCATTTTCATTATCATGTTAAATTCCATTTTGATTTTGAAAAATACATTGTGAAGGTAATTGAAACCTCTATTGAATAAGATAAAAAATATACAGGATGATACTTAAAATAAAAAATGGTTGGCTAAGTGTATTTTTACGTCTGGTTGTGTCAAAAATTTTTGTGCCAGGTAAGCTGCCCACTAATTTCAGTTTATTGTCTTGAAAAATAAATGAAAACCTGGAAGTGTACCTGGTCTCGTCAGGACGCGGTATATAAACTACCAGCTAGTAAAAAAAAAACACTTTTTTAGCCGCTTCTATAAAATGCTATAATTATTTTATGTGTTGTAATAAGGTGGCCATTCCCTAGAACGGGACATCCGATAGGGAAATATTTATTATTTTTGGCCATAACTTTTTTTTCTTAGTACGCATATTTTAAAAAACTATAAGAGTACCTAAGAAGAACCATAACAAGACTATTACTATGAATTTTCAGTCAATAATTTCAGTGGTTTGCCAAATAGCTAGATTTGAAACTACGAAATAGGAAGGTTAACATAATTTTAAATTTAAATCTGGCTATTTTGCAAACCACTAAAATTATTGAGTGAAAATTAGTCAGTCTTGTTATGTTTCTACTTAGATGTACCCTTATAGTTGTTTTAAATATACGTACTAAGAAAAAAATGTAATGGCCAAAAATAATAAATATTTCCCTATCGGACGTCTCTTTCTAGGGAATGGCCACCTTAAGGTGTCGTTTTATGACCCTTTGGCTTGCTAGAATTAATATTCGTTACGTAAACAATTTATCAAAAACAACGGCTCCCTGTGACTATGACATTATGAGTAATACCACTATTTTACCTCGTTACACGATAACAGAACTGCAACATATCAAATATTTCATTTTTTGGTGTAATTTATCATTTGCCAAATTGGCAAACATAAATATGCGTGTACATGCATGGATCATTGCTTTTCGAAAACAAAACTGCAGATAATATTGCGACAGGTCAGTGGATGTGTAGGTAGACTGTCATAATAATATAAATTACCAAGCATAATTGGTATTTTTATATTGTACGTGATATCTAAATATAAAAAATGTGCTGTAAATAGATTTTCGCAATTTGAATGATCTTTGATTTGATCTTGACGCGGTAATTTTAGAAATAAAATATCTATATTCATCGAAAATTGAATATATCTTTTTTTTATGTCCAGATTTGGAAACCTCCAATTTTCCATACTGTGCTCTCAAACGAATACAACGGGAGACTATTCTACAATTTATAAATCCAATTGGGAGGAAAGAGTGACCGCAGAAAGAGGCGAAAAAGCGTCTTATTTTGCGGTCAGTCTTTAGAGGTATTGACAGATTCTTACATTATATTTGTGTACATATAGTGCCATATTAACGAAGTTCCTAGGGAAAAATAGAGGCAAAAGGTGGGGCACATAATTCTACTTCTCATGTATAGGGTAGAGGTCATAGAGGATCGAAAAAAATCGTACTGTTATACCTAATTTATTATTATATTTTAATTATAAAATCCAAACTTTAAATTTTAAAGATAAACAATTGTTTTTCTAAAATAGAATTGAGGAAATGAATATATTACTAGCAAAAATACTCGTAATTATTTCAAACTCTTACTAAAGACTTATACAAAGATAAGTACAAAAACATATATCTTTCTAAACAAAATACTTTGCTGGCTACATGCCACGAACAACATTGAATTATAAGAAAGAAATATGCACATTACGTACAGAAAACTGTCACAATAATGTTAGTTTTAATTTTAAATTATCCTGTTCAACAAAACCAAAAAACAACTAAAGACAAAAACACTTACCAAAAACTTTGAAAACTTTCACAGACACGTGTTTCTGTATCCTACACAAGGATACTTCTTCAGTGCTACTTCTTTCAAAGTTGAAAATGAACTAAACAGTCACTTACCAGGCAATAGGTATTTATGCAATAATTATTTATGGTTCTAACGAACAGGATAATCCAAAACAGATTCCGGAGAATTACCAATACAGGTACAATCATAAAACATAATCAGTATTTTTGCTAGTAATATATTCATTTCCTCAATTCTATTTTAGATTACTCTTACATTGTAGGGAATTTGCATTTGCATTTGATTATGTTTTATGATTGTACCTGTATTGGTAATTCTCCGGAATCTGTTTTGGATTATCCTGTTCGTTAGAACCATAAATAATTATTGCATAAATACCTATTGCCTGGTAAGTGACTGTTTAGTTCATTTTCAACTTTGAAAGAAGTAGCACTGAAGAAGTATCCTTGTGTAGGATACAGAAACACGTGTCTGTGAAAGTTTTCAAAGTTTTTGGTAAGTGTTTTTGTCTTTAGTTGTTTTTTGGTTTTGTTGAACAGGATAATTTAAAATTAAAACTAACATTATTGTGACAGTTTTCTGTACGTAATGTGCATATTTCTTTCTTATAATTCAATGTTGTTCGTGGCATGTAGCCAGCAAAGTATTTTGTTTAGAAAGATATATGTTTTTGTACTTATCTTTGTATAAGTCTTTAGTAAGAGTTTGAAATAATTACGAGTATTTTTGCTAGTAATATATTCATTTCCTCAATTCTATTTTAGATTACTCTTACATTGTAGGGAATTTGCATTTGCATTTGATTATGTTTTTAATTGTTTTTCTATTTGAAAGCAGTCTCAAAGGTTTTTCGGTTATTTAAGACATTTACTCTACAGGTCAGTAGAGAGTACTACACCCCCTCATCGTTCAAAACGCTGTTTTGACACTTAACTCGCTCTCTCCCACTTAAGGTGATCTGATTTTATTAGTTGCAAAATTGCATATAAGGGGTCCTAGAAACTTTATTTTTGTAACATTGGAGGTAAGATGTTGGCAAATCTTCAATTCAGCTCGATGTACAAAGAATACTAACTTCAATGTGAAAAAAAAGTAAGTACTTATATGCCATATTGGTGTGTCCAAGCGAGAATCTCAGAAGTTTCGTCAACAAACATATACATATGCAGCGACAGTCAGGCAGCCTTGAGGGCTCTTGTGTCAAACAGAATGACTTCAAGGCTGGTTTTAAACTGTCGGAATATTTTGACAGAACCATGTGAACGCAACTCTGTCAAACTCATATGGGTGCCCAGGCACAGAGTTATGGAGGGCAACGAAGAAGCGAACCGGTTGACGGGAGAAGAAGGTCCTTTCCTTAGCCCTGAGCCAGCTATTGATCTGCCAAGTCTGATTGGGTCAGAGTTACGAGGTTTAACAACTATTGGGCTCAGGTCCCTGGAATGAGGTAGTCGAGGCTCCATGTAGAAGGACCCTCGACTGACTCAACCATTAAGTGGTTGCTTGGGCTCGATAGAGAAAAAGTGAGACGGATAGTAGGCTTAATAACAGGACACTGTCCTCTGAACAAACATCTTCGTACGGTGGGGTTGAAGGGCAACGCTATTTGTAGGATGTGTTGAGTGGAGGATGAAACCACCACTCATATTCTATGCAGTTGCACCTCTAGGTGCGTCAAGATGTAGGCATCTTCAGAGGCAATTTCTGCAGCTAAAGGAACTACGGGATCAACACACTGCTATCCTTTGTTGAGAGTACTGGTCTCTTCTAGGAGATTCTATACATCGCGAATGCACAATGGACCGACAGACCGAAGTGCTGCTGATTATAGGTTTCTGCTGGCGTTTATAATAATAATAAGTGTGCTTAAAGACGGAACTTCACAAATTTTGTGAAGCCACTTCGACAAATACAAATCTTGCAAGATTTAACGGGCTTTGTTGACTTTATTAATATTTCTTTATTCACCTGTACCTTACACACTTTCAACAAAACAACTCTGTGCGTGAAAGAATGGCGAAGTAAAAAAATGGTTGGAAAATATTCAACGCATGAGAAATATACACATATCTTAGGTTCAAATGGTCATAACTTTTGTCAGTATGACAGAAAATAGTTAAATAAGATTCCAGTACATTTAAATCCCTTAATAAGTTGGTAGAAGTCCACGTTACCATTAGAAGCCTTACTATACCTGTTCTTGCTTTATCCGTAGAATTGCCAATAGCATATTCATGGGTTATTTATTTACTTTAGTTGAATAATCTATGTTGTTCATTAAACTAACATTATTTATTATAAATAAATAATTTACATCATGTCTATCAATTAATATAAAGTAGTAAAACAAGATACAATTTGAAACATATTCTTTAGAGGATTTTGCAAACAGCGGAAAAAAACTATCTATGAGAACTAAAAGAAAAACCATATGTAAAAATATTAATGAAATCTTTGCATTTTTTCGATAACCTGACTTCTGGTTATGCTAGCAAATTAAAATCCTAAAATAAATTTGACCAATTTCTTATTTGACATTCTCATTATAACACTAGCATCCAACATAGTCCCTTACGGTTATGCAGATTAGACTAGTATCTACATGACCCCCTACGGTAAGAAGATTCAGTTAAAAATTAGAACAAAGGCCTAAATTGAATTTATTTACCTAATTTTTTTCATTCTGATTGTATTGTTCTCATTTTTAACTGAATCTTCATACCGTAGGGGGTCATGTAGATACTAGTTTAATCTGCATAGTCGTAGGGGACTATCTTGGATGCTAGTGTTATAATGAGAACGTCAAATAAGAAATTGGACAAATCTATTTTAGGATTTTAATTTGCTAGCATAACCAGAAGTCAGGTTATCGAAAGAATGCAAAGATTTCATTAATATTTTACATATAGTTTTTCTTTTAGTTCTCATAGATAGTTTTTTTTCAGCTGTTTGCAAAATCCTATAAAGAATATGTTTCATTTCTATGAGCAAACGAATAACAAATAATTCACTTTTAAACATGCATCGAGTACTAATATACGATTCAAATGTATTGGCCCCTCACTTTAACCGCGAATATCTCAGAAACGGAGGATCAGAAAAAATTGAAAAAATTATGTGTTTATTATGAGTCTATTCTAAATCAATCACTGAAATTTGAATAATGTACATTGGGCACTTTTGAAGTTCTGCTAAGTTTTATTGAAAAACGTCCTACTTTTTAAGGAAATTTTGAACATATGTACCAGTTTTAGATCCATTATATCTTAGAAAATATGCATGTTATGTAAATAATATTTTAGACGCCGATAAACCACGGCATTTCTTGTACGAGGAAATTTTTTCATAATTTTTCATTTTGAAATTTTGCAGTTATTCTCAAAAACGTGACGTCATGTTTATTCGGTTATCAATGTATTTAAAATTTTTTTGATAAAATAGTTAATTATATCAAAGCATTTTCAAAAAAAAAGAATTGATATATGTCAAATATTAATTTAGTTATCAAACATAAAGGATAATATAATTGCAAGTTTGCTATAATATTATCTATTATTAAAATCCTGAAATGAAATACCGTGTTTTATCGGTGTCTAAAATATTGTTTACATAGTGTGCACACTATTCTCAAAACGTGACGTCATGTTTATTCGGTTATTTATCAATGTATTTAACAAATTTTTGTTAAATTGGTTAATGATGTAAAATGTAAGCATTTTCAGAAAAAATAATTCGTTTATATCTTGGGAAATATGCATATTTCCCAAGATATAATGGATTTAAAACTGGTATGGTCACATTTTCCTTAAAAAGTATTACATTCTTCAATATAATTTAGCGGAACTTCAAAAGTGTTCAATGTACATTATTCAAATTTTTTCTGTTTTTTTCTGCCCCTCCGTGTTTGAGATATTCGCAGTTAAAGTGAGGGATCAATACATTTGAATCGTATATTAGTTAGCTAATAGATAGATGAAGATCTGTTGTTTTTTTTATCAGTCAATGTCAGATATAAATATTTCATACTTATTCATGGATATTGCCTTGGTTTTGCATGAAACATCATTATGAGTGACTTTGTGCCTTTCTGATGAGCTCAGAATAAGGGCGAAAAACGTTTCAAAGGCTGAATGAGAGATTTTATGAAAATGTAATCCATTAGAATGAAAATTTTTTTAAGACAAAGTTGGTAAATAAATTCATTTTAGGCTTTTGTTCTCATTTTTAATTGAATCTTCATACCGTAGGGGGTCACGTAGATACTAGTTTAATCTGCATAGCTGTAGGGGACTATGTTGGATGCTAGTGTTATAATGAGAATGTCAAATAAGAAATTGGACAAATTTATTTTAGGATTTGTTCGTACCGTTGTCTTTAAGTCATTTCCATCTCTTTTTTATTCACAGACAGTCGTTGACAAACAAAATACATACCTACATTCTGGTCGAATTGAGAACCTCCCCTTCTTAAAAAAATTCTATTAAAAATAAATAATATCACAATGGGACATAATATTAACCACTCTAAGAAATGTAGTTAAACGTCCACAAGAAAATACTATGATATAAATCAGATGTAGATAGTGTAAGAATGCATATAGTGCCGCTTAACAGGTCGAGCTACCAAAGTGCCAGATATTAACTTGATTTATGCATATTTTTATGTATTTGCGGTTAAGTTTTTTATGTGTACGTGGATGTGTGGAAATGTGCATGCAAAAATGCAAAACACATCAATCACGAGCGTATAACAAGCCTCAAAGTGGGTGGATAGACAGGTCATGAAACCAAATAAAAATAGATGCTAGTATTATATTTATATTGACAGATCCATGGGATAGATAGATATATTTGGTGAATGTCTGCAGTAAAACAATAAAGATATTGACAGCTCGCTGTTTATTAAATATTCTATAGTCGCAATAAAATATATCTACAAACATGTTTCCGATATTTTATAGGCTGCAGAAAGTATTTCTGAGCATCAGCCTTTTCAACAATGAAATTGTTTTGATGGCCGAATTAGTTTTTAGCCCTTAAAGAAATTAAATCTGCATCAAGAATGAGCACTGATGAATTATGTAATGAATATTAAAAAAACGTGTCAAAATAAACAGTCAGTCGAAAATTGTAGTGCCTAATAATTTCATTTTAGCACACGTAAACAGGTTTATGAGTACTCAGGTGCTTTCTTGGTATTACACGAGGTATGGTACAGGAGCCAGCGTACAATTACCTGACACATTTGAAACAGCTGGAGACTTTCTTAGTAGTTCAAACCTCACTAAATAACTCAAAATAGACCATTCTCGGTCGCGTGAAGGACATACAAAACCTCATTTCACATTAACTATTCAAAACACACATATTTATAAAAAATACCTGTTATAAAGTGTTTTGAATAAATCCTAGCATTTTTCAGAAATGTTTGGCTTAATTCTCCCCGTTTTAGAGACCTTATCCTGCTTGTCGGCGTTCTTTTGACAGTTTTTTGTTATTTTCTCGACAGTCCTTTAAAATAGCAGGAATTCCAAAGAAACGAACGTTGTCTCTTTTTCCCCTATTACCACAATTCACTACTGCACAAAACGAAGGCATTTTCGTAATTTTTGCAAATGAAAACAGCGGCTATTAACATTCACACACAATAATACAGGGATCCAAATGAACAATGAGTTGTCTGCCCTCCGCGCAAAATGGCGCCGACGACAGCATGATGTCAACCAAAAATAATCAATGTCTTTTACAGTACAGATATTTGTATCAAGCGAATATTTTTTGTATCGATTATTTACCACTTAATGAATACAAAAATACAATTGGCATACGTCCCGGTAAGTGGAGATCCAGCAATAAATATCCTAAACCTGCAAGCTATGTCACTGGGTATGACAAAGCAGTATCAAACTGATTTTTCTGTTATCGATTAATTGCCACTTAGTTATTACAAACATTCAGTTGGCATACTTCCCGGTTACTGGACGTCCAGAGGCAGGCATGCATCCCGGTTAGTGAAGGTACAGCGGCAGACATATTTTCAACCTGCAAGATACTTTTAAGATGATTAGTAAATGTCAAGCTAATTTTTGTTAAATAACAGAGGTTTACAAACAAAAGGTTCTGATATGGTGATCTAGACCATGATTACTTATTTAAAAGTGAATTATTTATTATTTGTTTGCTTATAGTAATGAAACATATCCTTTATAGGATGTTGCAACAGCGAAAGAAAAAGTATATATGAAACCTAAAAGAAAAACTGTGTATAAAATATATTAATGAAATATTTGCATTCTTTCGATAACCTGACTTCTGGTTATGCTAGCAAGTCAAAATTCTAAAACAATTTTGTCCAATTTCTTATTTGATATTCTCATTATAACACTAGCATCCAGCATAGTCCCCTACGGCTAAGCAGATTAAACTAACTAAACTATGACCCCCTACGCTATGAAGATACAGTTTAGGATGAGAACAAAGGTCTAAAATGAATTTATTTATCTACCTTGTCTTAAGAAAATGTTCGTTCTAATGGATTACATTTTCATAAAAGCTCTCATTCAGTTTTTTGGAAATGTTTAGCCTTTAAAACGTTTTTCGCCCTTATTCTGAGCTCATCAGAAAGGCACAGAGCCTTGGTTGGTTGATCAGGCCATTCGAAGAATATTTACATCGCTGGATAATGACCTTGGCAGAATATGTTACGATATGTTGTAAAACTTCTAAAATGTGTCCATCAAGCAGGAAAACTTCAAAGGTATTAAAATACGTAAATCGATAAACTGGGAAATTTGTAAATTAATCCCTTATTGAATCAGTAAATGGTGAAATCGAAAACTTTAAGAAACATGAAACGAATTTAAGTAGGTTTCAATTTTAAAAAACTTCATTTTAATCTTGAAAAAATAATAAATAGGAATAGTCATAAAATAGCTATATAATAAATCGGAATATATCAGAAAAGGTATATCAGATAAATCAGAAAATATCGGAAAATGTCAGAAAAGGTACATCAGATAATATCAGAAAATATCGGAAAAAGGTATATCAGATAAATCGGAATAGATCAGAAAATATCAGAGAAGATATCGGAAAATAAATCAGAGAAGATATCGGAAAAAAATCAGAAAATTCAATCCATAATCTAAAAGAAAATGGGAACGTATTAATATCAATTTAGATTAAAATTTGAGACAAACTACTTACATTCAAATATCCTTTTTAAGCGACTGAATAATAAAATTTAAGCCGGTAGGTTAAAACATGTCAACCGCTCGAAAACCAAACAGTAAGAGAGCGTATTCGATTTCACTCGATACAATATTTTAAATCGTTCCGATGGTGCTGACATCTCGTGTCTAGGCCTATCACTTATTTCAACACGGAAACGGTTTCTACAATCCATTAGAGATGGAACATTAACGGAGTATTGTTACAAATATGAAAAGGAAAACCTGGGTTTTGTTGTACAGCATTTAAGAACCAGTTGCAATATACTAGCCTCCTGTCGTTATCATCTCCATAAAGATGTTGGTGTATTTGGTATTTATAAGACCGAAACTTATGTTTCTTTAAAATTCTCACTAATGTCGCATTCCATTGACAATTCCCTTGTTGATGTTGTTGGGTGTACCATCACAAATCCTAATACATCAATTTCTTTGTCCTCACTTACAATAAATGTTTGATGGTCATCTTGTTGAATGGGTTCGTTTCTTAATTCTTGTTCCACTCTGGCAAACAAGTGTCTGCTTGGATGACGTCTGTTGGGATATCGTTGCTGATACAGTTCTTCAGCTGCAGTTGAATTTTTGAGACGCTCTCCATATATCAGTAACATATCGACCTTTTCATTTCTACTAAAATTATTCATTTTCTTTAATTTTTACTCAAAGAGATTTCCGCAACGCTTTATTTTGTATCTGTCTGACAGCCGATATTGTTTTATTACATTAAATGGCTACTATGATTTTTTCAATGTTATTAGGTTACCAGATTTACACAGGAATGTGCCATTTTAGTTTCCAAAGCCCACTAATCTATTATCTATTAGCCACATGTTTATAGAAGCTTGGTTGCATTGTATTTTGGCTGAAGTCTCAAATATTTATGAGCGGATTTTCAACATTTTGGTATCATTAGATTCGTATGAAAATGAAGTATTTAAAAATGCTGGTGAACGATTAAATTCCCATTTAAAAAAACCGAGTTAGTGGGTAAAAATCACATTTAAAAATTTTAAACGCCTCTAGAGAATTAAGTAATGCAATCATATTGCTCTTTTTATTTTTATAGTAACGTAGCACACAAACTAAAATATATTTTGGGCACCACAACACTTTGGATTCAGAAATAGATTTTTTAATAAAATGTTTAATGTTTATCAAAAAGTGACCAAAATGTATTGTATTCAAAATTTCCTCTAGATTCCAAAAATGTAAAAATATATAGGGTGTTCCATTTAAAAATCGAAAGTTGTGGGCATTTCCGGTCAAACCGGATGTGCACCAAACTTGATTTTTTATTGAAAAATGGCATTTTAGTCGTGTAATAAGGCCTCCAAATTTCAATTTTCTATTCCAAATATTTTAGGAAATATCGGGGCGAGCGCAATTCGTGACTCATCCGGTATATGTAAAGGAATTTTCTAGAACAAAAATTTGTACGCCTGTAATCGTCAAATTAAAGTTGTCCGATTATCTCAGGTCCAGAAATTAGACTAACGTCAGATACTAGACGCAAGCTCCACCCCTGTGCTGTACGTACGTATCTTTCCAAGAGCGAGACAACTAGTATTAAGTATTATGAACTTACTGCAAGTTTAACTGTGGTGTTTATTAAAAATTCACATATATAATTCAGCAGGAATATCAGAAAGCCGATTTGTTTAATGTGACAAATGTAAACATTCAAATGGTCTTTGACTTTCTAGCAAGCAACGCGAATCTAGACCAACTTTAGAGTTGAGTTAAAGTTAAAGAGGTACGGTATGTATTGAAAGCTTTTTCTCAGGCTTGGAGAATACGTCTAAGGTTCTGGTTCTTCTTTTACATGTTCCATAGTTGATGGTCTCTCCGGTTGATACATAAATAATAAAGAGTGACTTTATTTAAAGCCTGGCTCTGCCACGGCTGCTTTAGCCCAACCTAGTCATGTTTACAAATTTTGTAAACATACAATATTTTATACTTTATAACTAATTGCAAGATTATATATGTTATTATTGTATAAAGGTAGCAACGATAAGCTGATCTTTTTTTACATTTAAAAGTAGAGGTAGTTACTGGTGAAGATGAAACTATAAGTATATTTAAATGTTAATGTGCATTAAAATATGCTTTAAGTTTTCTTAAGTAATTTTGTATATATTTTGTGGAATGTGGTATGTTGTTATAAATATTAGCTGAACAATATTAAAATGATCCCTTGCATGAAGTACTAGAGTGAGGGGGATGTGTAATATGTGTATATTTCCCATGTTACGAATGTGGACTTTTTCCTCAAAAATAATTTTAGATCTAAGGTATGGCGGGTTGTTGGTGTGAATAATTTGATGTATAAATCACGAATAGTGAAAATTTCTACGTACATGCATTTTCTTCCATGCTAATCAGTATCCATATAATCATAGAAGGGGGTAATATGTTCTCTACGCCTAACATTAGCAGCAAATCTCGTACAAGAATTTTGTACAACCTGTATTCTATGTACATCATAAGCTGTAAGACACGGCCCATAAATATTGTCACAATAATCTAAGACGGATAAATTAATGAATCTGCAAGCATTAGTTTGACATTAGTGCTAAATATATACTTATATTTATACAGATATTTCAACCGACCATAACCTTTTTTGATAACATCGTTAATGTGTGGTGAAAGAGATAAATTACTATCAATAGTGAGACCTAAGCTTTTACAACTATCTTGATATTTTATCAAGAGATATTCACTTGAACTTTAGAACACGTATGTATTATAACGACGCACAATGGGGCCGAAAGCAACATTTTTTGGAAAAAAATCAGAAAATTCTGAAGGCGGCCCAAAATAGCCTCACGAGTACAGAAAAATTAATTTAAAAAATAAGACTGATAAGTTGGGGTGGTTTTCAGAGGGTAGAAATCGAAACAACTCAGTAAAATTATAAAACTCCAGGAATTTATAGAATTCAACCTCCGAATTAACAAAAAAATAGTGAAAAAAATCTCTTTTATAAGGAAAGGTAGTTTTTGGGGGTGGAAATCAAAATAACTGTAATAATCCGGAAATTTCGGATTTATATAGAATTTGACGCGCGAATTAAATGAAAATCATTTTGATGACATCGTTGGCGTTGGTTCTTATCCAGGAGATGAACCCAACGTAAATAAATTTAAAGAAAATAAAATAAATGAGCTAGGGCCAAACATATATGGCTATATTCTATCAGTGTAATAAAAATTACATTAATAATTTAGTAATATTTAATAAAAATACATATATCTAATTATTCACTTTCTAATGAGCTTCCTAAACATTCGGAACCATCAGTACTGATAATGGTAGAAACAGTCGAAACATTCGAAGTAATACTAACATTTGGCGGCATCAACAGGTCCAAAACAGTTTTCTCAAACATAACATTCCTCCACTGGACACTTTGTACGTTCCTCGACAATTTTTTTTCATTTCAAACACTTGATCTTCTAATATAACGTACCCAGTTTGTCTCATCTTATCAAATAATGTTTGTCTAGTTAAATATATACCCATAGAACTAAATCCTGCAGTAAAAATAAATTAAATATATTAAGTATAAGAAAGAGGGTGATTTTTCGATTTAAACTTTAACTTATTTAGGAACTTATAAAAAAAAATGGCGCAAATATGCTCATGATTTTCTTTATTTTCCGGCAAGATCAACCTATAAATGAGCAAATAAATTCAAAATTACAGACATGATATTCTATGATATCAACTAAAACTCTACCAACAAAAATTGTTACATAGATTCTTAAGAATTTTTAAACTGTTTTTGTTAATCAAGATTAAAAATTATTATTTAACATAATTTAACAACTATAATTATAAAATGATTAACTTACCTGTAGGTAACGACGCCATGTTAAAAACAGCAAAATATTTGTAAACACTAAAATAAGATTGCAAAAAGAACATGTGTCTTACCCCACCTAAATCACAATAAGTTCTGTTAGTCACGAGGAAGGACAAGTTTCGACTGGCATGGTAAGAAAACATTCGTGTTTTCTGTTCTTCCTACTACAGTACAGTACTTAGTAGGCATTTAACTTTCGAATTGAGGCATTTATGCTGGTCTCTTATTATTTTTTTATTTGGAGTTTTTTCCAAGAGTTACTTATTTTGGCCCCACTGTGCGACGTTTGGAACTAGATTATATTTTGAGATTTCATTGAAGGGTTGGGTGTTAAATAGGGGTATATAGGAGAAGCTTAGTAAAGGAAGCTGGAAAGAGTACAGGAACTTCAAATTTTGAGTGCATACTAGAAGAAAAAGGCCTCAATTTTTTTAATAATATTTTTCAATCCCCTACCACCCCCACTCCATTATTAAAAATGTTGATAGAATAAAATTGAGATATTCTCTTGAAGCTTGGACACGTATGTATTATAACGACGAGAAATATGCTAATAAGAGTCCAGAAATATCATTTTTGGCGTATTTGCTAGAAGCCAACATTTTAAATTATTTTCTATGTCACCTACCTCAAATATATTAAAGTTCTATGGCTATTTATTATTTCCACATACTAGCGTGTAAAATAAATATATAAGATTCAACATCTTGCCTAGAGAGTTGTCAACTCTAAAGAGTTGAATGGGAAATCTGGAAGTGGAAATAATGATTCCTTGGGCAGCAGTTTTTATCTATAACTTTTTTCTCGAAATAAGCTGCAAAAAATAATATAGTTCGTGTAAATTGATATTTTTTATTAAATATTAGTCAGATCATAAACTGTTAATTTTCGAAAGAAATGTTACCAATAAATTTCTAAGGGCTAGTGAAAATTCACTCGCTTTTACCTGTGGGTTTGTCGCATTCTAGCATAGACTTAAGAAGTAATACTCGACATTTGTGAGAACCTTATCAAAAACAAAAACATTGTCGTAAAATAATAACCCCTAAGAGTTTTATATTCATATATTTTTTATTTGGTTTCGAATTGTTTATGTAGATTTAGCGTGACGATACAAAGTACGTTCCTTTTATACATGGTTGGTTTTAATTTGTGATGGGTTGATCTTAACAACAAGATGCATATTTTAATGGCACGCCCACAATACGATTCAGTTGTCCTTTTATTCCACCATAAAATAAAATGAATATAAACTTTATACAATGCTAAACAATGTGATGGATGTTTACGGTGTCTGGCCTCTCGTATATAATAAAACATTTAATAATATTCCCTATGTGATGACATGTTTCCGTATTGCCTTCTGCATATTGATTTTATTATGTCTTTAATAAAAATCGTATTCTCTTCGATACGTAGTACGGTATGTCTTGTTTGATTGTATTGACTTTTTTCGAGATACGACGCATTATTCTGTTTATATCGCTTGTTTATGTCTAGAAGATGCAACACAATATGCTGGTGCTATTAAAATTTATTTATTAATTTTTTGTCACGTATGCGAAAATTGTATTTTAAGGCCATTTCAGCAGTTTTAGCTCAATTTCCATATACAGGGTTGGGCAAATACGTGGAAACATCTGATTTGTGGCTAAACTATGTTTGTTTAAGAAATACCCTTAACAAAATTTATGTAGTATTTTTATTCTATTCAGTGATGTACTTTGATTAACAACGGCCACCTTTTGTATTCACGATATAATGTCATCAGCAGTTTTTGTAAATGGATAACCCTGTATATGTTTACATTTTCAGATAGACAATTTTCATCAATTATATGGTATAGACAAGGCTCGAGAGTTTTATCTCGGCGCCAGAGACGGCTCTCTTATAGACTGAATTTTATATTGCAAACACTCTGAAACAATCAGAAAAACGACGAAGTAGTAGAATGTTCATTATTGCCCACTATAATGTATTTTTAGTAAATTTAACCTAAAACCGGCAATTGTTGTTACAAAAACATGTAATAAATATGTAGCAAATAAAAAGACAATTTTGAATCAAATAGATACTTTCCTGTCTAAAACGTGTGGCGTGTTTATTTCATTATTTCCATAATAACTAAATATAAAAACCCAGTTAACTGCTGGCTACATAAAACATTTTTCTCAATAAATTAAACCATTTTTATACAGGGTGTGATTAGTTTTATATCATTAAAAAAACTGGTGGTAGGGAATGACAAGACAAACAAAAGAACCTTATATAACCTGTGGTCTAAAGCTCATAGTTTTGAGGAAAAAAATAAACAAATATTTCGCTTCAATAATTTTTTTTTAGAACTGCTGGATTATTGAGGTAGGTTTAGATCTAGATCTGATCTGAAGAAAACTATACTCTAACTGTCCCTTGAGCAATATTTTAGTTACTGTGGGTGTTTCGTTATGTACACACGTCCAATCCGCCGTTCGTTGTTTTTGTTATTTTTGAATTTCGCGTCATTGTGTATTTATAGTTAAGATTTATTTTATTGACTTACCGTTCAAGTTGTCAAATTCTTGATTACGTACAGACACAACTTACTTGTTCGTTCTTTTTGTATTCCTTTTTGGCTTTTGTACCAAGTTTTTATTTTATTTTTCTTTATTGACAACGTTAGTTGATAATTTAGTGTTTAGTGTTGAACGAAGTGCGTATGTACTTAATTCGACGTACCGAACTGTGTATTGATGCAGATGCAGAGATTTTGAATCATTTAGGTAGGTAGTAAGCTTTTAACCCAGGACACTCATTTATGTTACAAATGTTAATAAACCACATTTAAATTTACTAAATTATAAACAATCCAATATTTTGTTCCAAATTAAAAAACACACATGTAAAGAAATGCTCTGTTTAAACCTCTATGGCCATTATTTGCTTGCAATTGTGCACGAAGAGAACGAACTATTTACCTCTTTATAATTGCCTCAGTTCAGTTGAGGCGGCCGATGATTCAAGGCCTTTGCATTGACACCGCAGACCACCGCGTGTGCCGGCGAGTACTTTTTTATGACAATTTAAAAGTTGTATAATTGGGAACTACAAGTCCATTGGCCAAGAAAAGCAGTGGTTCTCAATTGTTGTCTACCATAATATTAAAAATGTTGACCTAGATGAGTTTTTTTCAAAGTGCCCCTAGAGGGAAAAGTCATAAAGGTTTTTTGTTTGTCTAGTCGGTCTCCATTACCAGTTTTTTTCAATGACATGAAACTGATTACACCCTGTATAATATTAAATCATACAACAAATAAAGTTAAGGATTAATGGCATAAAACTACCGTGTACCGTGATAGTCAATTTTATTTCATTTTAAAATGTTATTGCATTTGACCCTGACCGAATGTCAGTATTAGATTCCAGTGTATGGCGGTACTTTTATATGTTTTTACTAATGCGGTTTTATTATCTCCTTTAATTAGTCGACGTAGCCGAAATTGTGCCACATTGCCTTGACAAAATTCCTTTTTGCCTAGATATACTGTGGTAATTCTTGGCATTTACGTCAATATTTAATAAAGGGAAAGAATAGACCCTCCAGTTACGCAGTTTCGTAGTGTAAATCTAGCTATATGTATGTACAATAATGTATATATGAAGTGATGGTGTGTTTCCGGGTGATTTCCCGTGTAGTTGGTAGGCTCCTGTTGGAGCCATGGTTGTCTGAACGACGTTACGGCGGAATCGCATCACCCACCAAACCCTATATCCGCAGCTCGGGAATTTTATCTCGTTAACATGAAAGTCAGGGTTGGCTCTGCCAGCGAGGGAAGATTTTTATGCAAGTGTGACATAATATATCTTACCTTGTACGTTTTTAGGGAATTCCGTAAGATCCAAAGTTAATATGATCAGTTTATTATAACTCACTCGAAGAGGAGGTATTGGGAGATTGAACTCACATTATCTCTAGTTTGGTCCAGGGTATGTTACTTACATTTCACTCACTATCACTTCCACCAAATCTAAATTAAAATTCCGTTGACTGTCACTATCAGTAGAGCCACTAGCACTCATATGCTTTTGTGAGGAAATAGATCTATTAACATTTGTTTTACATGTCCAAAAAATTGTTTTGTTGCAACTACTACAATAAAGACTTGTTCGATCAAATTGCAGTTCTGGAAAATCGCGAATCCACAAGTATACTGCACCCTGAAAGGCACTAAACATTTTTTTATACCGCCTACTCTGTATAATTTCACTCTAGGTTAGTAGATACATATATACATTATTTTGTTTCTCAGGTTTTCACGGGTGTTAAATGAAGTGTTGGTGTGCTTCCGGGTGTTTTCCCGTGTGGTTGGGTAGGCTCCTGTTGAAGCAGTGGTTGTCTGAACGACCTTTCAGCGGAATCTCATCTGCCATCATCAGGTTTTCGCTGAAAGCTGCCTACTGCTGCGGCCGCTACTGCTGCCCCTCGTTGCTCGAACCGAACAGTTCAGTTATTTTTTCTGATTTTTGCAAAATCCTCTAAAGGATATGTTTCAATACAATTAAGCAAACAAATAATGATTCACTTTTAAACAAATATTGGATATTTTAACCATAAAATACGGAAGTTTTTACTGAAACATTTCTTGTGAAATCACTAAATCAGTCTTGTTTTACAAGTACGAATTATTGCCAATCTTTTAATTGGCTTGCATCATGTAGAGGCATTAAAGCAATTCAACATTTTAACGTAACCATATATACATTACTGTGACTGTTTGTTTTGTCTAGTAAAATAAGTATATCTTTACTGCACATTATGGTCCACAATAACTTGCAAAAAGTGTCTCATGTCGGGTAAATACTACATTTCACTGCCTTTAAATACTATATCACAATATAGTCGAGGTTCACCCGGTCGAAAATCGTTCTTTGAAAAAAATAAATAGTATGTTGGCAACTTTAGAGGGCTGCCCGGAAGTTTGTAGGTTCTACGGATTTTTGTACGTCTGGTTTCACTACGTCCGATTTTTGTAACTAATGACTTGCATTGAAAATGCGAATTTGCTTCATTTCTTCCACATCCATATAGAGGAGTGGAAGTATTGTAATCGTAAAGAAAATTATTATTTTTTTTTAAGTAGGTTTAGAATGTCATGAAACGTCGAGATTTTAAATTTGAACGGAAAAACATGTCTGTCAAATTCTTTTGACGTGTAATGCTAATATGATCAAAAGCTCCTTAAAATGTTGGACATTTCTCAATATCACTTGGCAGATTTTTAATATTTCAACGTTAAGTTGTCTTTCAGCGGTTTTTGACATATTCGGGGTTAAGGGAAATGCTCAATATAACAATGATATATTAACATCCTGAAGAGAATCAAATCACTGTCATTAATTTTTTTTGGAGTTACGACGAAGTATGTTGAAAACTTGAAACATTAACATTTTCATTTTCATTAACAATGTCGTGATTAGCTACATGAGAAAATAGAACGACCGTACAGTCTTGGAGCTACCATATAAGAAAAACACGCGAGCCCTAACATGCGTCTCTTCACGGCGAACGGTGGGATTTTTAATTTTAAACCCGTTTTTTTACTCTAGATCATTTTTGAGAGGGACGTAGCATAATGGTGTTGAAGAAGTCAAAAAAACACGAGGCTTAACAAGTAGGGCTGCAAAAAATATGTAACGGTTTCTATCTAAAAAAATTTGAAGAAAAAACTTTTTGAGTTGCGAAAAAAGTATATTTTCAAATGGCTGCCAGAAGTTTGTTTGTGGTCAGATTGATTTAAAATTTTGACTGTCCCCAAGAGATTTTAAAACCACGTTTGAGCCTTTTGTTGCGGTCAAAGGGTTGTTATCTTTGAAGTGTAAAAAAAATTACCCTACATTTTCTTGCACTTCAAAGGGTTGTCAAACCGCAACAAAGGATTTAAACGTCTTTTTTTTGCAGCCCTCCGTCGTGTGCCAAAAAAATATTATAAAAAGTACATACCACGAGCATACTTTCACAACTTTTAAATTATTAGCTCTCGCTTTTTTTTCATGCTACCACCTCGATCAAACTTTCTGCGTTGGTATCAATTGAGAAGTACTGAGCTCTCACATTTCCATTTCATGTTAGATATTTAATAAGTAATTACGTTGCGACCTGAACAACTTAAAACGTATTTTTAAATTTTTGCGGTACACCTACACGTTCTAATTTATGATTTATGAGTTTATTTCCACTGATGTAATAGCGAATCAATCTAAATTTAGTACAATCAGATGTAAACTTGTAAAATTAAATGTAAGAGCTTTTTGGTATTCTAAATCGTTAACACTTTTTTATGGAAATGCGAATTAGTACCAAATCTAAATAAGGCACATTTTATAGGCGGTGCGCCCACATAAGCATTGAAATATAAGTAGTAAATTAAATAATTACTTAAATATCTACTTTTTGTGATGCTGTCATGTCTTGACGTGACAGAGTTTGATCAACCTGACTGACATGATGTCATCGATGACATCACATGTGTCAATATGACGAAAATAGAAGCTATCCATTTTTATTTTCAGCAGTCGCTCTGACCTGTCATGAAAATATTTCGAGTGATGCGGAGTTTTGTTTTATTTACGTAGTTACAATGACTGATTATAAATTATTATTAGGGAACTGATGGACAATAACAATGGTCCGGGTTTATTAAATTTCATCTTTTCACGGGTGCACCGATGGGACAGAATTTAATTTAATTTGTAAATAAATATGTTTTGATTGATTGATTGTATCAACTAGAAACATGATTAATTCTCTGGCTTAGAGCATAGTAGACAACAAAGTAAATTAAGATTTTTTTTTGCAGTGGAAACTTCATTTATAAATTAAATTAATTATTAAAAAAAATAAGTTGATATTTGCTAGTCATGGCTAAAAAGTACCCAACTAACAAAGTTGCTCTATGCATTTAAAACAATACTACAATTTTATTTTATTACTGTTACATTACTGCTCTGCAAAGGCTATTATGTTTTATTAAAACCGCCAAAGTGATTATTTAGTCTTCGCAACTAAATCATCATATAAATAAGTGCTAAGAATGTTCTTATAGCTAGATTATAAAACATTTTGTAGAATTAGTTTTTCGCTGTTTTATAAACGTCTATATAGCAATTATGTTAGGATGTTTTTGCTCACGGAACAAAACTGATTTATAACAAACTTATAGTAACTTTTTGGTCAATTTGCGAACATCTATAAAACTATTCTTTAAGTATTAATAAAATAATTTTATTGGCATTTTTCTTAACACAGTATTATTTCTGAGAGCACACTGTATTCAGCCGTAGCTGCTAAACAATTGTTATATAAACAAAGCACACATTGCTCGCATAAAACATTTATAAAATAGTTAAAAAGCCTAAAATTGTCCTTAAAGTCTATAATATGTTCTGTACCATTTTTATAAAACATGGGTAGCTGCTTTTATGCGCCATATTGTTTTCTCATTAACAGCGATCTTTTACAGGGCTCTGTCTTCTTGGGTCGTTCGCCATGTTGGATTTAGGATAACGTCACATAATTTATCGTATTCTACACGTGTGCAAAATTTTAAAGCTCTAGCTCAATTAGAACTAGTTGAAATTCTGATTGCAAGATATGTTTACTTTCTTACAAGTGAAGCTAAATAAAAGCTTTTAAAATAGTTACATATTTGAAAGTATACAGAAAAATACCATTTAATTACAACTTGTATTTTATTTATTTCATACTGACCGTTGTTTTCTGATGGGAAATCCTCATAGTTGATTAAAAGGCCATATCGGGTAAAATTATTCCGAACAAAATATTAATGGAAATTACCTTTGCATTTTGCAATACACCCCTGGTCTAATTACAAAAAAAATCGGTAAATTTGAAATATATTGAGAATGTCATGAAACGTGGATATTTTAAATTTAAGCAAAGAAAAAAATTTTGCCATCCATTTTATACAAAATGTTCAAAATTTCATATTTGTATTAAATTTAAAAAAAAAAATGAGGTAGGTTTAGAATGTCACGAAACATGGAAATTTTAAATTTGAGCGAAAAAAAATTTTTTTTATTATCTGTTCCCTGTGTATTTTCCAGTGAAAGTCAAACCATTTCTTCGGGGGCAGTAACATCAGCTACCTACCAAATTTGACTTCTCCGTCAAGTATTTTTTTAGTTAATGCACCGACAGGCAGACAGACCGACAGACAGACAAACAGACTGACTGATTTTTTCTATGGCCCATACCAATTTGTGGCATTTTCACTCTGAATTGAAATTTAAATATTTTATCAAGTACTGTTTTATTGGCTAAAGGAAAAATTTACCTTATACCATTATATGACTATTTTATTTGCTTATTATATATAATTATGCTATGCTACATTATTAGTAATTAATGTATATTTATTGTATTGTCTAATACAATATGGAATAACTATTAATAGTCAAATCTATGTTTATGTTCTTCATGTTCTTTCCTGCGAATTTCGGCCCATTTTTTCTTATTTTCTTTAGAATTTGCTGAAAAAGACAAATATTTAAATATCGGATAAATATCAGTTAAGAAAGCTTGCTAATACATAATGCATGATTTTATCACGACTCTTATATTTAGTCTAAAAGTAGTCAAGTACGATTTCTGCAGCGATTGGTAGGATCGCTAGATTTAGGGAGGTTGAGGCGTTACAGTCCCAACCAAAAGTAAGTCGAATTCCAAATCGGAACTTTTCCATTATAAATTATTACAAAAGGTTATAAGTCGATGATACCAATAATTATATTATTGTCATAAAGGCATAAATAAATCATTTTTACTATTAATTAATTATTTAAGTAGATTCAATTATTTTACTTAATGAACTAACTTTTAGATGTTTTGTCCAAACTTATTAAAACAAAAATTAATTTATGTAAATATCGATGTATTTTAGAAATTTGCTTCAGTAAATAGTTTTTAAAAAATGAGAAGCAGTAAAAATTCAAATTAAATCATTAAATAATTAAAAAATCAGTTAAAAATCATTAACGAAAAGAGAAATTTGACAATTTACAAATGTTTAATAATTTTATTTATTTATTAAAAGTCTCCTAATTAAATTGGAAACAATATTAAAATATGCATAAGACATCAATGCTTTACATAGTTAGTTTTCGGAACTGCTGACATTAATTTGGTTATTTGCTATAAATTAAAATGTACCAAAAAATTGACTGAAGGAGCCGTTACTCTGTGGTAGTTAATCATTTTGCACAAATAACTAAATAAAACTCACTACTATGTTTTCTACCATTATGTAGTAGAAACCATTGTAGTGTATATTTTATTTAGTTATTTGTGTTAAAATGTACCGTTTGCATGCTGGGTTGACATACTTTTCATAAGATTACATGTAAAAGTTTTTTAAATTTTCTTAGTTATAGTGTATTTGGGTATAAACGGTATAAACTGATTCACTCTTTCCTGACGGACAGGTCACTACAGGTCAGAGTGAACAATAAACTATCAATAGGGCGGGACATTCGCGCGGGAGTTCCCCAGGGGTCGTGCCTGTCACCAAAGTTGTACAACTTGTATATATCCGACTTCCCGGAGTTTCCGAATACCAAGCTTACCAAGTACGCCAACAACACGGCCATGTACGCGCATTCGCATAATGCACAAGCAGCGAACATGCTGCTCAGAGCGCACATGGCCCGTGCCACCGCGTATCACGACAAGTGGAAGATTCGGGTGAACGTCGAGCCGTACTCTTCACGCGCCGGTTCACAGAGAACCGCATTCTAACACCAATCTCGATCCGGGGTCAACAAATTCCAATAAAAAGGTGCGTGAAGTATCTGGGGGTTAACTTGGACAAGCGACTGACATTTAACATACATGTGAACGAGACGATACGAGAGGTCTACTCAACGTCCAGGAGTCTGTATCCGCTCCTGGCGAGGGGCAGCGGACTAAACAGACACAATAAAAAATTGTTGTACACGATGGTGGTCAGACCAGCCATCACATACGCAGCGCCGGTGTGGTGCAGCATCCCGGCCACGACAATGAAAAAACTCCAGGTCCTGGAACATAAATTTATGCGCCTCATCTCCGATTTGGGTAGGTAGACCTCCCTCAGAGATTTATATGATCGTTGCAACGACATTACGCCACTAGCGGACTACGTCCGGGAAATCTCCCAAAAATTCTACTCCTTTCAATTTGGCGATAGTCTGCTAACACGCAACATAACCCAAATCGGAATGCATAATGCTCCCTTCCAGATCAAACATCCCCTACCATATCAGGCGTTGCCTATCTTCCGGCAGCCTTTATAGCCACACTTTCTAACTATAACTTGCTCTCACCCTATACTTCGCCTTTCCCCACCTATCAATCCCTATCCTTTTCTTTCACCTCTCTGTTTGTCATTTTGTTTTATAGTTTTTGTCCTTTTTGTCCTTTTGTCCTATTTTGTTCCAAATTCATTTTAGACCGATAAAATTCCTAAAAATTGTAACGGTTAAAAATCCTAACTTTTCGCCTTCCCTACCTTGCTAACGGCGGGTAGACCGTTGGGGCCCCAAATTGCTTCGAACGGGTTTTTTCGCTGAACATTTTTCCGTACCAGCGACCAAAATTTAATCAGTGTTTTTGTGCTCTAGTCTTTATTGTGTTAATGTTAAGTATTTTAAGCCTGCTGCGCAGTGGCTTGTTCGGCATTTTTCATAAATCGAAAGTGCAAGTATAAAATAATGGATCTGCAAAAAATCAGAATCTTATTCGCATGTTTAGTATCTTAAAAACTATTACAAATCTCCATTTCGCGAAAATGGAGCGTGGCCAGGTGCTACGTCACTGTACGCATAGACTCGGCGATCTCAATAGACCTGATGCTCCTTTGTTGTTATAATTAGAAGTGTTTTTGAAGTATTGTTTGTTTTGCTCACTTCTTGACAGGGTAGTAAAATTTGGTGAAATGTCAAAAAATTACAATTTTCTCTCGCTCCTGTCGGGACGAATCTTCGATTTTGACACTGCAATTTACAATTAGGATTCATCGCCGACCTTCTCCTTTCCGTAGAGACAAACAAACTTCCACTCGGCGTATTTATTTAGTTACCAGCCTTTAAAAATTCCATGTTTTTCGACTTTTCAGGTTAAATTTGAAAGGTCCCAGAAAGCCACGTTTCTTACGTCACTTACGTCACGTATAGTGAAGTCACAAATGAGCGCTCGGTTTTTGCAGCTATTACTAATTCCAACTCTCAAGAACGGAAAAAGTTAACAATACGAAATTTTAAGTGCATAATGAGAATATCGAGTACTATATGAAAAAGTATAAAAACCATACAAAATGAATATCATGAAACAAGCCCATTTTAAGCCGCCATCACGATCCGGAGAGGCAATGTTGTATTTTTGAATTTTAATAAATTGTTTGATGATGATGGTTTGTATGAATGGTATTGGTTCGCTTACGCTAAGTGGTTGCGTTTCAGAGATATGACGCCTAGAAGAGGCATTAGGAGTGCAAAAATCAACGATGAGTAGGATGTCTAATGTGGTATAGTATCGAAGTATGAGATGTACACATCTGAATTGTATAAAAACTGAATACTGGTAGTTATTGATAATGTATACAAATAAAATTTCAATTAAAGTGAGCTAAAACGCGACAGAATTTAAATAATAACACACTTTTTAGAGGAGTAAAATAAAGTTCTTCAAAATGATTTTAATACATCTACTACCATAATTGAATGTTTTGAATTATCCACATTATGCATAGTTATATAGTTAAGTATGAGTAATAATAGCCTTAGTTTAGATTTTATTTTTTTATTTATTTAATGGCCTTATTTAAATTATACAATTATATTGCATATCAGTTTTATTTCCAGAAATTGTACGTTCATTAAACGCTGTTTTTTTTTTCATTATCAAATAAAAACTATGAATTTCTTCCTTGGAGGGAATTGGAACTTGATCAATTTCACCATTATTTTTTCTCTCCAACAGCACGTGTTGAAAAACCAATATCGATCTCTTATGAAACTCTTTAAACTGGGTCAAGTTACATATAAATCCCATATGCGACCCTCCTTTGATCTAGCAGAAATGCCGCCGATGACCTCGGACTTTTACTGTGGATTTGACACAAGATTAAATACGCTCGGGATGATTCGGATAATTCGAGTCGGAATTTTAGTACCTGATTGAAGTAGGTAATAGAGGATTTTAATCGTATAATTATAATATCTGCATCATATAGTACATTTACCTACATCGCATAATTCCTTACATTACCTATTTGTATAATTTGTAAGGCTTGTTTTAAAATAATAGTGAAATCTGTAAATTCAATCTTTTATTGTAGCTAAACCGTTTAGTTGACGTTCAACTGAGTATGAGTCTCGGCTATTTAACCTGGATATATTTCTGTTAGTGTTGCACAAAATATCGCTGTCCTTTTCAGTTTCGCATATGGGATTTATATGTGGTCCAGTTCAATAAGCTAATACATCCGCCACAACTTTTTCTCTATGCACTTATTTAAAATTATACTGCTAAGCCAGCAGTACAATCGAGCAGTAGCAATTGACTAACATAACCTCAAATTTTACGTTTTTGTAAATTCATTTTCATTTCTAATGTTTTTATTTGCATTTCTAGATTGGAACCAGTGTAACATTACTAAACCCTCTCATATAATTATAATTTTCTACTTAATCTAATCCAATTAAAAAAAGAGATCGCTAATTATAGATTGGATTTCCAACCTGTAAGAATCAGTGCATTTTTTAAAATCAACTAAATTTAAACAATTCTGTGTATTCTATATGAGAGGGTTTATTAATGTTACACTGGTTCCAATGTAGAAATGTGAATAAAAACATTAGAAATAAGAATAAATTTACAAAAACGTAAAATTTGAGGTTATGTTGGTCATATAGACAAGGCCGTCAAGAGAAAATCGGGGCCCGGGGGATAGTAACATACGACCCCCACCAATCTTCAATACAAATTTCGAAGAGCGGGATATTCCTTAGGATTGTATATTTATCTCGATTAAAATTTTGAAGAGCGAGGGGGGATGATATTTAGGATTGAATATTTAATTTTGAAAGAATTTTGAAGAACGGGGGGTGATCTTACTTGTGGAATTGAATATTTATCTCAGTCGAAATTTCCAAAAAATACAAGTCATTCGGAACTCGTTGTCCCTCAAAAGACTCCGGGCCCGGGGGGAAACGCGCCCCCCTCTCGGCCGTCCTGCATATAGATCATTTTCGATCACCCGATTTTGATACAGTCTGGAGGGCACACAAACCTAATCCAATCAGAGGAATGCAAATGTAAACAATTAGAGATGAGTTACTAGCAGAAGCAGTTTAAGCGTGTTATTAAAAAATAACAGCTTTTACCCATCTCTAAAAAACAAAATAATTGTTGTGTATGAGTTGTGTGCCCTCCACGCCACCAGCATGACGTCAACCTAAAATCATCAATAGTGCTACTGCTCCATTACAATGGCAAGTGTTGCACAGTTTGCAGAGTTTTGGTGATCATCAACTCATGGTTAGACTGATGCTTCTCAGAAAGTCGAACCTAAGAACAAAATTACGTTATTTTTGCACCACTTTAAACGTAATATTCTATATTAAACTATCATAGGTAAGAAAGTAAGTCCTAGATATGCCGTTTTGATATTATATAAGTTCTAAATTTCATATGTAGGTATCGATAATTACTTTACGAGACATCTGATGAATTTACTTCGCAGTTAGCGACTACCCACTTACATGCAAGTAAAACGAAGGGGTCCAAATTTTCTACATGTATATAATTTCATTATTCATCGCGCGGTGCCTGCAAGAGGCAAGATAATCCATGAGTACACTTTTAGAAATTTTAAGATATGATCCAGGGATGCAGCTTGAATCTACCACTTTTGAATCATATAGGTTAGTTAACTCCAATATATAATATATTAAAACGCCAAAAATTGATTTAGCAAGAAAAACGTTTTTAAAAATCATTAAAACTGTTTAAAAACTCAAATCAATCAATATGGATACAAACGTAAAACTAGGTTGTTAGACACCCCATCTGTAGCGGGCATTTAGTGACGTCAGCAGCTGATTCTCTATTACGTAAAAGAATGTAGGTTTTACTTACACAAACTGCTTATATACATAAAAATTGGTATACACCCAATTATGGCATAACAATAGTTCCTGTATATCCAGTTGTTTTTGTAGTAAAACTTATACGGAAACTGAGCTATTTTGGCGGAGAAGGTGTAAGGAAACTTCATCGGCCTTGATCCTTCAGATCCAGGAGGTGTAGTTAAAGTTTTTAACATAGCAATGATTTGGGCTAAATCCAATTTGGATATATCCAGCTTTGGTATATTCACTTTAGGTAAATTCAGCTTGGGAAAATTCTTGGGTAAATTCCCTTTGGACATGTTACGTTTGGGCATATTCAATTTGAACATATTCAGTTTGGATAACATCGCGAATCTAAAAGAAACCTACTGCTTACTAAATCAAATATTATTTAGAGACAATACTTACATCTAAGCGAAAAAAATAGATGCCAAAAACTAAAAAAATATAGTTAAAAGAATGGTTGTCTGAATTGTCAAATGGCGTTATTTGTAACTAAATGTGTTTCCATGGTTCCCTAACAATGGGCTGCTGAGAGACCAAGTTTTAGATGTCCTGAATGGTGAAGATTATAGTCTAAGGGTACGGACATACCGAAGATTCTCTGTCGGGATCGCTACATCGATGTCACTCTATGTAAAGGTGTACAGCGATGTCGATGTCAAAACGAAATAGTTTTTCCATCGCGATCAACTACTGGCATCCCGGTAACTCGCAAGTTTATTGGTTCACTTCAGATCACGTACCATTTGCTCCCAAGAGAGCACTGCGGTCTGTCAGGGACCCTATTCTTGAATTCCGGGGAGTAGGACAGCCGAGAGAAAGTGAATTATTAAAGTTTTTTTTTTAAGCGGACGTACATGAAATTTTGTTAGCAGACCAAATTCTGCAAGATATAGAGGATGCCGTCAAGAATAGGGCGCCAGATCAGCTGTCGTGACCGGTTTGTGGATAGGTATGCTAAATTTGTCATCTTTGAATTTCTGTCGTGATTTTAATTTTTCTAAAAAAGAAAATGAATGAGGATGAACTAATAGATATAGTGTTTAGTACTCCAGCTATATGAGATAAACGCCATAAATACCATAACGGGTATGTTTTGGCAAGGAAATGGAAGAAATTAGCTACAAAAATCGGATGATATTCACCTAAGTATTGTCTTTTTTGGCGAATGGGATGAGCATTGAACTGACAATTCGAAGAGTTAAAAATAATCTACCACTTTACACTTAAAGACAGTGTCTTCGTCGCTGTTGTCGCTTGTAATCATAGTTCATTATTTTGTAATTAATCCGTTGATTCAAAGCTTGTTGTTTCGTTAAGGAAAAGTAAAGATCACTGAAAGGATAGAAGATTGCTACCATCGCATCTTCAGCGTGTCCGTACCCTAAGAGCTGGCTACGGATTTAATATGCGATTCAGATAAAGAAGAGTTAAGTATTTATTTTTTATCTGTTCTAAACCCACTGAAATTTTAAGGAAATTTTTTCAACTTTTTTTGTCAAAATTATTCGTTATTATTTATAAAAGTGTACCACCATGTCTACCTAGTTATTTTTTGAGATAAGGCGAAAATTCTTTTCCGGGGCACTAATTTCTAACCAAACAGTTATTCCAAAAGAATATATCAACTATTGATTAATTACAGGGTTTGGAATAAGTAAATAAAGAAAGAAACTAGAGTAAACATTATACTCTTCGCTGATTTATTGAACTATTTATGAATGATATATCGATCTTTATTTTATGACGATTCGGACGCAGTATTATACTCTCGGTATAACTCGAGAGTATATTTCTAGTTCAAGCGAATTATGTTTGAGGGCGCTTCAATTTGTGTTCAGAAATATACATCCAATATACACTATTCAGATATGGTATAATGATGCGTCCGACATTTGGCAACACCGCACCTGATCGATATCTAGGTAGTTCTTCCTCCTCGGACGAGCGATGACTTCTAATACGTGTAAGAGAACCCCGCACCAAACATATAGGATTTTTTAACTTCCCAGGATTTTGATGGAACAAGTGGCGTTAGAGTCCCTTATTTAATGTTTTTGGAGTTACGGAGAGTAGAAGTGACTAATTTTAAATATTTAATTACCTAACCATTATACTCTTCGCCGATTTACGGCATTTGTTGCACATTCTATCGGATTCTCTTCGCAGTTAAATAAACGGGCGACGGCCTTGTCTAACTGTGAGATGAATGAAAGCTGTCAATGTTTGGTTCATAATCTTATCGCATTTGTGACAGATTTATTGCCGTTAAGTTGGTAAAGGGGACTATTGCCTAATTAGCCGGTTCTGCAATATAACATAAATATATCAATTTAATTTTAAATAATTAATAACATTTTTATTTATTGATCGATGTTGTTAAAAACAATAGAGTCTTCCTCAAGCTAACACTAAGTTACTGTCCAAATTTTACATCAATCAGACTTTTCGTTCTTAAGTTATCGTGCTTACAAGAAACGTGACGGATGGACAGACAGACAGGCGGACAGACAGACAAACACACGGACGGACACTTTGAAAGTTGTTCATAATTCGATCACCAACATGAAAATCCTGAAATGCAATATACTCTTCGTTTTGTATTTGCAAAGAGTATAATAACAGGACTTAAGGAGCACTTTCCACATTTGTATTGGAACAGGTGGCATTAGACACAGATTATGCATCCCTTATCTTACTACATATAATGAGTTAGTCTGGGAAATGGCCTGCAAAATCGACGACAAAAAGTTACCGTCTGCCACTCAGTAATCGAAGAGAGCATATAACTATAATGTTTTTTCTCTCTGAAGATGTTTGGTATGGTGGGAGAAAAAGGAGGGGGGGAGGGGACTTTTTTTATAAAACGAATGGTTATCAACATACAGGGTGGCCCATTTTGAATGGAAACACCCCTGTAAAAAATGTGTCTATTATCTGATTTTAACGAGGCTAATTGCCCTAGAGAGCTCCCCCGCGCCCTCGACCTCTTCCTATAACCACCCACAACAGAAAAAAAATTACCATCCTAACCCCAATCCCTATCTCTTAAACACCCCTCATACCTCCTGTCCGATCCCTTTTCCTACCCTGAAACTCAATCCCTTCAAACGCCCATATCTCTGGCCCTAATTGGCCGATTTTAAAAAACCAAAAACCAGTTTACGCGCCTCGGGGATGCCTTTCTTTTTTGTGCGACACATTGTTTTGTCCGTCTCCTCGATCGCGCGCAAACTGAGAAAAACCGATATTCCATATGTTCAACAGCCCCCCTCCCCCGCCCACTCCTAGATCTCGGATGTGAAAATATCAGGGAAGTGGGGGAAGTTGTCCTCTATAAGATAGGAAAAAAAATTTGTTGAAAAAAAACCACTTTTTCAAATGCCAGATTTACTCCACTAATAGGCTGGTGCCAAACAGATCATATGTAGCAAAATTGTCATTAAAGTTGGCGGCCATTCTATCGCAAAACGCTTGTCGTCCATAGTTAATCCTATGAGGTCTGATAGAAAATAGTCTCCTGTGGCGGGTGTTGCATGGGGCAGCATGAAAATTAATTTTACTCAAGAGAGATGGACAGTCTAGAACCATTTATTATTTTATATAAAAATAGAGAAGGGCAAGTTTCCTACGATTTTCTAGCGACTTTAAACCCGTTATGTTTAATCTTATGTGAAAATTGAAAGCTTGGTATGGCACACCCATTTTATAAACATAAAATTTAGTGAATCTATTTTGCACAGTCTCTAAACGATATGTGTGAGAAGTATAGTGTGGAGACCATATGACACTATTATATTCTAATATGCTACGCACTAGTGTGTGGTATAAAGTCATTGTAGCAAAATATATTAATTATGTAAAGGATGCAGTCTAATAAAACAATTTAATGAGAACCTCAAAAAGGAACTCGTAACAATTGATTATAAATAAAAAGTTTTATATATGCTATTGAGAGAAAATTAATGCGACAAAAACCCACTTCAGGTAATTCAATAAATGAGAGCGGCAACGTGAAATCTGTCTTTCGCCGTTACGCCGTTACCCTACTGAAATTCTAGAAGCCATAGAATGGAAGCCTGCATTGTATAGCTCAGCAGTAACATTCGATGGGAGAGCAACCGCATCCAGTCGTTGTTCATTTTTTAATTGAACAATTTCTGGCGCATTTGTTAAGAACAAGTATAATTATAGTGTAATAATCACCTACAAGAAGTAAATTTTCAGAAGGTATGAAAATGCAAATTTTAAAAAAAATATTTCCAATTACAATGTGATGCTATAAGTTAGCTATAACTGCATGATTGTTGCCTCTCTACCAACGCTAGACCGCTGCGTTGATAGCTATTGGTTTTAAAAATTCAAAGAACAAACAAAAAATAATACAATTTTTAGGGACGAACAAATTTTTGGAAAATATTTTTTAATACTTTTTTACATTTTTTATTATTCCGATTCAAATCCACAGGTTCAGTATTCTATTTTTCAAAAACTATTTTCGAGTTCATATTTCCTTAAGTAACGAAGAAAAAATAGAAACCAAGAAATGATTTAAAGACACTTCGCATTTAAATATCCTGTGAATATCAGCATCGATCAGGCCTTTTATAAATCATTCAATTCACATACTTTTGTTCTCAGTAATTTTTTTATGGCTTTACAAAATATTTCCTACTGTGTCTTTACCCTCGTAAACTCCAGATATTTCAATTTCTATTTATTTGAAGCCAACAAAAGGCTCGCCCAAATAATGCGTTCCAATGCCACCAACTGAAACAGATGAAAAAGCTTTCCACCTATAAATTGGGGTTTCATGCTATTTTTTACGCGTGCCAAACAAACACTTACATAAAAAATATTTATTTTGAAAATTTCCACGTTTTATTTCAGTACTGGATCACTTTATACGTGCGTTGTTAAGGTACATACGGTTTAGTTCAGTAAATATTGTCTCTGTGTTATTTATTTCTACAGGGAGTGTTAAATAATATAAAATATAAAATAAATCTTATGCTTTGTCATTGTAAAGGTCGGTGAATAAGGCTGTAGCTGAGTTGAGGCAAATTGAAGATAAGCTTATAAAAACTGTAATCTTTTTTAAATAATTATTTACTATGCCGATAATGCACATTAAGTGGATCTTTACTTTCGCTTCCCGTACTGCTTTACTACTTTTAGCCAAGAGATTTTTCGTTACATTAACTGGACGTATATAGTTAATGTCCCGAAGAAAACCAGATAATATGCGGTAACGAGGATCAAAAGGTTGGATTGATGTTACGAATAAACTGACGAAAAAGAACTTTGGCGAAGTACTACGCTTAATAAGCAACTGGGGGGGGGGGGGGGGGGGCGTTTTGCTGTCGGACGTTTTACACAGCAGAGAGAGATCCACTAGACTTCTCATAAATCATAAAAGAAACCCTGACATCTTTCATAAAGGTCCCTTTAGCAGCATATTTTGTATCTAAGCATAGTTACATCTTTTTTATAAACTATGATTTGCAACTTTCCAGGTGGTTCTAACTCGCCAAAGCTCTAATCTCTCCTTTCTAAATAATAGGGAGGCTTTGTATTTGTTGATTAATTGATTTATTTGCCAGCGTACGGTAGGCACTGCTGACACTTCCAGACATTCAATCTGGATGTTTTTATATACCTTCGGACCGGCTGCATACGCTGGATTAGATAAGGGACATGCCTGTTGCCAGCAGTGAAAGCCACATGACACATAGGGTAGGAATATAGAATGAGAAGTGTAGGTGTTTGTGAGCTGTTTCTTTTTAGTTTAAATCGATCATCATCTACTTCTTTATTCTTCTTCTGAGTCTTCTGTTTCTGAATCTAGCAGTGTGCAGTGTGTGCACCTCCTCCAGCCGGCTTTTATCTATCAACCATTTGACAGGTAAATAGCCATTTGCAAGGAAGAGCTCCGAGACAACATTTGAGACCCCTGTATACCGATCCGCTAAGGTAAAGCAAAATAAAAAGTAAAATCTGTAAAAAATAAAAAGAGACCTAGGGGAATATTTGGGACACTCTGTATATCAAGCAGACCCCAACTTCTTTGACCTGACAGATATTTTTGTATTCGTAAATAAGTCCAATATTTGACCAAGATTACTAAAACAATAAATAGAACTTATCTGTTCGTCAATGTGCATATGTTGATAGTATTTGTTATATATTAACTATATTTTGTGTGCTTTTTGCTTACTTTTTATATAGTTTAGTTAATAAAATTGTTAATGAACCAATCAGAAGACATAGTTAATATGTTGGTCTCCAAATCGATATTGCTACCAGTAAATATTTCGCAAAAGTAGTGTCTTCTGCAAAGAGGACGGGCAAGATTGAATAGTCAAGTAAATCATTTATATGCATTAGAAATAGCAGTGGCCCCAGTACACTATGTGCTATGCTATGTGTATAATATTAGTTCTTTGGTCAAACTATTTCACGTATGGTTTTCGCGTAAACTGCTAATAAAAAAAATCTAATAGGAAGTTGCCCCCATCCTTTATCTTTATTTGTTTACTACAGTTAGTATCTATTTCGAAACACGAAAAGATTTCCCAGTTGCCATATTTACCTCTGCAAATTCTCACATTTTATCTCCATAGCCTTGGAAAAAATATTTTTTACACTTAAAATTTTATATTCATGTTAACACGTTTTGTTAACAAATATGTAGTGATAACTCGTTAAAAATTAGATACCAACTGATTGTTTCATGTATGAGTTATACGAAACAATCAATTGTTTTCTTATTTCAATAATAATAATTATTATAATTATTATTATGTATCCAATATCCAATAGACGCCAAGAACGAGAAAAGTGTTCAGCAGCAACGATGTTAAATAATTATTTACAATATTAAATTACTCGACAGATCATTATGAAATTTAATCTGATTATATTCTGCCACTAGATAGTGATTAAAACAACTCAAGTTAATTGTAACGTGTAGAATATTTCCCTAGGAACAGACCAACCAACGGAGACGTATGGTAATTTTCAATAGCAACCTTAGAACTCAAAAAAATGTTCAAGATAATCTAAACATGGTATCATTTTTAGGGAATCTTCCTTTTTCAAAAAGCTATAGTTAAAATTGATTTACCAATTAATAATGACTTTTATCAGTCAAGTGACCGAGAACATAACACTACCTAACGGGTTGTGCCATTATAAAATTTTTCCAATAATTTTAGGTACATCAAAGATGAAATTTTCGAATTTTCATGGGAACTGTATCTCTATAAGTACTCTATGTAAACCTGATAACAAGCAAATAACTTTTGTTTCTCAAACGCGACAAGTTTTCTGTTTCACAAGCACCTATCACCTACAGAGAAAAAACGATAATTGTTGACTTTTGGTTGATCTTACACGTAATTTTAAAAATATTAGTTTGTGTACGGAAACAGGTGGACGTCATGTGGAGCATTTGTTATTAATGTATTTTTCTTTAAATAAACTACTCTTGTGTTATTACAACAATTTGGCCTAGAATTGTAAATAAATGTTGAATACAAATATAGAAAAAAACGTTAATTTCTTGTATTTTGATTGGTATTACAAACAATTTTAAGAGTACCCTTTTTGCAGCTCTTTCAATACTCTATAAGGGTATTCAAATATTCCGTAATTTTACAGGGTGATTAAAAATTATGGCCAGTCAAGTATTAATTGTTATGAAAATAATTGGGAAACAAAAGATATTTGATTGTTACCAACAGTATTTATAGAGGTACAGCTCCCATCAAAATTTGAAAATTATACCTTGAATATATATAAAGAAAAGATTTTTTTCTCTCACTTTAAGAGAATGTACTTCCTCAGGGATGCACTAAGGTAAGTTGGGTTATATGGGCCCAATATGAACTCAACAATCACAGGTTTCTTGTCCGGGAACTCAATTCCGGGACACCCTGTATAGGCCAGTAGCCTTAAAATTTTTCAAAAAACCTTAACACATTTTGTACTTCTGCTTCCAGAACAGAATAAAGAAAAATTGTGCCGTTAGTTGTTTCATTTCTATTCTGTAGGTATTCCATACGGGTTGAGTTAGGTTTAAAAATCTGATTTACTAATTTCGCCGATATTTTTTAACACCTTTTATATAGCTTGACCAGTAACTTTGTATGTAAAAATGTCTGCAACTCAATTTTTACTCACTTGCAAATTTCGTATTGTCTTGAAATTTTGTATGTCTGTATGATTCACATGAAAATAGATTTTGACGTTTTTTTTATAGAAAAATCCAAGATGGGGAGCAGTTTATTGTCATTTAATGCCCGATTCTACAAAAAAATTGGTATCTGGCGATTTTCGAGTTTGAAATTCAAAAATTCAAAATGGCAGCGTCAATATGGCGAATAAGTTTCATTATTCATCATCTGATTCGGGTGAAAATCGGTTATTGAGATTAGATATTATAAATATATGGTCGAAATATACCAATTCAAAATGGCGGCGTCAATATGGCAAGTAAGTTTTGTAAGTTATGGTCTGATTCTGAAGAATGGTATCTGAAGATTTTAGATGTCGCAGATGACTATATTATATTATCATTAATTAAAAAAATAGCCTTTTCGACAAAGGACACAATAAACAGGTATAAAAATATAGAAATGAAACATTTCGCCGACGTTTCGGAAACCTGTTGTGTCGTTTTTGAAGGCCTTTTTTGAAACATCGTTTGCGCTGTGTATGGGTAAATAAACAGCTCTCTAAGTAAGGATATGTTTGTTATATTTAATATACATAGATACTGGCCACTTACACAGAACGATATAGTGACAGTTTTATTTTATACCATGTTAAGATTGTGAAGTTCTTCTTTTAACATTGGCAACCAGGTTGAACAAACATCTATGCAACAATTCGATAGGCATCTATCCTCATTCATTAATATCATCGCTGATTCTTTAATTTCTCTTTTTTGCTATCCGCCTCTTTTGTTACAATTTTTGCCAAGTCCCAGTTTATTCCATGTCCGTTCTCCCAAGCGTGTGTAGAGATCTTCTGAATTTTTTGTGTAATTCTTGTGTTCACCCAATCTTACACTGAAAGATCTGGATGACTTACCCACGTAACGTTTGTTGCCCTCACACGGAATACTGTAAATCCAGTGTTTTGAGTTTTGCTCCTGGTTTTGCGGTTTTGTGTTTGTCACATTTATCTCAATCGATCTAAAAGAGATAGGAATACACAATACAATTTTTTCGTCTTTTTAGTGCACTTTTTTAACAGCGTCAGGTTTTCAAAAGCGTGTTTTTGAAATGTTTTTAAAATACTTTTTAGTGCTTTCATCAACAATAATCCAAATTCTAAGTCATGAAAAAAAGATGATTACATTCGACTCGGTACGAGGTATAAAAATTCCGAATATTTATAGCCTGACATAATGTCATCTCACGCCCTGTAATACCTCATAAAATTGGCCTATTATTGGAATGATTGTTTTGTTTACCGGAGAGCAACGTAATATGGCTCCCATTTCAGCGCATCGTTTACAGTTACGAGTCAAATAGGTCATCATGTTATAATAAGCGCAAAAAAATTATCCGCAATCAAAGGAGTGAAGTCAGCTCGAAAATGTTCAAAGAAACGGAGGCGTTTTACAGTCTCCTTAAGTGTTTGGCGAATCTCGATCCACAGCATACAAAGAAACCTCCGAGCCTTCACTTTTATGCAGCCATTTAACTTTGAAAAACCAGTTTTAATTATCTCCTGGCAGTGGCGTGCCAAAAGGGAGAGCAGACAATAACTTCCTCATAATGATAACCAAATCTGCAAACTCAGAAACATCTCTTAAAGCCAAAAAAGAAAACAGCTTTTACTTTCAATATGTTTGTGATATTAGATTAGCATAAGTGAAAATACATCTTTCGTGAAGCGATTAAATAATTTAAAACTGATAAGGAACTATTTTCATTTTCAAGCTTCAACGGAGTAGTTGGGGAGACAGCGTTGCTTTTGGATAGTGATTTCATACCGATTGATTTATATTTTCGGTAATAGATTTGATGTAGATAAGCGAGACCAGCGTCAGACGTCGCACCCGTGGCGCATGGAACGGAATATCGATTTAAATTTCAAATAATTTCATCAGAGATGCTAAAAATTCGAATTTTCAATCGTTTGTAACTAATAAATACATCGACTTGAAAGTCGTACGATGTCTCCCTGGAAAAAGGAAGATGGGCATTTTATCGGTATCGTAAATGGCACCGGCGAAATCAGAAATTCAGCGCGGCATGAATGAATAAAAAATGGCATTTTTTGACATTTCACCAAATCGATTTTCCTTTCTCTTGACATTGCCTAATGAAATAGTCGGAGACGGAGCATTGAATTTTTGGTAATCTATTACTAAAAATAAAAATCGATCGGTATGAAAATATTACTGTCTCCCTTTTGGGAGAAAATTATACAGGGTAGTATCCACGAAATCTGCTATAATTTTGGCAGTTGTATCAATTATATGCCGATTATTTATTTTGGTCTTTTAAAAGAACGTACAAGTTGGTTACCCTAAAAAGGAATTAATTAAGAAACGTTAATGGACACTAACTAATATTTGGAATCTTCTTACTATTGTCAAGGCGGGAATCTGACATATTTTTGTTAAAAAATATAACATCCAGCCGAAAGAATAATTAACCCCATCACTGTCAAGAACAAAGATCTTTGTTTGTTTTAGACTTGTCCCAAACTGCTAGAAGAACCCCATCACTGTCAAGAACAAAGATCTTTGTTTGTTTTAGACTTGTCCCAAACTGCTAGAAGAGTGCAAATTTTTGTCCTGTTTGTTACGCCTTAGAATGCAAAATATGTTTCCTTGTGTTTTTGGGTATGCTGAACACGATGCTGGTTATTATTTGGCTTAATTTTATGCCTAAAACCAAGTAGAACCTTAAAAAAATTATAATATTTCTGTTTCTTTCAAAATCTTTGTCCTGATACATTCGAGTTATGTGTGGCATTTATTCATTTATCATTTTTATAATACGTAAAAAATATATAACCATTTATTTAGATATTTTGTCTATTTGGTGACACAGTAAAAGTTCAATCTTAGTGTATGTAGTTCACCGTTTAGAAAGCCTCCAAGCCAGCTGAATGAAAGGAGTGCTTGATAAAATATGTAATAAGTGACTTGCCTGTCTCGCCCCTAAGGAACTCTAACCTTAGTCGTGGTAGCCTGGTGAACACAGTCGTCAGATTTTCATTATTTTTATTAATTAGTAATGTTTCAATACTTCCAACTTTGACAATTACTAATTGTGCATGAATGTTCAAATTAGTAAATTTTCTAGCGTGGTAAAATCGAATTTAATTAATTTTTGTGTAATTTTTTGTGAGTGAAAATATTGTAATTTCATATTGATAGAATTATGTTTACAAAAACTATACGATAACTGAGCGTGAAAGTTTACACTATTAGTTTAAAGTTATAGTGCAGGGATCTGATGCTAATTAAGAGTAAGGCACTCAGTCTTAAGTGCTTTAAAAGAGTGTTAGAATAAAATAGGATATTTTTAGGTTAGTTCTGTCGGCACTCTCGTGATTTAAACACGTAATAAACACTAAATCGTGAATTGATATTTTTCTTAAATTACAACCCAATTCTACAATAGAAATGATTTATGACCCGAATATCTGCACTCCCCGCTACTTCTCTATCATTATTAATTAATAAATATTAATTTAGAGTCGAATTACTACACATCAGATTCTGGAGTTCCACAGGGCTCAAATCCAGGCCCTCTTCTGTTTTTAATTTTCATTAATGATATTGTAGATTCCGTTAAATATTCAGCAGTTAGCATTTTCGGTGATGATATGAAAATATTTAAACAAATAGAAGAGTATCAGGATTGCTTGCTTTTAGAAGGTAACATAAGAGAATATTTAACTGGTCTGTCCAAAATCAGCTGCCTTTTAATATTAATTGTGACGTTTTATTCACCCGTCAGCTGGTGATAGAGCGATAGAACTTTGACACTCGAGGTTTGGCGGCAGGATGACAAAGCCGCTTCAGCAGGGCTTAAGTAGCTATAGTGAAGAAACGGTAATGTCCAGCGGGTCTAGGGATAATTACACTTCACACACACTACAGTAAAAAGCACGATTCAGACTATATACAAAGATTTATTATCTTAAACCTACTATTTACAACACTACTTAAAGCTTCGACTACTATTACAAAACCAGACGGACAACCAAGAGCTTGAACTAAAGTTAGGCTACTGTAATAGAAGAAAGGCGGTAATGCAGTCGGTGCGTCACAGCGCTATTTTATCAGTAGATAACTATCAAAATATTAAGATAGTTAATTTTTACCGTATTTCTAGATTTTGCATTAGGTTTCCTGACTATAACATATTTCCACAAATTCTTTAGAGTAACAGTAAATATCCTTGATTATAAATACGAAATCGGAAACAAGAATGTAGAAAGAGCGTATACAAAAACTGATCTGTGTGTAATATTCGACTCGAAACTGACTTTTAATGAGCACGTGACAAATATTTCCAATAAGTGCTATAAAAATTTAGGTTTTATTTTACGCAACTGCAAATCATTTAAATGCGAGAAAACTATATTAATGTTATATTCCTCCTTTGCAGAGCCGGATTTTGGAATTTTCCGCCCTTAGGCAGATTTGAATCTGACGCCCTTTTTCAGACAAAAACCTAGGTGGGTATTTAAACGTGTGTGTGTATTTTTCATTATAAATCATAAAATGGATAATAATAATTATTTTATCATTATTCTTTAAAAGTCATCAAATCTTTTGGCGGCATGCCGTCAGAGTCCTCGAAAGAAAATCTGGGCCCGGGGGGTAGTAAACATACGACTCCCACCAATCCTCAATATAAGTTTCGAAATGCAAGGAGTGGCATTCATAATAATTAAACTGTTTATCTCCACAAAAGAAAGCGGGAGGGTGGTATTCATATTCATTAAGTTTCAATATTTATCTCGATCGAAATTTTAAAAAGCGGTAGGTAATATTCCTTAGGATTAAATTTCCTATTTATCTCATATATTGATACGAATTATTTGGAAGTCGTTATTATTATTATTAAACATTTAAAAGTATACATCTCTCGTTTTACCTAATGCAAATGCTAATCTTCAACTTCTGGTGAAACCCGGTTTCACTCAAAATCACCGGGCCCCCTCAAAATTCGCCGGGCCCGGGGGGAAACACCCCCGATCCTCCACTCCCTCTCGGCAGGCCTGCATGCCGCCCTAAAGAATTTGCCGCTCTTGACAGCTGCCTACATTGCCTATTGGGAAATCCGGCACTGCTCCTTTGTAAGATCCAAATTGGATTATTGCTCCCACGATTTAGACTCCTTTCTATACTAGTTATATACAAATGTTAGAAAATTTACAGAAAAATGTATAAAACATATTAATTTTATTTCACAGAAGAGGTATTCTAGTAACTCATCTTTTTAAGTATAATTTAATGATACTAAATAGCAGAAGCACTTTTTATTTTTATAAACTTCTTTCGTGTGACTTAACAACCTTAAATAAAATAATCAATTGTGCCAGATGAAAGAACGCGCTTTCAAAGAACTTTTGACCAACTAGAAATTATGAACTAATGTCACCTCCCGTGAGAATGGCAAATTACAGCGATATCTAAACATATGTAATATTCAGAATGAAATAGAAATTATGCAAGCGTTTCACCTACCATGTCTATAACACAGCCCCGCAAAAAGAAAAGTTTTTGATCTGGACGACTGACCTTAGTATTCCTATGTATTTTTCAACGCTGAATCCGAATCCGAAATCAAGAAAATTCCTGTACCCTTCAATTTTTGTGTAGAGGCAAAAACATCCCTGCAATGAGATTAATTTATGAATATAACTACCTACCTATCATTAAGGAATTAATGTGGACTTCTTAAAATATAATCAAATGCATATGCAAATTCCCTACAATGTAAGAGTAATCTAAAATAGAATTGAGGAAATGAATATATTACTAGCAAAAATACTCGTAATTATTTCAAACTCTTACTAAATACTTATCATAGATAAGTACAAAAACATATTTCTAAACAAAATACTTTGCTGGCTATATGCCATGGCATATAGCCTTGGTGTAGGATACCGAAACACGTGTATGTGAAAGTTTTCTAAAGTTTTTTGGTAAGTGTCTTTGTCTTTAGTTGTTTTTTGGTTTTGTTGAACAGGATAATTTAAAATTAAAATTAACATTATTGTGACAGTTACCTGTACGTAATGTGCATATTTCTTTCTTTTAAATCAATGTTGTTCGTGGCATGTAGCCAGAAAAGTATTTTGTTTGGAAAGATATATGTTTTTGTACTTATCTATGATAAGTCTTTAGTAAGAGTTTGAAATAATTACGAGTATTTTTGCTAGTAATATATTCATTTCCTCAATTCTATTGTGGACTTTTTATCTCTCGGACTCTTCTTTTTTAATGCCCAGGGCTTCAGCGAGGGGGTAACAATTCTCCCCAAGGGGTTTATACATCCTGTGTACCACTTCTGTATCCTTCTGAACATAGAACTGCGTCATAAAAGCTTGTGGCTTACAAGCACTTGAGAATGCAAAAGGAATATGGTAGAGGGCGAATGCGGCTCCGGAACCAAGCCTCCAGAAGGGTATAAACTACCCCCATGCTGGATGAGGAACACATGGGTGGAGGGAGGTCTGGGAGAGCAAGTGTTCCTTGGTTTTACTGCAGAATGGTCGCAGTGCATTAACGAGAATCTCCTTCAATTGCCTTGACCGCATCCTGTAAGGGGCGAAAACTACCCCCCAAACCCCCAAAGTGTGTTCGTAAAACTTCTAGAACCAGAAAGATGCACTTTGGGGTTTTCAATTCTGACTGAGAAGACATACGGGAATCCAACTCGATTTTTTTCACTCTCTATATCCCTCATAGTATCACCTGTATTTCATGTCCTTTTCATTCATAAACCTCATTTTATCTTCAGTCATACATGTTTCTCTAAAATTCTTTTCCACTCAATATACCGAGTGTAACAGGATCATAGTATACCACCCCCTTTCTCCTTTAGTTTTAAAGATAATTGATTGAAATTTAGGATATACTATATACATAATGAGTGGCACTTTTTGACATACAATTGACTTTTCTTCACTTCCGGTTTCGCCGGAAGTGACACTAAACTTCGATTTTTAAATGGAACACCCTATATGTTATTGCATTTTTGAATTCTGCATAATTTTCTGAATCCAACGATGCCAAATAAGTGACATTTCAAATATCAATTTTTTTTATAATATAATTTTTAGTTTTCCATTTAAGTGTGCCATGACGGTTCCGATTTATTCTAAATGACCCGTGTAATGCTACAAAAATTGAAATCCCGTTAAAAACACTAAATTATGTGACTTATGAGCAAATAAAATTCACCAAAATTGTTTTTGGGGCAAAACTCATTTTTTTCAAATGGAACTATATCGATACCGTGGTACCATTTATTAGTACTATCAATAAGGAATTTATTCATATGTCGTATTAAGATGTGCGATAAATATAAACAAAATTACAGCTAAAAGAAAATAAGAAAATACAATTTTATTCTAATTACCTTGTTACACATAAGGTGGTTTTGGAATACAAAAAATTAACACAAAACATTAGAACAGTTGTTCAAAATGCCATTAGCGTCAATGCACTTCTGAACTCGCATAGCTCTTTCTCGAAGAACGTTCGCCAATTGCAGGGCCGTTATGCTATTAATTGCTCGTCTTACTCGTAGCTCCAGGTTTTCACGGGTTGTAACGGCGGTTGCATAGACAATATTTTTTAAATGACCCCAAACAAAGAAATCAAGCGGCGTTAAATCGGGTGACCTTAAAGGTAATCAATTGCTATCCTTGAATTATGGGGAGGAGCGCCATCTTGTTGGAAATACATTCCCTGTGCTTCTAAATTTGTAAAATTTTTGAATTTATTAAAACAATACCGAGTGTTTTTAACGCAGACTTAGAAATTGAGTTAATGTGTTCTGTGAATTCCAATCTGGAGTAGATCAGTATACCCAAATATTTAACTCTCACATGTGATAAAGAGATATTCAACCAGATTCACCTTCCGTGAATAAGTCACTTCACATTCACTGATAATTTATTCTCTAGGCACCAATTCTCAATGACATTTAATAGTTCTTCTACGGGTAACTCATCTAAAATGTCCTCAATCTCATTTTCCAGAAATCTCAAGTATCTGGCACCAGTCAGAGGTCCTTCAAATATTATTGGACCAACGATTCTACTACCGATTATTTCAAGCCAAACATTAAAACCGAACCGCACTTGAAAGTTACCCTCTCATAATAAATTTTTATTTTCTTGACACCAGTATTTTGTATTTTGTCGATTAAATAATCCCAAATTTGTAAACCTTGACTCGTTCGAAAATAAAGTCAGTCCCAAAAAATCATTATTTGGCTGCACGTTATTAATGTTATTATACAAAATCCAATTGCAATATTCCATCCTACGTTCGTAATCACTTTCGTACAAATGCTGGTGCAATTGGTAAAACCCAACTTGCCTTAAAGAAACAGTCTTATCAACTTCTAATCGAGCCAAAACATTAATTTCCGTTCCTTCCGCAATAATGAAGTTTTCTTCGAAATCTGTTGGACTCTCTTCGGAATTGATTTTCAATACGTTTAAAATTTTTCGCTGGACCTTGTCTATCAGGATATCGTCGGCCATAAAGGTCCATAGCTGCAATGACATTTTTTTTACTTTCCCCATAAATAATCAACATGTCCACTTTTTCATCTCTTGTATAAATTTGCGGCATTTTGAACACAAATACCAAGAATTCTAAACAATTTTTAAATACACAATAAAAACACCGTTAAACTAACAAATGTTTTCTTAACATTTAATTAGAACAAAATTGTATATTCTTATTTTCTTTTAGCTGTAATTTTGTTTGTATTTATCGCACATTTTAATACGATACATGAATAAATTCCTTATTAATAGAACTAATACATGATATCACGGTATCGATATGGTTCCATTTGAAAAAATTGAGTTTTGCCCCAAAACAATTTTGGTGAATTTTGTTTGCTCATAAATCACGTAATTTAGTGTTTTTAACGGGATTTCGATTTTTGTAGCATTACAAGGGTCATTTTGAATAAATCGGAACCGTCATGGCACACTTAAATGGAAAACTAAAAATTATATTATATTTAAAATTGAAGTTTGAAATGTCAGTTATTTGGCATAGTTGGATTCAGAAAATTATGCAGAATTCAAAGATGCAATAATATATAGGGTGTTCCATTTAAAAATCGAAAGTTAGTGTCATTTCCGGCGAAACCGGAAGTGAAAAAAAAAATCAATTATATGTCAAAAAGTGCCGCTTATTATGTGTGTAGTATATCCTGAATTTCAATCAATTATTTTCAAAACTAAAGGAGAGAGGGGGGTGTACCATGCTCCTGTTACACCCGGTATATAGTGAGTGCTGGAGTAAAAAAAATATTCTACAGATATGGATTCCCGTTTGTCTTCCTTCTCAGAATTAAAAACCCCAAAGTGCATCTTTTATAGGAATACCAAGGTCAGTCAATCAGATCAAAAACTTTCTTTTTTGTGGTGCTGTGTAATTTATTCTCTGGTTCTTATTCATGTTGTTTTCTTTATGTTAGGAGCATTGGAACACTCATGTTATGTTTAGATATTTTAATTTAGTTTAAGTTAGGATAAGTAAAGTCGGGTCAAGTTTAAAAAGACCGTTGTATGAATTAATATTGCACATACGTTTTCACTATCTCTTGCACACAAACTTAAAGCCATAGCCTAAAGACATTGTCAATGTATGTCTACCAAGATTCTTTCCCACTTCTTTTGAGGCGGAAATATGAAATGCACACTGAGGAGTGAAAAACATAATCATAAGCTCAGCGATTCTCAAACTGTGTGATTTGACGACGAATATTATTTATTTCCATGAACTAACACCACTCTAAATATGAAAAACGTCTTTATATGAAATATTTAAGTTATTTTTAGTGGTAAATAGTGGATATTCATCCGTTAAACGAACAATATCAAACCATTAAGTCTTACAATTTTCTATTACGTACATAGTACACGTCTTAAAGCAGAACAAAGTAGCTAGCCTAGCTCAATCGGTAAGATGCTCGATGCAATAAATATAAATGGGGTTGGTGCGGGATCGATCCCAGCACTCTTCTACTTTTTTAATAATAATAATAATTTTCGTTCTAAAATTTTTATTTTCTTAAACTGCGCCTCGAGTTTTGTTAAAACTTTATTTTCCCCAAAAATGTGTCTTTTTTTATTTTGTCAACTAGAATTTTTATTTATTACCGCTAAAAGAAAAATAATTTATTTTCGTTATTCTCATAGAGATTTCAGATTTTGTTTTGTTATATGAAATATTTTATTTTTACTGACATCGTTTCCCCTACTAATACTACGATCCTATCCTTTCCTGGCAAGAAATGCCCAAACCTTCCCGTGTCTCTTGCTGGACTGTAGCAATATTAGTCTTTGATTTCTTTTTCTGATCACTCATTGTTATTGACTGAATTGGGCAATTCATTTTTTGTTATCAGTTTCATTTGTGCCCGAACTTATATACCTACAGTGTCCGTCGTAAAGTTGGCTACATATCGGAAAAATTTGTATTATTGAGATTTCTAAAAAATACTATATTTGGGGGGTTCGTTTCTTTTTTTACATGTAAATACCTTTATTCAACTAAAATACATACAGTTTTTGTCGAAACTAATCAAATATTTGTGAAATAGACACAAGAGTTTATGATTTTTCATATAGTAATTAATGGTAGGGGTAAAATTTGCACTTTTTTATTTTCCTCATATCTGCTTCAAAATAGACATTTAGAAAAAACAGTAGTACCTTTTATTTTTTAGCGGAAATGTTTGGTTTAAATTTTGGACCAATAATTGGCCAATATTAATGGCCAATTTAATTTAATTAATTGAAAAATTTGTTATCATACACAATATGCCATAGAATTAGACGAAAATGGTTACTCTGGGGTTTTTGAAGTCGCTGATCACCAATCTGAAGTCCGATTTGGGGAATTCAAAATGGCGGACCGGAAATCGGGCCATTTTCCAAAAGAAATGACAATGGATATCTTGGCCTTGAAAATCTGTGCTAAGAGGTTTTCGAGGTTGCTGATTACGAATCTGAGGTCTGATTTGGTAAATTCAAAATGGCGGACCGGAAGTAGAGTTCATTTATCAAGAAAAACTCGTATCTTTTTCGCTTTTGGACTGTAAATGAGTACTCGGGGGTTTCTGAGGTCTCTGATAACGAATCAAAGGCCTAATTCACGAAATACAAAATGTCGGACCGGAATAACACTCTATTTCTCCTGAAAACTCGTATTATTTTCTTTTTTGGGCTGAACGTGGGGGGGGGACTCGGAGATTCTCGTTATCGCTGATAACGAATCTGATGTCCAGTTAGGGAGAATTCAAAATGGCGGACCGAAAGTAGTATATTTTTCAGCAAATACTTTTTTATTTTTCATACTTTCAGCCCGAAAAAGTAAATAATACGAGGTTTTCCGAAGAGATTGACTGTTCCTCCCATGTCCGCCATTTTGAATTTCGTAAATTGGACCTCTGATCCGTAATCAGCGACCTTAAAACCCCTGAGTACTCATTTTCAGCCCAAGAACGAAAAAATATGAATTTTTCCTGATAAATTGACTCTACTTCCGGTCCCCCATTTTGAATTTACCAAATCAGGCCTCGCATTCATAATCAGAGACCCCGAAAACTCCCGAGTACGGATTTTCAAGGCCAAGATATCCATTCTCATTCTTCTTCTGGAAGATGGCCCGATTTCCGGTCCGCCATTTTGAATTTCCCAAATTGGACTTCAGATTGGTGATCAGCGACCCCAGAAACCCCCGAGTAAAACATTTCCGCCAAAAAATAAAAGGCATTGTTTTTTTAAATGCCTTTCTGAACTCTTTGCAACAAGAATTAAGTCAATTGACCCTGTACCTTTTTTTTGAGGTTTTCAGATTTTTCATGCTAAAATGACGCGACTATATGGAGTCCTTGTTGTATTCTATATGCACTTTTTCTTCATAAAATGTTTCGATATCTTAACAATTTGACCAATTTTTCGGTTCCACCGTCAACTATTTTTTACAGTCCTGCCAAACCGGTGATCGCATGACATGTGTCATGTGTCATGCATAAACAAACCCCCAATAGAGTTTTTTAGAAACGTAAAAAATACAATTTTTTCCCATATGTAGCCAACTTTATGGACACTGTATAATCAGAATTCCACTAAAATTATGAAATTACTAAATTAATAATCTTAACATTTTATGATAGTATCTTTTATATATTTTTAAAATTATTTAACGATATCATTGCTGAGAACTGTTTGAGAACTACTGGTATTTCTTATGCTTTAAATAAAATCTTAGTTCAGACGTTTTAGCGGCCATGACACACGTCAGTTTGAATTGTACCCGACTCTATATAGGTAGAGTCTGTAATTGGCTTGAGAAAGCTGTACACTTGTCACAATAAATAAATAAATAAATTGGGCAGTATTGTACATCTTCTTATTATTGATATTATTTTAATAAAGTGAATTGTAACAATATTTGGTATCCAACTTTGTTACTATATTATCATGACTAATATAATATTTTCCAAATGACGTCCTCCTACGCACCTTGTCCCTCTCAATTTAGAGATGGTTACGGCACTGCCTGCTGGTATTTATACCACTATGAAAGTTACTTCTTGCGCTGGAAAATTTACTGCGATACGTCGACGGGTGAGTATCAGTTTCGATTTGGAGTTTGATACGAGTTTAACGGGCGTAACGAATACTTTTACTGACAGATCTGAACATGAGATGTCTCGTTTGATAGGCTGTGAGCTGCCCCAGATAAAAATCGAACCAATTATATTTACAATCTCATTTTATTCCATAAGAATGGTAATATGAACAACTTTCCTGAAAGTTCAGTCGATGAAATTACATCGCCACTCGGTTACCGAATAAATGTTAATTTATTTATTTTTAGTACAGGCAAATTAGCCATTTAGGGTAACAAAAATTAATAAAAGGATCATCTCTGGGATTTAAGTAGGTAATAACCTGGAGAATGAAATGATGCATTCCTTGCTCTCCCAAGTTCCGGGAAAATCCAAAAAAATTTGGGAAAACTCTGATTTTCGTTTCGTTTTTTTTTTCTCTAGCGGCCAAAATAATGAAAATAGAGAAAAAGTTGTAGCTCGTCTCTTTCTCTACAAAAAAGGTCTTTACACATTTTTGTCTTACTTAAGCCGTTTAGAAGATAAATCGAGTTTTCCACTTATAGTTTTAAGCCACTTCGAAATGCGCGAAAAATGAGAATTCTCCGGGAGTTTCGTATGACCGGGCTCATCGATCGATAATTCTTACTAATCAGAGCCCCTAAAAAATTACATGAAATGTGGAACTAATCACAAAATTCATAAAAAATTTTATCATAGAGAAAAAGTGTCAGAAGTTGGCTTAGTAAACTTTGTACAGTTGATCCACAGATTTATTCATATCTTTGCCGGGAGTCGTTAGAATGATAATTCATTTTTCTTGTATATTCTTATATAATGATATATTAACCCAATTAATATTTTATTGCAATATATTTCTCATCGATCAATCACCTGCAAATTTTGGAGTTCAATTCTTATATATATATATATCTTAATTATTAATAATAGCACAGTCTTAATTTTCGGCTTATAAGTACAATAAAACATATTCTTTCAAATGACTTTAGAGTTTTTTTAAATGCGTGCAGTACTTTTTGAATTTGTCTACATTATTCATACACGTTCCGAAAATGCACAATTATACAGTAAAACATATACAACTTATTTGTTTTCTAACATTCTTCAATGAAATTTTCACAAAATATAAATTAAAGTGAGTGGAATCGAATCCATGTAGTGAAAAAGCACCCATTGTTACGGGAGAAATAGGCAGGATGCATAAAACTTAAAGATATAAATAAATCAACTGATAAAGTTTACTAAGCCATCTTCTAACACTTTTTTCTCTATGATAAAAGTTTATATGAATTTTGTGATTAGTTACACATTAAAGCTGAGACTTTTCTCTACATTTTGTTTCGTTTTCATTTTTTTTAGCGGCTCTGAATAGTAAGAATTATCGATCTATGTGTCCGGTCGTACGAAACTCCCAGAAAATTCTCATTTTCCGCGCATTTCGAAGCTACTCAAAACTATAAGTGGAAAATTGGATTTACCTCCAAAACGGCTAAAAGTAAGGCAAAAATTCGTAAAGACCTTTTTTGTAGAGAAAGAGACGAGCTACAAATTTTGTTAATAACTTTTTTCTGTATTTTCATTATTTTAGCCGCTAGAGCAAAGAAACCGAAATTCAAAAAGTTTTTCCAAAATTTTTTGAATTTTCCCAGAACTTGGAAGTGCAAAGAATGCATCATTCCATTCTACAGGTTATTATCTACTTAAATCTCGGATATGATCCTTTTAGTAATTTTTGCGAGGTTTTTATAAAAATTTTCCTTCATTGCCTGTACTATTTTTAAATCTTCAGGACATTTTAGCTTCCTCATCAGCTTTTACTTGTTAGAAAATGTAATGTCTTTGTACATTCAATGTCGGTTAATTTCACAGGCACAAATAAATAATAGTCTGCTTCTGGAACTTCATAGTCCCGTAGAATTACGGAATGAACAGGGAAGAAGGGTCTTACCGGGGTTTTCAGTTATTATACTCTTCACAAATACAAAACGAAGAGTATATTGCATTCGATCGGCACATTTCTAAAACCTGTAATATTGCTTGTAGAGAAAAAATGTTCATATCATTGTATTGGTGATCGAATTCTGAACAACTTTTAAAATGTCCGCCCGTCCGTCTGACTGTCCATCTGTCTGTCCGTCCGTCCGTCCGCCCGTCACGTTTGTAAGCACGATAACTTAATAACGAAAAGTCCGATTGTATTGACATTTGGACAATAAGTTAGTGCTAGCTAGAGGAAGAACCCTGTTGTTGTTGAGCAAAATCGATTAATAAATAAAAAAATTATAAATTTTTTTAATTAAAAAAATAATAATTTTACATAATTTTTTTAATGTTTTGTAATTAAACTAAAAATGTCTAAAACTAATATTATTTACAAAAAAAACTGCGAAGAGTATCCTAAAGAATGTGCAGCAATTATATAAAAAGTGCAGTAAATCGGCGAAGAGTATAATAGCTTGTTTAAAAGTGAATTATCTATTATTTGTTTGCTTATAGTATTGAAACATATTCTTTATAGGATTTTGCAAACAGCGGAAAGAAAAACTATTTATGAGAACTAAAAGAAAAACTATATGTAAAAATATTAATGAAATCTTTGCATTCTTTCAATAACCTGACTTCTGGTTATGCTAACAAGTAAAAATTCTTATTTACCATTTTCATTATAACACTAGCATCCCACATAGTCCCCTACGGCTAGACAGGTTAAACTAGTATCTACATGATCCCTTACGATATGTAAATTCAGTTAAAAATGAGAACAAAGGCCTGACATTAGGTAAATAAATTAATTTCAAGCCTTTGTTCTCATTTTTAACTGAATTTACATATCGTAGGGGATCATGTAGTTACTAGTTTAAGTACCAGTAGTACGGGGCATTTTGGGAAAAAAAATTGGTGATAGAGTCCCTCAATATAAACGAAATTTCTTAATTCCATGACCCGCCTTTGATCAATATAATTTTTAGTGTCACGGTATACGCACGGAAGAAGGCGAGATATGCATTTCTCTTTACCTGATGTCTTGGTTGCGAACTTCACTTTTACAAAATAATTACACCATAATTTCTTTACACCTCCATTTACAAGTAGCCTCGGTTGAGGTCTCTCAACCGTATACTATCTATTTAATATTGCCTAAATAAATCAATAATGTATAAATAATGACTTGATAACCCATTATGAAAAGTTTTAATGCTAATATTTGGTTTTTAATTTTAATACTTTGTTATAATTTATTGTTTTGCGAAAATGCCATTCACCGCCTTTCATTGCAGTCTATAATTAATGACTATTATTTATATAGACGTTTTAAAAAAAGGGCAAAACTTTGTCTTGTCAGTTATTACTGACGGTATAATGTACGACTGAATTATAGAAGATTCACGACCATAAATCATATATAATAAGCATTTACATACATGCATAATTGAATGATGTCTTTATGAGTATTCTTTGGTGTAATAAAACACCTTTCAAAGATTGAACGTAACTATGTATGTTGGATGTGACAAAAACTATAAAATTAATCATAAAATCTATAAAATTAAATGAAATATTAAAAACAAATTTTCTCATCCAATATATAGCTTGGCTGCTTCTTTACAACCCAGTGCAGTGTAAAGTTGTGTCCAAAATATAACATTCAAAGCGGCATCCCTTAAGAATTACATCGCAGAGAGCCGCACGCTTGCAAACGAACACCTGCTTAATGCGTTCAGAATCGGATTCAAGATTTTTATGACTACATTCGTATTTTACTGGTCGTATGACAACTCTCCATTTAAATATTTATTACCAGAAAAAACACTACTGGCCAATTTTCCAATTTAATCTCATTAAAATACTAGCACTACACTACAGTTTTTTTTTTCATCTTATCTGCAGTTTCAACAGAAAGGGCACGCACCACAAAAATAACAGAACTTTAGGTTCATATTTATTTAGCGAATAAAAAATTGCCGTCAAAGGAGTCATCGTATGTGCTTTATAAATATGAACTCAGCTTTTTAGCATTTCTTTTATTACTGTTAAATATGTTTGTTTTTAAATGTTTTACTTCCCTCGCATACCAAAGGGAAGTATTGTATTCGAGAAAAATTCACCCTCCGAGATTTTTTCGGATTTTCACGTTTCAGATCACGCAGATTACGAAAATATAGGTTTTCAATTCCGTCAGTCTGTCTGTCTGTCTGTCTGTTGGTGTATTATCTAAAAAAACTACTTGACGTAGAGCAGTCAAATTTGGTAGGTAGCTGACGCTGCTGTCAGCGATGAAATGGTTAAACTTTCACTGGAAAATATACAGGGTGGACCGTCTAAATGGAATAAATATTGGGAAAAATTTTTTTTACTCAAATTTAAAATTTCCACGTTTTATGGCATTTCAAACCTATTTCAGAAAAAAAAAATCAAAATTTTGTTTGGTCGGATGACCGGTCGAGAGGTAAACGTATGACAGCACACGCGGGTAATGAAGATGGATTTGTAAAAGGGTGTTTAATGCTTTCCGCAAAAAACATAACAAAGTCATCGGCCGATTACCACCAAGATATGAACGTCACTTTGAAAAATGGTTTGCAGAAAAACTATTTCGTAACATAAAGCCAAATTCGGTCATAGTGTTAGATAATGCCTCTTACCATTCGCGACAAGCTGAGAAAATGCCAACTACTTCGACGCAAAAGTTTGAATTAATTGAATTAAAAAAAAAAGTTGAAAAATGCAAACATTAAAAAAACATTTGTAATAGACGAAATTGCAGAACAACATGGTCATACAGTTTTAAGACTGTGAGTTAAATCCTATTGAAAAAATTTGCAGTGCATTAAAAAATTACGTTAGAAACACAAGCCCCCGACTTAGTCATAATGTGATACAACTTATTAGATAGTGGGAAGCCCATAGAAAAGCATTGGACGGGATGCGTGAACCATATTAAACAAAATTGAAAATCAATGTTTTGCCACAGTTTCTCAACAACAACCGATTATAATAAATCCCAATGATGCCTCATCATCGTCATCTTCCGGGGAAGAAGAATAATTTAATTATTGGCGCATGCACTGCAGTAAGTAGGTTTAATGTAGTTACCAATAATAATGTTGTCTTATACAATATACAAAAAGAAAGATTTTTTTGTCACATATACCAAAAAAAGAAAGAACAATGTATTTTAGCTACACGTGCTTTGGCAATGCACATGTATTTGTATATATTAGAATTATACAACCATTGTTAGGTAGGTTCAATATAATGCTAGAATTAAATCCTAAATAAAACGAATGTAGGGTTGTTGTATTTTTATTTAATAATAGGTGGAACTGTGAAATCCAACATTTATGAAAGCAGGGAATATTTTACTTTCATTGTTTCATTACTTGCCAAACTCTGAAATTCTAACTCCGGCTCTGCAAGTCAACGTGGACTCTACATACTAGACTAATACGCATAATAAAATTCGACCAATCAGTAGATCTGTAGCAGAATTTGCCATCAATCAGATTTAGTGGGCGTAACTTATTTACTTAACTCGGTGGTAGTTTATAAAAAAACCACTTAATTTAATTTGTGGTCATTTTTTGTCACACTCCAGACAATAGTAAAAAAAGAATAAAGGAAGCCGCAAATGCTCCTTATATTTTGGATTTGAGTTTACACTGATTAATCTGATACGGACCATAATTTAAGTCAAGCATGAGAAAGAGTACAATATTCTGTGAACCAAATAAGACCTATAACTAAGACAGAAATCAATATAATGGTATTTCCCTTAAACATGTTCTACGACTAAAAGTTATTTAATTTGACAAACCAAAGTATGTACGATTTCCCTATTCTGATTGTACAAATCATCGAGCATAAGTATGTACCCAATAAATCCGAATAAATCAACCAAAACGTTTTTCACTTAGAATCAATTTAAAACAGGTCACTATTACAGTGTTTAAGTGCCACAGTAACCAGCTGGCTTAAGTCACCATTTTGAAACTATGGTCCAAAATTATTAGAGCTCTCCGGAAGAGTTAATGGTTTACATGCCAAGATTTTTAAAATTTCCTTCTCATTCATTAACATGGTAGCCAATACAGGATCATTTGAGATGATTGCCTAAATCAGAAGTATTTGTTGATTGATTTGCCAGCGTAAGGTGGGAATTGCTGCCAAGCCGCATGACGCATGGGGTAGGAGTATAGGATGGAGCGTGTAAGTGTTTGTGAGATGTTTCTTCTTGTTTTCCTTCTGTCTACATCGGATGGAAAGTGTAGACGTTTGTTTTAGGTTTTCGTGCTTCTTTTTACTTTCAGGTTTTTTGTGAGATGCTTCTTTTTAGTTTCTGTCTGTGATCATCATCTCTCCTATTCTGCTTCTGAGTTTTCTGTTTCTTCTGTTTCTGAGTCTGGCAGTGTGTGTATCCTTGATATTTCTTTATTGTATTCCGTTTTTTGTTGTGCCGATTTTTCCCATTGTGTATAATCCTTTCCTAGCTTATTTATAATCCTCTCGATTGTTGTTATCCATGTGTAGCATGGCCTCCCTATTTTCAGTTTGTTGCTGTTCAGTCGCAGCGCTTTCTTTAGTAGGTGTGTCGTGTCTCGTCTTTGTACGTGACCCCAGTATTTCATTGCGTATGATTCTATTCTTTTGTTTATTGTTCTCCCCTCTAGTAATGTTGACGTTTTCTGTCGTTTTGTGGTTTTCCTGTTTTTGCTAGTAGTTGGATAATGTCCCTTTCAGCTCTTCTCAGGCTTCTTCTGTTGGCCTTTGTCGTCGCTGCGTTTTTGACTCCATATATCATCGTAGGTATTATGATGGTCGTGCATATCTTTTTGGTTAGGCACCATGGTGGTTTATTGTCCTCAATGAAGGGTAGTAGAGCTCTTGTGACTCTGTAGGCTGTTTTGATTCTTTCCCTTACTGTTTCCGTCCTTTTTAGTTGATTCGTTAGGTATGTTTCTAGGTATTTCATTATATTTATGGTTCTGTAGTCTCGTATTTTGTATTCTTCCCCACTTGTTGGACCCCAAGTGGGCCTTTAGCGCGAGTATGCAGTTATGTCCCTGTAAAAGTCGTTTCAGCCGTTGAAATATTTTCCACACATATTACTTGGGCTTCTAAATTATTAAACACATTCTTTCTTGACCTTGTTGCCCAACATATAACTCGTGTAACAATATATAGTAAAATAAGCTACTCACAATGCAACTCATGGAAATAGCTGTGATTTTTTTAATTTTTGAAATATTCATTAACAATCTGTAACTACACATTTGGGGCAAATGCTATTGTCGAATAAGAATAGTGATTTGGCCCGCATAACCAATTGGGCTATTAGTAGTGTCATTCTAATGGTATGGTCAAAGAAAGTGCTCGATACAATTACCACCACTTTCCCTCCGGGAGAGGGGGAGGCTCAAGAAACCTGGTATTGCTTGTTTATTTTTATTTTAACACCTAGTGGACTAATATTTACGAAAAAAAAATTTAAAAAAATTTTCTCGAAAAGAGGCACCGCCAAAAATTTGGTAATTTGTGTATTTTGGCCCAAAAAACATATCAAAGCTTTTATAGCCCTTGGAAAGTCGCACTCAAATTTTGAAAACTGTTATTTTCGCGATTGTTTGCGATTTTGTTCAATTTAAATCGTTCATTAGTGCAAAAAAGTATACTTAAATATATTTAATCGTGAAATATTCTTGCCAAATACTACTCATGCTTTTAAACATTTGTCCATTTTTCCCCACGCTAAGTTGCCAAAAGTAATATAATTCGTGTAAATCATCTTACGCAAAAAATGGTGGACATTCCTTGGGCAGTAATGGTCTGAGAAAAATTATGCATAGAACTTTTTTTATAGAAAGCTTACGATAAACAGAAAACGAATTGTTGTCGGTGCTTGTGTGCAAATTATACGTTTTTAATGTGTACCTACATATGTTTTTCAAAAAAATCTACTACCTGGATTCAGAGTCTGTAAGGTGACTAGATCAGTCCTAAATTCTGCTCGTATGCGGAAATTCACTGCTGTACTTAAGTGTCTAGTTAGAGAAAAAATGCTTTATTATAATTTTAAAACATATATTTAAATTGAAATTGAATATTTGCTGCTTAAAGAAGTTTAGTGACGTTATAACTTATATATCACGTCTATGTTTATTTACCGATCATTGATAGCTTATTACAAATAAAGAGTGAAAACAATTTGCCATTTATATAAGATAGTACTGAAATAATATAATTAATATGAATACATTTATTTTACTATTTATTAATGTATCATTTAACGCGAAGTTTTATGTACGGAATACACTCACTCTATCGCCACCATCATCTGACTTAATATACTCTGCTAAATAGTTTTCTTCTGAGATTTATTAAAACATGTTTTTTTCTTTTCAGGTAGGGTCCCATTTTTATCTTCAAATTATGTAAGTATATTACGCATTCAAATCCTGCCTGAATGGCTACCGTTTCCGCTCATATCCATGTAAGTATTTATCAAACGTATAGCTTTTCAATTTTGTCATCGGTCCGCCCCGATGAACAATTTTTGCATTGTAAATATACGCTGAATATCACCATCACCGAATAATAAAAACTTTAGTAACATATATTGTCCATAAAAACTTTTCAATTGCCACTTTATACCACTTAAAGAGCTTAAATAGCGCGCTGTATAAAGGCGCGTCTCCATTATGGTCGGCTTTGCCGATCGGCATTGTCCCACTAGTATATTCGGCTTGGATTATCTTGAAGTTCCCGACCGGCATATGCCGAATTGTACGTACCCACTTGCCAACAAATGCTGATCGGCCATGCCGATCGGCAAAGCAGACGATAATGGAGACGCGCCTTTAGGGTCACCATTACCACTTTACAAATCTCTAAATTTTGTAGTAAGAAGTAATAGAAATGTAATTCTTACTCCTATGAACGTCTTTATAAATTATAAGTACAGATCTCCTTGGTGAAACATATTCTTTATAGGATTTTGCAAACAGCGGGAAGAAAAACTATCTATGAGAACTAAAAGAAAAACTGTGTAAAAAACATTAATGAAATCTTTGCATTCTTTGCTCTTTATTTCACCACAAACCTCTTTCTCTACTTGACTTTTATGGCAAATATGCCTCTAAAATTTTCATGCAAGTGAATCTTTACTGTAAAATTGACACTCGTACCTCGAAAAAATAAAGGCGGCACCGAAATTACAAATATTTAAAAATCTTAGGTTTTTTTTGCACTTTTTAACTTATGCTACATATTAATATTTACATTAAATGTAGTATTAGCTGAGTATATTAAATTTTAAACATGTCTTTCAACGGTTTTCTTAAAAGTATCAATATGGCGTCCACTGACAGGATCGAAAATACGTCATCCATATTGAAAATACCAAAAGCGCACTATAAAATATGAAAAGAACTGATATCCAGGTTTACCTGCTTATAGGTATTTACGTATAGTAAAGACAGTGGTTAGGTGTAATTTTAAAGTACAGCTTTTAGATTGCATTAGTACCTGTTTATTTTAGTATATTAAGTTTTGTGAATTATTTCATCCTTATACTTATCTCGATCATTATTTTGGGACAAAAATAACGTAAATATAATTAAATAACACTAGAACGAAATCCGGCCCTGAAATGACCATGAAAATTCAATCTCTGACTGCTAATTATAAGTTTAATTTCCAACCTGTGTAAATCAACAATATTAAAAAATATACATTGGGTTGATTCTACGGTTGGTTCCTTGTGAAACATTCTACAATAATTTAAATATACAGGAAAATTATGCTTTTTAATGTTTCAAAAAGTTTTATTAAAACTCTACACGTGTTTCGGCTTATTAGGCCTTTATCAAGAGTACAAGATAATAATAAATAGTATTATCTTGTACTCTTGATAAAGGCCTAATAAGCCGAAACACGTGTAGAGTTTTAATAAAACTTTTTGAAACATTAAAAAGCATAATTTTCCTGTATATTTAAATTAAAAAATATGTATGTCGAAGACGGCAAGGAGAGGGGCGTTTCAGGGCGGATCTATTAGATTTAGGCCGCACATTGGTAAACACAATGAAATCACTTGAATAATAGTCGCATAAATAACAAAATAACATGATTTATGATTTATCGAAACAGGTAAATGTCTCAAGATTGAAAATACAAACAATACCACCAAAATACTGGAGCTAGCAGTCCACCACTGCCAGTCCCGCGATTTCAACTATTCTCTACCGAGTTTATCTTAAGACTAGGTACTTATCTACGGGACTTTCAGGCATGTTGTTCCGCTCGCCGGGAAGAGGGTTCCAGGAACTCCAGACTGATGGTTCACACGACCACATATCAAGATGTTTACATTAATGCAATCGGTACTTGTTGACAACGTTCTCTTGACTTCAATGAATTATGAGTTAGCAGGCGTTCACAAGACTATCGAAAGGCGTCTACGAAAGTATCGGAAGGCGTCCGCACGGGGAACGCGGAGGGGACGTCTCCGACATGTATAATTTTTTTTATAAATTTGTGACTGCAGCTTCTATAAAAACTGTTTATATAAATTATAGTCACAGTTACTAAAAGTTGCATGAGTCTGTGATGGAAATGTTTCCGTTGACATTTTATAAAACCGAAGGTTCTAAATCTTTTAGTATTTTTACATACCCTCTATACAACTTCGCAACTCTTTAGAAATGTTATAAACCATTTTTATAAACTCACAACCTAAATAAACCACTTATAAAAATAAGTTATTTTCAGTGAGCAGAATTGTTCATTGGCGCGGTAACTATTTTACAAATGCTTAGACGTTTTTAAAATATTGTTACAAATTCATTATTATTCAATATATTTTACAATTTAAAAATGCTCTTAAAAACTACATACCAATACTGTAATCGCAAACACCAATTGTAACAAACATGGGCGGTTACGCAAAGACGTCTCCTTCCAATTACGCCAGTCATGACGAGTGACGTACAGCTCCTGTCTGTTTGACGATTAAAGTGCTAATTTGATGTATTCTTCTTATTTTTAAAATAATAATGCTCCAGTCAGAGGGTCTAGACAAAGGAATATTTTTGTATATTTAATATGTGGAGCCTTCAAGAAGCTTGTCAACAACTTTGAGTTGACTGTAGGTATATTTATGTATTTCATACATTTTCTATTTCGTTCTAAGCGTCTGTTAAAAACAATATGCCGTGGTTGATGGCTCTCCTTGCAAAGTGTTTGAATACATTAATTCAACTTGTATGAGAGAAAATTTTCCTTGCTTGATGTTATTTACCTAGTCTGATGTCAGCCAACAAGTAACAAACTGCAGTATGTAGATAGTATAATATTCGTCACATACCATACAGATTTCTTCTGCAATTGGAGTTAAATTGTTTTGTATTCCACACTTTAAAATAACATACATTGTATGCGTAAATTGAAATAACGCAAATACAAAACGAAGAGTATATTGCATTTGATTGGCATGTTTCTAAAACTAGCAGTATTGCTCGTAGAGAAAAAAATCCATATCACTGTGTTGGTGATCGAATTCTGGACCACTTTCAAAATGTCCGTCTGTCCATCCGTCCGTCGCGTTTCTTCTAAGAAAGAAATTGTAGTGTATTTGGCTAAATATGATAGCAGTCTGTATGGATTGTAGTCAATGACCCACCACTCGTCTAGGAAGTCTTGGGCCTTGTCCCATGTATTGCAATCGCAATTGATAAAAGGGAAAAGGATATAATTGGGGATAATGGAACAAGCGGGAACAAGTGAACACACGGCCAAGGCCGTCGAGAGAAAATCGAGGCCCGGGGGTAGTAACATGCGGGCCCCCTACTCCCAGCCCTTCGATATAATTTTAAAGAGCTAATCCTTGCGATACAATTTTTACTTCGATTGCAATTTCGAAGAGCGGGGAGCGGTTCCTTACGATGCAATTTTTTACCTCGATTGCAATTTCGAAGAGCAGGGAAGTGAAATTCCTTACGATAATGGGCTTGTTCAGCATTTTTTTTTTATTTCATAAATCGAAAGTGCAAGTATAAATTAATGGATCTGCAAAAAATCAGAATCTTATTCGCACGTTTAGTATCTTAAAAACTATTACAAATTTCCATCTCGCGAAAATGGGGCGTGGCCAGGCGCTACGTCACTATACGCATAGAATCGGCGATCTCAATAGACTTGATGCTCCTTATTGGTTATAATTATAAGTGTTTTCGAAGTATTGTTTGTTTTGCTTACTACTTGACAGTAGGGGAGTACAATTTGGTGAAATGTCAAAAAACTACAATTTTCTCTCGCTCCTGCCGGAACGAATTTTCGATTTCGACCCTGCAATTTACGATTAGAATTCATCACCGACCTTCTCCTTTCCGTAGACACATAGAACGAACTTCCACTCGACGTATTTATTTAGTTACCAGCGTTTAAAAATTCCATGTTTTTCGACTTTTCAGGTTAAATTTGAAAGGTCCCAGAAAGCCATTTTTTACGTCACTTGCGTATAGTGACGTCACAAATGAGCGCTCGGTTTTTGCAACTATTACTAATTTCAACTCCTTATATCTAGAGAATGGAAAAAGTTAATAATACGAAATTTTAAGTGTATAATGAGAATATCGAGTACTATATGAAAAAGTATAAAAACCATATAAAAAGAATATCATGGAACAAGCCCATTCCACACTAAACACATGAAAATAATATATATTTTTCCGTTTTTTTTTGGTGCGCTGAAACCCAATATGACGATTTGAAATGATTGTAACCACCCGGTCCCCCCTTACAACCCCACGGGGGGATTGAAGTCGTACATTTCTAAAATCGGTAATATCGCTCGTATAGAAAAATTTTTCAAAAACACAAAACAACTTTCAAAATGTCCGTCCGTCTATATGTCCGTCCTTCCGTCTGTCTGTCCGTCCTTTCATCACGTTTCTTGTAAGCACGATAACTTAAGAAGGCAAAGTCAAATTTGGGCAGTAGGTTAGTGTTAGCTAGAGAAAGAATCTTTTTTAACAAAACCGATCAATAAATAAGAAAGTTATTAATTATTCCAATTTAAAAAAATATTATTTTGTGTTTTGTAATTAAATAAAAAATATTTAAAACTATTATTTGCAAAAAGACTGCGAAGAGTATCCTATAGAATATGCAACAAATGTGTAATAAGTGCTGTAAATCGGCGAAGAGTATAATGGTTAGCTTGTTTTTATAATAAGCGTGCTCTAATTTGAGGGTCCAGTCAAGACATTTGTTGTATATTTAAGAAACGATACAAGAATTGTATTTCATTTTTTCGAACCCAAGATGACCGTCATATTAGACTGTTAGATTGCTAATTTTCTTTGAGAAAATAAGAATCCTTTTTAGTTTTTTATTTGTAATTTTTAGAAGTGCAATAAACTTAGGCTAGTTAAACTGACAGTTGAAGCAATCGAACTATTGTTGTTTATAAATAGTGCATCCATAGCTAAAAGATGGCGTCATTTATTCTCGTTAAAATCCAGCAATAGACATCAAGAAGTACAACAGCCATAAAGAATATTTACATATGTGGGTTAGGCTCATAAATACATCAAACAGTCGTGATTTTCTGGTGCAGTTGCGCTTTCCAGATTTAGCTGGACCTCCCTGCATTTGCGACCTATAAATTAGGCGCCCAAATAACAGTTATAGTCGGGTCAGAGATGGTCACTACTTCAGAACCCACAAGACTGTAGAACCGATTTTGATGAAACTTTTTCAAATATCTGTTACATAACATTTGTTGAAATCAGGAACATTCCGGCTGTATTGTTTTAACAATTACAGAAAAATAATAAGAATTTTTTTTATTAGTGATAGAAATAATATTTAAGTAAAAAAGCAACAAAATTCTAATGAAAAAATATTGATTTTTAATTAACGATGGAAAAGTTAACTCGGAATTCGCAGTTGTTAAGTCGGAGGTTACAACTGTATGTCGGAGCTCATAATTGTATCTCGAAAAATCACAATTTTTTTTCCAAGCTTTCCACAATATCCAGCTGTCGATCTTTTCTTACATTCCTAAAGCCCCCCAGACAATGCAATTTATCGCTGAAACAAAATTGCGATGATTATGATGCCGCAGCATAATATTTCGATTGTGATGGGCTCTATGTTCCTTAAATCTAGTTATAATTGGTCTTTGCGTTTATCCAACATGTTTCGAATACAATCCTTACAACTCATTTCGTAAATCCCGTATTTTCGTTTGGTTCAAGTGAACTCATTGAATCTCCTGTGATTAATAACTTAGTTCATTGGGAATATAACAAACAATAGACAGCTGGATACTTCTAAAAGTTTAGAAATTGCAAAATGTAAAAATGGTATGAATAGTGACAAAGTAGCCCGATCTTGGTTAGTAGATGAGCCGAGACAGAGTTTAGATAGGGATGATGATATTCAATGAGTTCGTTGATTGATGACATTAGTTTGGTATAAATACATGTCGAAATTTACTTTGTTCTTAATTATTTTCCATGATGCAAACATGGCTGGCGAAATGCTCGCCAAGTATTGTTTTGATGTCTGCGAAAACTACTTCGTCGTCTTTGAGTTCAGGCAATTTTAAATTTCGAGATGCAGTAGTGAATTCCGACTGACAATTGTGAATTCCCACTTAACAGTTGCGAATTTCTACTTAACATTTGTGAATTTCGAGATATAATTATAGAGATTTCCGAAATATAATTGTGAATTCTGAATTAGAAAGAAAATATGGATGGTCTTTCTACGCTTTAGTAAAATCGTAAGTTGAAAATTTTGTTGTATTTTAATGAAGACCGAAGGGAATCCCTAAGACAGGTACAAGAAAAGATGCCTATAATAGTAATCACGAATGTTGTCCCTAACGTCATCATCTTTTAATTTCCGAATTCCGTATTATTCATCTATAAAACACATCGTTACGCTTCGAACTTCTGTCGTAACCCCATCAGACGTTACTTTGTGTTATTTACATTCTAATGCGGTAGTATTTAAGCTGAGAGAATAACCTCATGACTGAAAAAAATATAAATTGATGACGTGAATGGGGCAGAGTATCTTCTATTCAAAAACACAATTAATTCTTTACAAATATGAATATAAAGCTCAAAAATTGAGTATACTATAGAAATTATACCCTAATTATATTAATATGAGGATATATATTTTTGTAAAAATAAGGTGGAAAAGTATAGAAAAGATCCAATAATTTTTAATCATATTTTTTACACCAATGAGGTATCATATAGCATTTCAGGGGTAAACAATAAAAAGAATTATCATTACATTAAGTAATGTTTCTAAGTTCGTTTATTAATTTAAAAGAAATAATTTGTCATTATGACAAATTCATACTCTGTGAGATCATATTTTTTCGTAATTTTCTTCGTCTTGGTTAAATGTATGTTTATGTGGGACGTGCGAAAGTTTTAGCCCTTTAAATATAATATTTTCAATTCGAGAGCAGTTGTATCCCCGGATTTTCCGCGCGGGGGGATGTAGATCACTTTTACACTGGTCCACCGACAATGATAAAAATTAATGAAGAATTCCGAACTACCTGTATAATTGTATTTTATTGTCTTAAAAGTAAGCATTTTCAAATAACAAATATTATTATGCAGACTAACCTTATTTATGACAAGAACATTAACTATCAATTAGTTAGGTTTCATGCCAATTGTCCTCTAAAACGTTTCATTTTGACAAAACTGTGGTCCAAAACAACAACTTTGGAACAAAATAATAATTTGTTATGATGGGTATTTCAATGCTTGCTGGTGTCTCGCATAACCTAAGTACCATATTACACTAGCAACATGAGCACAGGCATCAAGAGTTCTTGCACCCACTTTACAGGTACACTAGGTACCAGTGATAGGATCGAGCTGGACATCATCAATTGAATGGAGGAAGCAAACATGATATAAAAATACTATCTTTTACAGCTTGAGTAAATCTAGAAAATATGTTTGCTCTTAGCAATCCAGGTTCAAACTGTTGAAGTTGGAAAATGTATTCGTTATTTGCTTCTTTTTCCGCGGTGTCTTGAATGTATGCTGGAGCTAGTTTTACTTGGTATGTGCCAAATGTTTGGAAACTACGTACTCTAAAGGTAAAATGTTAAGCAATAAAATATAATCATACAGTAGTTCGGAATTTTTCATTAATATTTATCATTGTCGGTGGACCACTGGAAAAGTGATCTACGAAGAAAACGCCACTGTCTAAAATAAGTAATGTATAAACATTTTTTCAACACAAAATAATAATAGGCACGTTTTGCCGGAAAAGTATGACGCTGAGTGAATTTAGAATATGAGATCTCACAACTGATAATTCATACTTTGAACCGAATTTCTCATATCACCCTGTATAGCTAGGTCGGTCCAATTGAACAAAATGCTATATTTTGACAGCCCCAACAACATACCAAAATTTCAAGAAATTCTGTCGGTGTTTGAAAACCCCTTAGAGGTGTGAGATGTCCTTTCGATTTTAAGGAAAAATTTTTGAAAATTTCATAAATTTAATCTTTTGTAACTCAATCATAATATTCACAATCATAGTTCACACATAATGCAAGTAATTATATAAAGAATAAAAAGTATTAAGATTTGTGCGAAATTTTCAGAAGAATTTAAATTCTGATGATAAATTCTTTATCAGTGACCTCAAAAGTCCCCGTGATATAAGGAAGAAAAATGTTTACAATTTCCAAATTGGAAAATTAGCGGCGGAAATTTTTGCATAATTTAACTTATTTGTGATAATTAAATCTGGAAAATATCTTGAATATGCATTTGTGTAAAAAACTTTTTTAAAACGTCAAAAAATCTCCTATAATTTTTGGAAAATTCCGGAAATAGATCCCGGAAAATCCTTATTTTAATAACGCATTCATAATGAGCAACCCCAAAAACTCCCAAGGTAATAGTTTGTCGTCGAAAACCGGACTTAATATATGAAATATCTAAATTATACAACTTTTTTTTTTAATTACAAAATATTCAAAATTAGGATTCAAAAAAGGTTTCGTTGAAATTGGCTCAGTTCTTGTGGGTTCCGAAGTTTTGGCGATTATTTGGATTCATTGACTCGACTATTAGCTGTATCTGTTGTTTATCCGAGATGATTAGGAGAGAGTCGAATGACACAGCAGGCCTTGCATGAGCAACGTGCAACTGTCAGGATTCTTGACCTACGCCAACTGCTTCAGCACTGAGGTGTTAAAATGCGGGTGCAATCAGCACACCAATTACATTGCCATGGGACTGTAAAAATAGCGGTGGCGGTGGATTGCAGTGCCCCGTACTCCTATGCTCTATTTATATAGCGAGCTGAGTTTGTGTATACATTCCAGATGCAAGCCATAACGAGGTTATAAGTTTTTAGTACGGGCTTTACAAGACAGTTATTCGTTGCATATTTTTTTTGGGTGATTTAGATATCATTAGATGTATGTATAGGCTGACAGGGAGCAAATTACGTTTCCAGTTGGTTCTATTTGTGGGTTTACTTATAGTAAAACTTGCCAAAAATACGGAGCGTCTGGAAATTTCTAAAAATATTTCTAGACTGCTTTTTGTGAGGCATAACTCAGTAGTGTGAAATTCAGAAAAATGATGGTTTCTTGGCAATGATTACTGTAAGATATGACAGGTTAAGAGAGACTAATTACCCATGTTATTTCAAAATTCCATTTGCAGTCGGTCGCAGTTTTTTATTTTTTAATTTTCAACTCACGTCGATGTATCAACAATTACTTTAAAATATGTAATGAACAAATTTTAATAATGTCCGATGTTAATTTCTGTTGCTCGATGTTCGATTAACTTCGTTTTTCCTATGGTACTGTCAGAAGAGGGTGATAAAACCCTGGAAAATTCGTTAACTTTCATTTTCACATGAAATTTATTTTTTTTTTTAGACATTTTTCTATTTCTTTTCTATAAGTTCCTTTCGTAATAGTGCGACGTGGTGTTAGTACGTTGGGCGGATTGCGACCGGCTCGGCTCAATAAAATTACTAAAAGCTAAAAATTCTGTCACATGCCGCCTGTGGCGGCTTAAAATCAACATTAAAATTGTACATATTTAAAAACTTAAATTTTAAGGCACTGAAATCTAAATCATTAATAGGTTCTAAAGGGAAAAGAACACTGATTGAATTTTGCATAGACGGGAATAAACTCAATGGAAAAGACCTATTCGAGGCATTTGTGCCCCTACAGTCTGCTCGCCGTTGGGAAGCTGTGGTAGTTGAAAGGAAAATTGAGTTCAAAATAGTTAGAATTTTTACAAAGTTTATCGTCCAAAAGAGAATTTCAATAACAAAAGAGGACAAAATAACAAAAAATGCAAACAGTTGACGAAGAAGGAAAGAGGATAGGTACAGAGTAAAAAATACGATGGTGAAGTGTAAGGTAGAAATAAGTTTTGGTTAGAAGAAGTTTGGCTAGAGAGGTTGCCGAAAGATAGGCAGTGCCTGGTATGGTAAGGGGTGTTGGATTTGGAATGAGGTCCTTTCGTAACAAGTGGTTTGTAAAAAACAACATGCAGGAGAATACGATGCTGGAAAGCTGTTTCCGATAGCGAATTTCGAAACTGTAGACGTAACGTACCATATCCCAAAAAAGGGGCAAGGAAAGATGGATAAAAGTAGTAGTGTGATACAAAATAGATCATTTTTATGATGTTTCTACCACGCCAAATTTTGCTTCACAAACTCCACATTTTAAAAGGCCTTATCTTAATTCACGGGAATGAAGACAGAATAATAATTTTGTGTTTTCATCCAATTCACAGCCATCAAAAGGCATTATCGTCAAGGAAAAAAATGTTTTAGATTTTCTCAAAACTTCTTGGAAATTTCAAAAGAGTAATGATAAATTTAATTTAATAGTGCATTGACCTCTAGTTTACAAATATCTCATTCGGTTTGGGGACCCGGTTTCGATACTGAATCATTCCCAGTGTTTACGCCGACGTTGGATATGTCCGCGCTTCAGTGCTCTTCCGCACAACGTCCGTTTAGACATTAAGTGAGGGGCTGGATCTCTAAGGCGTCTATTTCTTTCCCTTCATGATTTCTGTTTTTTTCGAAACAAAGATGCGTAGTTCTAAATTGAAGGTAAAATGACATCGTGATGTTAAATTAATGAACCATGAATACACACATAAACAAACACACCATGCATAGTAGGTAACCATTAAATCCAAAGCCCAGGTTGTCCGGAAGGTGGTTACATATTTGAAAGAACGCAGACAATATTCATTATCCACCATTGCCAGTGTCGGAGCTGGAGATCGAACCCAGTACACGAGAGACAGTGTAGCCAAGTGCGCTCGCTACTAAGACGTTTTAGTCCACTGTGCTACCGTGGGACGCAGCTGCAATGTGACATATTAGCACGTCTTTTTTCAAGACTTATACACACATTAGGACACTCCATACTCGAACAAATTAATTTTTATGTTGTGTGGTGTATTGTGCTATATATTGCATTCTGCAAAATAATAAATTCATGTTTTTGTTGTCGACCATCCTGAATTTTGAAAAATAAGTTTAGGTTTGTATTTCGCCCCTCCAGAAATCTCCATATACCAAATTTTATCCAGTTCAAAGCAAGTTAAAATTTAATATCCGCCATCTTAAAAGTTGACTTTGTTTACATCATGTTTAGCAACTACGAAAACCTCTTAAATTTCAAACTGCATCCGATTCTAAGCAAGTTGAGTTTTTCTCCATCAATTTTGAAGGCAACTTTAAATTCATTTTTCATCATGTTGAAAGTCTCCGAATGCCAATTTAGGGCAAATTGAATTCTCTATGCATTATCTGGAATTTTTAAAAATAACTCTAAATTCATGACGACGAGCGTCATCATGTCTAGTAAATGACTAAATATATTTTTTATCAATTTAGCATCCAGTGTTCTTTATATTATTATATAAAGACTTAGTTAGCCCTATCATTTGTTATATGCGTGTTAGAAGCAAAATTTAGACCATGTAGTACCATTTTCAATGTATTTTCCATCCCTAGGAAACCACCCTTCAAGATCCATGGGTTTAAAAAATTATAACAAGGGATAAACACTAACACACTTTATTAACTTACTGAAAACTTCACAATACTTTTACTTACTGAAATACACTTTTACTGAATAAAGTAACCTTTAACAATGTTTATTACTTGATATTTGCACTTTATATTCACTTCGGATTTTCTAACCTACAATTCATTAGAAACTTCCCTTTTCCGCCTGTTTATATTTGCTTATATACTCTAAAAACGACCCTGGAGCCATCTAGAACAAAATCGATAATCTTCTCCGACTGCAATCCAGAACAAAGTAGAAATCTCGATCTCCTTCTATAAATTTCTAGAAAATATACGACTACTACCAGTGTCAGAGATGGCGTACATTACAGACTTTACAGTTGCCTAGTCATTGCTACTTAATTTCAGCTATTTCTCATGAACGTATCAGCCTCCAGGCCCCAGGGGGCGCAAGTGCGCAACAAATATATTTTTAACAATCTGCAAATCAAATGGACTTTTTCAAACTAATACAGTGGTTTGATGTGTTAGCGTCAACCGTTTCATTTTTAGGAAACAAGAGAATGAAGCAATTTTTAAAAAACGGTTACCAAAAATTATAAGATTTCACCGCCTCCTGGTATATTGAACCGTATTACCGAATTTCGTTATTGAGATCGGTTAAAAATGCTTTCGAGTTTGTTATTTGTTTTCTCTTACACCTACCTCGCAATATGTGTGATATAATTATGGCAGTCCTATTAGAGTTGCCATTTTGAATGTTTAAGTTTTGGTATCAGATTCAGTATCAGCTGAAAATAGATGACTGTCAATTTTAACATAATTTTATCTCTGGTGGATTATCCCTATGTTCTCATGGAGATTAAAACTTTTTCCGATTTTCTTTCGCCTTACACTAGATGAAACTAACAGAAAATCAATGCTGAGACATACTTTACAGTTTACAACGGATTTGTATAGAAATCGCACAAACCATCACAGAGTAGTGAACAGACATGGAAAATTCATGCATATCAAATTGAGAAAGTCCTCTTTAAACATTCTTTAAGTTAGTTAAAAATGGGTTTTATTGATACACCAAGGTTTCTTTACACGCCGCAGAGGCTGTCACAGCGGGGTGGGCACTCGATTTTTTTCTATCTAGAACTTAGTTTAAGGTTTGCCCTTGTTTATAAAGAAATTTAGAATCCACCAGCAACATACGCAAATACAGACAATCTACATTGTTATTCTAGTGCTATCTTGGTAATACAAGCTTTTGGGAAGATAAAAATAATAGAAAAAACATGTATTTGTTTTATTATAGAAAAAATAAAGCAGCAAAGGAAAACCCCAGGACACGACTATAATAAATGAAAATTGAGAAACCAGTAATAAACTCTAAATAAGCTCTGTTAAAGTGGACCAGGTAAAAATCTGTGGAAAAGCTGGAACAAACTTTATTGTCTGCTTAACACCATGTTAATTTTGTACTTTTCTAAGATTCGGGATTTGGAAGCTATCTTGGAAAAATGGTGCCTCAAAATTAGGCTGTCTCTTCCCCACAGCATTTTAACATCTAAATTCAAGGAAGTTTTAATTTCTACGAGTCTTGTCTCTTTTGTGAACAAGACGCATCTAATCTAGGTGTTTTCACTATGTGCTTTGCTGTTTTGATATTATTAAAATGAAGTACTACTAAAGCACTTTTTGATATTTAAACAGCATTCTGTTGCCAATCAAATTAAAATTTCAACAAATAAATAACAAAGTTTTAGTAATTGAACGAGTACGAAAAACACGCGATGGCGTCATCGGTTATATCAGTTTCTTAAATCACGTTTAAAAATTGTTAAACACAGTATTTTATTCATTTTATTTACGTTTTACATGTGATTAAATAAGTAACGCCTACCTAATAATACGGGATTTGTAAAAGCTACTTTATAAAATGTATCTGCAAAATAACGTGTTTATAACACAAAATGACACTGACAATATAACTGATGACGTCATGAGTGCGTAGTGAATTGATGTAGTGTTTTTGGTGAAAAAATTTCAATACAAAATTAAAATGGCTTATTTTAAGGTATTATTCGACTATTTCTCAAAAGTGTTTTTCACTAAAATAAAGCAGTATCTTCACAGTGAAAGTGAATTTGTGAAAACACCTAATTGTGCATCGTGTCGACACCATTCATATTACAGTTGCCATTATGGAAGCAGCTGAAAACTGAAATGGTGACAGGGGCAAACAAGACAGTATTTGCTTTGATAATATATATGATTTAGTTGCTACACAAGTGGGATATATTAGTTGCTTTAAAACGCTTCCTAAGCGAAATATCTATCTACTAAATAAGTTAATTTAGACGCCATTTTTTTCAAGATGACTGCCAAACTCGGAGTAGTTTGTTAAGGTCACATCTGGAAACATAAAATGTGTCCAACATTTCTTATTGGACTCTCTTGTTGACTAGCCGTGTATTCATGGCAAGTGACAAAAGTCATGTATGAGATGCTGGGTGCTGACGATGGTAGATTTCGGCGGCTCAACTGGGCGGTGAGGAAAGAACCCGTGGATTAATTAATTCATTGCTTAATCACAATAAGCGTCATATAAACTAACTACTTGCTACCAATAGTGTATTTCATAAACAGTCTTAAATGTAGGCAGTTTCCTTAGTGGTGGTTCACCTCTACTACTCCTGTACTAAAAAAAACTGATGTTACGTTTGAAACAGACCATAACCAGTGAGTTACAGTGTATATAGTGTCTTTCGTGTTTTGTACCATACTGTATGTGACCTTTGATCGATAAATATTAAATAGGAAACGAATCGAAGAGCCGAGGTAAAAAAGATCACTTTACATGCATATTTTTAGAATAGCTTAGCCCGTACTAAACCGATCTTGACTTTGTGCGTTGCAATATCGATATTGTAAACGTGTCTCTATATTAATACAACCTTCAACCGTGTTTTATTAGTTCAACTCTGCCAATTTTGCTCGTCATTCACTCGATGGGGCTATTGAAGAGGTGGACGTGTCTAACATATAAATTGTTCATTTTTCAATATGCTGTTTTGACCTATAAGCATTCTATGACTTAATTTAACGCGGTTCTGAGAAAGTACGGCGGTATTATTACTAGATAAATGCCACACGGTTTTAACGAATTCCAATTAAAAAACACTCAATTAGTTTGTCATTAATGGTCGTTTCTTTAATCAGTCTATTTATTAACTGCAGTTTTTAAAGTTATTATTGTTTTTAAATTTATAACAGAAAACAGTATTGAATGTTTTAGTAATATTAGTAAACTAGGATCTTGTTACTACATTTTGAAAAAAAAATTAGTATATTTTTATGCATTTTTCCGGTGGACCATCGAAACCCGAAAAAAACGTCGGATCGAAATGAAAGTCATATCTATCGATTCGAGAGCGAATTAAGAAAATTCCGCCCGTTGGTCAGTCGGACTGTCTGTCTGTCTGTCTGTCTGCCTGCCTGTCTGTCTGTCGGTCGGTCTGTCTGTCACGCCCAGCCCCCCTAATCCGTTTTCCGATTGCGATGAAACTTGGGTGGTTAATCGGTCTTTAGAAAACCTTAACGCCGGACGCTCGGCTCCGTTCGGAAACCGGAAGTCCCCGATATAGACGTTTCGAGTTTTTCGGGAAAAATTGAATAACTCGCTAACGGGTAGTCGGATCGAGATATTCCAAAAAAGAAATGGTGCCGCTGGCAAAGCTCTACAAATGAGTATACCAGAGACCATGTCGAAAAACAAACGAAAATTGATTTTTTTTGCAAAAAAACTGGTTTTCTCGAAATCGGGCTAGGAAGCACGATAACTATCCAGAATATTGATCGATTTCGATGAGACTTGGTGGAATCAAAGGCACACGGCCACAAATAAAGCCTATTGCTGGTGGCAAGTATCTTTTCCAGAGCCGGGTATGATTTTCCAAAGAAATTAATAACTCCTGAACCGAAGGTCCGATTTTGATTTTCAAAAATGGCAATTGTAGGGCTCGATTAGGTCTATTAGTTGATGTTTGTGAGAAATTTGACAAAACAAAAGCGAATCTACAAACCCTGGAAAACTTGATTTTTTTGATAAATTCTCCATCAATTTTGAAGGCAACTTTAAATTCATTTTTCATCATGTTGAAAGTCTCCGAATGCCAATTTAGGGCAAATTGAATTCTCTATCCATTATCTGGAATTTTTTAAAATAACTCTAAATTCATGACGACGAGCGTCATCATGTCTAGTAAATGACTAAATATATTTTTTATCAATTTAGCATCCAGTGTTCTTTATATTATTATATAAAGACTTAGTTAGCCCTATCATTTGTTATATGCGTGTTAGAAACAAAATTTAGACCATGTAGTACCATTTTAAATGTATTTTCCATCCCTAGGAAACCACCCTTCAAAATCCATGGGTTCAAAAAATTATAACAAGGGATAAACACTAACACACTTTATTAACTTACTGAAAACTTCACAATACTTTTACTTACTGAAATACACTTTTACTGAATAAAGTAACCTTTAACAATGTTTATTACTTGATATTTGCACTTTATATTCACTTCGGATTTTCTAACCTACAATTCATTAGAAACTTCCCTTTTCCGCCTGTTTATATTTGCTTATATACTCTAAAGACGACCCTGGAGCCGTCTAGAACAAAATCGATATTCTTCTCCCACTGCAACCCAGAACAAGGTAGAAATAGGAGGTCTTTAGAAAACCTTAACGCCGGACGCTCGGCTCCGTTCGGAAACCGGAAGTCCCCGATATAGACGTTTCGAGTTTCTCGGGAAAAATTGAATAACTCGCTAACGGGTAGTCGGATCGAGATATTCCAAAAAAGAAATGGTGCCGCTGGCAAAGCTCTACAAATGAGTATACCAGAGACTATGTCGAAAAACAAACGAAAATTGATTTTTTTTGCAAAAAAACTGGTTTTCTCGAAATCGGGCTAGGAAGCACGATAACTATCCAGAATATTGATCGATTTCGATGAGACTTGGTGGGATCAAAGGCACACGGCCACAAATAAAGCCTATTGCTGATGGCCTGAATCCGTTGACTGCAAGTATCTTTTCCAGAGCAGGGTAAGAAATTAATAACTCCCGAACCGAAGGTCCGATTTTGATTTTCAAAAATGGCAATTGTAGGGCTCGATTAGGTCTATTAGTTGACGTTTGTGAGAAATTTGACAAAACAAAAGCGAATCTACAAACCCTGGAAAACTTGATTTTTTTGATAAATTCTACAAATTCCGAAGAGTTTCCTAACAAAAATCGAAAATTAACTATTCCGTCGATCAATCTCAACAATCAGTATAAGGCACGGACCTTTTAGGACAAAAAATCTGAAATAGACTTTTTTCAAAAAATTTAAAATAAACGAGTTATTTACGAAAATGCATTCCATAGTATTATTTAAAAAAATATTACAAATTGATAAATTCTCCGTGCGATATAGGTGCAAACAAATAATGTAATGTTCTGTTTAAAATATCATCATTCATTTCCTCATTTTCATTTACTAAATAAAAATAGACCCGATGCCCTTTCTGTGTTTCAAAATGTAGTTAGCCTTTACTTTAGTCAATGCAAAAAGAAAAAAAAAGAAAAATAAAACATGTCAAAATGTACTGAGTCATCCTCTGTTGAAAATGTATCGAATCATCCCAACAGGGATAAAAAGCATATCAAAATGTAGTTTTTTTAGCTTGTTACTATTATCTAATTAGCAGTGAGTGTTTAATAAATAGATCGAAAATAGGCAACTTTTTTTAACAGTTTTTTTCATTATGCGGAAAAGTGGCTATGCATTAGAGTGACCGTTATTTCGACGATGTCGGAATTTTGTTCAGCCCCCCCCCCCAATCATTAAGGTATTAAACACAAAATTTGGGCACAATACCTAATTTCCTTAGTTTTTTTCATACTCATTACACAGGCACACATAAATAGCGATCTGTTACCGGGACCCCACATAGTCCCTATGTATTTCGACTTGCTGAACAGTAATCCGATGTCTATTTAGCTCCATCACCCACCTTGTTTTTGTAAGTAGTGAAAATAACCTAAAGAAATCAGGTTTCTTAAGGCTATTCTCGCGATTTACAGAAAATTGGTGGGCGATGGAGCTAAACGGACATCGGATTCGTGTTCAGTACGTTGAAATACATAGGGATTACTATGTCGGATCCCTGTAACAGATCACTTTTTTTTGTGTGCCTGTGTTATCATTATATCACGGGCTCTTACAAAAACCTTTTTCCTGTTTTATCAGTTATCTAAACAAAATCCTAGTAAATTGGCATTTACTATTTTTTGAGAGTATGGCACGAATTTTGTATTGAGGTAGTATGACAAGATACACAAGGTTCCATAAAACTCATATATGAACTCTAATATGGACCATAAGCCCTATTATGCATCATACACTGTAAAGGAATAAGGCCATATACGGCCATATATATACTATTATATTTTATTAGATACTATCTTGACATATCCTATATCATCTAAATGATCTCTTGGATAAATAAATTATTGTTATTATTGTCCATATTCTATTCCATAAACAATGAAAAGGTAATCTATCTAGTGTTGCTTATTTTTAGTGCGTAGTTGGCTGGGTTTTTCTGATAAAACGTTAAAAAGCTATATATCTTCTCTCATTTTAAAAACATTAAATAAATCAATGAAATACGAAATTTCTTTAAAAATGTAAATAAATGAGGACGACACACAGTGGTCATTTTTCAAGTTCTAAGTGGCAAAATTCTACAAATTTACTACAAATAAACAGAGAATATTCTTTAGAAAAGTGGGAAAATATTGAAAACATTTTAGACGCTAAAGGAGTGGCTTTTGATGGGGTTTAAAAAATGTATTTAATTCTAAAATTCTGAAACTTTGTATACAAGAAAAATAGTAAAAAATTCTAAGACCGATTTTTAAGGGGGTTGACAATTAAACATTATTTTAAAATTACTCTTTGAATAAGATTTGTGAATCTACAAAAAAAATGCGGGAGAGACATGCCTATTGTCTCATCTTACATATATAGAAATTTTTCTAGGCAGGAAATTATTGTGGACCATTCATATAGATTACATAGTGAAACGTTGTGAAAAGGGAATAATACATTTCTTGAAAGTTGGTTTCTATAATTTTTTATAAGGCGTACATACGATCCATTATTGATTATGGATCAATTTTGTATGGGTCACCATGTAAATCAATATTAAAAAAGGTTGACAGTATACAATATAAAGCTTTAAAAATTGCAAGTGGCTTGATGATGCGCTAATCGAAACTCTAGAACCACCATTGTCCATCAGAAGAGAATATTTAGCGAGTAAATTTACTCTCGGTGTAATGATGTGGTGGTAAGAATTGTCAATATAACCTCACAAAACTTAAGCTCTCCATATGTTTCAAAGAAAAATTCTCCTCCCCTAGCAGAAGCATATATTTCTTTAAAAAACCTATTATTTAATTTCGAGAACCCCGTTAGAGAACTATTAAATTTACACTTTATCGAAATTACCACTGAGCATGCCGTTTACATACCTAAATACGACAATAATCACAACAGTTGTTATAGGGAAATCTTAGACAAATTTCCAGACCATGTACCTATCATACGTCATACACCCCGCAGTACAATTTTTAGCGCCGAAGCAGTTGCAATCTTACAGGCTATTAAGCATATTATTGAACGGAACATCCAAAATGCTCTCATATGTACGGATTCTTTGTCGATACTTCAAGTTTTAAAAAATGTAAAGAATTCATTCTAGAAATTATGTCTCTGTTGGTACAGATATACCAGAAAAATTACAATGTTAAGTTTTTATGGGTGAAGGGGCATAGTGGCATTACTGGAAATGAGAGAGCAGATTTTATTGCAAAAAACCGCTGCCTAAGGAATCACTACTTCCACATCCAGATTATTCGTCCAAGTCACTTTAAAGGAAACATCTCGACTATATTTGCACTCTAGTATGTGGAAATTATTGGTCATAGAATTTTAATAATATTTGGGGTAGATGTCAGAAAAGTTTGAGGAGTTGGTTTCTACCATATACGTTAAAAATGAAGTTTCTAGTTTATCGTACTTATTTTCCACTATTTACAACCTACCACCTCAATGGAGTCATCTCAATCAGATGTCACTACAATACATACGTGTACTAACTTTCAAGTGAATATCTCAATTTGATGTTATCAATCCCATTAATAATGAAGCGGAGGTGGTAGAGTTTGAAAAATATTAGAAAGAAATCTGAGGCCTTGGTTTCTAGTATATACACCGATTCCCAAATTTCTGTAGTCTTACCAGCTTGCTTTACTTATTTTCCCCTATTTGCCCCTATTTAACCCCCAACCCTTCAACGGCATCATCTCAAATTATGATCTAGTTTCAGACGTCGTTATAATACATACGTGTACCAAATTTCAAATGAATATCTCAATTTTATTTTATCAACCCTTTTCATATTGGAGTAGGGGTGGTTGGGTTGAAAAATATTATAAGAAAATCTGACGCTGTGGCTTCTAGTACATACACCGAATTTCAAGTTTCTGTAGTCTTACCAACGTTTTACTTATATTCCTCTATTTACCCCAAATTAACCCCCAACCCTTCAACGGAATCATCTCAAAATATAAACTAATTCCAGACGTCGTTATAATACATAGGTGTACGAAATTTCAAATGAATATCTCAACTTTATTTTGTCAACCCCATTAATGGGGTAGGGGTGGTGGGGGGGTTGAAAAATATTATAAAAAAATCTGAGGCCTTAACTTCTTGTACATACACCGAATTTCAAGTTTCTGTACTCATACCAGCTTGCTTTACTTATTTTCCCCTATTGACCCCTAAATAACCCCCAACCCTTCAACGGAATCATCTCAAAGTATAATCTAGTTCCAGATGTCGTTATAATTCATATGTGTACCAAATTTCAAATGAATATCTCGATTTTATTTTATCAAACCTTTTAATAATGAAGTAGGGGTGGTGGGGGTTGAAAAATATTATAAATAATCTGAGACCTTGGATTCTAGTACATACACCGAATTTCAAGTTTCTGTAGTCTTACCAGCTTGCTTTATTTATTTATTTTCCCCTATTTACCCCTATTTAACCCCCAACCCTTCAACGGAATTATCTCAAAATATAATCTAGTTCCAGATGTCGTTATAATACATACGTGTAGAAAATTTCAAATGAATATCTCAATTTTATTTTATCAACACTTTTCAAATTGGAGTAGGGGTGGTGGGGGTTGAAAAATATTATTAAAAAATCTGACGCTTTGGCTTCTAGTACATACACCGAATTTCAAGTTTCTGTACTCTTACCAACTTGTTTTACTTATATTCCTCTATTTACCCCAAATCAACCCCCAACCCTTCAACGGAATCATCCCAAAATATAATCTAATTCTAGACATCGTTATAATACATACCGTATACGAAATTTCAAATGAATATCTCAACTTTATATTATCAACCCCTTTAATGGGGTAGGGGTGGTGGGGGGTTGAAATATATTATAAAAAAATCTGAGACCTTAACTTCTAGTGCATACACCGAATTTCAAGTTTCTGTACTCTTACAAGCTTGGTTTACTTATTTCCCCCTATTTACCCCTATTTAACCCCCAACCCTTCACCGGATTTCCTCAAAAAACAATCCAGTTCCAGATCTCGTTATAATATATACGTGTACAAAATTTCAGGTCAATATCTTAAACCGTTCCGGAGAAAGCGTGCGGACAAAAAAAGTTACAGACAGACCGACAGACAGACAGACAGAAAATTTTTTTTTCGCTCAAATTTAAAATCTCGACGTTTCATGACATTCTAAACCTATTTCACGAATAAAAATTTTTGAAATTTTTTTTGCGATTACTATACTTCCAATCCACTACGTGGATGTGGAAGTAAAATTACCAAGACTTCCAATGCCAATACATACAGTATAACCCTACAGACGTGTATCATATTATTAAAACTAATTTAAAAGCAAAATGGAATGAGGACTGGAAAGCATATGGATCCCGAAGTAATACAGGGTACTTCAAAATACATAACAGCATTCCAAAAATTGTATGGTATGAAAATATCCAAGCAAATAGGAAGATCATAGCTACAGTCGCTTAAATCAAATCACGGAAGGTTCCCTGCTCACTTGTATAAAATAGGTGTTCTGCAATGCCCTAATTATATGTGAGGCGAATTTGGTGATCTTAGTCATATATTTTTTAACTGTTGAAATAACCAAGTACATATCGAGTGGCTCTGTAATGAACTGAGAAAAAAAGGAATAATAGACTCGATATGGCTACCATCTATATTGATCAGAAACGACTTTTTTGTATAAAATGAATGTTAAAATATAAGTGGAATTTATAACTTAGCTTCGTCTCTCCTACTATCTAACCTTTGTAGAATAATAACTAATTTATCCGAGGTCTACCTGTGTATGTCTCAAAATGCCCTGACCGACCCCTGGGCAAGAAGTGTGTCACCCCTGTTGTAGATCCTGTTGGCTCATCTCGTCTTAGGTTCCGGTATCGATGTGGTTAGGGTATGTAAGTATAGTTTATATAAAAAAATAATGGTATAATGATAATAACAAAATTGAAAAATATAACATGCGTGGCTAAAGAACCAGTTTCCAAGGCCAAGGAGCTAGAGAAAAAAAATGTTTTCTGTTTTTGGTGCAAAATGGTTAACTTTATAATTTTAGATTGTTCTTGAAATAATATTCAGATATGTTGTAACTTAATTTGTATTTAAAATTAATTCATCCATGTACAAACATATATCAGTGGGAATAAAAAAAACCGCTGCCTAAGGAATCACTACTTCCACATCCAGATTTTCCATCCATGTCACTTTAAAGGAAACATCTTGACTAGATTTGCACTGTATACGTTAAAAATTAAATTTTTAGTTTACCCTACTTATTTTCCCCTATTCACAACCTACCACGTCCCACCCCTTCAATGAAATCATCTCAATCAGATGTCATTACAATACATACATGTATTAACTTTCAAGTAAATATCTCAATCTTATGTTATCAAACCCATTAATAATGGAGCGGAGATGGTGGTGGTGAAAAATATTAGAAAGAAATCTGAGGCCTTGTTTTCTAGTATATACACCACATCCCACATTTCTGTATCAATTTGATTTACTTATTTTCCCCTATTTACTCATTTTCCCCTATTTACTCATATTTAACCCCCAACCGTTCAACGGAATCATCTCAAAATATAACCGAGTTCCAGATGTCGTTATAATACATACGTCTACCATATTTCGAGGTAATGTCTCAATTTTATTTTATCAACCCCTTTAATAATGGAGCAAGGGTGGTGGGGGGTTGAAAAATATAATTAAAAACTCTGAGGCCTTGGCTTCTAGGACATACACAGAACTTCAAGTTTATGTACTCTTACCAGCTTGCTTTACTTATTTTGCCCTATTTACCCCTATTTAATCCCCAACCCTCCAACGGAGTCATCTCAAAATATAATCTAGTTTCAGATGTCGTTTTAATACATACGTGTACCAAATTTCAAGTGACTGTCTCAATTTTATTTTACCAACCCCTTCAATAATGGAGTAGGGGTGGTGGGGGGTTGAAAAATATTAAAAAATCTAAAGCCTTGGCTTCTAGTACATACACCGAATTTCAAGTTTCTGTACTCTTACCAGCTTGCTTTACTTACTTACTTTTCTCTATTTACCCCTGTTTAACCCCCAACCCTTCATCAGAATAATCCCAAAATATAATCTAATTCCTGATGTCATTATTATATTGTACCGAATTTCAAGTGAATATATCAAATTTATTTTATCAACCCCTTTAATAATGAATTGGGGAGGGGGTGGGGGATGAAAAATATTATAAAAAAATTTGAGGCCTTGGCTTGTAGTAGATACATCAAATTTCAAATATCTGTACTCCTACCAGCTTGCTTTACATATTTCCCCCTATTTACCCCCCAACCCTTCACCGGATATCTTGAGAAAACAATCCAGTTCCAGATCTCGTTATAATATTATATACGTATACAAAATTTCAAGTCAATATCTTAGACCGTTCCGGAGAAAACGTGCGGACAAAAAAAAAAGTTACAGACAGACCGACAGACAGACAGAATTTTTTTTTCTAAACCTATTTCAAGAAAAAAAAATCGATTTTTTTTTTACGATTACTATACTTCCAATCCACTACGTGGATGTGGAAGTAATAAAAGTAAGCAAGCAAAAAAATTAGTCTCTATCACTATCATCACAAATAATTTTCTTGACAGCCCGGTGTTTCAGAAGTTGATGGTTGATTAGGCGTGTCCTCTATCAACTCTTCCAGCTCACTAAAATTAATTTCCGCATCCAACCATTAATCGTTAGTTTTTAAAAACTTGAAGTTAATCCTACAACTTTTTCGCCATCTTTCAAGATTTGGTATCCAATTTTTTTGAATTTTGCCATTATTGCTTATTCCTCTACAATATTGTACTCCAAAGCGATTAAGGACATGCAAGTACATCCTACCGTTTTTTTTCTTTTCGTCTGATTCCATTGGCCATACCTAAAAGAGACTTCTCCATGATATAGCATAAAAATAACAAAGAAGTAAAATCGTGATTAAAAAAGCAGATGGTAGCAGCTTTTTTTCCTTAACATGATAAAGTACTAATAGTTAATTATATTTCTTAAAACGACAAAACATGAATCAATATGAATAAAACTATACAGCTGTAGGAATTTGTAGATATTCAAAAAATTACAATTCTTGGTTAAAAATGACACCCCTATAAAAAGTATTAAAAGCTTAATGTTGTACATTCTCCATGACAGAGAATAACTTCAACTTCAACACAGTACCACATTTAAAGCATCTTTACAGAACAATGTCTAATCATAAACTCAATTTTATTTGACCTTCACCAGTCCGCAATCCCTTATAAAACGGCCATCATAAAAATATGAGTGAAGGGATGAGTGAGGTAAAATTCCCAGAACTATTTACTTTAGGGTACTTATTACTAAGATATGTTAATAATTTTTGTATTGGAATGGGTTAGAAATTTGGATTATGTCCGTCTAGATTAATAAAATTGACCACTGTGCTATGGGTGTAATCACACAATAGGTGCTGTTAATGTCCACATATTTATATTGTGGCGCCTCCTAGGTGCGGGTGACATGAATTAGTAAGTAGGGATTGCAGGCCACTGCACAGTGGGACAGAAAGTAGGTAAATAGCGACAAAAAGGCGAAAACTGAAATCCCTTTTGCGGATTATGTATTGTTATTTTGTAACTCTTAAGATGTGAATGCATTTGTATTTACAACAGTTTTTCGGAAACAGACCTTCGTTTGCCTGGTAGGTTGACAGAAATTAGTGTATAGTTGAGCGCGTGTGAGAACAGATTATTTTGAACATTTTAAAGTAAAAGTTAGGTGTATATTTGGATGTTGAAAAGTGCAATATTTAACTGTTACAAATGGAGCATGGTACTACCAGTAAGTAAGCTTTTTTTTACTTGGATTGATTATTTAATCAGTGTGCTCAAAATACAATATATCGTTGATATAAAGTAAATGAGACAATCGTTGTTTGATTGTACCTAAGATGAACTTTGTGATGAAATATTTCAAAAAGTACATTTAGTAGCAATGTGTTTCTTTGCATAAATAAATTACAAAATCTTTTAGATTTCTAGCATAGGAGCGATATTTGCCAGAAATTGCCTAAACTTTTTTAATTCGAGTTTTAAATACAACCTACTTATGCAATGAAATATTTAATCAGACATAATTTTATCTCTATGGCTTAAATATCTGTTTTTTTTTTTTTCAACAAATAGGTTACTAATTTCTATTTTTCTTAATCGTTGATTAAAAATATTCATTTAAAGCAGATTTTCTAATTTTTCTTTATGCTCCACTTATACCGGGTGAGGCATTTAAGTTGACAAACGCGAATAACTTGAAAACGAAGAATTTTGGAGAAAATGTTTCAGAAAAATGTCACCATTTAAAAAGTGGGATCATTGGCAATATTTTTTTAAGGTTTGGTGGAGGAATTCAAGGTCATCTAAAGGCCCACTTTGGTTTTTTAAATACAAACCTCCATTTTCTTTACAGATTCATATTCTGCTCAAAAAAAATAAACAACTTCTAGAAGAATGGGTCTTTTAGTAGATGTACCTAAGGCAGGAGGAAGTGGTATAATACTTTAAGAAATATAGTTTCTTAACAAAAGAAGCAAATCTAGAGCTTTACAATAATGCCTATATATTTTGTCGCATATTTTGGGTATTTGGTCCCACTGTGCACTGTATTCATTAGCATTCCTCTAAAGATTTTTAATGTAAAGCCCAGGTTAATGTTCCCACCATGTATAGAGGTTAGTGTTGGTATTTCTACATTGGTTTAGACGATTATCTAATAGACATTTTTGATAAACATTTATTTTTTGCTAGCATATGCTCTGCCCTTCATTTCATTATTTAATTTTCATATTTGAAGTATTGGGCAGGGTTGGCAGTTTTAAAACAAAATGTTTTAAACAAATGTTTTTTAAGTGTTTAAAACACACTAACCTGTTTTAAACACATTTGTTTCAAACACGTTTAAAACAATTGTTTTAAACATGATTTTTTTCAATGCGTTTATTCAATGTGTTTGATGGATAATTTTTGGAACATCGTTGTATTTGATAAGGTAAAAAAAATACAACAAAATAAAAAAATATGAATGAAATATGTAATGCAATAAAACTAGTTATAATAATATAGTAGTATAAGTACAACGAACGAAACATATTACTATTATATAGAAGATATACCTGTTATTATTTATTTGCTTAAGTGTTAATTTTAAGGCGATTAATAGCACAGGTACACACAAAAAAAAGTCAAGTACGGGAAGGTAGACCTATGTATTCCCATGCATTTTGACCTACTGAACACGAATCCGATGTCCGTTTTGCCCGATTGGCTCTTGTATTTGTCCTAACCTCAAAAAAAACACCGTAAGAATACCCGAGAAAATGAAAGTGTAGCTAAAAATCTGAAAAAGAGGTACGTAGAATGGCGAGAGAAATCAATGGCGCAAACTAGAATTCTATAGCTTTTTTGGTTTCCGATATAGAGCCTCGAGGAGTGCGAAAAAAACGATTTTCGATTTCTATCGCTATCCTATGTACCCCTGAATTTTTTCAGATTTTTAGCTACATTTTAATTTTTTCGGACACGGTGTTTTTTGAAATTAGGAAGAATGCAAGAGCCAATCTGCCAAAATGGACATCGGACTCGTGTTCAGCAGGTCAGATTTCATGGGAATACTTAGGTCTGCCTTCTCCCACTCGACTTTTTTTTATGTGCCTGTGTAGTCAATAACCAATCACCAAACAATTATTGCACTGTTGCACAACTTGACGTATCAAGTGACGTATTTATTACACCGAATTGGCCGAGCCGTTGTCAAGTATCGTCCTCGTCTTGTTATGATGGAATATGGGCATGGCTTATAGCTAAAAATCTGAAAAAGAGGTACGTAGAATGGCGAGAGAAATCAATGGCGCAAACTAGAATTCTATAGCTTTTTTGGTTTCCGATATAGAGCCTCGAGGAGTGCGAAAAAAACGATTTTCGATTTCTATCGCTATCCTATGTACCCCTGAATTTTTTCAGATTTTTAGCTACAAATTAATTTTTTCGGACACGGTGTTTTTTGAAATTAGGAAGAATGCAAGAGCCAATCTGCCAAAATGGACATCGGACTCGTGTTCAGCAGGTCAGATTTCATGGGAATACTTAGGTCTGCCTTCTCCCACTCGACTTTTTTTTATGTGCCTGTGTAGTCAATAACCAATCACCAAACAATTATTGCACTGTTGCACAACTTGACGTATCAAGTGACGTATTTATTACACCGAATTGGCCGAGCCGTTGTCAAGTATCGTCCTCGTCTTGTTATGATGGAATATGGGCATGGCTTATAGAATAAACAATGTAATGGGTCGACGCGCCCGTATAAATTTAAGTTTAAAAACATGTTTTTTATTGTTTAAAACATGTTTTTTTTCAACAATTAAAAAACCATGTTTAAAACACATTGAATTGTTTTAAATTAAAAAAAACGTATTTTTTTATTGAAATAAAAAAAACACAATTTTTGCCAACCCTGGTATTGGGCTGATATCACCAAAAAGCTAATGGTGACGCCGTGCTCCTAACAGGCAGCCGCAGTAGATGGCGTGAGGCTGTCGGGCATGCTGCACAGCAAAAGGGCGCCAACTAGAACTTGAACATTATATGAATCGCAAGACGCCTGTTAAGATGTGAATAAAATGTGAAGTATTTATTATTTTTGTGCTATGGATTGAATCAGGTTAGCCAAGAAACAATAATGCAAAGTTTATAATAATTAGTAAATCATAAATTTGTAATGTAACCCAAATGAATCTAGAGAAGTTGATTAGCAGAGTATGTCAAGGTAACGCTAACGCGTGCGAACAGTCAGTGTTGGATAGTGTTTATAATTGATAAAATGTTTTGTTATTCTTTAAAAATAAATGTTATCAAAGTGTTCTTCTTTAATATTATTTGGAATGACACAAAAATAAAATTAATTTTAAAATAACTCCATCCATACGGTTAAGTCGTCATTTTTTTGGATACGCTTTTTTGGGATAATTCACTTTATATAGGTAATCTGACCTTTGAATTTTATCGAAAATATTTTCCACTATATAATTTGCGGAAATCCTGTTGTTTTCCAGCGTACCAGTTTGAGAAACTAGATTGTACCCAAGCAAAGTAAACCTCGCCAAATAACTTTTACGTAAATATATTGCGAAACCTTTATCTATGGTATTTTACTGTACCAACATATTAATGTAGAGATAAGTTTGTATCTTAAAATATGTGCGTATATACTTTGTATTGTTTAAACCTAGTCAGAAGGAATTACTAATATGTGTTAAAATACAAACATGTAGCCTAGGAAATCTAATCTGTTTACTTTTCAAGGCTTTTTTTGAAAAATCTTTTTTGCTGTGTGTGATAAATACACAGCTCTAAGAATGTTTGTTATATTCAATATCCATAGATACTTATTATTTACATAGAACTTTTGATACAGTTAATAGTTTTTTAATTTTTATACAATGTTAAGTTTGTGAAGTGTTCTTTTAACATTGGCAACCAGGTTGTACAGACATCTACGGAACAATTCGGCACGCATCTATCCTCATTCAGAAATATTATTGCTGATTCTTTAATTTTTCTTTTTTTGCTATCCGCCTCTTTTGTTAGAATTTTTGCCGAATCCCAGTTTATTCTATGTCCATTTTTTTCTGATATGTATCATACACAGCAAAAAAGATTTTTCAAAAATAGCCTTGAAATAGGAAACATTAGATTTCCGAAACGTCGGCGAAATATTTAATTTCAAGTTTTTATACTTATTTGTGAAGAATACAAAATAAGAGACTACACCCTCAGAACCACGAATAGAATGAAATACCTAGAAACATACCTAACGAATCAACTAAAAAGGAGGGAAACAGTAAGGGAAAGAATCAAAACAGCCTACAAAGTCACAAGAGCTCTACTACCCTTCATTGAAGACAACAAACCACCATGGTGCCTAACCAAAAAGATATACACGACCATCATAATGCCTACGATGACATATGGAGTCAAAAACGCAGTAACGACAAAAACGAACAGAAGAAGCCTGAGAAGAGCTGAAAGGGACATTATCCAACTGTTAGCAAAAACAGGAAAACCACAAAAACGACAGAAAACGTCAACAGTACTAGAGGGAAGAACAATAATCAGAAGAATAGAATCATACGCAATTAAATACTGGGGACACGTCCAAAAACGAGACACGTGTAACGGTTCGGTATCCACTGATAGGGGAACCGTTATTTATTTGTGAGTGTTCGATTAAACACCCGCTGTTGTGTTTATGTGGTTGCCTACTCGACTCTGAAGTCGTTCTCAAAACAGCTGACAGTAAATAAATAAGTCACTAATTTAATAGTCGTTTAATTAAACCTGGCGTAACGTACAATATATTTTTATTCTAAATATACATATTTAGCCACCTGTCGCATACCTTATTTATGTGTGGTATTTTGTACAGAGTAGACCATCTTTCCCCGTTGCACAATTCCTTGTCTGTGTCCTACAGAATAGCTTAGTGTTGTATATAGTTGGGTACATGTTTTCTGTTTTTACTAACCTGTTTGTTATTATCCTTTAGTTGTGTTTGTCAATGTTAGGTTTCACAATGTTGCAGTAGCCAAGACAGAAACAGATTTGGGTCAGGTTATGTTAATTATCTTAATGCGAAGCAAGCCTTCGTGTACATAGTGTCATAAAATTATTCTTGAAAGTTCGGGCTTCGCAATTGGCTTTACCTGGTATTTGATTTGACTTAAATAGACCATGACTTATTAAGCTGCCACTGGGTTTGTTTACTATTCTTGATTTGACAGTTTAAGTGGGGAATTTAGAAATGTCAGGAGATAAGAGGGGAGTTTTTTTGAGAGGAGAGAAAAAAGGTGAAAGAGGAAAGAGGTTGCCATATTGGCAAATGAAATTGCTGGCATTTCTCTCCTGATTTCCATGGTGAAAAGAACCTAATAAGATCTAGGGTGAGTACCTCATTAAGCCTACTCAATTAAATTACTCATCCTTGACTGGAAAATGTTCATTCCAGGTTCTTCCCGTACTTTTTATTTCTGGGGCTTTGTCATTCTGTATTTTACGGAAATATATTCTCTTATGGAGGTCTGACCTGCACCTACACAAAAAGTAAAGCCACTTGTGGAGCCAAGCGAACCACAATATTGCGAGAGCAATTACCGGGATCTCTTAGGAGCATCTCCAGAGGGGCGAGTCGTCGATCGTCCGGACCCTCATCTGGGCAACCAAATCTGTTTTCCGGCTACGCTTATATGTGGGATGTCATCTGCCTTCACCCGCTTCCAAACCAGCCTTCTAGTTATTGCAGTAAGCCTCGCCAGTAAGAAAGTAAGTCTATCCTTTTCATTTACATTGTGGGACAACCGTGGAGAGCACATCGCACGTGTTGCTTAATTAGAACTTCGGGAACCGGAGTGAAGTTTGTCTCAGAAAAATCGTGACTGAACAGCTGCCAGCCTGCTCTTTATTTTGTCTGTAAATATAATATTTCACAAATTCTTAACAACTGTAAACTCATATAACAGCTGTTGATTGAGTAACTAGGCTCATATGTATATTTGATTTACCAGCAAAAAGTTAGTTTCGGTGTTTTGGTTCCCGTACCTGAATTTACTTATAATATACTTATAAACAAGTACTCCATTTGTTTGACGTTTGCTAGACACTTGTTATAATAATTGAAGTAAAGTACTTACTATTAAGTGGGCAGTTTAGTGTGCCACGAGATAAGTTATTTCCATCTGATCTTGTTGTCATTGTCAATTGTAAAGTTAGGTTACTGCAATACTGCAAACTGCAAGGGGAATGCACGGATGAAGCTGTCAAAATTTCAAATCGCTGGCACCAGGAGTACGTTCCTTGCGCGCTAGGCGTAGGTGCATTCGCGGTGTTTGGTTGTAGGTTGATCTTTGTTTACGTCATAAGCATTTGTTTATCAGGTCGCCGTGCATTTATTGTCAATTGATTTATACATGCTATTTGAATTGTTTACACGTTTTATATGTTTGTAATCTAGTTTATTGTACCATATTTTAATAGTCATTAAATATTTTTGTTAGCATTTATTTTCGGTGTTTACAATCATTTGTACGTCTTGTCAACCCCTGTCCCTCGTCGATTGTTTATCGACTGGCGCCCGCAACAATAGCTCCAACTTTTTGGGTTAACTAACATATCTTAGCCTAAATAATTACGCCAACAGCGAAACCCAAAGTCGGACCCACGCCTCGCCCCGACAATAAGAGCTGCCGCGCGTGGTGGCTATTCCGGTTATTCAGATTGGCCGATGGTCGCCACACACGACACACCTACTAAAGAAAGCGCTGCGAATGAACAGCAACAAACTGAAAATTGGGAGACCATGCTACACATGGATAACAACAATCGAGAGGATTATGAATAAGCTAGGAAAGGATTATACACACTGGGAAAAATTGGCACAACAAAAAATGGAATACAATAAAGAAATATCAAGGATATACATACACACTGCCAGACTCAGAAACAGAAGAAATAGGAAACTTAGAAGTAGAATAGGAGAGAAGATGATCACAGACAGAAACTAAGAAGAAACATGTCACAAAAACCTGAAAGTAAAAAAGAAGCACGAAAACCTAAAAGAAGCATCTCACAAACGCCTACACTTTCCATACGATGAAGACAGAAGGAAAACAAGAAGAAACATCTCATAAACACCTACACGCTCCATCCTATACTCCTACTCCTCGCGTATGCAGCCGGTCCGGCGGTATATAAAAGCACCGGGGGTTTGTTCCGGCACACGGTGGGATGATCCTTTGGTCGGTCGGGTGGAGCCGCATGAATATGTAATAGACGACTGGGTGTCTGCAGATGGACGTTCGGCGGGCGGTCGGACTGCGTGGTGGAACAAATCTCCATGCACTGGAATCTGCAGCAATGCCCACCTTACGTTGGCAAATCAATCAATCAATCAAGTTTTTATATTTATTTGTGTTATTTGTTTGAAAAAAGCAACCTCTAACTGATCCTTTGACGTAAAAGTCACAGGCGTAGAGGTTATTTACCAAGTAATATACTGGTTAATTGTGATATTTTGTGGATTCACCGAGCACCGGTTAAAAAGAAAAAAAATACATGTGGCAGGAAGTCCCAAAGAATTAGAAAAAAACTTTAGGACAAAATGACTGATAGTGAGGAAGATTTTATTCCTGGTACTCCTCCAGAAATCAGGGAGCAAGCAATTGCTGCAACGTTAGATTTTTTACCAGCGAAATTTAGAAAATTGCACGAAAAGAATATGATTTATGTATGCACTGGTCTGACCAGAAAACTGTGAGTAACATATCTGAGTCTGTTCGTTTGACTTACCTATCTGAAAAAGCAAAAACTTTTAAATGTTCAAGTCTTTGGTCCAAATTTTCGATGCTTAAAGCAGTTTTGAATGTAGATCAAAAAGTAAAATCTTTTTTGAAACGACAATGCACTGGGTATAGGGCTAAGAAATCTCAAGTTTTTGACAGAGCATACGTCGAACGTTTTTTACTAGAAGCACCAGATGAAAAGTTCTTAATGTTGATAGTTGTATTAATAATGGGCTTGGTGGGCGCTTGTCGTCGAGAGGAACTCTATAATATGATCATTGAATGACCTTGTGAGGAAAGACTTACATGCTGGTTGTTAAAGTACCTGATTCGAAGACTCACATTGAAAGGACTTTTGCGGTAATTGGTGAGACAGTTAATGGAATAAATTCACTAAATATTTACGATAAATATGCAGCTATTCACCCCCTACTCATGTGAATCATAAATGGGTTTTTCTTCAATATCAAGTTGGTATTAATACATTTTCAAAAATATCAAGTATTATGGCTATATATCTTAAGTTATCTAATCACGAGCAATATACGGTTCACAGCTTTAGGAGATCTTTGACATCACTATTAGTTGGTTCTGGAGCTGATATTCTTACCTTAAAACGTCATGGTAGATGGAAACCCTCAACAGTTGCTGATGGATATATATAGAAGATAGTAAACAGCGTGCTTCCAGAGGGCAGAAGGAAACTCTCGTACCAGCCTTTAATTAGGAATAATTCTTTCGGCTGGTGCTTGTTTAAATCAAAACTAAGCGTTTTGTTGTAGAATGTGATTTCTATACTTAACGCGGCCAGGCTCGCAATTATTTGCAGTTTGGTTTATTATCCTTATGAAAATAAGGATTCACAGAGGTGATTGACAGATCAGATAGTATCCAGAACAACAAAAAGGAAATTTCAAAAAAGATATTTCAGACAATACGACAGAAGTAACGATGTCTGCCGATGTAGTCGTTGGTGAAAATCAGCCCAACCACCATATTAATATAAATGAATCTAATATTTTTCACACGTCTGAATCTATAGTTCCGGGAATAAACATAATGTTAGTAACTTTCATATAAATTTTAGTTAAATTATAAATGAAATTGTTCATGAAATTTGTTAATAATTGATAAATGTTTAGTGTTAAGAACTTTAATTTTTAAAATTTCTTTATTTCACACTTTATTTTTTTATTTTTCACTTGTCAATAATGACATTGTGTTGATTCATTGAAACTGTCAAATAAATGTCATTTTAGGATTTGGCGTTACAAAACGGATATTTATTGTACGACGCTCGGATTCTATTGCTAGAAACAAAAATCAATCGGTGTGAAATCACTACCAAAAAGGTAACGCTGCAGTGGCGGCTCGTGATATTGTCTGCAGAGGAGACTTGATATTCTGAAAGACAACTGATGTGCAATATGACTACAATTTGTACATTTCCCCACCACCCCTGATGTATTACAACGGCGCGTTACATTTTTTTGCCGTGGGTTGTTCGCCAGGATACCGATTCACGACTTGAGAGAATAGAACTAGTAAAAGAATAGAATGAAAAGGAAATAGAAAATATGATGAGATGAAAAAATCATTCTCATGAAATTCTCGTTCCTACGACTCGAGTATCGGTATCCAAAGTAGTCCTACTATCCCACTTGTAACTAAATTATATAAATTTTACTAAAAATAAAAATAGTTTTGGTAAAAAAATTAAAGTGTTTTTCTACAAACAAAAAATTGTATTCATTATCACTGCCAGGCGTGTAAAATTATAAGTTTTAATAGATATTAAAATAGTTTTGAGAAAGAAGTTACATAAAAAAATATAACCGCGGAACTCTATATTATGGAGAATTATAAAAAATATTTCCTAAAAAATAAATAACACAAATAAATATTTTTTCTAAAATAACAACTACCTATATTAATCTCTGCTTTAAAGCCTGAATATTTTTATAAATGAGTGGTAACCTGCGATTTTTGGAACTAGCAAATTGGTTGATTATTTCATCATAAAATGAATCGCGTGTCCTCAATTCTGACAAAAAACGTTTTTCTATTGAAATAAGCGATACATTTGAAAGGCGGTCTTGACTCATTTTGTTTCTAGTAAAAATGTTTTTATGCGTTTAAGTGCTGAAAATGATCATTCTACAGAAGCTTACCGGAATTGTCTCAAAAAATAGTGGCGTTATTCAAAAAGTTCTCTAATTTTGGGTCATAAGTTTTTAAAAAATCTACCAGCTCTTTGAAATTTCCTTTATTGCAAGATTCTCGTTTTTCGTCATGTCCTCGGAAAGAATTTTCTTGTGAAGATAACTATATAACGGCATCTATTAACACCTCTTTAATATTTCCCTATTCTCACGGACCTTTTCGTTAACATTTTCTATTTCTCTCTTATGTGCAGAATCCAAGAAATTTACAATATTTTGTTTACCAAACATTTCGAATTTAATGCAAGATGAAATGTGCTCCTGGGATTTTTCGTGCCTTTCTAAACCTCGCGACAAATTTTGCAAATTATTAAACCCGGCCCTGCTCCAAATTGAGGATTGATCATTATTAAATAATAAACATCTCCAACAATATAATTTGTTTCTAACTGTTGATGCCGTTAACCACTCGACTTTTTTATAATTGTTATCACAAAACCCTCTGCTTTGTTTACCACCAAAAACTAACGAAAGCATTGCTGGTGTAGGCCTGGCATTTCTTTTAATTCTTACCTTTTCGTCATAAATAAGAGTAGTAAATCCGTTTAATAACAAATAATCCACCACGTCTGGACAACAAGACATGTTGTTGGGAATATTTTCACCTAGAGCACTTATTTCTAGCCCGCCTATCAAATGTTTTATGCATTTATACGTCAAGTTGTTCTAAACCGGCTAAACGCAACTGTCAGACGTCAGTTCGTTTTCTTTGTGAATCACCTGACTCTTGAATGACCTGTGCACATGCGCTATATAAAGAACTGAGATCTGAGGCTAGCCTCATACTTGGCTATTCCAAGTGTTGCTATTTTACACAGCGCAAAGAAATTCAAGGTCATTCATGTTATAAGTAAATGCGGTATAGTTGGAAGCTATTTCGTATTAACCTCCAGCGAACCGCAGTGTTCATTCAGTAAAAGACCGGCCGACCGGGAAATATGCATACAAAGACTATCCGGACTGTAACGTTATAGGTATGTTTGTGGAAAGGAAATGCAAAAATGTTATATATAAACTGAAAATTTATTAATGAATAATAAACAATAAAAAATATTGAAAATTGAGATATACCTAATAGAAATTTCTTAAGATATTACTTTTGAAGATATGGTGGTTCTTCCAAGGGGAGGCTCAGCCTCCCCTGCCTCCCCTGACGAGCCGCCACTGTAACGCTGTCTCCTCGACTAATAGGAAAGAACACAGAATTAGTACGTATGTATAAAGAAATATAAGTTCCAATTAGTACCTACTAAACCCTAAGGGTTTAAGCCGAATAGGTTAGATGTCAAATGACCTCCCATATCTCCATGTTCAGGGTAGGTCTTACTTTGCAAGTATCCTGTATGTTATATTTTCACTTACTGGTCTTGCAAGCGTAATTTCGTATTACATATTGTTAAAAATTATTGTTAATTTTGCCACTCTGTATCGTATATCGGCTTGTAGATATGTTCGCGCGCGGGTCTGTTTGCAGTAACCTTGGATTGATGCATTGCCCTGCATACCCGTGTTTACTTCAGTCTGGCTGCAAAATACATTTACACATGGATAACGTCTACAAATAAATATTCTGTCGTTTCTTTAGAATTCTGATATATGTATTGATACGTTCACGAAAAACAAAGATTAAAAGTTAACATTGTGTTTTTGCAACGGTTCTGTGTATTTTATCGTCGCTTTAAATTAAGTAAACAGTGGAAATAATTGAGCCGATGACGGAAATGCTGTTGCGATATTTTTTTATAGTGCAACGTGTTTGTCACTTTATTAATGTTAAATTAGGTCATCGCTTACTTGGAATTGGAATTTCATACATGTTTATGTTGTGGAATTCTGATTTCGCGTATCAGGTAATGATGATTGTTGTGGGGATCTGAAACGTTTAACAAATCGCGTTAATCAAATATTTAAAGGGCGATTATTGATCTATTTATATAAAGTTAAGTGCCCCCACTGACTCATCAATAACTGTAAATTTCACGATCCAATTTATGATTTTGTTTTTACTTCTCTGGTTTACCGAAGAAAAATGTTGTAATCGATAAAAAAAATTGAAATAAACTGCACCGTCTTTAAGAAAAATTAGTAAAGGTATTTACACAGAACTTCCCTCTTTATTTATGCAGGGCGGTCACTCTATAAAAATTTTAATTACGAAACCACACATGAGAATAGTAATCGAAAGGTATTATTACAAAGAAAACCTGATAACTTTTGGTCAAAAAATATACAGAGTGGTCATCCGATAGCAAAAATTCAGTATTAAATAAAAGGTGCAAAATATAGAAGGCTTGAGTAAATACAAAGAGTGACCGTAAAAGGCCTAAAATTCGCCTGTTTTTGCATAGTAGATAGCGGGCCAAGAGAAAGAGCAAAATAAATCCAATAGGGCTCAAATTAAACTTTGAAAAATTTTAAGGTGAGCATATGTTTTACTTTTTTGAAAAAAAGGAAAGATGACCCCTATTTAAGGGTAGGAAATATTTTAAAAAAGCAGGATATAATGAATTTTTTAAAAGATAAAACGACTCTGTTATTACTCAGATTTCATATTGTATGAATTGTTTACGGATTATATATTATTCTGTAGCGTATGTGGAAGAATTTAGGAAATTGTCCTACAACCCTCCAATGTAATAATTAAGATACCAACACCAGAAAGCGAAAAACTCCATTAAGTCCTACCCACATGATACAATTGTCATGGGATTTTCATTAAAAAACATTTTTTTTGATGAAATAGGTTTAGAATGCCATGAGATGTGGAAAATTTAAATTTGAGCAAAAAAAATTACCATCTTTCTACTGGTAAAAAAAGTTTCAAAAAGTTTTGAATTTTTTTTTTCTGAAATAAGTTTGGAATGTCATGAAACGTGGAAATTTTAAATTTGTCAAAGAAAAATCCACAATTTATTCTCGTTATAGTACCTAGTAAAAACATTTTTTCAAAAAATTTGTGCTTGTGAATTTTCTTTTTTTCTGAAATAACTTTAGAATGTCATGAAACGTGGAAATTTTAAAATTGAGCAAAAAAATTACCATCGTATGTTCTATAAGTAGTAAAAATATATTTTAAAATATTTTAAAAGTTTTTCTTTTTGACATTTTTTTTATGAAATATGTTTAGAATGTCATGAAACGTGGAAATATTAAATTTGAGCAAAACAAAATTCGTTTTTCCACTGGTAAAAATATTTTCAAAAAGTTTTGAAATTTTGTTTTTCTGAAATTGATCTAGAATGTAATGAAACGTGGAAATTTTAAATTTAAGCAAAACAATTTTTTTTCGTTATTTCCCTTTAGACGGTCTTGTGTATATTTTTCAGTGAAAGTTCAACAATTTCTTCGCTGGTAGCAGTGTCAGCTACCTACCAAATTTGACTATTATCCGTCAACTAGGTAGTTTTTTAGATAATGCACCAACAGACAGACAGACAGACTGGCGAAATTGAAAAACCTATATTTTCGTAATCTACGTGATGTGAAACGTATAAATCCGAAGAAACCTCGGAGGGTGATTTTTCCCTTCGGTATGCGAGGCAAGTAAAAATCTGTAAAGCTAGAACTCCCCTCTTCATCTATACAGAGCGGTCACTGCAAAAGATTATTATTTAAGAAACGACATATGAAAATAATAATTATCATTATTATTACAAAGAACACCTGATAACTTTTGGTAAAAAAATATACAGAGTGGTCATCCGATAAAAAAATGAATATAAAACAAGCTAACCGTTATACTCTTCGCCGATATATATAGTACTTTTTATATAATTGTTGCACATTCTGTAGGATACTTTTCGCAGTTTTTTTGTAAATAATATTAGCTTTAGGCATTTTTAGTTCAATTACAAAACATAAAAAAATTATATAATTTTTTTTTATTTAAAAAAAATTATAACTTGTTTATTTATCGACCGATTTTGCTCAAAAATTCTTCCTCTACCTAACACTAACTTCCTGTCCAAATTTCAATACAATTTTACTTTTTGTTCTTAAGTTATCGTGCTTACAAGAAACGTGACAGGCGGACAGACAGACGGACGGACGGACGGCCGGACATTTTGAAAGTTGTTCGGATTTCGATCACCAACACAGTGATTTGAATTTTTTTTCTCTAGGAGCAATATTACCGGCTTTAAAAATGTGCTGATCGAATGCAATATACTCCTCGTTTTGTATTTGCGAAGATTATAATAAGAGGTGTTAAATATGGAAGGTGTGCGTACATACCTTTACAAATTTTCACCATAGTTGAATTATTCACCACCCTGTATATTTTTCAATAAAACTATAATAGGTGTCTTTCTTGCCATCTGTGTTAACTATATATCACAATTTTTTGCTATCTGGTCACATTTTCCGTTTGTTTAGTGCACAAAAAAATGCCATAAAAACCGCCTCTAAAATATCAAAGTCGCCACAATTACTACTGACAAGAATACTACAGAGCTGTAGTTCAAATCTTTGCATAGGTATCAGAATAATACTAGAGATTTAAAATCGTGTTTTCGGCGGAGCTTTTCTGGTAAATTGAAATATCTTACTCTGTTTTGGCAAGATATCTTACGTATTGTTGGACGCACTGCCCATCCTTCGCCACATTGCCAGATATATTCAAAGTACGGCTCTGTTTATCTGTTCCTGGATATGACGTTCTAATTAGAAGTGATTTGCGTAATTATATCCCAAGTGTTAGAAATCTTAATTTAATGGGGGGCGGGGGGGTCCGTTTATTTCATATATTAATCATGCCAGAACATAATTTACATAAGAGTAATTGATGTTTCATCTGTTAAGTAATACATTATATTTATTATTTAATATAGTGGGGGGTAATAAGGCCCTGGTCTCCCCTTATTTTAGCTAGGTCGACAGCTTTGAGTTTTTTATGTGCCTTATAAATATGGAGTGATCTATAAAATATTCATGAAATATTTTAATTTTTTTTTATGAAATAGGCTTAGGATGTCATGAAACGTCGAGATTTTAAATTTGAGCGAGAAAATTGTTTTGTCATTCTCTTTGGGCGGCCCACTCTGTATATTTTCCACTGAAAGTCTACCCATCTCTTTGCTAGCAATAGCGTCAACTACCTACCAAATTTGACTATTCTTTGTCAAGTGGTTTTTTTAGTTGTAGTGCCAACAGACTGACTGACAGACTGATGGAATTGAAAGACCATAATTTTCCTGATTTACATAGTCTCGAACGTGAAAATCCGAAGAAATCTGGGACAGTATTACCTAATATCGATGTAAGGGTATGATCGATTTTGTTAGCCATTCCAGAGTAATGGTCTTTGAAAGCGTCTTGGATGGTGTCTTTCTAGTAATGGTTCTAGTAGGGTATTTGTGTGGTTTTCTAGATCTGATGATATTTTTAAGAAAAGGTATTCTTAGGTCTTCGTGCACCATTTGATTAATTACATACCGAGGTGCATTGGTTAGCATGCGCAGAATTTTAGATTGGCATCTTTGTATCAGAGCTATATTAGGATTTGCTTGCACAACCCCACATTTCACTCCATATGTCCAAATTGGCGTTATAACTGTTTTATATAATAATATTTTATTTTCTAGAGATGGTTTCAACTTTCTTTCTATGAGCCAATTAATTTCTTTAACCTTTAGGTCAATTTGTTTTCTTTTTTTGACGATGTGGTTCCTCCATGCTAATCTGGTGTCAATATGGAATCCTAAATTTTTTCCAATCTTCGAGCGGGGTATTACTATATTATTTAAGTGGATTGAGGGACATCGTTCTTTCCTTAGAGTGCAGTCTACTTGTTTGGATTTATTAGCATTTATTCTAATTTTCCATTTATTTGACCAGGTCTGTACTTCATTTAAATGATTTTGAACAAGATTAGAAGCTGTTGCTGGATTTTCGTGGACAGTTAAGATGGCTGTATCATCGGCAAAAGTTCCGGTTGTTGTTTCTACAGTTGTTGGTAGATCAGACGTATGTATATAGAGAATTGGTCCTAAGACACTACCTTGGTGAACTTCTGGTTTGATAGGATATTTTTGGGAAACCTTTTTTCCTATTTTGGTTCTGACCTCTCTGTCTGATAGATAGAACCTCAAGATGTTGTAGTACTTCAACGGAAGGATCTCTTTGATTTTGTATAATAAGCCATATGACATACATTGTCAAACCTGGCTTACGTCTAGAAATACTGAAGTGCAATATAGTGTTTGTTCAAACGCTTGGTTGATTACTTGCGTTATTTGATATGTCTGTTGGATGGTTGAATGACATTGTCGAAAACCAAACCGATGCGAAGAACCCAATCGTCAATGAGGATATCAGCATTTATTCTCAACAGGAGAAGTAGGTATTTCAAGTACCTTTGAAATTGTAGGTAGTAAACTTATTGGACGATGCAATGACACATCATTTGGGTTCTTTCCTGATTTTGGTATCAAGATTATTTCAGCAGTTTATAACATTTTGAGCCAATGTTTTTTTTTCTTATGATGGCATTAAATATGTAAGTAATTAGCAGCACTCCGTTTCTATATAGTTCTCGAAGCATTTTTGGTGTTACGTCGTCATTGCCTGGGGCTTTACGAACATTAAGAAAACTAATTTCTACAAGAAAAAATGTACAGACGTATCGATTTAAGAACCTCCTGAAACATTTTTAAAGTCGTTTCAAAATAAAGAAATGCTTGTGCTAATCTGTAATATTTTGTCTGATTGTTACTATTTTTAACTAGTATTTCTAGTAATATTGCCAATTTGTATGAGGATGGTAAGAATATCTTCGAAACATCAAGAGATATTTATTTGATAGATTTTTTATCGGCTCCCACTGAACAGGATAATATCGGACCAATTTAAGCTGAAAATTGTTTGGTAACCATAAAACTATAGGTAATCGATGATTGCAGTAAAAAAACTAAGAAATATGATTTAATAAGTTGGTATGTGGATGATATGATAAAACAATTCCATGAGTTTACTTTGGCACAGACGGTATCTTATTTTTGTTTTCATTGTAAAAGACATTCAAATAAAGGTTTCCTGTTTACTGACTACATCCTTCTGGGTAGTGCTCCACTGCATCGTTTGGACACGCAGACTTATAAAAAAAGGGTTGGGCAGGGGCGGGAAGTGAACATAGCTGTGTATATTGTAGCTTGTAGCATCAACATCAACATAGGCCAAACGAAACAAGACGCGGGTGAGGCTAAACTGCACGGATGTGAAGTTTAAATGTCTTATGATCTACGACTCCTGTCGTTTTAAAATGTAGTTAAGTTGTGTGCGTTTATTTTCGTTGATAGTTACGTGTTGACTACTTTTTTGTTAGAATGGATATAATTTTTTTATATATTCTCTCAATTTCAAATATGTTGATCAAAGGACGTCGCACGCTTCTTATGGAAAAACAACCGCTGTCGAATTGCCCTATTCGGAATATATGCTGTAGTTTCTACATGAACCATGGTTTCAGTGACACATTTTTAGAAAGTTAAGAAGAAATGAGTAGAGCACTGAGATTATGGCACCTAAATAGATATCTTTAAAATAACCATTAGCTTCATTTCGTGCATATAGTGTATCTGTTTTAAGTGGGCCACTCTATATATCTCCGTCACTATATAAAATATCAATATGTTTTCATACCAGGTCTGCAGTAAATCTGCTATTTGACAATATTAAGATGCTAGAAGGTTTAGGGTCACAGTTGATTGCAGAAATGAGACGAATGAAACTTAACAATTAAACATTTCTTACTTGCTCTACGTTTTGATTGATTGATTGATTGATTGCACTCAGTCTGGAGGTTCGTTGTTCCCGTTTTAATGATACGCCACAGTCCGCGTTTATTTTCATATTAAGACTAAAAACCCAAAACCAGAAGAAAAATTAAAAATAATGTATTCTGAAATACTTTTCTTTAAGATAAATTCAAGCGAAGCAAGCTTCAACAAACTATAACCATTAAGTGCAAGTAGGAATATGATTCTAATAACAATTTTAGCTACTTAGTAAACAAATTATTCGAAATAACTTATTTTTATAGAGTGCAAGAGTCTGCAAAATGAAGCGCATGTGGAATATGTTCCATTGCGAAGTGTTATCCGCCTCATTTTTGCAATCAACTTTGGTCTAATTCTTTTTCTATTATCTCGTCAAATAGCAGAGTTACATACGTTTAAAAATTTGCACTTTTTAAATTATTTGCCTGTAAGTCGCAAAGTAGGCTATGGTGGACAATCTGTTTTCTAATGAGCTATAAGTCTGGTATGAAAACATTTTGATACTTTAAATAGCAATAGAGGCATATCGAACAGCTCACTTGAAACAGGCACATTATATATTGATAGAAAACATAGTAGTGTGATTTATTGTCTTTCTACATCCTAGAAGTTATTAATTATTTTGGTCGTACCTTCAGATATAAACATGGAACAAGGTGTTAATGATATCAAGTTTAAAATAGTTGTTTATAGCTTATACCTTGAGATACATACTAAAATTCATCTATAATCGGTTAAAACCAAAAATATAAATTCAATAATTCTGACTTTTATATGTCGTGTCAATATATTTAAAACTAATTTTCGATTCGTGGCTATGACCCAAAAAATGTACGTATAAAATCCTAGTAGGTGGTTTCTTTTTTCAGTATTATAAGCAGATCCTGGCTCCGAGGTAGTTATGACGTAAAAGCCAGAATCGGCTTTGCGCAATATGAACTGTATAAACATTTTCATGCATAATAATACAACATCTTACCTTATAAGTGTATCTAGTAAATTCCGTAATAATTAAAGGTAAATGGCTCCGAAGGGGTTAACTCATACTTTGATGTACTTATTGTTGGATGCACAGACACTTAGTAACTATGCCTTATTAGAGTAGTAAAAATATATTATTTGTATTTGTTCTAAATGGTTCGAAGTTAAACTCCGGCGCCTATCACTAAATATCCACTTGTGTTGTGAAAAGAATTGTTCAACGTCTATAACATGGCAGATTTATGTCCGGCATTGAACAGTCCACTTCTTTTCCACACATAAAAATGGCGAAAAACCGGGATGGTTTCTTAACACTGTATCCAGTTTGTATTTCACTGTCTCAGCAACGCCCCCTGATACTCTAAAAATATATTTACGTGTAGATCGAATATAATGTTTCAATGTCTCAGCTACGCCCCCTGATACTCTAAAAATATATTTACGTGTAGATCGAATATAATGTTCATTGCATCAATTACTGTATACTGATCTATTTCCGGTTTACATTGAAGGTCGCGTATAACTAGAGGAAGGAATTCGTGAGAAATGTCCATGTATATATGCTAAATTTTAGTTTTTATGACATTCAGATGAAATATGTTTTAAAATATTCGACTTGCGTGTCCACGAAAGTGTTTTTTTCACTGCTGGTACAGAAAAGTTCTGCACCGTTAAACTGCTGTTCCAGAAAATCTTGAATCCACGAAAGTACTGTTTCATTTAATGGAAAGCCTCTCGACGCCATAATAACACGACACATTTACTTGTGTCAAAAGCTGTAATAGACAAGTCTGTAGTATTGACTCCATAATGCGTAAGTGCATATGAAATAGGCTCACATGCCATTGGTCGTGTAATAAAATAATAATAATTGTTAGATTTTCTTATTTCAAGTGCTTTCTGTATGTTTAAAGTCTTCTGCAAAATATAAAACGCAATTTGAGGTATCTTTAAGTATTATCATTGTTTACCGTATCCTATTTGTAGAAAGTGAGTGTCGAAATTCTCCTTATATTTTATAAAATGTAGTGCCTTAATTATGTGCACAGATAAAAATTATATTTTAAATTAAAAATTGTTTAATGTAGTTGGGAAGAAACATATAGATGTTTACATTTCCTTAATTGATACAAAAAGTTGAGGTGTCGAGTTTTTTGTTTTCGGTTAGACAATCAGACCGACGCTGCAGACATATATTATAATGTGCGGCCGAAGTCTGGTGTTTATTATCCACCAATTTCAGTAAACATCTCTTACATCTACTTACTCAACTGTACCAAATAAATAATTTCTCCAAATTTCTAATAAATTATTTGTTTATTATTTTATGAGTTTCATGCCATGCTTTTTATTTTTTACAAAAGTATTTGTTTCCTATAAATGATTTATGTGCTTATGTGAATCATAAGGTTCTCGATTCAAAACATTATATTTTGTGTGTGAAGACCGTCTCTGGCATAACTACTTTTGCGCCGGGTCTGATTATAAGAATTCCAGAATAGTTAGTGAAATTAAGAAATATTTGTGCCGGTGCAGTTCGTCTCATCCGCCACCGTCGCCGAGAACGAAGCACGCTGGATCAGAAAGAAGCAGAGAGAAAGAAGAGCGGCGCAGCCTATATAATTGTAGTTGTCCTTGAGACCATATGTACACATGCATCGAGGGCAAATCTATCTATCCGTGCATGGGATGCAACGAACAAGCGAGAGCGCAGTCTGCAGCCAGCACACTTGATTCTCTATCCGTATACGTTCACGTTCGTAATAAAATAATTGCGGTCGGCGAATTAAACAAGTGAAGTCTATGTAGTCGATGTAGATACGTCTGTGCACCGTAATTGCACTTTATATTTATGAATGTGTTTTTCTCTTGTCGTCGCGACTCGACAATTCAACTTATCTACAACTGTGTTTGTGTTTCCATGTCTCGTTCCCAGACTCTAACTTAAGATCTATTGGCTATTTCAGTGAATGAGAAAAGCCTCTGTGCATTTTTGTTTATTGCCAAACGATGCTGTTATGAGATTAACCTGCCACTTTGTGTTTATGTAAGTAATGTTTTTGTTTATTCGACGGCTTGTCGGCCGACAGCTAAACATCTTTATTGTATTATTTGATGATGCCGATTGGAGTCGATAAAACTCCAAATACGCTTTTACATACTTAATTTACCTAGTAATTTTAAATCAACTTGATGAATGACACTATAGATAAAATATTTCGTGTTTTTGGGAACTTATAATGAGGAGATACGCCGGCATTTTTCTTATCTATCTTCTCAGCTTCCTCTCGATATCTTAATGTAAAAAATGCATTAGTAGCAAAGTAATTGTGTCCCAACATGCAACAGAGAAACGTCAAAACACGAGAATTTTAATTCCTCGGTTCTAACGGTATTTTTAAAATAAATAAATACAACTATTTATAGAATTAACCAAATGTGTATGTAAAAAGGATGTGTAAAAACGTCAATATATTGTGTGGAGCGTAGCTTTATCGACTGAATTACGAGAAAGGAAGTACAATACTTCATTGAGCTTATCATGACCTAAGCTAACAGAAATATGTCACAAACTAGAGTATCTTTAATCACTTATTTTTATCTTGGTATTACTGGAGGCAAACAAGGTAACTGAATTGAAATTAAAAAACGCTTCAGGAGGGCCCAGTTGAAAAAGGACAATCTGATTATCCTATATGAAATGTCAGAGTGTTGAATTAAGCTAACATAATTGTTTTACCCTCTTGACTAATATGTAATCAATAGATGGCGGAGTTCTTATGCTACAGCTTCCTTAAAATGATTTGTAAATTTTATATTTACTTATCGATCTTTTTCCAAAACAATACAGTGTTTCTTCCAGCTTGATAACTGTTCAACTTTTAATGCAAATGTACTTTATCTACCTCACTATTGTGCTTACAAGAAGCTTGATGAAAAGACGAACCGACAAACGGACATTTTGAAAGTTGCAAAACGGTCGCAATTCGATAACGATTACGAGAATTAATTACAGCTTTAGAACAGTACTTGAACCAGACACAATTAGTACATTTTTTCGTTTGTTACCACCATAATACACTTAAAAACCGTCGATTATCAATGTGGACAACTGATTTCAGACAGTCGCAAATAATTTTTTGCTTGCATTACTCTGTTTGGGAATTTTCACTAATGAATGTTTCATAACATAATAGTATCACATGACATCACGAATCGGTCATGCACACAGTGTCTGAAGATCTTCTCCACCCACACTAACTAGCACCACCCACCGGAAAAATCTTGGCATATTCTCTCGATTCTCATTACCTACTGGGTTCATAGTTATCTAATTATGTTTATTTATTTTTAATATATAGTCCAAAGGACCCTCCGTAGACGGATATGGTACAGGTGTTTCGTTCAGGTTTCATCCAACATTTTTAATTTGCATAACGAGTTTAAGCGTACAGTGTAAATAAAAAACCTAGAGGAATGATCTTGATATTTTCATTTTGACGATGATGAGTGACATACCGTACGCAAGAGTATGAGGAAAAAGTAATAATGCCTTTGTTGTCCAACAACTAACGCCCAATAACAGAACAGTTTTTATGAATATTTCACAAAAGTAGAATACAGTGTGTGTAAAAAGTATGGAAAACTGACCGTAACTATTAAAATATTGATTGCATGTATATAGAACCCTTGGAAAGATCGATTTCTATTTTTAATTACTCAACTTTTGGTGCAAATTATAATTTTTAGTTTTACACACCTCCATCCCCAACTTTTTTTTCAAAAATACCTCAAAAGAAAAAAGTGTTATATTCAACCGGCGAAAAAAAAAATCGAAATCCGTCAATGCGATTTACTTTGCGAATGCATGCACTAATCACTAATCTCCGCCCGTATTCTATCTTTCAAAACCTCCAAATTATTTGATCTACTGTTATAAACGCAACCCTTTAAATAACCCCATTAAAAATGTCAAGGGGTGTAAGGTCAGGAGATCTAACTGGCCATTCGATTGATCCTTCTCTGCCTATCCATCCGCCTGAAACACCTTGTAACATATTTTATACTTAAGTATTAAACGTGTTACATCGGTGCCACCGGCTGTATGTTACATAATATGATTTAAATAATTTTGCCAGCACGGAACAAAATTATGTTACTAGCAACCATGCGATGGAATTCTCAAAATATCTCTACAATATCAAAACTTACTTTACTCTCTCAAATCTCAAAATTTAAGCAAATATCAGGAGTACCAGTACAAATAATAAGAACATGTAGACATTAGACGTTTATTACAACACACGTGAGATATACAATAATAAAAACAAGTAGTTTCACAATTATCCCCTAAACATAATCCATAGGTGCAAAAGAAATTTAAAATGTGTATATGACCCCATCTAAAATTGTTTCAGTGATTTGACCTTTTCTTTATAGAAATGCAACTACGGCTTCAAGTGTATTCTATTAAAAGTACTTCATATGTGACATAGTAGAAGGTAAATTAGTATCACGTAGTACCGTGCGTTACTTACAAAAAAAAATCTTAAGATATTTCATCATGCTAGTATGTAGTTGCAAAAACGATCTGTAATTTACTCTAATATTTCAACAAAAAATCACTGAATGAAACTATTATAATTTCTTTAAAATTATATAACTAAAATGAAACAATAAAACCTGGTTAGAGCCTTGGCGTTTTCTCTGACGACTGCAGCGTGACCTGTCACCACTTCCTAAGATGTTCTCGACGTTGCTTACGACTACGACTCCGTGTCACTCCCAAATCTCTGACTAAATCTCTTGGAGACTGCTGCGAACAACTCTCCAACCAAAACTTCTCAAAATGTCAGTTCCTCCTATTACTCCTCTAAATACTGAGCCCCTTTCATAACCATATGACAGCACCAAACATATGCTTATCCCAATAATAAGCCTCTCCGAAAATATATGCCCCTCCAAAACACTCTGACATGTTTACTACCCATAATTTCTCATCAAGATAGGCAACCATTTACTATCGAATTCTAGATCGTGGGTTGCATATTCAAACAAGTGAATTAATCAAGGTTAATTTACAGTATTCAAACTAAAATTATTAATGTAGCTTTTTCAAATGCTACAACCTCACTCAAATACTGTCTCACATCAGCTCCATAGTGTGGAAAAGCACCATCTTGCTGGAACCATCCGCCATTGAATAGTGGTAAATTATCACCTGGAAAAATTGCAGTGATTGCCGGAAATATTTGGTAAATCCAAACTTTTTCATCATCTTGCTTTTTTGAACCAGCGACAAATATGCTATGATCTTTTCCGTTCTTTAACAAAAGCTGGACAAACTAGTAGAAAATGTACTTCCGGTTTTTAACTTTACAACTTTATTTGTTACTTTTAAAATGTACAATTTACAAAATATTTAGTTTAAAATGCAGACCTAAGCTACAGAAAGCCTGTCTGTGTGGCGTACCGAATCAAGAGAGCCTGTTAAATATTTTAGCCCTTAAGGGACGTCAGGGAATATGGTTGAGATGATTTAAATCGTGTACTTTTATTTGCAAAAATAACACTTTGAAATGCTCTTTTTAAGAGGCAACAGTTCCAAGTCAGTGGGGAAAGGGGTAAAAGCGCCAAATGCAGAGATATCTCCTTATGAATCAGAATATATCAGAAAAATATTCTTTAACAATCCGGTAGTATTTATTTATGTACAACACTTATTTTCAGTTAAATAACATCACACAATTTGCAAAAAACAGCTTAGTACAATTGTACAAGATCATGATTAATAATAATCTGTATTTTGGATAATTGGGTAATGTTGTTTAACTGAAAATAAGTGTAAGGTGTACATAAATAAATACAAGAGGATTGTTGAAGAATATTTTTGGCCAAATTTTGATTATTAGAGAGATTTCTCTTCAATTGGTGCTTTATCCCCCTTCCCCACGGATCTTAGGAATTGCTCCCTCTTAATACAAAAGAACAAAACGAATATACTTAAAAGTGAAATGCATATTTTAGTCTTAACCAACCCGCAAACGTAACTTTCCTGTTTCGTCTCGTCGAATTTCGATTTGTTTTCTGTTATTTATATTAAGGGCTATTTTTTCATAAGCAATTGGACAAAACACGATACAAAAAGTTGGTAAGAATAGTTGGCAACAAATTCTGGGAAGTAATATTAATATTATGATGTTACTTGTAATTTATAAATGAATATTCCTGATCATCAAACAGATAAATGACAGATTTTAGCCAATGAACAACGAATGGCAATCAGAATAGAATTTTTTACAAAAAATATCAGAAAAATCGGCGATTTTTGATATTTAAAAAAAATCATTGTCAAGCCTCGTCGGAGGTGAAGGACTCGTAATTGGGAATGGCAAGAGAAGTCTTGGTGTCGACAATTGCATATGATAACATATAAAATGGGTTCTACTATAACCAGTCGTTAAATGAGCAACTGAAAATTACTAGAATCGTCAATGTCCACCTAATGACAACTATAGAATTTTCCCGGTCAATCATTTTCGATCGCTCTATTCTTATCTGTAATTTGTAAGTGTAGAAAGTTTAGGCGGGAGTTGTGGAAGGCTTTGTGAACGAAATATTTGAAGTTCTAACAATGTAGGATATCGCATTAAACCAAACCAAATAAACATGTGAATCATTACCTCGATAACATTATCAATTTTTCAAGTCGCACCGTACATGGACAAGCCTATCACGCTAGTTGTATAATAAATTTCGAGATGGAACGTGCATACGTTGTAAAATTTATATTCCATTCCATAACATCTGCCATATTAGGTGCAAATTATATGAGTTTCATATAATGCGGGTTGATATACGGAGACTGTCCATGCCTACTTAAAAAAGGACGCTTAAATTATGATGGAGGTTATTATTATTGATGACCCACATGGGTACTACAACAGTATCAACCAATTAGTTTGTGGAAAACTACACGAATGCGCTTTACCTAGGCTATCTTTGTTATTATGTACACGGCAGTTAATTTTCTGCAAAATATTAGGCGAGTATCGAAATTAACATTTACACATGAGGTTTGTTTTTGTAATATTCATCTATCCATATTGATAAAACTTCAACTATATATCAAACTAAAAGAAAAAAAAATGTTTTCGTTTACTTGAAAGATTATATAGTTATGATTTATATATTTTTATATAATTCCATATAAATCCAACGAAGATGTACCTATTTTCTCGGACGCTTTCAAGTCCGCTGTAATCAAACCTGTATACAAAAGCGGTAACAAACAAGACAACAAATTATACATCCATATCTGTATCTCCAATTTAACCAAAATATATGAAAAAGTGTTAAAAATTAGAATAACTTGTTAACAAAGTATGTTTTATCGGGAAATCAGATCAATGCAGGTTGCTATAGCAGACTTAAGGTGGCCATTCCCTAGAAAGAGACATCCGATAGGGAAATATTTACTATTTTTAGCTATAACTTTTTTTTCTTAGTACGTATATTTAAAAAAACTATAAGAGTACCCAAGTAGAACCATAACAAGACTATACTATGAATTTTCACTTAATAATTTCAGTAGTTTGCAAAATAGCTCGATTTAAAACTACGAAATAGGAAGATTAACACAATTTTTAAATTTAAATCGAGCTATTTTGCAAACCACTAAAATTATTGAGTGAAAATTCATAGTGATAGTCTTGTTATGATTCTACTTAGGTACTCTTATAGTTTTTTTAAATATACGTACTAAGAAAAAAAAGTTATAGCTAAAAATAGTAAATATTTCCCCATCGGATGTCTCTTTCTAGGGAATGGCCACCTTAACTATTCAAATTATGCAGTGGGTGCAGGGAGCCTGCATCGTGCATCTTCGTTGGACCGGCCAAAGCATTTGACACCATAAATCATTCCAATTTGTTAAATGCCCTAGATAATATGAGTTTCAGGGAAATTGACTATGAGCTAATAAAGATTTACTTTTCAAATAGGAAACAAACGGATCAAATAGATGACTGCGTAGGTTCCACTAGATACATATGATATGGTGTACCTCAAGGAACCGTTTTAGGACAGAAGAAGTAATATGTTATGCAATATTTTTAAAGATAGATCATGAAATTCTTTAAAACAAAAAGTACAACAGAATTTTAAAATCATTTCCTGTACACGTAACCTGTCTGATTTCAGTGTCGTCAGTATATAATTGATTGATAATATGTCGCTCTGCTCCAAAGGATTAAATATCTTGGTATCATAATTGACTGTTACCTGAACTGGGACGATCACACATTTAATATAAAAAAAGAAATGGGGTGAAGTAGATTATTTATGCTTTTTTTTTTCACTTAAAGCATTGCTTAATTTTTATTCCTGTAATTGTATTTTGTAATTTGTTGAGAAAAATACGTGAAAAAAACGATAAACAAATTATTTGAAAACCTTACGTATTAGGTAAAAGACAAACTGTTTTATAACAATTTGGTTACAATATCTAGTTATTAGACAGGTGTAGAAACTACGAATTAGCGTTATTAACTATTTATGTCGTGTTGCTCATAATAACCATTCCTATTTTATTAAGAATGTGTTTGAACTGAGATATCGATACTTTATCAAAACTGAAAGGAAAATAATTTATCTAATAGTTTCAGACGACATTTCATCACACAATAATATCTGTGTTAATCAGTATTAATTAAAACACACCGCTAGGTATTGAAATTAAGTAAAAATAACGACGAGTGTCAGTAAGTGATAAGGCATTATTTTTAAGCGCAGGATTTTAAAATTGTAAAATATTACTGGCTAGATTTTTTTTAAATTCACGTTTTACAATGTTTGTTTATTTAACATACTTTGTGTAGTTAATAAAAGTATCTTATCGCTTGGTAAATATTTTCTATTGTAAAAGATAGGATGGTTTACACGTTATACCACTCATCCTAATGATATAGTAAGGAATGACGACATTGTTTTATGAAGAAAGGCCTAAATATAATGGAGTTGCGTTCTTGGCTGTTGTATAAATAAACATATTATTAGATTAATATTTCACGGGCGATAGTGTATCATTTATGAGGTCCACAGACACAAAAACATGCATGTTAAACTTGCATCAATATCCTCGACAAACACGTGACTTTGATTCACAGTGATCGAGTAACGCTAATAACTATATCTCTACAGAATTGCTGTAAATGTGGACCAGCCGCATAAGGGGTACACCTGCACCACCACAGAGCAATGTTGACGTTTAAGTAGACCTCTCTGCTTGTTGGACATTACCGGCAAGGTTCTTTTCCCTTTTGGCACTCTTCTTGTTTCAGTATTCGCACTTTGCCAGGCATTTGCTGCTGGAAGTGTCGTCTGTTATGGACGCAGCGATTGTTGCTGCTTTGCCCAGATATTGTTGGGACATGGTTGACAATCGAAGAGCGAAGCAGCAAATGCCGTCCGCTTGTCGGACGTGTAAGAATGAGCTGCGTAATTCTTCTTGTGCTTTGAGTCCTTAAAGACTATTGGCAGATGATGGTGGCTTAGCATCCGGGGATGGGGTAGAGATTACGTTTGGGTGTTTTTCATCTTATGGTTTCTTCTTTCACGAAGGTGAATCCTGTTGGTCCATCGCACCCTAGACCAGATTTCGGGAAACGAAATTTTCCGAGAATGACTCAGTTACTTACATATAATGGAAGGTTGTTGATTACCTCTCCCCACAATACAGATAAAAGATCTGTTACATTGTTGGTATTATGGTAAGATTGCAGCTATTAATTATTGCAACTTTCTCTTTGATCTCTTCCAAGAAAAATGCTGCTGATGTTCTCCAGTTTTTTTCTACCATAAGTAATACAGATCTAAGACGCTAAAGAAGTCAAGGGAATCAATCACTACAACTTCCGTAGATGATGGATCGTTTGTGGACAAAGTAATTTTGATAGTGATTATTGAAATTTTGTTTCTTATATTTGCTTTTTATTACTTATTCGGTTTCATTTTAATATCTTAATAAATACAAGATGACTCTTTGTCTTCTTCTTCTAATTATCTTTCTATATTCAACCAAATGAAATTACTCAGAATATCAATACAGGCTCTTGGGATTTTCAGTATAATATTTGCACTCATGTATCTAGTTTTTGTGATTTGATTTTTTTGATAATATTTCTCAACACCGTCAACATATAGAGAATGTAGCGACACTTTAGTGTAGTGGGTGTTTTTCATAGCACTCGTGATTCTAAGCGATCCAATCTCTGTATGCGACTTAGCTTGTTGGTTTCTGTTGCTTGAGTTACTTTAGATACTAAATTAAGGCAACATTTTGCGAGAGTGTTCCTATTATTTATATTTAGGTATGCAAATGACATATCTTTCTTATGGTAATTTACTATAATGGAATGAATATAAATAAATTATTATTATTATTATATATGTGAGGGCGGATCTTATTACACCTATACAGAGCCAATGCAAAATACCAAGTTTAAGCCCCCATGTCTTAGCACATGGTAGTCCTCATGTTGCTAATATGGATACCGGTCTATGTATAATCTTGTGTAAAGCTTGGTTGTAAATAAATTTGTAGTCTACCATCACTACTCTCTACATCTGCAGCTGTGTATCTTGAAGAACTAGGGTACCCTATTATTCAGGTTTCTCCTTCTCGTAAATGGAATGGAATTGTTTTAGATGGGCTTACCTTCAGCCTTTCCTCATCGACAATTTTTTTCGCCATGGTCGATAGTTGCATGCAAGTAGAGTTCTTACAACGTAGGTGCTCTTCAACAGCTAGATGCTAATGAGACTCAATTGGTTCCTTTACCTCTATGCCAGGCATGCAGGCGGCAGTAGCTTTCGTTTGCTACTCCATTTGTGTTTGTCATGCTGTTCGTTACATAACTCTCGACAACAGTGTAAGACTTCCACCCTCCATATCTCTTGAACTGCAGTACATCGACACCTATGTTAGCCAATGAAGTGACCGAAGTTCTTCTAAATGAGTTCTCTTCAATCCGGACAATAATGATATTACTATTTTTTTTCACGCATAGTTCCATAAAACGGCATACCTCTACAACTCACTGCTATTACTTCCATTAGTACCTAAGTAGATGTCATCAGTGGTCTTTCTAAAATCTGTTACTTAGGTGGCCATTCCCTAGAAAGGGACATCCGATAGGGAAATATATATTATTTTTGGCCATGACTTTTTTTTCTTAGTACGTGTATTTTAAAAAACTATAAGAGTACCTAAGTAGAACCATAACAAGACTATTACTATGAATTTTCATTCAATAATTTCAGCAGGTTGCAAAATAGCTAGATTTAAATTTAAAAATTATGTTAATCTTCTTATTTCGTAGTTTTAAATCGAGCTATTTTGCAAACCACTGAAATTATTGAGTGAAAATTCATAGTAATAGTCTTCTTATGGTTCTACTTAGGTACTCTTATAGTTTTTCTAAATATACGTATTAAGAAAAAAAAGTTACGGGCAAAAATAATAAATATTTCCCTATCGGATGTCTCTTTCTAGGGAATGGCCACCTTAAACTCGTCATTCTTCCTTTTTAAAAGAACGCGAAGTTTGGGAAACGTAGAAATCTATGTTCTCTTCAATTAAAATGGTCGATTTCGACATAGTACGTACGAGAACGTACACCGTAGCAGATTTTCTAAAAAATACTCCACACGGAATTTTGCAGAAATGACAGTCGTCAGTTTGACACGTCTTTAAAGCATTTATACGTTAATTAGTAACATTTATTTTGTTTTTGATGTAATAAAGACGGACACGCAATATATGTTGCTTTGTTGATCTACGAAACATTCATTTTTACAATAAATTAAAGTTTTTACAAATTTTACCGTGTTGATTATTAACATCGATTGTAAATAAACAATTCAGACGCCTTGGCAACAATCCAAAGGTAAACACCATATCTATTGTCTCTTATTTAGATGCGTAGATAACTAATACTTGAGAAATAAATATGTTAAGCATCAACCATTAAAACCAGATCTTTTACTTTTGTTGTGAGATAAATGTCATATGCAACCAGGGAAGTAACTAATTTTGACCAATCTTGGACTCTATTAAAAATTGTCCTCGAGTAGCAAATACTGTTTAGTTTTCTTGTAACATAGTTATTAAGACAGCATACAATGTTAGTTATTGTGGTGCCCTCCCTATATATTTTTTACAGTATGTAATATTTGGCGCGCGAGTCCGAACTGCATTTGACCGATTTTTTCACTTCCTTATTTGTTCAACTCAGTGTATCTTATTTCGCCTAAATGTTTATTAAAATTTAAATAAAATATATTTGTAGACGATAAAAAACTGTCAACAACAACAACATACCTATAGCCCAATAATAAAGTGATTAACTTGGTACACAGACGAAACAAGATAATTTTGGTGAAATAACTACCTTATAAATTCCGTAAAGTTGTCCTTGTACCTTGTGTGTGTGCAATAAAACATTTTTATCTTGCTTCGACCTTGTCTACAAAAATAAATAAATAAATAAACCGTTCAGAGAGCCGTTCTAAATATACGGTGTCATATTTCATTTTAGCTTACTACCAATAACATTGATGCCCTAAATACCGATGCAGTTTTACGTAGTAGGTAAATATTGTTATCGGAGCCATGAAATAAATACTCTTCTGTGCAAAAATAGCCATACTAGTTATAATAGGTACTCTTTGGAAATACGAAAATGGGGAGTATATTGCATTTAATCGGCATATTTCTAAAGCCGTAAATATCTCTAGCAGAGAAAGAAAATCATATCATTGCATTGTGTTAATGTACTAATTCTGAACAACTTTCAAAATGTCCGAGGAAGAATCCTATTGTTCGTTAACAAAATCGACTAGTATATAGATATTAATCCTTTGAATTTAAAAAATGTGTTCTTAATTTTGATGTTTTTTGTGATTGAATAGAAATCTTGTGAAATGTTATTTCCTATCAGTATTTGTTTATACATCACACATCACATAGCACACTAGTAAGTAAATTCATTTTTGTATGAAATTAACACTTGCATAATAATTTTGCAGTTTATGTGACAAATTTTATTTGGGCGAAAATAAACCTGTACTAGCGTTTATTTTTGACTCAGGATGCAACAATTTATGCGTTTAAAATATTAAATTGTAACACGACGTTGTAAAAATAGTAAAGAACGCATCTGCTGCATATATTTATTATTAGTGTTAATGGAGGACAGAGAGATATGTTTGTGTATCTTGTGCTCTCTTTAGGAAAATGAAACGGTCAAATAGACTGGTCTTGTCTCAACGCCCCTGTGAAAAGTTCTAACAAGTGTTAACAGTTTGTCTATTAATATTGAGTATTGTGCCTCTGCCATGTTTATGACAATATATAGGCGTTTCATATGTCCAAAAAGGGGTAGAAAGGAACAATTGCTTTAAAGGGTTTAGTATGTTAGTTTGACCCCTAAAAATGATAAAATCACAAAGTGCTACTAACTTCTGGGGTGCGTTTTTGAGAGTTAACCGAAGAAACCGATTGATTTGTTTTTTCAAAATAACTCAAAAACAATGCAAATTTGGAAATTTTTACAAGAATACATTTTTGTAGAAAATTAGATTCCCCGTCGAAGTAAGTTAAAATTTCCTTTTCCTATTTTTAGTATTAAAAATAATAAAAGAACAAAGTTAAAAATTTACGAAAATTCACTTTTCTTTTCCAATAATTCGTCCATAACTTTTTTATGGCATCCTATGTATATAAATGTGCAGAGAAAAGACAGTTCTTGAAAAAGCAAAGACATTTCTTTTTTGTTCTGCTCACCAACGGTGACCGAAATATCACCATTCAAAATTGACCATTTTTTGTCATATTTTACCGCATTTGCTCTCATACACAAAGTTTTTTAACAGATAATGCGAAAGAGGAAGACCCGTGCTGCAAGTGAATCCATTTCAACCTTATGATGTATGATTCAAATGCGAACGCTAAGTGCTAGCTAATGTCGCTTATAATTATTTAAACGATTTTCGAAAAATGCGACGTTTACACTATCACAGTTACCTCCAACAGCTGATACTGCTAGATTGCATGGTCAGCGAACATATTTACAGATCCAACCATGGAAGGGAAATATGTTAAATCCCCTCCAGTGGGGTTGGAAGAAAACAAACAATTCATTGATACCAATTACCATGACTCTGTCTCCTGCACCGCAATATAATACTTGGAAAAATATCATGTAGCTTGTTGAGGCATCACGAGTTAAATATTTGTTTATACATGTAAATTGGTCTTCTTGTTTATTCGTTTTAATCAGTCTTCTAAAGAAGGAAGATGGTACCACCCGCCTGTAGTGCAACGGGACGAGGGTAGGGGCTGGTACGACGAGAGCAAGCGAGAAAAGACATCATTATCTGCAAGCGAGTCAAGCTAGGTAGTCTAGTTAAGTACACAAGCTATGTTAAAAGTCTAGTAAAGAGGTTCAAGCTAGTACAAGTGTTTATTTACAAGTCAAGTCCTTACTGTAACGAATACAATAATAATCAATTCAACTTAACAAAAAACAGTGGTACAAGTATACAGTCGATTAAAAGGTCCATCAAGTTTAGATACCCAACATAACTGTTTAAAAGGCTGTCATGGAAATTGTGGTTGCAGACAGTTTGGCATCAAATGCTCCATATTTTGCAAGCAATTAATTGCGACAATGCAAATGTGCCAAAAATATCGCGAGAAGGTGTCGAATATATATCGACAATGAAGTTGATATTGTCATCGAAAGTATTAATATTGAAGAATCGACTTCTTAAAACTAATCATGTATAAAATTAGGTTTTTATCTTCACGAATTAAAATGTTATTTTTTGAAATGCGTCTACTGTTCAAACATAATGTTTTTCTACAATATTTATTTATTTAAAAATCAGTTTATTTTACATAATGAATAAAATTTTATTTTAATATTATAAAGCTCAACCACAAACATTAATTGTTTGTAATATTACATGTTCGTAAAAACGTAATATTTATTTTAGAACGTTAAAGAAACATTTATATTATTATTAAATTATCTAACATAGTGTTTGTAGTATGGGTAAGTTGGCCCATTGTGGAATGAACTTCGCCACCTGCTTGTCTTGTGTTTGAGTCTCAGATCATGACAAATAGTAATGGTTGTCTGTACATTTTTTCCTCCAATGGAGGCTTTGTTTCAATGATTTGAATGTTGTCTAATTGTTATGGTATGCTTTTTTCGGTTTCTGTTACCTTAACGTGTTCAAACGGAGTCCTATTTTTCTGGATTGACTGTCCGTCTGTGTGTAACAAAGCTCTAACCTCGACCAAATTTTCACAAATCCTGTATCATCATTGTCCTGACAGGAAGATATTGATTTTCTTGTAATGTAGAGTGTCAAGGTTTCTTCATTGAATATTTGCTGCCTTTTTTACGATAATATTTTTATAATTGTCAATTACTAATTGTATAGTGGTGGGAAAAGTAGCATCTTAAGTTATGACAACTGAAGATGGCGCTTTCTCACTTTTTCTGAGGTAAAACATTTTTTAAAGCTTATTTTATTGTTATTACAGACCTAATTTGATTTTAATCTGTAACCCTGAAGAAAGTTACGCTTAGTAAACGAAACACTGGCGAAAGAAGAAAGTTGTGTTAGTGCCCTGAACCGATTTTCCAGCAGCATTGTTCTAATTGGCTGTTAAATTGTATTTTTGTTTGCCTCGCTTGTAATTTATTATTACTTGCATGACATCGTGGTTTTCAGTCATTTTTCACCAGAGATCGGGAGGCAGCGATAAAAGACGTCAACACCAGAGTTGGATCTCTATGTGTTGTGTAGATGAACTTATAATAGTCTATATAAAAGTCCTGAAAAATATTGCGAACGCAGTACAAGACATCTCTTCCTTAGTTTTCCAGGACGGAGAACACGATGGTGGCAATGTGTCTTTTCCTACTCCTCTCGAGCTACCCCTAAATCGAAAATGCCGCCTTTTTCCATTTTTCCGTACTAGGCTTGCGAGGGTTTGCTGGGTCGGGATCTTTACAGGGAATATTGATAAATTGAGTAATCCTTGGCCAGGGAAACCCAACCAACACCCAGGGGGTTGAAATAGGCCCTCCCTAAATTACAAAACATCCCTGAAACACTGCGAATGCGCTAAAAACGTTTCCCCCCATCTTTGAAAGGGGGGAAATGTGATGGTGACAAAATTAGAATTCCCACCTCTAACTACCCCTAAATTGACAAACCATCCACTTCTCAACTTTACTGTGATAGGCTTAGTTGGGTCAAAAATAAGTCATTTTACCCATATTCACGGTAAAAATCGATCCGACAAGCCCTCGCAAGTCTACTGCGTAAAGAACGAAAATAGGAGTGGTTTCTTTGGCCCAAGAGTAGTTCGAGGAGGCTAGAAAAAATAATATTGTCTCTATCGTTATTCCACGCTGTGCATCCGTAATGTTTTTCGCTTTTTTTTGCAACTTCTGCATGCACTGTTATGCCTCTGTGTCTGAAGGACACAAAAATTTATTACTAATAGCGCCAAACTTGCCTTCTGTTGTAACAGTCGGAGATATTCTCCACTCTCGGGGAGGATTCTTTACAACTCGCAATGACTAAAGACGAGAAATGAAAAATGTACTTATCTTCAATTCCTACTGTCTGCCTTCCATTTTATCTTGTAAATTAGAGATCCACTTGGATGCACTTACTGCTTTGATTTTTATTTTAAAGATAACATTTTAGAGACACTTCTTAAAGTTAATCATCTTGGACTCAATGAGTAATCGGGGTACTCAAAACAGACGTGAATGGATCGAGTGAGATACTTAAAATTCATTTGCCGATTCATACCACTGAATCGCACGAAGGTCTTCAATCCTAAATTTAACTAGTTAATGAAGAATTCGGACTATATAATATTTGTGTTTGTTGATTGTAAGAAATACTGTATGTATACGAAAAATAAATTATTCAAATCTCTCTGGCTAAATTTATATAAAAAACGAGGATTAATGTGCATCACCCATGGTAAGTGGGGCATGACCCGAAGACGTGAATCTCGACATATTTGGCAACCTCGTACAACGGCGAGAGGGTTGTAAACACAAAATGGCACAAAAAGAATCAGACTTCCAGCAAGATACGTGACTAAAATTGAGGTTAGGGCCGGAAAGTTTAGAAACTGACTAATAATGCATTAAACATTTTGGTTCGCTAGTTCTTGGCTTGCTTTAATTGGCGATTATATGATTTGTCAGAAAGATACTTCTTATAAAAAAAAGTCGCAGCATTTCTACGTAGCATGTGTGGTCATATAGATGCCAAAAGACCTCCAATACGACATCGCTTTATCAAATACCCTTTTTATTAATTTCAATTTAGTTGGATTATATTTTCTTTTCTTAATATTCAGTCACATTGTCTCGGGCGGAGTTTACTTTCATCCACAAGAATCTTTGACCGACCGGATTCGTGTATAACTGCATCGCTGGTATGGAGCCAAGGCCATCTTGATTTAGTCGGAGTGTCTGAGCTGTTGCTAGTGCAAAGTTTTGTAAAATCCACTATAGTCTAGCGACTTCTAAGCCGGCTTTATTCAATTTGTTGCAATTACGCCCTTTGCAATTGTGACATGAAATTTCGAGGATGGTACAACTGTTTAGGTGCACAAATAGGACACAATAAAATAATTTAACAATTTTTTAACCACAACTGACTTAACTTTTAGGAAAAAGCTGAGAAAGGGATTAAAAATGACCTACACGAAGATAACCGTTCCACTTATAAGAGAATTATTTTCTGTGTAACTTTATTCAATTGAAAATTGTATGTATAAGTATGTTTATTTAAATGATGCGAATTAGTATTGGTTCAAAATTTTAAAAACTTTTGTGTGTTCATTACCCGTTTTTTGTTTTTGGAGTTACAAAAAAGGCTCTCAATTCATCCCGCACATGTTTTTTTATGTTTGTTCAAACATTTCTCTTAAATGGCTTTGACGATTTATATGGGAATTATTTGTAAACTGTAGAATATGGTTCGGCGATGGTACCATATTAACTTCAATAAGCTAGGTCTAGTATAAGGTGAGCAAAGAGCGGAAAATAAATTTTTCTATTCGAAGTTTTTTGAGATTTTGGCGGAGTCGCGAGGAATCAAAGGTCTAACAATTAGTAATTAGATATTTTCAGAGAAGCTAGTACTGAATTTGATTTAAAAAATTAATGATTCACAATGGGAATCCAATAGGGCTGCCATAATTGCATGACTTTTGCAGCTTTCCATGAAATTGGGCCACTAAAAATAAGGGTGAAAAACGACTTTCTGTATTGTCCCCTCTCCGGTTGATGGGGCAAAAAATTAGAGGACTCCAGAAAAGACGATGCCGGAGAATCGCTTTGGGGGGACGTATTTCTTGAAGAATTGGGCTGTCTCTGGTCCCACATTTTGAAAGCATATTCTAACAGTCCATGTCTCAGAGGCAGGCGTAGAGAAATATAGAGAAAACTAAAACTGTTAGCAAGTCTGATCTTTGTGCGTCTCATGATATTCTTGTCACGCCAAATGTTGCTCAACTGGAAAATTGCCAATCTTACTATCTGTATTCTTTGTCAAATCTCACACTCACAGTTTCCGGTGTTGTCCACAAGGGCTCCAAGGCAAACCATCATTACGTGCTTGAGAATGGTTTTCATTTGCTTTTGCTAGAATCCTTTGTTCCTCCCATAACTACTCCATTCTGCCAGTCCTCCAGCGCAAGCCGCATCACGTGTTCACGGTAGAAAAGGAGTGGTGACAGAACGCAGCCTTGGCTGCCGCCTTTGCTAACTTATTGCAGCCGACAAATAATGAAGACAAGTCATAGTCATGATAAGTTTATTTAAAAGCTGTTTAAAAGTGAATTATTTATTATTTGTTTTCTTATAGTAATGAAACATATTCTTTATAGGATTTTGGAAACAGTGGACAAAAAACTATCTATGAGAACTAAACGAAAAACTGTATGTAAAAATATTAATGAAATCTTTGCATTCTTTCGATAACCTGACTTCTGGTTATGCTAACAAGTAGAAATTCTTATTTGCCATTCTAATTATAACACTAGCATCCAACATAGTCTCCTATGGCTAGGCAGGTTAAACTAGTATCTACATGATCCCCTACGATATGTAAATTCAGTTAAAAATGAGAACAGAGTCCTGAAATTAATTTATTTACCTACCTTGTCTTTAAAAAATTTTTCATTGTAATGAATTACATTTCATAAAATCTCATTCAGTTTCTTGGAAATGCTTAGCCGTTGAAACGTTTTTCGTCCATATTGTGGACTCATCAGAAAAGCACAAAGCCACTCATAACGTGCATAGAGTATATAGGCTCCAATACTAGTTAGCTGATAGATAGGTGAAGATCTGTTGTTTTTTATCAGTCAATGTCAAATATAAAAATTTCATACTTGATCATGGATATTGCCTTGGTTTTCATGGAACATCGTTATGAGTGCTAGCCGTAGGGGACTATGTTGGATGCTAGTGTTATAATGAGAATGGCAAATAAGAATTTTTATTTGTTAGCATAACCAGAAGTCAGGCTGTCGAAAGAATGCAAAGATTTCATTAATATTTTTACATACAGTTTTTCTTTTAGTACTCATAGATATTTTTTCTTTCCGCTGTTTGCAAAATTCTATAAAGAATATGTCTCATTTCCTTATAGGCGTTTCAAATTTTTCTAAAAAAAAAATTAATTTTCAGACAGTGAAGTGAGACTTCTTTCTCTTTAAGACACTCCTAGTAAACATATTTCAGAAATAAAAACACTGTTTATGTTGGAAAAATTGCGGGGAGGAGGATGCAAATCTTCGGATAAATCATTTTTACTCGCAACAATTAATTACATTCGATTTTACCACATCATCAAATTTGTTTATTTCAATATTATGTATGTATGTACAATTATTAATAATTGCCAAAATTGGAATTACTCAACACACTATGAATTAATAAAAATAATTTTAATCTGTTGACTATGTCGCCAGGCTAGCATGAAGAAGATTGAATAATCCTAATGCCCAGACAGTTAAGTCCCTTATTGTTTATTTTATTAAGCAGCCCCTTTCATTTGAATGATCTGGGGGCTTCTACAGGGTGAACTGTTAACAATATGTTAACTTACGAAACTCATATTTATTTTCAAAAAAAAAATGTTGTTAGACTATGCCTGTATAATATTTACAGTGAAACAATGTGAACGAAAAATGCCAGAAATAAAAAAATAACGCCTTCGCTCTTTTTTACGTTTCTCTAAATTTTTAACCGACTTGAAAGTAATTCGGTAATCGGTTTGAGTAATATGTTCACCTGACATTTCTTGATTTAAATCGACACAAATATATATTGTGAATGCTGGCATATTGATGCATACATCAGTATGCTAAATTGTCCTGTTTTATAGGTGAATAGTAAAATATTTAATTAATTTATAAATTAGTTAAGTAACAACTTTGATAAACAAACATTAATGGATGAATATTAATTAACATGTCACAATTCGTTTATATTTAAATATAACATTTATTTCTATTTGCCTACATAAAAAAAATCATGGAAATTAAATTTATAAATGCAAAAAGCTAACATGTTAGTTTAAATAATTTTGTGATATTTTTAATCATTTGCCTCAACAACCGAAATTAAATTTCCCTGCGGCTGGCATTCAAATCAAAATTTAATTTGTTTATACCTAATATTCGCTATATGGGCATTCAATATTCAAATACAGATATTTTTTAATGAACTGGTTTATTAGTATAAAATTAATTTTAAATAAAATTAAGATGTAAAGTCGAAAAATAATATTAACATACTAGTGAATATGCCATGCCAGTAGAAAAATTAATTTTCGGATATGGTTGTCTCCATAGTTAATGCAAATAAAAAAGACTATAAAAACAACCCATTAAAATATCAAAGTCCGTAATTTGACCTACCATTTTTTTAAAACCACTTTTTTGGGTTCCTATGATCTCAAAACGTAAAGATTTGATGTTATTTCAAGTTGCGATTTTGGACCAATTTTAGTAACCTCCACAAAATTTGGAGGATAAAATGTTTTATAGATTATTGACCTATTCCCCACTGTTTTCCTTCTATCGGCGTTCAAAGCAGGGGGTAGTTTGGAGCGCTCGGCGAAAATCGGTTCTACGCCATTTTTCCCAGCAAATATATCTAAAATGGCTACTGTGAGGTACAGAAAGATTAGAATGGAACTTGTAGAGCGGAATCATCTCTACCGGTTCATGTATTATTTTTTTGTTTTGATTCATTTTTGATGATATTTTTCACATTTCCCGCAAATACGCATTCTGGAATTAGAGCTCGATTTCACACGGTGCGTTTTTTAAAAGTGGGTTCCCCTGTAGGCCTACTCCATTACCATATTGGACGGTTTCACTCGTCAGTAGGGTCTTTTTCCATGACCTCGTCTTCAGTTGGTGAATTCAGACAACTTTGTCCGTTAGAGATGAAGCACATAATTAAACAAAAAACAATAAAAAAATAATTAACAAAAAGAATTTACTGAAAAATAATTATAATACAAAACAATAAAAAAATAATTGTACAAAAATAACTACAAAAAAAAATACACAACATATAAAGGACAAAAAATAATAACTATCCCAAAAATATATTTATTTTATGGTCAATTCTAACAGTGTTTTATTTATTTAAACAAGTGCAAACAGTAGTCGATTATCTATGAACCAATCGCTCTTGCCAGGGCGACTCCACCGTAACAGCATTAAAATTCAGTTCTGTAAGGCACTTCTTGTACGGCTTTTCTTCTTCTTCTTTTAGCGGGGCGCCTGGAGGTCGCCGCACTCAGGCCTTGTGGCCCATTGTGCTACCGCTAACAAATTAGGGAGCTCCCCCGTACAGACCGGATTCCAGCCCAAAGGCTGAAATCCTTCCCACGGGAGAGCTCCTTATTTCCTCCAGCATTGGAAATCCAGTGCCGAAGTGTTTATGCCTCAGGTTCATCAGTCCTGGGCAAGAAGTGAGAACGTGGATGGAAGTCTCCTCCTCGTCCTCACAGAACCTGCAATCGGGGTGGTCAACCACCCCCATTGTGTGTAGGTGTTTTTTGAAAGAGCCATGTCCGGTCAAGAGGCCTGTTACGGCTCTAATTTGCTTTCTGCTTAGACGCAGAAATTGCTTTGTTCTCTCCGGCAAGGGTCCTGCGATTAGGAGCTTCGCTTGCCGGAGTCCAGGATAGGAATCCCAGAGGTCAGTGAACTGGGAGCGAGTCCAGTTATCTATTAACCTCTTGGCTTGGGATCTAGGGTAGCCGAGAGCCGGCTCCGGGCCGAGCAGAGGTTGACGAGAGCCCCTTCTGGCCAGAGCGTCGGCCCGCTCGTTACCCTCAATGTTACTGTGTCCAGGCACCCAGAGAAGCCTGACCCAGTTTGATGAGCCAAGTTCGCAGAGGGCCTGTTTACAGTTTTGGACCAGTTTTGACTTGGTCCGATTCGATGCAAGGGCCTTGAGGGCCGCTTGGCTATCGCTACATATATATATGTGTTTATTAGAGTACTCCTTTCGGATATTCTCCTGTGCGCAGACCAAAATGGCAAAGATCTCGGTCTGGAATACCGTGGCGAATTTGCCCAGGGCATAAGAAAGCTCAGCCTTGGGCCTTTCCCCAAATATACCCGCTCCGGTACTTTCCTCAAGCCTCGATCCGTCTGTGAACCAGACAATATCTGCAGGCCTTAGTATGTCTTCGAGTTGACTCCAGTCTTCCCTTTTCGGGAAGACTACCTCGAAGGGTTGTGCGAAGGAGAAGGAATGTATCACGTCGTCACTCCTGGACTCCAGAAGTGAGTGGGCTCCTATCGCATCAGTTAGGGCCCTAGTGTGACCTGATTGTTCTCCTCCTTTCATCCACTGACCTCCACATTCCAGTCTGTAGGCCGCTTTCCGAGCCTCGGCCACAATCACTAGGTGAAGGGGCGCAAGGTCCAGAAGGACCTCCAGAGCTGCCGTGGGGGTCGTGCGTATTGCTCCTGTGACTCCTAAGCAGGCAAGTCTTTGGAGTTGTGTTAGCTTCTGTCGTATGGTTGACCTGGTTGTGGCAGGCCACCAGACAACAGAGGCATACGTAATCATTGGTCTAACTATGACAGTATAGTACCACATAGCCACCCTGGGGTTTAGCCCCCATGTTTTGCCAAAGGTTCTTCTACATACCCATAGGGTTGTAGTGGCCCTTTGTACCTGTCTCTCTATATGATCTCTCCAGGTCAGCTTAGAGTCCAGGATGACCCCCAGATACTTCACTGTCCTTGAGATCGTTAGAGTTGTGTTGTAGAGTACGGGTTCGACGAAACCGTCTAGCCTGCGTCTTCTAGTAAAAATGACCATTTGCGCCTTTGAGGGATTGACTCTAAGGCCCTGGTCATTGCACCATCTTTGTACGATCTGCAAGGCCCTTTGTAAGAGTCCGCTGACCGTGTTTGGGAATTTTCCCGAGATGATGATTGCAAGGTCATCTGCGTAACCTTGCGCAAAAAGATCCTCGTTTTCGAGTTCCTGTAATAGGCCATCGAGAACGAGGTTCCATAGCAGAGGAGATAGGACGCCCCCTTGTGGGCAGCCTCTCCTTACTGAAACTTTAACTGCCGTTTCCTCATTGGCAGCTGTTATTTGCCTTCCCGCCAACATGGCCCTCAACCATCTAATGATGGTGTCTTCGATGCCATGATATGCAGCGGCGGCGCAGATTGAATCGAAGGAGGTATGGTCAAAGGCTCCTTCGATATCTAAAAAGGCTCCGGCCGCAAGTTCTTTGTGGTGCAGCGCCTTCTCGATCCTCAAAACGATCGGATGAAGGGCCGTTTCCACTGACTTGCCGGCCTGGTAAGCATGTTGTGACGGATGCAGAGGTACTGAGACCAGTGCTCCGTCTTTGACATACCTTTCAACCAACCTCTCTAAAGTTTTGAGTAGGAAGGATGTTAGGCTGATAGCTCTGTAAGAGTTGGCAGTATCGTAGGTCGTACGTCCTGCTTTAGGTATGAAAACCACCTTGACGGCCCTCCAGGGTATAGGAATATACCCCGTGGCCAGGCAGGTTCTCAACAAATGATAGACCGGACGGATGAGTGTCTCTTTCCCCTCTTGCAGAAGTGCCGGAAACACTCCATCCGGTCCTGGGCTTTTGAACGGATCAAACGTGGAAATAGCCCACATGACCCTTTCCACTGTTACCACCCTCGAGGCTGTCCTCCAGTCCGCTGCTGTGACAGCAGCGCGGGGGGGCCGAGGGGATGGTGCTTCCTCCGTCTCCACTATGGATTCGGGGAAATGAGTTTCTAGTAGGTGCTTGAGGCGCTCCTCATTGGTAGCCGTTAGTCTACCGGAAGGAAGCCTCAAGTCCTCCAGCCGTGAAGGTCTATCTTTCTTAAGGGCTTTGCAGAGCCTAGCGGCTTCTGGAAGATCTTCAATGCTTTCGCAGAATTTCCTCCAGGCTGCCCTCTTATTGCTACGAATGTGGCTTTTGTAGAGGCGTTGGGATCGTTTGTAGTCGTCCCAGTCCTCTGGGAGTTGAGTGCGCATAGCCCTGTTAAGGAGCCTGCGTGTCTCCTTGCGTAGGTTCAAAAGTTCCCTGTTCCACCAGGGAACTTTATTTTTACCCTTGCTTCTTTTTAGAGGACAACTGCTCTCGTATGAGGCAGTGATCGCTCCATTGAGAAGTTTGGCGGAGGATTCTATCTCCTCTGTGTTTCTGGGTATAATAACCCTGTTTATTTTTTCCGAGAGGGCTCGTCTATAGACGTCCCAGTCGGTGTCCCTGGGGTTCCTGTACCAGCTCTCCTCTGAGGAGGGAGCGCAGTCCAGTTTGAACCTGATGTGTCGGTGATCCGACAATGAGGGTTCCGTTGATACGTACCAATTTTTGAACAGGGGGACCGCTAGTCTGGATCCCAGTGTGACATCGATGACCTCCTGCCTCCGTTGGGTAACGAAGGTGGGCGTGTTGCCCCGATTTATTATCTCTAAATCGGTAGTGTACAGGTACTGTAATAGACTACTGCCTCTAGGATTGACCCCTGTGCTGCCCCAGCAAATGTGGTGAGCATTGGCGTCACATCCTATGATGAGAGGCAATCGTCTATCAGTACAGAATTGAACCATCTTCTCCATTTCGGTTGAAGGTGGCGGTGTTGGCGAGTCGTAGGGAAGGTAGACTGAGCCGAACACGATTTCTGCCCTGTCGGTTTCCTCCCTAAGACTCACCTTAATAGCAACCGCGTCCCTGGAACAAAGTTCGGGAATTGCTGTTGCTTTAATCTCCTTCGAGACATATATGCATGCTCTGGGTATGTTGTGTGCGGAGGAGAAAGTGGCTCCATGCCGCCTGTCTAAACCTCGAATGGAGCCATGGCGAACCCAAGGCTCCTGAATCAAGGCAATGTGTGTCTGTCCCGCAGCGGCCTGTCGTCCTACTAATGCGGAGGACGGCTCACTGTGTTGCAGATTGATTTGGAGTATTTCCATTTTTTTTTTTTTTTTTTTTTTTTTTTTTTTTTTTTTTTTTTTTTTTAACTAACTACCCTACTTTTCCTCCGAGCCCGACAGCCCCTCCATCGCTGTGTCCGTCGTGCTCGGCGGCGCGTTGTTGCCGCCGCTTGGGCCGGCCTCTACTGAATCCCCCCGGGGATGTTTCGGGTCCCAGAAGGACACCTTGATCACCCCCGCCTGAGCGCGGTAACCCAGTTTCGCAATCTTCGCCGCGGAGGCCTCATCGACACCCAGAATGAGTCGAAGCCCCTTGGCCTCGACAACCTGAGTGCCGTGGACCTTCCACAGCTCTGTTCGGAGCTCCGGGTTGTGCCGCGTAAGTCTACTGAAGATGGTGGCTTGGTCCATGGGTTTGCCCGGGACCGTAGCCACCATCTTCTTGTATTTGGGGAGCTTGTCCCCTTCCAAGAGCTGGAGAGTTACGCCGTCCACGGGAGAGATGCCGCCTATGGCCGATCTAAGCCATGACAGCGACATCTCGTTCCCGCAGAACAGCTGCACCACTCCTTGCTCAGTTAGCCTGAAGCCGTCGAAATCGGGGAGAGGCCCCCCTGCGGGGAGCCCATCCATCCGAGTGTCGAGGGCTTCTTGCAAACTGTCGGTCAGGGCAGCCGTTAGCCGCTCTTCTGGAAAACCAGCTGCGGCCACCGCCACCTTGACCCCTTTGCTAGCCACCTGACTGTATGAAAGGTCAGGCCTAGCTCTTTTAGTAGGTTTAGAGGTGCTGGGGGGGGTCTCTTCCTCCGGCCGTCCCCTTTTGGGAACGTTTGCCCGAGGTGTACCCTCCCCAGAAGTCCTCTCCACCCGCAATTTCCTTGCTCTCTTTCGAGCCGCGCCACTGCGATTACGTCGCTTGGGTTGCCCATCCGTGAGGTTGAGCCCTCCAGCGACGTCCGAAGTAGAGGGAGCCCCCGAGACGGAGATTCCCTCTTGTGTGGGAGGTGTGGGATTGGAGAAGGTCCCCCGTGAGGAGCCTTCTCCGGTGCCACGGGATAGGGTTGCCCCATTTCTGGAGCCACCCTTTCTAAGGAGGGGGGAGATCCCTGCAGAGGAATCTTCCCCGGAAGAGGTGGGGGAGGAGGCCCTGTGATCAGAGCACTCCTCGGAAAGGTTTTTATTGTTTGTTTTATTCATGTTTGTTCCCACGAGTAAACAGGAAATATGGTCGACCCCCGCAGAGCCTGTTACGGGGGCAAGGCTAAATACTATGGGAGGTCGCCCGGTTTCCCATAGGCATCGTATGAGGTACCATCACCCCGGTACCATTCAGCCCTCGGCACGATGGCTTACACCTTGGCTTGGGGGATATTTGTTGACCTCCCGGTCTAGATCCGCCGCCTTTTGTTTAAGCAGTGTCACCTCGTGCAGGATGTGGTTCTTCACCACATGCTTACCAGCACCCCCGAAGAGGCATTGGTGAAGCTGGCGGACGGTCTTGGACGGTGATAGGCTGGGGCCAAAGCACTGTGTTCGCATCAACCGTCCCTGGTGTGTGTCAACTCACCACGGTAAACCCAGTTAAGGGGCCGAGTGAGACAACACACACTCCTTGACACCTTGTACGGCTTTTACTTTCGTGTATTCTCCAGTTTTATGACCTGTGATGTATTTACTGCTTTCAAAGGAGGTAAAGACAAGGAAATTAAAAGTAACACAATTTTACTCGTTTTATTATTCTCTTTGTCTTATTAAGATTAATGATAATATAATTGTATACTTTGACTTCATGAGCAGTTATTAACATTGTTATTTTTTGTTACAGGACTAAAGGATATTATCTTTTCCAAGACTGTTTTAATGTAAGTATCTCTAACGATTATAATAATTATGTATAGGAAATGGTGTTTAAAATATACTTGAGCTTGACATTTATTACGCATTTTTGAATGAATGATTAAAAAAAAACATAATTATGTCGAAACTGGATTCTGATTCAAATTATTTTAAAAATCGGTAAAAGTATTTACACAGAACTTCCCTCCTCATTTATCGGTCACTCTAAAAAATTGTTAACTAAGAAACGATATATGAGAATAATAATCGGAACGTAATTATCGCCATTATTACACTTGATAACTTTTGGTCAAAGAAATATACAGAGTGGTCATCGGACAGCAAAAATATGAAATAAAAGGTGCCAAATATGGAAGGCTTGCGTAAATACCTTTCCGAATTTCCAGGATAGTTGAATTATTTCTTAAGATGACCATTGACTACTCTGTATATTTGGCAATTGAACTATAATAGGTGTCTTCCTTGCCAGTTGTGTTAACTATATGCCAGATATTGTTGCCATCTGTCACATTCACGTAGTGAAGTGAAAATATAGAAGTATAGTACAACTCCATGAATACACGAGTTTTGTAAGCAAAACTTGTCCAATTCACAAAAAAGACAAATTAGATATACAGAATTATCGCCCTTGAAAAATGTTGGCGGGGTTTTTGAAATTGTCCTGCATAACACACTTTATCCTCAGGTTCACCTGAGTTTCTGCAATAACCAACATGGCTTTATCTCCTAACAATCAACAACAACAAACCTACTTTGCATAACACAATATTTAGCTGATGTAATGGATTAAGGTGGACAAGCCGATGTCATCTATATGGACTTCTGACTGGACCGCGGTGTTTTGCTAACAGAATTACTTTCTTTTTGACTTAGCCCTAAGTTTACACTTTTTTAAAACCCTGTCTTAATAGAAGCCAGTCCGTACAATACCAGGGTTATGGATATATCGAGTTTGGGGTCTCAATTAGGAGTTCTACAAGGGTCGATATTAGGCTCATTATTATTTATCATCTTCATTAACGATATCGCCATCGATCTCAGCTGTACACCCTCCTATATTCTGACGACCTGAAGATATACTATAAGATCAGCGACGAATAAAAAATTCACGAGTGGTGTAACAAATTCAGATTGTCTTTGAACATAAATAAATGTAATGTAGCCTAATCTACAAGGAAACTAAATAAGATACAATGTTAGTTAACTATTAATGGAGCTAATTTGACACGTCGTGATAGTTTTAAAGATCTAGGGCCTAACGTTTGATTCACATCTTTCTTTTAGAGAAGACACATGTAACATACCGACATCATTTTTCTCACACGAAATGTTTGACTTTCAAAATACAAATATCATAAAAACGTAATGTAAGAATTTTGGTGCGACCCAGACTGGAATACAGGGAATCTCCATTAGGATGTACATATTAACAATATTGAAGGCATTCGAGACCTTTCTTAAAATCCATGACATTTACTACAATCGATCATCAATATCCCCCCATAGGATATGACCACTCATTACTACTGAATTGTTTTACATACAGCTCTGTGAAACAGCGGAGAGAGATGCAAAGCGTAATATTTTTATACGAACTTCTAAAGAACACGCATTTACTTGAACAAATCAGCTTTAGAGCACCTACCAGGTCAACCAAATCTACATCATTGTTTTACTTCCCTAATACTCACAGATATGTTTTAACTTTTTCTGTCTAACTACGAAGTGATTGAAAATGATATTTTGAATTTTGAATGACATTTTTAACACCAGTTGAGTCAAGTTCTTTTTTATGTTTTTTCCATTTTGTTTTATTACTTATTTTTAATGTGTTACTGTTTTAATGTTTTCCTTTCTCTATTTTCTTTATTATGCGTATGTATATATGTCTATGTATATGTTGCAGCATTTGAAAAAGCTGCATGACTAATTTCAATTCATTTGCAGTAAATTGACTCTAATTAAGTAATTGACTTACTGGAGTAGAGAGGTATGCAATCACTCGTACTTTGAAGGGCATAGCGTGTCGCATATCTGCAACAGTCTTAACATTCCGAAAATAAACATGTTTACTTTAAGAATAATTTGAGTTAGTAATGTTAATCGTATATTCTTGTAGTTGGGGTATTACATAATTGTGAAATTCAGTCTGTTGATTACTAAGTGCTTTGGTAGTGCATTATCATTGGCTAGAGAAGTTTTCTTTAGGTGTTCATATTGGCAACATTGAACTGTAGAGAATTTCCGATCCGGTTCGTTTTTCGACAGCGAACGGCGGCGGTTCTGCTTTTATGTTGAAGAATTTGGATTTTACATCGCTAACACGGCCGTGGATTTGATTTGATGTACCCAGTGTTTCTTTACCGCCTTGCCGAAAGCATTTTGTAAATTCCGGGAAGGAATTCTTTTGGTTGCCGAAGTTTTGACGCCACGTGCACGTATTTCGAAAGGTTGTGTAATAAGTACTCTCTATATGAAATGAGCCTTTTTTTGAGCTTTGTCTTGGAAAAGTATTTATTTATTGTAATTATCACAGAATATTTGGACAGGCTTATGCTTGCGTCAGTCATATGTTTGGGTAGGTCTATGTGTGGGTCAGGCAATTTAGCAGTTTATCTAAGAACCCCCTTGTTATTTGCACTAGTGCACCTGATATTTGCCTAGGCTTTGAGATTTGATAGTAAAGTGTAAATTTTGGCATTATTGATAGACTTTAAGAATTCCATCGCTCGATAGCTAGAAATTTAATCTTGTTCCTTGGCTGGCAAGATTACATAATCACATTTTATAACAGCCCGTTGGCGCCCTTTGAGTGTCCACACTCATAACCCACGACCCTATGCTCTCCTCCAAAACACTTTTTAACATTTAGGTATTAAAACTGTTACAGCATATATGTGTATACATGTATATATGGTTATGTATCCACTCAGATTAGTCGTAGAAATTCGTAATAATTACAATAGTAGAAATTCGCTTAGTATTTGTTTATAGCAATCTGTGTTACACACATATTCATATATATTCTGTTAGTTTTTACCCTGTTTTATAAATTTATCATCTGCCTGTAAATTTCCGGCCCTGTAAATGGAATGTAAGGTCTGTTGGGCTCGTATATATAAATAAATAGATAAATAAGTAAAGACTGCAAGTCTACTCACAAAAATATATGGTGTATGTTTCCCTGTACATTTAAATCTGCCCCACTCTCTCCCACATTTTGTTGATATATTGAATGCACTTTATCGTAACCATTCAGCGTAGGCCGATGCATTTGTCGTCGCAGACGCGGTGCAGCGTACAAAAGAAATATTTTGAGCCGGGCATTTATTAATTCAGCCTCCATGAAGATCAAGTAGTCTGCTGCAATTAGTGTTAATGAAAGTTAAAAACGCGCAAGGACGTCGTGTCGTGGAGTCGCTCGGTCTACAAATAGAGCAAAAACCGTCCAATTACCCGGACGTATAATACTACAACAGTGACTGTATATCTCTTACACATGTGTTTCGTGAAAGCGCGCTATTCATGAAAGAAAATACATTTTATTTGATGTAAGTAAATTAAATAGTTGAAAATTAAAAACTTAATAACAAAAATTACATTGACTTATTGCATATTGCAAAAATATATTAATAAGTCATCACAAAAAATAATTTGAAAAAAAAAACACGCCTGTTTGTACGTACTCCCAAGAGGTACGCGCCAAATCATGTGATGACTTCGGATTTCATCCATTTTTTTATGCTTATCGACCTGTTAGTTGCTGTAACTCGTAACTCAGAGTGTTAGAAAACTTAAAAACAATATATACGTTTTTAATATATTTTTTCGAGATTACGAGTTTTATAAAAAAAATTCTGTTTAAATCAATTTTTGAACGTTCACATACGGAAAACCTGATTTTTTTAAACTTTAGCGCCCTCTATCTTTTTTGGATCTAACGCAGTCGGCCTCAGACAAAAAATGTTGCAAATTTGGAGCACTACAATTCTTGTCCTTGCGCTTCTGGACAGGAAGCGAGATTTTCCATGTACTTTTTCAACCAAATGTTAATATACAGATTTTAAATTATAATACGTAGCCGGGGAAATTGCTTCAAAAGCAAATTTTAAAAATATATTCAAGCATACAGAGTGTTTCATAACTTTGCAAATTTAACTGGTAAATTAAAAATATAGGACTATTTTTTTAAATGAGAAAATATGACAGTGTAAGTCGAAATCAGCGTTAACGTTTTGAAAAATACTGACAACCTGGTTTGTTTGAACTAGTAGATACTATATGTTAATTTGTTATACTTACCTGACTTTATTGTCAACTTTTCTCTGTCCACTAATCACTGAAACTTTGGAACAAGTTACTCTAGAACCCTGAAGACCCGAGTTTAATAGCAATAGCAGACACCTAGTTCTGTGCCGTAACAAGAAATGTTTTATACTTTTTATGCAAAAATAGTACTTCCCTATATGCATCCCTATATATATGAATATGCATCATTTGCAAGCACTTCGAGTCAGGGGTCGACGGTATATAACAGCAGATGTCATCACAATCATGATATATGTTCCGTGAATGTCATCGAAAACGTCATGATAATGAATGATAAGTCTAAAAAAAGTCTTTAAATTCTCGATTAGTTTCTCCATTTCCGTACCAATATATTCTTGATAATTTTGATATGTATCTGATATTTTGATATTTATATAAATATCATATTTTAGATTCCTGCTTCGTATGCTCGCGAATAGTTAAAGTGTTCGCAAATACTTAACTATGCTCGAAGCATTAAGCACCGATTTTAAAAAGTGCTTCGAGTAGTAAGCACTGTGTGTGGGGCAACTCGGCCCGTGTATGTTTTTTTTTCATTCTTATTTGTGCATTGATTTCCCTGAGATGGCTAAAGCGCTTTCTATGGAAATCTTTTGCAAACTATAGAGCGGTGATTCCCTATTAGTTTCATCAAGGTGTGTTTACTATAAAGTGAGTAAAAATCAGAAAAGGATTTCTATTTGAAAATATACGAGAATGTGACGATGGCGCTGACGCCATGGATAAGACCGTGTTTAAGTTAGTAGATAAGTATTTTCGATGCAGCTAATACTGAATCTGATGTCAATAGTTAAACATTCGAAATAATGAATCCAATAGGACTGCCTTAATTGCTTAACGTTTGCTACATTTTTTTGTAATTGAACCGTCTTTAAATGAGGATCTCTAAAAATTTTAAAATTAAATTTCACCCTCGCCCGATTAATTAAATCTTATTACGTAATACCGATATTGAGGTCGGAGTAAAAATGAACAAACAACAAAATTGAACGTATTTTTAACTTCAGCTTGATGCTAGCCGAGGGCAGATGTACAGTGTGGCGCTCTTAAAGAAAACGCGAAAGGAACCGGTTAAAACTCCATTAAAGTCGATACAATTTAAGTCATTGGTAGATTAAAATATTCTGCCTAAAATGAAGTGTAATAATAGAAGAAGAAAGCACATACCGAATTAATAATTGAAAATTACTGTAAAGTGTTTGTTAATAGTACCAAAAATAAAGTAAACAAGTGTCTATATTAGTGCAGTGCTTATAGCTGGAATTATACCTGGGTCCCTTTTCAAGTGGATGAGAGCAACATCTGTGTATATAAGGCAATATAGACAGCCAGCTGTGGATGAAAAGAGATAATTTTGTTTCATTTGTAGCATTATTTTATTTATTTGCTTATTTCTGTATTAAAATTGAAAAAAAATTGTAAAGTAAAATTGAAAAGGTATTAAATATAGGTAATGAAATAAAAAAATACCCGGAATTGGAAAGCGGCGGTTGAAAGTAATTACTACAAAAACAAACTAATATACAAGGTGTGCAAAATATTCGCTCGGGCCTCTGTCTTATAACCCACTGTAAAAAGCTCTTTCTACCTGGAGACAGGGCTCTTCCTTGCACTTCCACCGTAAATGGATATTTACCTGTAGAATGTTAAAAAAGGGCTCCCTGCGGCGAGCTATGCAATTAAAATGAGTAAAATGACAGTTGTTCCAATGGAAGAGTAAAATTGTCACTACTGTTAATTAGATATTTATATAAATTGTGGGGTAATTATCATTATTGAACACGTGTGATGTTGCATAACAACGTTCGTTAGTTCCGTTATTGTTGTATTTTCAGAAAATGTTTTAATAAAACTAAAACAATAATTATTATATCAAATTAAAATGAAATCAGCAGTCGGAAAATATGGGAAAATATCAATGAACAAAATTCAGTTAAATAATAGCTATTTTTGAAATTGATAGAAATTATTTACTTCACGCGTGCGAGAATTGCAGAACAGATCGTTTCATAAGATATTTTTTCTCATAATCATTCGAAAGGTTCTTACAAAAAATAACATTTTGATCGTTAATCCGACTAAAATTGTAATTAAAATCCACACGGTCTTATTATTTTTATGATTACCTTTACACAAAACATTATTAAAATTTTCAGGAAATATTGTATTCTCACTAACAACATTTGTAGGTAGCAATAACCTTTACGTATTTCATTGTTTTAGAAATCGGTAATTTCCAAAGTACGTTGCAAACAGTATGTTTTAGTTTAATTTAGTGATGTCATATATAATTTCCCTGTCTTACTAGCCAGTCATGAAAATGACAATTTGTTTCCTGACATATCTACAGAGGCAGTCTTGTTCACATTTTTGCAAAACTTAAAATTAACGACAGGAATTTCCGGACGCCCTGTAAATCATGAACTTTCTGCGTAATACATCCAGGTTAATTATATAATATTAACTGAAAACCGTGCAAATGAATTTCATTGCTTTGCCTGCATCTATCCGAAAAAGGAAAATAAATATTGTTGGTTTATTATGCAGCCAGTGCATGTTTTTTCTGTGGTAAATTTATGACTGGTACTTGACGATCACTACAGAACACAGAAGTGCATTTTCAAGCGCGATGTTGACGTCAGCCACTTGACCGATTCGCACCCAAGGTCACGTTGGCCTCGGTCACAGCCCACTGCTCCCGAACAATTATTATATTACTATTATTGTTGCTCGAAATACAGCCATTATCTTCTCTACATAATATACCTAGCTAATGTGTTATTACGCATAGTAAATACAAGGCAGCTTTGTTGGAGCACAAAGTCCTTTCGAAAAAAAATTGTTTTGTAATCCTGAATTGTTTGAATTAGATTTGATTAGATTTTCATGTTGAAGAATATTTACGTAATCATGTATTGGATGATTTTTATTATAAAGTTAAAGTAGGTGTAATATAACTTGCTACCAGGACGTGTTAGTTAAAAAACCGTTGACCGTTTTTTCTGTAATCTTTATTATAAGTTATACTTGAAGCAAGAACACACCACTCTGAAATCTAAAAACAACTTTTCTTCATTAGATAGCTATGGTAGAAGGACTTGCATTCTACATGTTAAGAAAAAGGGGAAATATATTTGAATATATAGATAATCTTACAGCCGAAATTATTTACTTTGTTCTAATGCAAAACCTGCAGAAGAAGAGTAATTGGAAGCATTCTATCTACTCCACACTATTTTGAACAGATAAATTTACCATTATTATTGTTGATTTCAGCGCCAAAGTTAGTTCCACGTTGGAAGATCACGACTTGCGATGTTCTCGGCAAATGAAAGGGGCGAAACGCTAATTCAATTCTCTCTTGACAGCACCTACACGATAGATAGAATACTGTATTTCAGCAAAATCCAAGGCGCCTTTACATTTGTTTGTCACCTGGCGGTAGATTGCGAGACCAGATTGACCATATCACAATAGAAACTAGGTGGCGATCGTATATAAAGCTCTGTAAAACTCTACCTGGTCTGACTGTGGTTCAGTTCATCGGCTACTCAGGTGCACCTTCTTGCTGAAGTTGAAAATGTGGTGTAGGAAAATACAAGAACGCCTACTTACCATAACTGATGGTCCAGCTTTCCAAAATTGACGGAATACATAAGTGAAGTTAACCCGTTACATGACGATCCAAATATCTTATAGGATCCTCTAAAAGAGTATTCTCATACGAGCAGTAACAGAGACACAAAACGAGACACGTAAAAATGTGGAACAACCATGGATAACTGCTGAAACTCGAACTCAAGTACAAATCAGGAAAATTTGAATGCTCAAGATTAGCTCATGAATAGTGGCCGGAATTAAGTAGCAATGGTGATTGGAAACTGTAGTACCATCTAAGCCTGTGAAATTTTCAGTAAATGATTCCATAAAGTGTGTTAGTGTTTACCTCTTGTTATAATTTTGGAACCCATCAATTTTTAAGCGAGGTTTCCAATACTCGACAATACCACACGCTTGTAAAGTAATGCTGTATATTATTTAATCCAGACTTCATCATTATCTGTCTTGGCAAATATCTATTGAGCAAGCAGGCTTTGTTAAGGGACGTGATACTAGAGAACAAATATTGAGTTTACGCAACTTATCGAGAAGGCACGAAATTATAATGTGGCTATGTACCTTTATTTCATGAATTACAGTAAGGCATTTGACAATGTGGAACGGAATAAACTATAAACTTTTTGTTATATTAGAAATGCAAACACCCATACATCTGGTCTCTATTATTCGTCCACTGTATAAAGAAAACTCTGTTTCGGTTAAGATTGACAACATTAAATTGCATCATTGGGTGAATCAAGATTCAAATCTGACAAGTTTTTAATAGTAGTAGTAATCTTATATTGTTCACTACTTAGACTTAACGTATTAATACAGATATTGATACACACGACTGGATGCCAGATCACCAATTTGGATTTAGGCAGTCAAACTCCACGATTGAGCAGTGACATAGAATTGTAGACGTAATAAACAAATCCATGGAGAATAGTCAATACTGCACCGCTATATTCCTAGATGCCAGCCAGGCTTTTGACAAGGTCCTGGCATCCAGGTCTGCTATTTAAAATCAAAAGGAACCTCCCAAATAAATACTTCAATCTAGTGAAATCTTACCTAAATCAACGAGAATTCCTAACCAAAGTCAATGGAGAAACTTCCAACCGTTTTACTATCCTTTCTGGAGTGCCCCAGGGAAGTATACTTGGCCCACTCTTGTATGTGTTATTTACATCTGACTTACTAACGTCTGAAGATATAACCACCGGTACATTCGCAGATGACACAGCATTAACATCAACAAATACAGACGCAAATACCGCATCACACAATATTCGAGAACGCTTAAGATCACTAGAAACCTGGTTAAAAAAATGGAAGATAAAGGCAAATGAGTCGAAATCAAGTCACATAACTTTTGCTCTTAGAAAATAACGCTGTCCTACAGTCACTATTAATCTAGAGACGATACCTCAAGTAGACGCAGTAAAATACCTTGGACTTCACCTAGATAGCAAACTAAATTGGAAGGAACATATAAACAAAAAGAGAAAACAAATAGATATAAAAGTTAAAGATATATATTGGCTTATAGGACGTAAATCAAAATTATCAATAGAGAATAAATTGCTAATATATAAATCTATTATTAGACCCATCTGTTGAACTTTGGGGCTGTGCAGCTAAATCCCATATTGCCATTATGCAGAGAGCCCAATCAAAAATCCTCCGTATCATAACGGATGCAACATGGTATATATCTAACCATACATTACATACCGACTTGAACATTCCCTACATAAGACAAGTTATCCAGGACAAAATCCACCAGCATCATAATAAACTAGAAGGTCATACCAACCCACTAGTAGAGACTACTACAACCGATGCAAAACAGAAGACTGAAGAGATGCTGTCCATCAGATTTGAATAGACACTGAGGTGACTTCGTTGGATTTTCACCTCTTCACGCCACCAGTGCAAGCATCTACAAACCCTTGCAGAAGACAACACATTAGCTAAAAGATGTATCTGATTGTTAATAAATAATAATAATATTTAAAAAAACTGCTTACAACAAGAATTTCAACGGCATCAAGAATCTTCGCCGTCTTTTCTCAAACATCCAAATAAAAGTTAATAAACACATTGTTATGCTTAAATGTAAGAAAACATTTAAGAAAGCAATAATAATGGTATAAGGGTAGGCTCACTACAATTCTCATTTGTTGGAGCTCGAACCAGAACGCTTTTTAATTCATTGTCGCCAGTTAAGTAATCAAATTGCGTTATTCCAAAACATTTATATTTATTTATAAATAAATTTAAAATTAAAAAGTGTTGGCAAACATCCAATGTTTTCATTTTTCGGTCGAAGCATAAAAGTAACTTCAAATTGTTTTAATAGATATACAGAATTATTGTCGGTTGTTAAATAAAAAGATATCTAGTATCAGTTAATAAACCGAACGCCTAGCAATAAAATAACATTTAACGAAACAACGTTTACGCCTAATAGCTTTATACATACGTATTTACGATTTAATTGGCGTTTAATATTGGACTTTTATTTTTAGATTTACATGAAAGATCAATGGAACTTCAAGGCAACGCATTAATATGACAACCATTTATTTATTAGATTATTGCGAAAATAAAGTAGTGTTTTAATTATTTAAATTATAATTACAGCATTGCGCCATTGTTTATGACTGCAAATGTCATGTGAAGTGGTCGCGGGAATTGAGACCGAATAAAAAATCTTGTTGGTCGTTGATTTATTTTAGTGATTACATTAACAAGTGACGAATCTCTGAACGACATATGTTCTAAATCGAACGGGCTTGATAATTGTTTATTTTAAGACTGTTACAAAAACAAACCTGGAAACAGAGGGCAAACAAACACTACTTCATAATATTCGCCGACTTGTACTATATACTATGTACGAGGAATATTGGAAGATCTCTTCTTAATAATAATACTTTATATGCTCAAATAACAATTACATAAAGTCGGGTACAGTTTAAGCTGACTTGTGTCATGGCCGCTAAAACGTCTGAACTAAGATTTTATTTGATACATAAGAAATGCCAATAGTTGTCAAACAGTTCTCTCCTGTAACAGCAATGATGTCGCTAAATAATTATAAAAAAATAGGAAAGATGTTATCATAAAATGTTAAGATTATTAATTTAGTAACTTCTTCATTTTAGTGAAATTCTGATTATACAGTGTCCGCCATAAAGTTGGCTACATATGGGAAAAATTGTATTATTGATATTTCTAAAAAAAACTCTACTGGGGGTTCGTGTATGCATGTCCGACAACAAAAAATTACATTTTGACACATGTCATGTGATTACCGGTTTGGCAGGACTGTAAAACATAGTTGACGATGGTACCGAAAAATAGGTCAAATTGTTAAGACATCGAAAAATTTTATTAAGAAAAAGTGCATAGAATACAACAGGGACCCATATATCAATTTTGAAGTAGATATGAGAAAAGTAAAAAAGTAAAAATTTAACCCCTACCATTAATTACTTACTATATGAAAAATCATAAATTCTTATGTCTACTTCACAAATATTTGATTAGTTTCGATAAAAACTTTAGGTATTGTAGTAGAATAAAGATATTTGAATCTAAAAAAAAAACTAACCCCCAATATAGTAATTTTTAGAAATCGCAATAATACAAATTTGTAGCCAACTTTATGACAAACAGTGTAGGTATATAGGCTCGGGCGCAAATGAAACTGATAGCAAAAAAATCTTTGCCCAATTCATTCAATAACAATGAGTTATCAGAAAAAGAAATCAAAGACTAATATTGTTAGAGTCCAGCAAAAACCACGGGGAGGTATGGGCATTTCTTGCCAGGAAAGGATAGGGTCGTAGTATTAGTAGGAGAAATGATATTAGTAAAAATAAAATATTTCATATACAATAAAAAAAAATATATGAAATGTCTATGAGAATAACGAAAATAAATTATTTTTCTTTTAGCGGTAAGAAATAAAAATTTTGGTTGAAAAAATAAATATTAAAAAGATAACAATAAGTAATTTTAAAATAAATAAATTTAAACAATTCTCAAAGAACAATGCATTGACACGTTTTCGTAAACACTAAAACACTTGAATACTACACTTGAACAATTTACGACACGTTTTCATAAACAATACAACACTACACTTGAACAATTTATCTACTCGACGCACGTTTAACCATTCGTGTATTAATATATAACGTAAGAAAGTCGAGTTTATTAGAGATAAACATGTGCTAGTAGTAATAAAAGACATTTTTTTAGGTAAAATAACGTTTTAACAAAACTCGCGGCGCTGTTTAATAAAATAAAAAATTTAGAAGGAAAATTATTAACATTTAATAGGGCTTGATATATGGACCCTGTTGATCTTATTTTTTAGGCCCAAGGAACGATCCTATCAGGTTTATTCCAAAATCCGTATCAAGGGGCATTTCACCTATCTTATCCCGAAGTATCCTTTATTCTCAAATTTTTATTTTCATTTTTCAAATTGTTAAAATTATTTAAAGTATCTTTAAAAACATGTAATAAAGACCAATTAATAGGTAGTCTAACAGGTTCTTTTTGTTTTATTAGTCTAGCTAAAATAGTGTTCGAGATAAATGAATTTAAAAAATTGTCTTGCCGGCGCATGTCTTGTCAATTATCTCAAAGACCAATGGATGCCAAGGACTGAAAGTTGTGCCAATCGATGACTTGTCAATTTTATAGAGGAGATTATTTCAAAGATGACTTTCGGGGGCCGTTTCGCCTAGCTTATCCGGCTAGACCCCTTATAAGCACCGCATTATTTGGTCCACAATTGCGTCGGGCTTGCTCCGCCTTGGGTTTAGAATTAACGACACGGACCCCTATTTGCGCCGACGACTTATATTTCACCCTTGTCATTGTATTAAAACCTAATTGCTTGGATTTTTTGGAGAATCGGATGTAATTCGTAAATACGCAGCGACACGTTTTTTATTATTGCCGAGTCGCACGCCTCCGTAGGAATTTTATTTGCAATTGGAAATGCGGACGTAAATTCTGTGCCATATTTCGTCGGAAAGACCGGAATAATAATTATCATCATTTGACAAATGGGCTCTACCCTGAATTGATTTTTTTCACGCCTGTCAACAGTGATACTGAAAACTTAAAAAAAAAATGGGTAATAGTATATTATGTAACAAGTTTTATAAACGTCATTTTAGTCACAAGTTTTATTAATCGCGAGCGACGCGTAGCGGAGCGAGTGTTTAATAAAATGAGTGACTAACAAGTTTATAAAACGTGTTGCATACTATACTTTTTCTACGACAGCAAATATCTAAATAAAAAATTTGGAAGTTATTTTAATGTTTCATTTATTAACGTATCAATAACATGGTAACAGTAAAACAAAATTACTTGCCTCTTGTCACAACGCGTCGATTTATTTTGACAGATTGATGACAAGAATTACGAAAAACTAACTTGATTTTTGCCATTAAAATATCTAGAATTAACCTCAGCCGTGACTAATATCTCGTTGCTAAGTTCAGCCTGTGACTAAAATGCACGAAGTAACGGTTTGTCGAAAGCGTGTTTAAAGGATTATATAGCGTCATGGAAACGTATACGATAAACGCCATTTTAAAGATGGAAGTAGAAAAAGATATTTACACAGAACTTCCCTCTTTATTTATACCAGGTGGTCACTCTAAAAATTATTAATTACGAAACCACGTATTAGGATAATAATCGGAAGGTATTATTACAAAGAAAACCTGATAACTTTTGGCCAAAAAAATATACAGAGTGGTCATTCGATAGCAAAAATTCAATATTAAATAAAAGGTGCCAAATATGGAAGGCTTGCGTAAATACCTTAACAAATTTCCAACATGGTTGAATTATTTTTTAGGATGACCACCCTGTATATTTACCAGTAAAACGATAATAGGTGTCGTCCTTGTCAAGTGCGTTAACTATATGTCATATATTATTGCTATGTCATTTTCAGTTCAATATCCACGTAGTGGAGTGGAAGTATAGTTAGTAGTGATTAAATAAATTTCAATTTTTCCTTTTTTTGAAATAGGCTTAGACGTGGAAATTTGAAATTCGGGCGAAAATTTTTTTATTTTCATCATCTATTCTAGACTAGTGGTCAAAAAATTTTAAAATTATTTTTAAAATTTTCAAAATCATTTTTTTCTGAAATAGTTTAAGAATGTCGTGAAACGTGGAAATTTTAATGAGAAAAAAAAATTCCACCATCTATATAGTAAAATATTGTACAAGAATTTTCAAAATATTTTTCCTTTTGAATTTTTACTTCCCTCGCATGCCGAGGGAAGTATTGTATTCGAGAAAACATCACCCTCCGAGATTTTTTCGGATTTTGACGTTTCAGATCACGTAGATTACGAAAATATAGATTTTCAATTCCGTCAGTCTGTCTGTCTGTCTCTGTTTGTCTGTTGGTGCATTAACTAAAAAACTACTTGACGGAGAGCGGTCAAATTTGGTAGGTAGTTGACCCTACCGTCAGCGAAGAAATGGTAGAACTTTCACGGGAAAATATACAGGGTGGACCGTCTAAACGGAGTAAATAGTGAAAAAAAATATTGTTTTGCCCAAATTTAAAATTTCCACGTTTCATGACACGCTAAACCTATTTCTGAAAAAAAAATTGAAAATATTTTTCACCATTTTTGAAAAAATTTTTACCATTAAAAAAATTTTTTTCTTCGTTCAAATTTAAAATTTCCACGTTTCATGGCATTCTAAACCTATTTAAAAAAAAATACTTTTTTAAAATTTTTTACCACATTTTTGAAAAAAATTTTACCACATAATGGATAGAATTTTTTTTCTTTCTTCAAATTTAAAATTTCCACGTTTCATAGCGTTCTAAATCTATTTAAAAATAAATTGACATGACATTCCAAACCTATTTTGGAAAAAAAATTGCACCATCTTTTCACCATTTTGGAAAAAAATTTAACACTAGAATAAATGGAAAAAAATGTTTTGCTTAAATTTAAAATTTTCACGTTTCATGACATTCTACACCTATTTCAGAAAAAAAAATTTTTTAATTTTTTTCACCAATAGGTATTTTTGAAAAATTTCAAAAAAAAAAAATTTTTTTAACCACCACTATGCTTCCACTCCATTACGTGAATGTGGGATTGAAAATGTGATAGATGGCAATAATATTTGGCATATGCACCTATTATACTTTTATTGAATAATGTCATCCCAAGAAATAATTCAGTCATGGTGGACATTTGTAAAGGTATTTGCGCAAGCCTTCCATATTTGGCACCTGTTATTTAGTATTGAACTTTTGCTGTTGGATGAGCACCCTTAATATTTTTTTGACCAAAAGTTATTAGGTTTTCTTTGTAATAATAGTGATAACTATATTCCGATTATTATTCTCAATGTCATTTCGTAATTAATAATTTTTTGGAGTGACCGCCATGCACAAATAACGAGGGAAGTTCTGTGTAAATACCTTTACCGATTTTTTTTCCTGAAATAGGTTTAGAATGCCATGACACCTGGAAATTTTAAATTTGAGCAATAAAATGTTTTTCCACAGTAACAATTTTTTTGTTATTTTTCCTTGGCAGAATTTTCCAAGAAATTTTCAAACAAATTTTCTTTTTGAATTTTTTTTTATGAAAGATATTTAGAATGTCATATGAAACATGGAAGTTTTAAATTTGAGCAAAAAAAACTGGTAAAAGAATTTTCAAGTTTTGAAAAAAAAAAATTCTGAAATAGGTTTAGAATGTCATGAAAGGTGGAAATTTTAAATTTGAGCAAAAAAAAAATTTTCCGTCATATGTTCTATAGTAAAAGAATTAAAAAAAAAATTCTGACAAAATTTTCAAACAATTTTTCTTTTTGTGAAGTAGATTAATTTAGAATGTCATGAAATGTGGAAATTTAAAATTTGAACAAAAAATATTCCCATCTTTCTGCTGGTAAAGAAATGTTCAGAAAGTTTTTCCTTTTTTTTTCTGAAATAGATTTAGAATGTCACGAAACGTAGAAATTTTTTATTTGAACGAAAAAACTTTTTTTCATTATCCATTCGCCTTAGACGGTCCACCCTGTATATTTTCCAGTGAAAGTCTAACCATTTTTTCACTGGTAATTGTGTCAGTTATCTACCAAATTTGACTATTAACCGTCAAGTAGTTTTTTAGATAATGCACCAACAGATAGACAGACAGACTGACGGAATTGAAAAACCCATATTTTCGTAATCTACATGATCTGAAAGGTGAAAATTCGAAAAAATCTCGCAGGGTGATTTTTTATCGAATACGATACTTCATGAATTTCAGATTTTCACTGTGAAGTGTGAAATGAATAGCGTCATATTTAACAATAATGTCTAGAGATTACAGAAGTACCGTTATTTAAGTATTGGGGTGGAAACTTTAAAATGCAGGCACTTGAAGTCCGCCCTTTGAGTGAACAGCTTATTGCAGTGTGAATACCGAGTATTCAAGAGGTGTTTCAAGAGCGATTTTTACACCCCAGATTCAATTAATTTCTTCATTTGAGTTCTGGATGCAGAAAATCTTTAAGATGTATGTTTCAATAATTTTATCATTTACTAAAATGTTTATAAATCATGCACATATTTAAATTAATGTCGATTGGGCGGAACTAATATAAATTAATAAACGTAGTAAAGGCATCCATTCTTGAGTTAGAAAATTAGTCTCGTTAGATCCGATTGTGAATTTAGTACCATAACAAAGCCCAGTGTCTATATAAGATGGAAAAAGAAGCATTGTCTGCGGACTGCTGCGGGTGAAAATATTATAATTATTTTTATGCATATGGATTTTGATTGGGTGCGCCATTTTAAGCGCAAGATCTTGCCAGCTAACACTCACCTAATTATTTGATTTGTGACGTTATTTTACACTTTTCGTTACATTTTTAAATTCGATATCACATATTTTTGGTGGTGTTGGGGGTGGCAGATGTCATAAAGGAAATTGAAAGTCAATTCCAGTATATACACCAAATCCCATGTTTCTGGACTCTTATCAGCTTGCTTTATTTATTTTGCCCCATTCACCCCACAACCCTTCAACGGAATCATCCCAAAATATAATCTAATTCCAGATGTCGCGTCGCTATAATACATACACGTACGAAATTTCAAGTGATGATATCAATTTTATTATATTAAGCCCGTTAATAATGGAATGGGAGCGATGGTGGAGGTTGGCAGAGCTTAAGAAATATTAGAGACTTTGGCTTCTAATATATACACACAATATCCCAAGTTTCTGGACTGTTATTAGCCTGCTTATCTACCTATTTACTCGCCAACCCCTCAACAAGTTTGTTACAACGTCCAACCTCTAAACACTGGTAGTACTGGTACAAGGTACAAATTCATATCGTATATGTTGAAGTTTCCGGTAATATTGTTTAACCCACACGGACTATTGTCTCCTTTAGATGTTCCAAAAAGACAAGTAGAGTTCTCTTATTAAATCTCATTTTCATTTTTAAATGTTTATAATAAGCAAAGTTATTCACCATTCTATTTCAGAGTCAGTTTTATGTGATCTCTTGTCTGAATACCAAAAATTAAATTATTTTTTAAATATGCTTGAAAAATTATAATAGCTAAATGTTGAATTAGATGTGTCAATGGAAAAAGGGAATATAATTTATTTTTTCTAATAGTGTTTGTTTAAAACTGCGAAAATACTTAATAAAGTTATGTATCACTAATTTAATGTGTTAAAACATTTCGACAAACTCACTGGAGTATTTTGTTTTTAGTAATACGATTGTTAATGAGTAATATCCAAACAACCTGTAAAAGCATAAAGTTCAGGAATAATCTAAGGTCATTGAGGCATATGTTCCCTGCAATAAAATTATAACTAACAAGGTTGAGGCAGTTAATTTTATTTCTGCAGCTATAAAAATTGTTTAATAGGTAACCTTAAACACTTGTGTATTCGGTTGAAGGTTGACGGTAATTTTGCACATCTATATTGTCAATTTTAAGGCATCAAGAATCGTAATATTTTAATAATGAAGATTAGAAAATTATAAAAGTAGATGTCTTTATTTAACCTATTTGTTTTAATCAAATCGGTGTATTATAACCGGAGAAACAATTTTTAAAACTTAAATAATATCGAATAACAAAAAGGATGTTGTGTATGTGTGTGTGTGTGTAGACCGTTTCTTGTAAATGCGATGACTTTCCTTATTTTAAATGGAACACAAAATAACATGGGCGCATACTTTTTATTGAAATTTGGTCATGTCCGTCATATAGCGCGATCGCCAGAGGCGTGTAAAGTATCATGTTTTATTTAAATTATATTTTATTATAATTTAAACGCAAAATGTACTAAGGTTGTGTTGATTAGGCACACAAAAGTACAAAAATACTAAAAAGGTTTCAACATACAGTGATTCTCAACTTCCAACGAACTTACGTAGATTAGGCGATAAATAATTAAATTTTGCATTAGAATATCATTTGGTTATTTTAATATGGCTATTATTGAAAGTTATAGACGACTATCTATTTGAACAATAAAATAAAAATAATGTATGGGCTGTATACTTAATCTTAGTGGCACCACGTAAATGTGAATTGAGCCATATCCAATCAAAATATTAATAAAATATATATTCGCAGTCAGCTACGCCCGACTGCTACTTTTACTCGTTTCTGAGTCTGACAATAACAAATACCTACAAAAAAGAGTTATTACTGATACATCCGAAACCTTCACAAGTACTGTTCCAATTAATCCTTGCATTTTGTGTGTGTGTGCGTCACATGTTAATTGATTGTATTAAATACGTAATGTAGGTAATGAAATAGAAAATACCCGGAACTGGAAAGCGGCAGTTACAGAAACAAACTGATACTGGTTGTGCGAAATATTCTCTCGGGCCTCTTTTTCATAAAAAGTTTTTTTACCGCGGGCTAGGGCACTTCCACCGTAAATGGATATTTACTTGTGGAACGGTTAATAAAAAAGGCTGCTCCCTGCAGCGAGCGAATGTATGTATGTCTTGGCAGACAAACGAAGTGAACGCAAGCTGGCAGAAGGAGGTGTTCACTGCTAGACTCAAAAACAAAAGAAACAAGACTTGAAGGAAGAATGAATAAGGAGAGATGATAGATGGAAATTTAAAAGAAGCATGAAAACTAAAAAGAAGCATCTTGCAAGCACCCTACACTTCCCATCCTATATTCCTACCCCATGCGTCATGTGGCTCTCGCTGCTGACAACAAGCATGTCCCATGTCCAACCCAGCGTATGCAGTCGGTTCGGCGGTATATAAAACATCCGAGATTTGGTTCCGGCACGCGGTTTGGCCGTCCGTTGGGCGTGTTCGGCGGACGACCAAGCTGCGTGTTGGACCGAACCTCCATGGATGACGGAATCGGCAGCAGTGCTCACCTTACGCTGGCAAATCAATCAATTTGTCAATGGTAAGATTGACAACAGTTTAAAGACAAATGGTAAAAAGATAAAAGATAAAATCACATTTAAATATTATAAATAATTTGGTAAAACGTACGCCGACATACTTTTTGAAATATGAACCAATTTCGATTTTCACACAGCATTATAAGATTGGTAAATTTTAAATATTCGTTTTTCGGGCGGGTATGCAACAGTTTGATGTAATATTTATAATTTTATCAAATCTGAATTCGGATTAAAAAGCTTTAAGCGTGTTCCGGATTGTGTCACTACAAATCTACCCCACCCCCTCTTCAGAACGTATCTGTTTAACCATCCTGCTGCAAAATATGGATTAACTTGGTGTGAAATGCATATCCAGATCCAAATATCAACTTTATAGTTCCACTCCTGGTTTTGAATTTTTCCGATTGTTTGTATGCCGTATATAATATTTTTTTACAAACTATAGAGTACCTATTATTATTGTTCGGTAGTGTTTCCGTGTTTCCACTGTCATTTTTTTTTTCAAACTACTACCAGTGTACAGAGGGTGGGACTACCAGAAACTGAAATGGGGTAAAATTGATAGTTAGGTAATTTCGTAGTAGCTGATACCAAATGTTAAAAGATCAAAATGACGAATCCAATAGGGCTGCCATAATTGCAAAATTTTACATGAAAGGTATATGGGGATATCGGGATTCTCTGATACCGACTGTGATGTTAAATCTTTAGGCAAAATTACATTTTCCCTTACTTTACAGAAGCTACATAAGAGCAGGTCCGACCACAGGGGGTCTAGGTAGTTATCTGTCGATCTTTCTGTCTATCTGTCGGTTTGTAACTTTTTTTGACCGTACGGTTACTCCGAAACAGTTTCAGATATTGGCTTGAAATTTAGTACACATTTTGAACCTATTTCGTTGAAGGGTTTGGGGGTAAATAGGGGAAAATAAGTAAAGCAAGCTAATAAGAGTCCAGAAACTTGGGATCTGATGTATATACTAAAAACCAAGGCATCAAATTTTTTTATGACAACTCGCAATCCGCCACCACCACCCCCACTCCATTATTATAGGGGTTAATAAAATAAATTGAGATATTCAGTTGGAATCTAGTAGACGTGTATATTATAACGATATCTGAAACTAGATTATATTTTGAACTGATTCCGTTGAAGGGTTGGGGTGTAAATAGGGGAATATAAGTAAAGCAAGATAGTAACAGTCCAGAAATTGAAATTTCGAAGTAGTAAAACCTTAGCAGCGATTCTAACACAGCTCATTAAATGAGAAGTGAGCATTGTGAAAACTAGGTGCCCTAGAATGGAGCCTTGTGATTGTGGCCATATCAGACTCAATCTCTCAAGCAGATGTTTTTCCATATATTTATACTTTATGTTTTCTTCCAGTTAAGTAACTACAAATCCGATGTACAGCAGAATTATTAAATACAAAATAATACAGAATTTAGAAAATGTATCGGTGCTGTTACTTTATTGCTATTCGCTGTTATTATGTCCGTTATTTTTAATAATACAGAAGCACGACTTTAATTTGTCTAAATCTCGATTGTGTTTAAGGTAGAATATTCTTTTTTGTATCTTATCTAATCTGTTGTTCCAACATTTTTTCGAAAATTATTAAACAACTGCCTTTCTGATTTGTTACCACGATGTATATTGAATTATGTATTGATTTATTGCAGTTCTTCGAAGTGGATAAAACATAAAATTATTTATAAAAGTGTTAATACTTTTTACTAGTTTTTGCAGGTAAAGAGTGAAATGAATTTCTTTTCTTTTGTTACCGTGTAGGCATGAGAAGTTAATTCCGAATATGGGCGGGCCCTCATATGTATGTATATCAGCTTCCTGTGCTACATTTAGCAACAGAAATTCGATTCCACCCTGACCTGCCGCCACGTGTTTTGTTTTATTATCTTACGTTCCCTCCTACTGCGGTGGGATTGAGGCCCCCGGGCATGGGCCGCTGCTGTTGTCAGATTTCACTGGATCGGCAGTCGAAATAAAGGCAGAAACTGTAGCATACACATCCACATCGTAGGAGTTGAAGGGCGCGGTTCTGGCAGACATGACCTACGCCAAGCCAGCAGCAGGCTGAGGTCATCCGTCTACATTACATTTGCTGCTTTGTGTGGCTTCAATACACTGGGTCAATGCGGCGCGTACTTCGTACTTGGCTTTTGTCTCCAATTACCAAACACTTCTCGTTGCGTCACTCACATTGCTGAACATGAACTCGAGTTTCAGACAGCCATAGTGGGTTTCCACTAACAGGATTATGGATTATGTCTTTGAACGTGCATAGCTTTCTTAATTTGGCTTATAGACTTTGGAAATTATACATTTCAGCCTTTTTACGTTAATTATATATACACAACTCACAAAAACAACGGTTATTATAGGAGACGATTTAAACGAACATTTGTTTCAAGCATGATATAAAATATTTTTACATTTAATAACGATCTAGGAATTAAATAAAAACAAAATTATATAAAACCGTTGCCTAAGGAATCACTACTTCCACATCCAGATTTTCCATCCAAGTCTCTTTAAAGAAAAACATCTTGTCTATAATTGCACTCTTGTATTTGAAAATAATTGATCATAGAATTTTAATAATACTTGAGGCAGGTGTTATAAAAAAAATTGAGGCGTTGGTTCTTAGCACATACGCCAAAATTTTTTCTGGAATCTTATTAGCCTGCTCTACTCATTTTCCCCAGTTTACACATCAGATGTCATTGTGATACATACATATACCAAATTTCAAATGAATATCTCAATTTAATTTTATCAACCCCTTTAATAATGGAGTGTAGGTGGTGGGGGGTTTGCAAAATATGATCAAAATCTGAGGCCGTGGTTCCTTGTATATACACCAAATCTCAAGTTTCTGTATTCTTACCAGCTTGCTTTGCTCAATTTCCCCTATTTACCTCTACTTACCCCTTCAATGGAAGCATCTCAAAAAAAAAATGTTATAAAAAAATATGAGGCTTCGGTTTCTAGTATTTACACCAAATGCAAGTTTCTGTACTCCTACCAGCGGTAAGGGGGTTGATAACATAAAATTGAGATATTCACTTGAAGTGTGGAACACATATATATTATAACGACATCTGGGACTGAATTATATTTTGGAATTATCCTGTTGAAGGGGTGGGGGTTCAATAGGGATAAATAAGGGAAAATAAGTAAAGCAAGCTGGTAAGAGTACAGAAACTTAGATTTGGTGTAAATACTAGAAGCTCCTCATATTTTTTATAACATTTTTCAAGTCCTCCGCCACCCCACTCCATTATTAAAGGGGCTGATCAAATTAAATTGAGATATTCACATGAAATTTGACGCACATATGTATTATAACGACATCTGTAACTAGATTATATTTTGAGATGATTCCGTTAAAGGGGTAAAGGTAAATAGGGGAAAATGAATAAAGCAAGCTGGTAAGAGTACAGAAACTTGAGATTTGGTGAATATACTAGGAGCCAGGGTTTCAGATTTCTTTATAATGTCTTTCAAATTCACCGCCACCTCCACTCCATTATTAAAGGGAGGCTGATAAAATAAAATTGAGATATTCACTTCAAATTTAGTATACGTAAGGTAAGTATTATATTGACATCTGATTGTGATGACTCCGCTGATTTCATGAATTTACCTAATTTCTTATTTGACAATTCTCATTCTAACACTAGCATCCACACAGTTCCCTACGGCCATGCAGATTCAACTAGTGTCTACATAACCCCCTACGGTCATAGAGATTCAGTTAAAAATGAGAACAAAGGCCTAAAATGAATTTATTTATCTACCTTGTCTTAAACATTTTTCATTCTAATGGATTGCATTTTCATGAAATCTATCATTCTGTTTCTTGGAAATGCTTAGCCTTTGAAACGTTTTTCGCCCTTATTCTGGAGCTGATCAGAAAGACATAAAGCCACTCATAACAGAATGATAGATTTCATGAAAATGTAATCCATTAGAATGAAATTTTTTTAAGACAAGGTAGATAAATAAATTCATTTTAGGCCTTTGTTCTCATTTTTAACTGAATCTTCATGATCGTAGGGGGTTATGTAGATACTAGTTGAATCTGCATGGCCGTAGGGGACTGTGTGGATGCTAGTGTTAGAATGAGAATTGTCAAATAAGAAATTAGGTAAATTCATTTCAGGATTTTAATTTGCTAGCATAACCAGAATTCAGGTTATCGAAAGAATGCAAAGTTTCATTAATATTTTTACACAAAGTTTTTCTTTAAGTTATAGATAGTTATTTTTTCTGCTGTTTATAAAATCCTATAAAGAATATGTTTCAATATTCTAAAGGTATTTCAGCAAAAAAAAAAAAATGTTTTTTTTTACGATTACCATACTTTCAATCCACTACGTGGAAGTAATGGTTATTTATGATATACTTAAGTGTTCAATGTGATAATTTGTTTTGTGACTGGGGAAAATTGCGGAATGAGGAAGCGTATAAAGCAACCTCACGAACAAAATAAAATCACTTTTAACACGTATATTCTTACACTATTTTTGATAGGAACACTAGGTAGAAAATCAAGGTTTAAAAATAAAGCTTAAATAAAATCACTTCTGTTCACCTAGTTCAACTGTGGTTTATCTCAAGCAGTTTAAAGTGATTAGAATTTGTTAAAAAATGTGTGATAATGAAGAAAATTCATTAGAAATTGAAGAAGCAGCTAATAGGATTACTTTTAACGTGTTGCCAGCAAAATCAAGACAACAGTACGAGATTGCCTATAATCGTTTTTTGGAATGGTGCATAAGTAAAAGTGTGAGGCCAAAAAATGTATTCTTGGCGTATTTTTAAAACAAATCTAAGACAAGTCTTCAACATTTAGTCGAACTACTCTATGATCAAATCGGTGCTGAATATAAAGAACAATCACGACATGAGAAAATATTATAAGCTTATTGCGTTGAAAAGGAAGGGGCGAAGGATACTGACTAAGGAGCAGGTGGATAATTTTCTTACGGAAGCACCAGATGAGAAGAATTTAATGGTAATAGTGGCTATGATTTCGGCATATTTGAAGACTGTCTTCGTAAAGAAATGTGCCACTTAACTTTAGAAGACATTGAGGATAAGGAGATTGTACTAGTTGTAAATGATGTTAATCATCAACGGCTGTTCATTGAATAACGAATTAATAGATAGGTGTACGAAGAATCCAGTTGGAATAAACATGTTCGAAGAAACGCCTGTAGATATTGCTAAATTCCTTAAACGTATGTACAGGACATTGTTTTCAACGGTCTTCGGCTAGCTTGCTTACTGATTTTGATGCAAATCTTAAACTATTAAAAAGCATGGGGTAGAAGTCCAGTACGGCGGTGGAGGGATAGATAAAAAAATCATTGAAAAATAGGAAAAGCTTTGCGATGAAAATTTTGCCAAATGTCATTACCACTCCCAACATACCGACCGCAATGTCTTGCCAAGAAGTTACTGCCACAGGTGCCGCAGCTATACTAAATTGAATCATGGTATTTCAATTTCCAACTGTTCTAATTGTACCACTCACATCAATACTAAGTGAATCTAAATGTAATCGCATTTGAAAATAAAACTTATTAAATAGTTATTTATATGGATCCTAAATGTTACATTTACTTTTCACACTAGTGTTAAAAGTAACTCACTTTTAACACTGGTATTATAAAATGACATTTTTAACATAGTTAGCAAATGTTAAAAATTCTACTTCTAATAATCGTTATACAAAAAATTTATTTGACTTTTCACCGCCTGAAGCCGCCGCGCGCCGCGCTCTATAATATAAATACTGGTAGAATAAAAATTCTTAACGATTGCGTGTTAGCTAGTTAATGGTATAATTTGTACTAATAAAGCCGGGTACATGATGTGATTGATGTATCCTGCTTTGGGTGCGCCAGAACCATAAAAAAATTTAAAAGTATTATTTCTTGTTTTTCAAGGAAATATGATGTTCGTAAAATCTTCTACATCATCATTGAAAGTAGGCTGTCATTTCAGAACAAGAAGTTGACGTTTGTCTTTGAGCCAGTGGAAAAGTCATTACCACTCGCGAGCGAAAAATTAATTTTTATGATAGAACACAAGAATGTCTCCGTGGAAACGGTCTAACTAGAGGGTTGAATCATCAGAACGATAGCAAAAATTCAAACAGAGGGAAACTGAGTATTGCCGTTTACTTTTTGAATATTTTTTTAGTGGTCGAAGAACAACTATTAGTGTATTAAGGGCTGAAAGTAAGGATTCTCCACTTGAGCACAGAAATTGATGGCAGCCGAGTGAAGCAGATACTTTTTGGTACAGGAGCCAGCATGCAATTGCCTGACACATTAACATCAGCTGGAGACGTTACTAATCCTATTCGTTAGTTTATGGCAGACAACGAAAGTGATATGAACTTTTTTTATCAATGGGAACTTCACTAAATAGCTGGTGAAACTCGAAGCATCTTTTATAGTTGATGCAGGTATTTGTATCAAACTTAATATATTTTTACCGATTATTTGCCACTTGTGAATACAACGATTGGTTTACATCTCTGTTGGTTGGGGTCCAGCGGTAGAAATTCTGAACGTGCAAGCTCTGACGGGACATTAAGTTTTCATTGTTGTCCGTCATGCTTTAAGGCAAAGGATTAATCATGCTTTTAGCTCATTCAAATGTATTCATTCATGTATTTGCACGTTAGCTCCTATACTATTATATTCGTCATGCACATAAGATTGTACGACGATACCTAAATTATGAAGTCTCAAATGTCATTATGACATTTGCAAAACCATAATTCAATTACGTTGCCTGAAGTACTGCCATGGATCATGTATTGTAACAATTTATATGTTCAAGCTGAAAGCACCACTTTCCATATTATTTACACAAATAACTATTACGAACATTTAATAAAAAAAAAACACTTCCATGTATCGAAATATATTAATTAATTCGTCTTATTGTAATTTATACGATATTTATTGCTGTACGATAAAAACTATAATTAAATCATGATTAAACTCTGTGGTGTTTTATATTTATATTATTTTATTTTATAAGAAAAAGCTATTTAAAGATGTGACTACCGCATACGACGTACATATAATTGTTAAAGACTCATTATTTAGTGCAACGTTGGGCTTGCTAAATAAATCTAACTTATAATGTGTGTAACATCATAACATACCTGAATGAAACATGTAATTTTGAACAGAAATATAAATTTTCTTATACATCTTCGAAAAGGTCATAAATTAAACTGACGTTAGTGGCGGTGCCTATTTTATTTTATGCTCTATGATCAATTTTATTATTTTAAGATTAAAAGGTCAAAAATAAAAAAAGATAAAATTCCTTTTTAATACCTCCTCACAGTGATTTTAATGTAACCAAATATTTGAAAAAGTTCCGGAAAACAGTTCAAAAATTGTATGTATTCTTAATGTGCCGAAACCCAAAATTACAATTCTTATTGCTAAATCAAATGTTTAAATAAAAAAAAATAACTGCACATTTTGAACATTTTGTTCATTAAATAGCTTTTGTCTTAAAATGTAAGTTTTTACTTTTTTAATCATTTAACCCCTTGAAATATTTAGAGAAAAAATGCATTATATTCCTTTCGAATTGAGCTTTCATACAATATGTGCTCTTTTGAAAAAAAAAAAATAAGTGATTGCGACCCTCCGGGTGCGTATAATATATAATATTGTCGTGTCTTCCGCCCTTTTTGGGTAACACCCTGTATAAATTCGTGGGTTTCAAAATAATTTTAACAAGGGATAAACACTACCACTTTATTTAATAATTTACTGATTTCTTCTTCGGATTTCTAACCTCACTTTTCGCTACCAAACTTCACTTTAATAAAACTTCTTCCTCTTCCGCCGTGAATCGCGCCTTATGTACTCCAAAGACGTCTCTAGAGTCACCTAGAAATCTTCTATACCCTTCTCGACGGTGATCCAGAACAATTGGAAACTCGATCTTGTTCGGTACATTTCTGGAATCATCCTTGTACCAGTGGCGTATCAGCCTCCCTTCCCAAGGGGGCGTAATGCGTAACAATTTTAGGTACCGCTAAAGTGAAATGCGGCAGTGAAAAAAAGATAATTTGCTGTTTATACTATTAATGATATTTTTTTACCTTGACATGTTTGCTCAAATTAAAAAGTCTTATAAAGAGAAAGAAAAGTTTACTATTCTTTTTCAAACACATTTTATTCCACCCACAAATATAAAAAGTTTTTTATTGTTTGTGAATATACCGGGTGCCATATGAAATCCTTCAGGTTAGACATCATTAATTTTTTGGTGCCGAAATACAAGAATGATAAGTTTATTCTGCCTTTTTTTATTCAAGGACTATTTGTCTGTAAAACTTGTGTAAGTGTTAATTTCGCATATTTAACAAACTCTAGTTCTCCAACAAAAATCGCACCACCTGTTCTCTATAGATGTTAAAGGAGAGTGGTGACAAAACACAGCCATGTTTGATGCACGACCAACTTTTTACACTTGTAGAGTTAGTGTTGTTAATCTTCACCAAAGCAGAGTTTCCTTTATACAGTCGACGAATAACGAAGACCAGATCGATTAGTCCAAGTAAATAGGTAGGTGAAGTCACAAAAATGTGACCGAAGGGTGATCTCTACGGGAAAAGTCGTATTGGGCTGGGTTAAAAAAAAGTCTAATGTACTGCTACTATTCACACCCTTTTCTAAAGGGTACAAAAAAAGATAAAATAGTTTATTTTTGCATATAATTCGAGAACGGTGAGAGACATATAAAAAAGGATGGAATGAATGAAATATTAAAAAAATCGCACGAAGTCGAAAAATTTATATTGTTCGTTTTCTTTTTTTTGAATCCCCTTAGAAAAATCCCAATTTTTTTGCAGATATGAAGTTTTTTATTTTGTTTATATAAGAGTTATAAACAATAGAATTTTTAAATTCACGATTTTTCAGGCCTAAACGTGCCGAAATAATAATTTTGAAGCTACACTGTCTTATTCGTGAAATTTCCTTAAAGAAAGTCCTTTGCAGTTTTTTTCTTTCTCATACCAATGTTAATATTTAAATAAAATTCTATAATTTCTGCGATTTCTATTTCACTCGACGCCACTACAGTATAGTCTAAGAGCCACTGGCCTCGACAGCATACCCAATTTCACATAGCTGGAAATATGGTAAAATGTAGTTTAGGCCTTCCCAAAGAAGGACATCGGCTAAAGGACATCGGTGGGGTAAGCAGCCTTGAATTTTCTAAAGAAGTTTACGTTTAAGTTGATATTTATTTATTTACTTCTTCAAAGCTTGCATTTTCAGACATCAAATATGGTGGCGGTGACAGAAATACTTTACATGCTGGAGGTCTAAAATGAATTGGTCCGATTTTTGGAATATTTCATTCATCCCCTAAGCGTCACACGGGTTTTACAGCCAGCCTATCAGAAATAAGGTGTAAATGCACATATCCTTTTTTAAGCTCTATAATTTTCATCTGAAACTTTTTTATATGTCTCGCCGTTCTCGAATTATACACAAAAATAAACTATTTGTCGGTGCCACCGAAAATAATTTCTGTACGCCTATGATTCTTAGGAACACAGCACTAGTACCTGTGACTATTTATTATTTGTTTCTATATAAACATTAATGTTGACTTACCTACCCTAATCAGTAACAGTTTAAGATTCGATGCATTTCCTTATATGGACATAGGAACACGCATAGGGTATCTTAAGCGAACGAAACGAAATCAGCTAGCCCGGGAACAGATAGATTTATCCGATGGTGTTGAGACTGTTTTGCTTACTTGTATTATTCCTGTGGTCTAACCCTAAACATGCCCCCGTGGTATTCGACATATTTTATCTTTTTTCTACTCTTAAGGGGCCTATTCAAATGCGAGTATGCCCAGCGGATCTGTCCGACAGACAGATATGTAGTGTGCTCCATTTCTTTGCAGATGTCTTATAGATGAGAATTCTGGTCTCTTCGACAAATAAAAATATATAAGCATATAGAAGAGTAAAATTCTCCACACTATATACATTAGTAAATTTTTTGAGTTTAAAATAAACATGCGTCGTATTATTGTGGCAGTAGTATGCACGTGAAATGTGCTTCTTATACTTCGAAAGACAATCGTGAGAAATGTGTGCTTATAATGCGTGATGCTTATTGATGGCAATGTATTTTGTTAAATATGTGATGAGCGCTGTTTAAGTTTTTACAAAGATTAATTACATCCTCAACACCCGTTTGATGTACGCATTTATATTACTTAATGAGTTTAACGATATACGCTTATTTCTGGAATGCTTATTCATTGAGATACTTTTTAATTTGGCTGTTTTGTAATAGCAAAATAAAAGGTGTCTCATCGAGTAGAGATTTGGAAATATAATATTCGCAGATAATGTGTTCTGGTTTTGTCCACATCAACTAAAATGTTCGTTACAAGAAAATAGGATGTTGTAAAATTCTGTTGGCGGTATCAAATATATTGAATACTGGAAAATAACCAACCTAGCTAACTCTAAGCTATCTACGATATGATGCATCGCAGTCTTTATTATACTCTTCCTAACTACAAAAATGCAATCATTTGATCGGTACATTTCTAAAACAGAAAATATTAAGCACATAGAAAAGAAATTCATATCACTGAGTTAGTGATCGAATTCTAATCAACTTTCAAAATGTTCGTCCGTCCGTCTGTCTGTCTTGTACATCTTCTGTCCGTTCGTAACATTTTTTTAAGCATGATGACTTAGGAACTAAAACTCCGATTGTATTATTTCTCAGTAAGTTAGTGTTAGCTAGAGGAAGAACCTTATTTTTTCTAATTCTGTGGGACTTCCTCCCACATATATTTTTTCTTTTTAGTGCTCTGGGAATCTACAAAATATCACAATTAACCAGTATGTTACTGGTAAATAACTTCTACGCCTGTGACTTTTACGTCAAAGGATCAGTTAGAGGTTGCTTTTTTAAACAAATAACACATAAGTATAAAAGCTTGAAATTAAATATTTCTCCAACGTTTCGAAAATCTAATCAGTTTCCTTTTTCAGGGATTTTTTTGAAAAATCTTTTTTGCTGTGTATGATAAATACACAGCTCTAAGAATGTTTGTTATATTCAATATCCATAGATACTTACTATTTACATAGAACTGTTGATATAGTTAACAGTTTTTTAAATTTTTATACAATGTTAAATTTGTGAAGCTCTTCTTTTAACATTAGCAACCAGGTTGTACAGACACCTACGGAACAATTCGACACGCGCCGAGCCTAGCAAAAATTTTAACAAGAGGCGAATAGCAAAAAAACTAAAATTAAAGAATCACCGATAATATTATTGAATGAGAATAGATTCGTGTCGAATTGTTCCGTAGATGTCTGTGCAGCCTGGTTAACAATGTTAAAAGAAGAACTTCACAAACTTAACATGGAAAAATTAGGAGCGAGCGTAGAGACGTCTGCATATACTCGTATTTCGATACGCAAATGCAGCAACGTCGGACGCGGTTAGTACTTGGATGGGTAAGCCTCTCCAGGGAAACACAGCGTTCTCGCTCCGTCTTCTAACGGCTTGTATATCAGCGCATGCGTAGAAGGTATGTAACTTTAGGCGGGGGTTACATAGCGGATATACCATCCTTCGGAGGGGATGTAAAGCAGTCGGTCCCTTGTCTATTAAATGTTAGGCAAGTAAAAGATCCCTACTCTTCGATAGAGAAGAGGTTCGGCAAAATTTCCAGGTTGGGGGTAGCTCGTCTCCTGGCGTCGGTGATTGGCCTTGGTAGCGGAAATAGGCCGACGTTAAATAAGTGAATAAAAAAAAAACATATAAAAATTTAAAAAGCTGTATCAACAGTTCTATGTAAATAGTAAGTATCTATGGATATTGAATATAACAAACATTCTTAGAGCTGTGTATTTATCATACACGGTAAAAAAGATTTTTCAAAAAAAGCCTTGAAAAAGGAAACTGATTAGATTTCTGAAACGTCGGCGAAATATTTAATTTCAAGTTTTTATACTCATTTGTGATAATTGTTTAAAAAGGCAACCTCTAACTGATCCTTTGACGTAAAAATCATAGGCGCAGAGGTTATTTACCAATAACATACTGGTTAAGTGTGATATTTTGTAGATTCCCCGAGCACCAAAAAGAAAAAAATGCATGTGGCAGGAAGTCCCAAAGAATTAGAAAAAAATGAGATAATGCCACAAATAACATTTAGATAATATTTAGAAGAACCTTATTGTTTTTGAATAATATCGATCAGTAAACAAAAAAGTTATTAATGATTTAAATTTAAAAACAAATCTATTTTTTTGTCTTGTAATCAACCAAAACATTTCTAAAACGAAAACAGTCCCACCTCTCTGGGGAGGGTTGTTAAAGAGATTTAAAAAAAGATCATACAAAAATAAGTTTAGATTTGAATATTGTTACTGTTACATTGCAGTACCGGCTACACATAAATTGCAGTAATGTGTATAAACTTAAAAGTAATAAATTTGTCACAAATACGATGATATTATAGCGGCTTAATGCATCACGCAGTAGACAAAGCTAAGAGTATCCTTAGAATTTTAGATAAAGTAGACTAGGAACATATTTGCTTCATACAGTATTTAGCCATAATCAATTATTATACGGTATTTTAAAATTTAAAGATTTTTGCCAAAGGAAACATATGTTAAACATTCTCTACAAAAAGGTGTTGAAGGTTGCAAAATATTTGGCAACAGATACTCCTACTGTTATATAATTATGAATTTTCACAGTTAGACAGAGGGACGTCGCGTAGTTAACATTTAACAAACTCAGAATTCGTTATTACATGATGTAGTTAGAATATCAACAATGGCATTTTATAAATAACTTTCTTTGAACTGTAATAGATGAAAGGTGTTTCTAAATTCTCCTCATTCACCGAGTAGTTAACAAAAGCAATTCAATAGCTATTGTCAACAGAATCATAAGCCGTACATTAGTCGATTGTAATTAAATATCTTTTGTGAACACTGGCTGGTTTGTTTTAGTAATCATTATGTATGTATTAATACAAATTAATAACTATTATTATAAACAAGGTTTAATATAGTAGGTGGTTGTCATCTAAAGGTATCAAACTAAATATTTAAATCAAAATATTTGTGCGGCAAACGATATTAACGCTCTTAAGCCTTAGCTACACCACCTTATTTGTATAACATAAGTGCACATGGGAGCACATATGTGCCCCACGATCAAAAAATACGCTCGTATAACGCGAGTTCTTAATTTTTAACAATGCAGCGGTACATGGACGTTGTATGACGTCTACTTTATAAGATGTAGTTAGATGAGACAACGCAGAATCGTGTAAAGTTAATAAACGTTGAAAGTAACTTAAATTACCATTTACAGTTAAACTACTTTAAAGTAATTGTAATGATAAGACTTCCGCCAGTTTCATGCAAATATAAACAATTGCGTTTTTGTTATATAAAAACCGAGAAAGATATTGAGTGATATAAAGTTAGCGATCATGGTGGTTGGCGGATTGTAGGAACCTAAATCTTAACTTACAAAAATAATGAGAAAAATTTGGAATAATTGAACTTTCTTCAAAAACCGCTCAGTAAAAATTGCGAAATAAAGTTACACCGTAATATTGATGTTGAGATATGTTAAAAATACGTTTGATTCTGTTATTTGTTGGCAGTTTCTTCAATGTGGCAATGACAGGTAACCTACAAATAATCAGTACTTGATTTTTTATGACTAAATTAATGCTTAGGAATTTTCGTTTTGGCTTATTAAAGCAAAATCACTTTGTAGTACAGACAAATTAATAATTTAGGGTAACAAAAATTAATAAAAGGATCATCTCTCGAATTTAAGTAGGTAATAACCTGGGGAATGAGATGATGCATTCTTTGCACTTCCAAATTCCGGGAAAATTCAAAAAAATTTGAAAAATCTTTTTGATTTTCGGTTTTTTTGCTCTAGCGGCTAAAATAATGAAAATAGAGAAAGAAGTTCACAACAAAAGTTGTAGCTCGTCTTTTTCTCTACAAAAAAGATTTTTGTCTTACTTAAGCCGTTTATAAGAAAAATCGCGTTTTCCACTTATAGTTTTAAGCCGCTTCGAAATGCGCGAAAAATGACAATTTTCCAGGAGTTTCGGAGTTTCGTACGACTGGGCTCATCGATCGATAATTCTTACTATTCAGAGCCCCTAAAAGAAATGAAAATAACATAAAATGTATAGAAAAGTCGCAGCTTTAATGTGGAACTATAATCACAAAATTCATAAAAAAATTTGTCGAGAGAAAGTGTCAGAAGATGGCTTAGTGAACTTTGTACAGTTGATCCACAGACTTATTCATATCTTTGCCGGGAGTCGTTAGAATGATAATTCATTTTACTTATATGTTCTTATATATTGGTATATTAATCCAATTAACATTTTATTGCAATTACTTTTGTTGGAAAACTATGCCTTGCGATGAAAGTAGAGGGTTTATTTCAATTCGCTATATATATATATATATCTTGAGTAATAATAATAGCACAGTCTTAATTTTTGGATTATAAGAACAATAAAACATATTCTTTCGAACGACTTTAGAGATTTTTTAAATGCGTGCAGTACTTTTTGAATTTGTCTACATTATTCATACACGTTCAGAAAATGCAGAATTATACAGTAAAACATATACAACTTATTTGTTTCTTAACATTTTTCAATGAAATTTGCACGAAATATAGATTAAAGTGCGTAGAATCGAATCCATGCAGTGAAAAAGCACCCATTGTTACGGGAGAAATAGGAAGGATGCATAAAACTCAAAGAATAATTATTTTATTATTTAATTATTCATCTGTAATGCTCTTGAGAAAGGCCTAACAACCACATACTCAATCCAGTGTATTAAAAACTCAAAGATGTGAATAAATCAACTGTATAAAGTTTACTAAGCCATCTTCTAACACTTTTTTCTCTATAATAAAAATTTGTCTGAATCTTGAGATTAGTTTCACATTAAAGCTGAGACTTTTCTCTACATTTTACGTTGCTTACATTTTTTTTAGCGGCTCTGAATAGTAATAATTATCGATCGATATGTCCGGTCGTACGAAACTCCCAGAGAATTCTCATTTTCCGCGCATTTCGGAGCGGCTCAAAACTATAAGTGGAAAACTGAATTTATCTCCTAAACGGCTTAAGTAAGACACAAACTGGTAAAGACCTATTTTGTAGAGAAAGAGACGAGCTACAAATTTTGTTGAAAACTTTTTTATGTATTTTCATTATTTTAGCCGTTAGAGCAAGAAAACCGAAAATCAAAAAGTTTTTCCAATTTTTTTTTAATTTTCCTGGAACTTGGAAGTGCAAAGAATGCATCATTCCATTCTACAGGTTATTAACTACTTAAATCCCAGAGATGATTCTTTTATTAATTTTTGCGAGGTTTTTACAACATTTTTCCTTCATTGCCTGTACTATTGCCACTGTGAGTGATCACGATTTATTTATTTACTAATTACCTGCATATTTATGTACGGCAGGAAACTAAATAGTAAGTGGTAACTAAATCTGAAATATCAAACGTCCAAAATAAACAACGGTGGCTCCAATATTAAGCCTTGAAAGCTGTTCTTTTTGACAAGGTGATCAAATTCTATTATGTAACTTCCCATAAAATCGCAAATGTAGAAAAGTCAAGTTAATAAAATTAAACATACATTTTCTTTAGTGTTTTCTAAGAAACTCATCATTAATGCTGTAGATATGCAATCATTTCATTTGTTTGGATATGAATTTGTTTCTAATGTGTTAGATAAAGTAAATAAAAATGTAATTGGTCTAAAGTCAGAAGAAACGAGTTGGATTATTATTGTCTTTGTGGACAGATTCAACCAATGCATGTTCCCATAGGGAAGGACATTTTTTGAATTATTTATATATGCTGCGTGGCCCGGATTGAGGCTACAGGTATTGCTATCTCCGTTATTATAAAAAAACAGAACATCGGTTAAGTGAACAAAACTTTGGAACATTTAAAATGACGCATTTAAATTTGATCTAACTTTTTTAGTTTTTGAGATAATTGGGAAAAGTGAATTATTATTTGTTTGCTTACAATTGTATTGAAACATATTCTTTATAGGATTTTGCAAACAGCAGAAAAAATAACTATCTACGAGAACTAAAAGAAAAACTATGTGTGAAAATATTAATGAAATCTTTGCATTCTTCCGATAACCTGAATTCTGGTTATGCCAGCAAATTAGGTGAAGATCTGTTGTTTTTATCAGTCGGTGTCAAATATAATTATTTCATACTTATTCATAGAAATGGTCTTGGTTTTGCATGAAACATCTTTATGAGTGGTTTTGTGCCTTTCTGATGAGCTCCAGAATAAGGGCGAGAAACGTTTCAAAGGCTAAGCATTTCCAAAAAACAGAATGATAGATTTCATGAAAATGTAATCCATTAGAATCGAGAATGAAAAATTTTTAAGACAAGGTAGGTAAATAAATTAATTTTAGGCCTTTGTTCTCATTTTTAACTGAATCTTCGTGACCGTAGGGGGTTATGTAGATACTAGTTTAATCTGCATGACCGTAGGGGACTGTGTGGATGCTAGTTGTAGAATGAGAATTTTCAAGTAAGAAATTAAACAAATTCATTTTAGGATTTTATTTGCTAGCATAACCAGAATTCAGGTTATCGAAAGAATGCAAAGATTTCATTAATATTTTTACAGTTTTTCTTTTAGTTCTCATAGATAGTTATTTTTTCTGCTCTTTACAAAATCCTATAAAGAATATGTTTCAATATAATTGGAAAAAATCACAACTTTTAAAGACATCTTGTATTTTCTTAATTTAAATTGTTACGTCATGTTAATATGCACTTTTTGAGATCTACGCCGTAATGGCAAGAGAAAAAATATGATATTTTGTTTTTAAGTTATTCACTACAACTTTTCTTTTATGTAGACAATTTATTTTTTGAGTATTCTATCGTTTTTTTTTATTTTCTTGTCAACGATGTACTACAATATGGCACAATTGTTTTTTTAAATTATTTACAAACATAAGAACATTTTTTATTAATAGGCTATAGCTCAATTTGAAACTCATTGTATGATGAGCACTATATAATATGCACAATTTAATATCAACTATTGAGAGAGCATTAGTTTTTGCAGAGCTAATTTCTCTCAGTAATGATACCTTAAGGTGTTCTAACTCATACAACAAAATTGCATTTTCATATAAAAGCATGTTTATCTGTGTCATATAAAAATATAGGTCACTTGAGAAATGTGTTGTTTTGATGTAAAAATGTAATATTACTATATTCCATTGCCTTACAACCAAATAAATTGTTATGTATACATATGTGTTGTGTAACCTACTTTTCTTGATATTTCAAAGGTGAGATAAATTGCGTATGTGCTTATAGGGAAACTATTTCGTAGTACTACTTACTATTCTCAAATGTACTACTATACGTTTCTAATTAAAATAGCTTCTTCTCTTTTTTACAATGGAGGCGTAGAAAGGTTTCGTGTATTTGACAATTTAAGAAAGTTAATTAAAAAGAGAATTGATGTGGCCTTCTGCAGGATAAATAATTTTAAAACACTGCTTATGAAAGGGAAATTAATTTTGCATGTAGGATTTTATTTAGCTGATGTTAATGACCTCGCGAAGGATTTCAGTTAGAAAAATATGTTTATAAGCGCCTATTAAGCAGATGAAACCATTTTACACTTTTTATATAAAAATAAGGATGCTAAATATTTTATACAGTGTGCAAATTGAATGTTAACCAACTTACAAATATCAATTTAGTACATTCTTCCAAAATTCGTTAATAACTGACTATTCAAGCACCTTTTTTGCAAGAAAACTGCACTTTATGAGAGAACGCTAAACTTGCCATACACCATGATCGCACCCCATTGTCAACGCTTAGGAAGGGGAACAACTTGAACGTTATCACCCAACAAAATAGCTGATATATTTCTCTAAATAATTTTAAATTATCTTAATTATTTCAGTGCATTAATGTTTGGTATCTAATTATACGTTTTTAGGGATGTTGAATAAAGAAAAGTTCTAAAACGTGGTCGGTAGTCCATAAAACGCGATATCCAACATAACGACCGAAAATGGCCACAAAATTAGTTAATTTTTTTTATTAATCCGCTAACCTTCGTAAATTTGATGAATACATTTTTGAGAAATGACCTGAATGATGGCCAGCTGATATTTCACTCTCCATTTCCACTCCAACACTAACTAATAGCAATTGTCATTTGTTTCCAGTATTATTTCGACGTACGTTAGAGGTTAATACTATTCTCATCTAAAATAAATGATCGAGAAATACGTTATTAGGCAGTAGTTCATTATCACAGTGAACGAGTAAAACACTACTATGTTTTTTACCACTAATGTTAGCTTAGGTTAATATGTGAGTGGGCTCCTGTCAGACCCTCCACTGCGACCAACAGGTCTATTGTGGCTCACTCCTAGTTATAGTTCACCCAACAGATTCAGCTTTTTAATAAAGCTGATAATCTTGTTGGGTGAGAAACCGTCCAGGTCCTCTGGCTCCAGTCGCCCTTTGCCAAACAGTGATAACTGGGTTCTTTCTGCAGCAGGACAGGTACACAAAACGTGCTCTGCCATTTCGTCATTCTTCAGACACAGACGGCAGACTGGCCAGGTATCCAGATCAGAGTCAGTTTGTTGTTTCTGCGCAGTCGGGCAAGAGCTTTCTGGCAGTTCCAAACCGTTTTAGAGTTGTAACGGTGGGATCCAAGGGCTTTAAGAACCGCTTGGCTGTCTGAAAATATTTTTATTGATCTGTGTGTAGGCTGCGTCTGTTCTGGCCTCCGTAGACACAGTTCAATGGCATGGATTTTTGCCTGAGATGTAGGCCCGAAATTATCATTTCCTTTGGTTTGCGACTATATACACCAGCTCCAGTTCCCTCAAGAGTTTTGGAGCCGTCTGTGAACCAACAATTGTCTGCCCTTTGTAGGTCGGTTTTGTTCCGATCCCATTCATCTCTTCCAGGAAACGGAAATTTAAGATGCAGTTCATGGTTGATCAAGGTAGGCATCACATCTGAAAGCATGCTTCAGGACGCTGTGACAGTTTATTACGTCGTCCAGCAGCTTGTGCTACATGACGCTACGGGGGCTAGCCTGCGGCATGTTAGTTACCGCTTGATGGATTCTGTATGTTGCCCACCTGGCCTCTCTCCAGGAAGATGTGGAGAAGAGGTAGTTCCAGGAGGATTTCCAGAGCAGCTGACGGTGTGATGCTTATTGCACCAGTTATTGCCAGGCATTCTTGTCTCTGCAATCTAGAGAGTTTGGCTTTGGTCGTTTGATGCAGCCTTTCGATCACCAAACTATTGAGGCATACGCTATCATTGGTCTAATGACCGTAATGTATATCCAGTATATTTGTTGGGGGCCAATGCCTCAAGATTTTCCACAAATTCTACGACATGTTCACAGGAACAGCCTCGATTTGTGGATTACCTTTTCCAAGTGGGAATTCCAGTCTTATATAGGGTAACGCCTAGATATTTCACTTCTTCAGCAAATGGAATAATTTCACCTGATATGAAAGGTGGTTCCAGGTTGTCCAGCTTCCTTTTTCTGGTGAAGGGTATAATTACCATTTTGTGCGCGTTGACAGACATCTGCTCCCTTTCACACCAGATGTAAATAGCATCTGGTACCTCTTGAAGGTTATTAGAAAGTACCTCCTCAGATTTTCCTCTAACCAGAATGACTAGGACGTTAGCATATGCCTGAATCTCGACACAGAGATAATGGCAAGCAGGTCGTCCACAAAAAGTGACCATAGGAGCGGAGAGAGAACCCCGCCCTGTGGGCATCCCCTTGCGGCCCTAAAACTTCCCCCTTTAGAGATGTCGTGATGATTTTGTTTTCTAGCATAGCTGGAATCCAGTCATCACTAGCACTGTGATAGTATAGGCTAGCTAGCTAGCTCTCGAGGGACCCAGATGTCAGACTAACTGCAACCTCAGCAAACAAAATACTCCCGTGTAGTTTGCGATATCTGAAAGAAGATGATATTCATTTGGAAAAAGAATCTTTCTCATTTGGGGTCAGTACTTGAATTCTTATGTGGACATTTCTTGTCCGGATAGTTGAGGATGGATTAAAGATGTTTTAGTGAAGTAGTGAAGTAAACACCTTTTTCTACATGGCAGAGCAGTCATGATATCGTAAAGTGCAGATAGATGATCTTCAACTAAAAACTGCAGCTATAGATGCGTGCTAGTTGCAAGAATTTCACCAACATAACTATGTGGGTTCTTTGTTTTCAGTCTGAGACAAACCAAGGTCATTGATTTTATAAATGATAACGGTATATGATAAAGATTTTTCCGAATGATATGGTCATAGATGATATGGACATGTACGACTAGAAGGAACATATTTTTTTATTGGAAACTGTATTGCATATCAACAAACTCTTTCTTTTTTTAGACTGATTTCAAAATTTTGTAGCGTTTCTTTAAAATTGCCCGTCATCTGATTTACTGTCCCTCTCATTAGGGACCAATTTTTAGGAAGGATATAAAAAACGCTATTGTATTGGGCCGGTTTGGTTGCCATGTTGGAAATATTATTCTATGAACTTCCGACTACGATTTAAGTTAAGATAAAAAAATAATAAATACAATAAAGTTTGAATGCAAAAATTCTATATAAATAAGATAGCCAGTAACTTGTTGAAATAATAAAATAATTAAAACAACTTACCGCTTACATGTAACACGTGTAAAAACCATGACTTCAGCCATAAACAACGGTTAAATTACGTATCATGTAAGAGTTATCAGTACCATCTGTGGAATTTGTCTTACAATAACGATTGCGACCATTCCAATAGATTATTGAATAGGCAGTCCGAGCAAAGAAGCAGATCTATCTGGGCTGCCGACTCTCGCTTTCGATGTCGTTATCGAGCTGGTTCTCGAAACAACTTGCGCTTAGAATAGTCCGGGTAACCCACTTTCAAGAGCCTAGCCCAGTGCTGCACAAATAGCCTAGATGCCTAGGTTCAAACTTTTACTGTGGTCTTAACATATTTCGTTGGATGGTCCACATTTAGTATATCCAAGATAAAATGCACAATATTATGACTTAAAACTATTTGAAGGTACGTGATTTGGTAGAATAAATATTTTTATTCAGTAAATTAGTCTATGCGTATAACTTTTAACAATCATACAAGTCGCTTGCTTCCTAAATAATGGTCCGGGTTCGGACCTCAGAACACCGTTTCATAATTTATGAGGGGCGTATTCAGAGACGTTTGTAAGAATGTTTTTACTTTTTATTTACGTATTTCATGTACAAAAAGGATACACACATACCTTGTCAATGTGACGACACAAAAACTTGGTGGATGGTACACAATATACTACACTTAGGACACCAACACTATTCATTCGTGATGGCACAATAATAAATGTTAATAAGTTAGAGTTATTGTAAATGTCGAAAGCACCATTTCATGCAGCCACGACATATAACTTACCCTTCTCATTGATCGTGCAGGAATGCTATCGTTTTTATATTTCTCACGTACGCATTTTTGCACCAATAAGGAATTTTCATCAAGTTTCAAATTCCGTTATATAAAATCTATGTAAAAAACTAAATCACTCGTACCTCGCAACTTTTTTTTTCAGTATATGTAGTATTTAAATACATTATTCAAATCCAAACATTTTTGTTTCGCGCTGAAACGATAAGATTCGTAGTATGGCGGTAGTCTGATATCATAAAACACAAAGGTCAGCCAGCCGTTCACAGTAAGGCAAGCATTATTCCATTTATCAGCTGATTGGAGTGTGTGCCGTACATATTTCTTGAAGATATTTTGTTTGTTTGCATTGTTGTTAATTAATAATTAATGGATAACGGATTTGAACAATGAAAATCGGATATTCTACCGAAAATCGATTCCTTGTCCGCGTTTTCATTTCTTGGAAACAATCCGGATTTTGTTACTGCAGAATTGCGTAATATTAAAGTAGCCATTACGTTAGTACCTATTATTACTATTTTAAAATTGGAATGTTATTATGGTATACGTACTTACCTACATACATTTTGCAGCAGAACAACCGATGTTTTGCATAAAGACACTTTTTGTTTGTTGTTAACCTCAAAGTTAAACTTTTCACCAAAATGTTTGCATTTCTTTCAAATTATATTTACCCTTTTCAGTTCTTCCCGTGAAGGTTATGGGGATCATGCTGTCGGCTATGTGCAGGTGAAAAGAGAGGCGAGATTGTGCGCTGTAAAATGAGTAAAATATATATTCACACTAATACGCGCATTCCGAAAGCACTTACTATTTATTTTAATTTGTCGATTCTCAAAATCGTACGAAACATTTTCAAGTCACTCCCTTGTTAGCAGTTGTAAGCATTACCGCCTACACGTTACACCCGTCCTACGCAGTGCTTTATTATGCTCTTCGCAAGAGCAAAACGAAGAGTATATTGCATTCGATCGACACATTTCTAAAATCGGTAATATCGCTCGTAAAAAAATCATATCGCTGTGTTCGTGATTGAATTCTGAACAGCTTTCAAAATATCCGTCTGTCTGTTCGTCCATGTGTCTGTCCGTACGTCACGTTTATTGTAAGCACGATAACTTAAGAACGAAAAGTCCGATTGTATTGAAATTTGGACAGTAAGTTAGTGCTAGTTGGAGGAAGAGCCCTATTGTTTTTGAACAAAGTCGATCAATAAATAAAGAAGTTATTAATTTTAAATGAAAAAAATATTTTTTTGTAATTAAACAAAAAATGTTTGAAACTAATATCATTTACAAAAAAAAAACTGCGAAGAGTATCCTATAGAATGTGCAACAATTATATAATAAGTGTAGTAAATCGGCAAAGAGTATAATGGTTAGCTTTTTACTTCCCTTGCATACCGAAGGGAATTATTTTTTTCTTTATTTACTTATTCTATACGCTATGTTTAATTAATCGTTGATATTTTTTAACTTTTTTTTCGGAATAACTGTTTATTTGGTTAGAAGTTAGTGTCCACAATGTTCACCTTATCTCCAAAGGTAACTGAACGGACATGGTGGTACTTTTTTGTAAATATAATAACGAAGGGTCTCAACAAAAAAAGTTGAAAAAAGTACCAAATATAAAAATGGCATTCCTTCACACCACTACAAAAGAACAAGCGATTATAGAAAAATTACTACTTATACTCTCACCTGAGAAAAATCTCATTGAACATGGATACATTTTTAGGTATAAATTAAATAATCTTAACAATGTTTTAACCTAGGGTATTCAAATTTCAGTGACTAATTTAAAATAGACAAATAATAAATATATAGTTTTTTCAATTTTTTTCCACTTCTCCCTTTTGGAGATATGGGTGATTCTCCACAAACACTAACTTTTAAAAGCTTCGATTTTAAAAACTAAAAACAATTAAAAAAACATTTTAATTATAAGATTTTATTAAAATACTTATCTAAACATAAATTGTACTTATAGAACACATTTGATTTGTTGTATTATTGGATTTAACACAGATTTTTAAAAATAATGCATACGAAGGAATGGTTTACGAACAGAGGAATGACATTTTCCTAAATTTTTGGTGGAAATAGAAAGTAAACACAAAACTCCAAAAAGCATACTAATATATATTCAGGCATCGATTATACTTTGAAATTTGCATCCTTGAACTAAAATTGAAGGAGACTGCAAAATTAATATTATTTGCTTATACAACACATATGAAATATCATTTTCATTAGGTTTAAAAGTTTGGGAATTTTTATTTGCTAATAGGTAAAACATGGGTTTTGCGGGACTGTCACTCACGAAAATAAGAGTATCTGCACATAAACTGTTGGAAATATCATGCAACATTGGGCTAAGGTGAGCCAAATTGTAAATACATTGTGCTGAAGACATTGGAACAATGTGAAAAAGGACTTTGATTTCACTTTATCCTTCACATTTGAAATAAATAACCACTGTATGGTGTAAAATCTGTTGCCTTGAGCCACCCAAATGAATGCCTGGTTTTTTCGGTATATTTTAAACAATAATTTTCACTGAAGTCCATGTTGCGCATCACTTCATTATACTTAAGGGCTGCTTTTTTTGAAGATAATACATTATACTGATGTAGGGTTCTACCTTTATGTTGAAAAAATTTAGTAATCATTTTTTCAAATTAAAAAATAATAGCTTTTATGATTTTTTATTTATGGGTTTGATTACTGCCAGAGGACTGGCGCTGGAGGAATGGCGAATTTAAGTGTCTTCCTCTCAAACTAAAACTTGTGATTCATTGATTACTCTATAACCTTACCTTTCTAGAAGGTATTAAGTGAGCTGATTTATTTCATAAACAAAATCTCAAACAGCATTCATAACAATATGTAATTAAAAAGTACTTACCAGAGGACTAATTGCTGTTATCTGACACTGTGTAATTTATTATATATTTATTTATAACACAAAAACACTGCAATATTTTGAATAGCTGTTTACTGAATGAAAACTTATATAGAATGCTTTGTTTTCTATGTCGATATTTGCTAGTCCTAGCGTCATCTAGTGGCAAAGAATCAGATTATGTTTAGGTACAGGACTTATGTTAAATTTGAACAAAATTTAACAAGTCATAAATGGAAAATATTTATTAATTTCAAATGCAAGAATAAGGGTAGATATTCTTCAACATTTCTCCTAAACTATGATATAAACATGTTTATAATACTTTTAAAAAAACCTTCTGGATAAAAATGCACGTAGCTTAAGGTGGTGCCAGAGTTCAGTTCAGTTCAGTTTCAGTTCAGTTCAGTTCAGTTTATTAATATTTAAGTACAATTTTACGACACTATATTTATGTACAATTTTATATTAAGTTTTAATATGTATTATTTTAACGTACAATACTAATTTTCCCTCTATGACCTGCCTAAACTATAAAAGTTTGTTTGCAGTATCCTAGAGGAAAAAAGAAACAATTTAATAATTTATTATTATTATTATTATTTTTTGAGGGTATTGAGGACTGTTTAAGATATTGTAATGGATGCAATAATTATATTTATTTACTTTCTTGATAAAAAAGGGGAGATTTTATGTTTTTCTCTCATTTTCAGTATAGTGACAGACTAAGAGAAACGTAGTTGTTGTGACAGTAGATTTATTTAGAGGTTGGGTATATTGCACTAGTAGTACATTTTTTTAATGATTTCAAAGTTTTCAGTAATAAATTTTTTTATGTTATTCTGCAATTTAGTTTTATTTTTAATTTCCTTTAAATTTTTTGGAAGCATATTATATAACTTTGGTCCGTAGTAAAATATAAATCGTTGGGTATGGCTTTTTATACACAATGGTAAAGTGACAGAAATCTTATCTTTCGTTCTTGTTGCATAATTATGGGGTAGCTTTGACATCTTTGAAGTGTTATTTAATGCCCATAGTAAAGTGTGGTAAGTATAAAGTTCTCTTACTGTGAATAAGCCTAACTCATCATACAACAGTTTAGTGGAATAATCATATTTCTTTTTAAATAATATTTTTAAAATGGTGTTTTGCATTGTTTGAAGGCAATTTATAGAATTATTAAAAAGTCCGCCCCATATCAATATGCAATATCTAATTATGGATTCAACTAAGGCATTATAGATTATCATTAACAGTTTTTTATTTAAAATATCTCTTATTTGATAGAATGTATGTAACAGTCTTCTGAGCCGTCCTGTTATGTATTCCGCATGATCTTTCCACTTTAGATGCTGGTCAACTAGTACACCTAGGTATTTGATGCTATTTGTTTTCTCAATCGCGGCGCATTTACAGTTCGTTTGATTGGTACATGGCTGAGAGTGGATTTTTATGTTATTTATTTCTGGTTGATCAGCAACTGTCGAGGAAAAAGTAACAAATTTAGTTTTTTCAATATTTAGGCTTAGAAGACTGTCATCCAACCAGACTTTAAGTTTTGCCATTCCTTGTTCTGATTTTTTATATACGTTATCCCAGGAATCACTTACAAAGATTACAGCAGTATCATCAGCGAATGATATAATTTCCCCATCTATACTTTGTATCTGTGAAATTGAATTTATATATACCAAAAATAAAATGGGCCCCAGTACAGTGCCCTGGGGGATACCCATTGTAACGGGGAGTGGATCACTGTATATGTTGTTTACTTTTACTATCTGATATCTCTCTGTAAGATATTCCTGGAAAATTTTTAATGGTTGACCTCTTACGCCTAATGATTCTAATCGTTTCAATAACAATTCATGATTGACAGTGTCAAATGCCTTAGCCAAATCCAAAAATATTGCCAGACATTTTTTATTTCCATTAAATCCATTTATAAGTTCATTTAAAAATTCCATAACTGCATTTTGTGTACCTAGATTTTGCTTAAAGCCAAATTGTTTATTATTTAGTAACTTTTTACTTTCCAAAAAATTTACTAAACGTGTTTTAAGACACTTTTCTAATAATTTTGCAAAATGGTTTATGACCGATATAGGTCTGTAGTTTGTTACCAGTTTTTTATCACCTTTTTTATATACAGGCGTTATGATCGATTTTTTCATGGTTTTAGGTATTTGTCCATTGGAAATGATTAAATTAAATATAAATTTAAGAGGGGCTAGAATATATGTGTGTATTGTTTTTATGATTTTAACAGATATTCCATCAAGTCCATTTGCAGAATTATTTTTTAACTGTGATATGTATAAAATAGTTCATTTTCGGTAATAGGGTGAAGGAAAATGTTTTCGTTATTATTAATATTATTATCATTACTGTTATTACCATTACCACTACTATTATTAATAGTACAAGATTTATTAGTTGTTTGGTGTAACTTTGGGTCTTTATTAATTTTTGTTAACATATTTTCACCAATATGGGCAAAAAAGTTATTGAAGAAATCAGCTTTGTCCTTGTCATTACATATATTTTCGTTTTCATTATTTACAATATTAAATTTTTCATTATTAAATTTTTGTTCGCTGTTTGAGGCCTCATTTACTAATGCCCAGATCTTTTTATAGTTGTTGTTTGCACTTAATATTTCTTGTTTATAATAGTCATTTTTAGTAGTCTTAATTAGTTTATTTAGCATATTACGGTATTGTTTATATTCCTCGTGTAGCTCATTATTACAGTATTTCAATAATTTTCTTTTTAAGTAATCCCTATGTCTAATAGAATTAATAAGTCCATTTGTAATCCATGGTTTAAGTTTATAGTATTTGTTATTATTAATGTTGATTTGTTTTGTGTTTTTATTAAGATAGTATTTTAGCTTATTAATAAAAGCATTGTAACATGTTTCTGGGTAATCGTGTTCGTAAATTTCACTCCACGTTTCCGATTTTAAGTCATTGTTTAGGTTTATAAAATGTATTTTGTTAATTTGCTTATTTTGATTATACTCTATATTATTCAATTTGCATTTTGGGTGTATAGAAAGAAAAATAGTGTAATGGTCAGTTATAGAATTTTTAAGTAAAGTTGATTCAATGCCAATTTGTTTTTGTATTCCTTTACCTCTTATTTCTGCAAAAAAATGGTCAATTAAACTGGATGAATTTTCTGTTTCCCGTGTTGACTGATTTATATAAGAGAACATTCCATGCTGATTTAGTAGGTTTAGGTACATAGTTGAATCGTTATCATTATTGTTTAAGATATTTATGTTTATATCCCCTGCAAACACTTCAATATCACATTTTGCCAGATTATGCATATACCCTTCAAGATCTTGTAGATACTGCGTAACATTTGTGGAAGGAGGTCTGTAAGAAGCAGTAATGCCATACGTAATATTTTTTATATCAAAAGTTACTCTTAATAATCTAGTTTGTGTTAATGGAAATACACTTACATCAGCATTTATGTTATTATTTATGTAAATTATAGTACCATCGTTCTGATTAAAATAGGATTCATTATAATGTATCGCAAAATTAGGAATATTAAAATTATTTACTCCCTCTAGTTTCCACGTTTCTGATAATATAATTATATCTATATTTTGTATATTAATAGCTTCTAAATACGTAATCAATTCATCGAAGTTTTTCTTAATCGATCTTATATTGAAATGAATAATGTTCAATTTTCTATCCTTTCTGATGTCCTTTGAAAATTCTTTTATATCCGAAAAAATTTTGGTTTTTATGTCCTCAATATCCTCAATATCATTTACTATATTTCTATTCATCCTTTTTAAATTATCCTATATATCCTACCTGTAAATAAAAAATAATATAATATAATTCTAATTATTAAGACAAAACAAGCAATTTAAAAATTAAAAAATATGTATATCTATATAGTTTACAAAGTGCCTATTACTTCACTACAACTTTAGTGTTTGGTTGATAATTAATTAAATTGTATAAAAATAATAACAGTAATTATGTAATATTAATTATATAGTTCAGTTTCTTATTTATTTATTTATTTTGGCACTTAAATTTATTACTATAAGACGAGTTTGACCTTAAATATTTTCTCTTATTGTCCGTGGGCGTTGTTGATTTTGTTTTGATATTATCCGTCTCTATATTCTTAGTAGCTTCAAACTTAAGAAAAGGTACTTTTTTTGTAGTTTCCTTTTGTCTAGTAACTGGTGTCACTCTATTTTCAATAACCTGGACCTCAATGCCAGAAGTAGAGTGACTTTCTTGGATGGCATCCTTTACAATTTCGGGGTTGATTTGTTCAGGATTGGGTGTGGGAGGCGCACTGTTGATTTAGGTGGTATTATTTCGCTATTTTGATTTTGATTTTGATTTCCAATGTATTCTTCACCAATAGTATCATTCATCTCTTTGAGTCGTTCCAAACTGTAAATGTCATCATTAATTTGTAATGTTTTTCCCTTTATTTTCGCAAACAAGTTTTGCGATCTGGCTGATCTTAAGTGCTGTCTTAATATTTTATCATCCTGCCTATCAGTATAACAGAGATCATTTGCAATAAATATTCTCGAGCCTCTCAACTTATTTACGTTGTTAAAGACAGTACGTTTTTTCAAAAATGAAGTAAATTCAACTTTAATGGGGGTATCTTTTTCGCTCTTTAATACAGAAACATTGTTAAGATCTGATTCTCCAACGTCAATATCCAATAACTTTTTGATGTTTTCTGTCACAAAAGATACTAGGTTTGTTTCTTTAGACACTTTAAGACCAAAAATAATAATATTATTTTTCCGTAATTGCCGATCTAAAGTCAACTGATGTGATTCAAGTTCATCGCATTTCTTATTTAATTCATTTAATTTTTCAATTTGAGTAGATAATGATTCCGACAGTTTTTTTGTTTCGGCTTGAATTTCCAATTTTATATCTTCTTTTATGGATTTTCCTTCGTCCTTAATGGCTTTTAATAATTTAGAAAAAAGATCTTTATTAGATAGATCACAGTTATTTTCATCAACCATAATTAATGAAAACAAATCAGTAATGATTATTTTGTTCACTGTGGAAGGGATATGACTTTTTCCAAATTAAGTTATGAATTATATATTTTTTTAGGTGTTGTGCATGAAATAGTTTAAAACTAATGTTTCGGTTTTAAGTTCATAAAAAAAATGCAATATTAATTTGCTTCGTGAACGATGAGACCGTGATAACATCAAACAGTCGTATTTGTGGAGAACTACCCATATTCACGATCAAACTGAGGGCTCAATAATACGCTTGAATCGTATATTGTTTGTTACTATTTATTGTTGTATTTTACGAATTTTACATCTCTGCTTTATTCGAATTGTACAAAAGTCCTTCGTAGCTTAAACGTGGGCGATCGAAAGTTTTCACCCACTACTATAATTTCCCCTTGATAGAACCAAATTACTCCCAGTTCTGCAACGTGGTGAATATTCTGAATTGCATTTCCACCCTTTATTCTGTTTACAAAAGTAAACCTTGCCGATGATATATCCCCCGCTTGTGTTTTGAACACGGCTGTTTGTTAAAGGCATTTAGTTCGTCCTTCGGCATGTTATGAATAAATTAAACGCCCCATCCGAAGCAGCACAACCGGGATGTTGCGTAGTAGAAGAGGGATTTTCATTTTGGCCTAGATTGTCAAGTGACCTATTTTCGAGAGTATGCACAATTTCAATGCCCTTCAAAGCAGGTTATCGGTGCAGGGGTGCAGTTGCATCGGGCATGCGTCGAGGTCTGGTGACCTCGGCACATCCTTCACTGTAATTGCGATTCAACTTTCAGACCGCTGGCCTTTACTGTATTTATTGATGGCAGGAGCGCGTCCTGGTCGTTTTGCGCTAATCCGGGATTGTACAGGATTTCCGGACAAAGTCTAACAATTAAAATCGTCGTTTAGTGAATTTATGCTCTTAGGATATAGCTTGGGAATAGCTCATGACCAATAGTTTGAGACCTGAATGAGAGCTTGGCATTTTCAACTTGTAGAATTGTGACATTCAAAATTACCTGAATGCCACTTGTTACTACATTTTGAAAAAAAATGTAGTATACGTTTAGCATTTTTCCGGTGGACCGTCGAAACCCGAAAAAAACGTCGGATCGATGTGAAAGTCGTATCTATCGATTCGAGAGCGAATTTAGAAAATTCCGTCCGTCGGTCAGTCGGTCTGTCTGTCGGTCTGTCTGTCTGTCTGTCTGTCTGTCTGTCTGTCACGCCCAGCCCCCCTAATCCGTTTTCGGATTGCGATGAAACTTGGGTGGTTAATAGGAGGTCTTTAGAAAACCTTAACGCCGGAAGCTGGGCTCCGTTCGGAAACCGGAAGTACCCGATATAGACGTTTCGAGTTTTTCGGGAGAAATTGAATAACTCGATAACGGGTAGTCGGATCGAGACGTTTCAAAAAAGAAATGGTGCCGCTGGCAAAGCTCTACATATAAGTATACCAGAGGCTATGTCGAAAAACAAATGAAAATTGATTTTTTTGCAAAAAACTGGTTTTCTCGAAATCGGGCTAGGAAGCACGATAACTGTCCAGAATATTGATCGATTTCGATGAGACTTGGTGGGATCAAAGGTACCCGGCCACAAATCAAGCCTATTGCTGGCGGCCCGAATCCGTTGACCGCAAGTATCTTTTCCAGGGCCGAGTATGATTTTTCAAAGAAATTAATAACTCCCGAACCGAAGGTCCGATTTTGATTTTCAAAAATGGCAATTGTAGTGCTCGATTAGGTCTATTAGATGACGTTTGTGAGAAATTTGACAAAACAAAAGCGAATCTACAAATCCTGGAAAACTTGATTTTTTTGATAAATTCTACAAATTCCGAACAGTTTCCTAATAAAAATCGAGAATTAACTATTCCGTCGATCTATCTCTATAACCAGTATAAGGCATGGACCTTTTTGGACAAAAAATCTGAAATAGAGTTTTTTCGAAAAACTTAAAATAAACGAGTTATTTACGAAAATGCAATCCATAGAATTATTTAAAAAAATATTACAAATTGATAAGTGATAATGTTGTATTTAAAATATCACCATTCATTTCCTTATTTTCATTTACTAAATAAAAATAGAGCCGATGCCCTTTCCGTGTTTCAAAATGTAGTTAGCTTTTACTTTAGTCAACGCAAAAAAAAAATTAAATAAAACATGTCAAAGTACTGAGTCATCTTGCGACCCTCTGCTAAAAATGTGAATCATCCCAACAAATTGAATAAAAAGCATATCAAAATGTAGTTTTTTTCACTTGTTAATTTTTATTCTAATAGCAATGAATTTTTGTAGTCTTAAACTTATTATTTAATTTTTCAGTCCAATCCCAAAGCCCTAGTCTTACTGAATCTGGCAGAACTTTAAATTATAAATTAGCATACAAGCGCCATCTGTTACTTCTCTTGATAAACACCTACAAGTCATCTGGTACAACAAATATTTAAAAGAAGAAATCTGTATAAGTGAATAAATCCCAAAAATCAATAAACAAAATTATAATTCGATAATTCTGATTAAATTGGAACTCATGAGTGCATAAGAATGATACAGTACAGTAATTGTGTAGATTTGTATTATATTTAAAGAATGATTTATGTTCCCACTACCAGCGACATCTCGCGTATAGAAGTGTAACAGGTTTTTTAGATCAAACACGGTAACCGAACAGGTCGTGATGGATTTTTCCGGTCGATTTCGTAGCGATACAGACGTGCTGTCCGATTAACACCTCATCCAGTGTGGAATGAGGTGTTTAAGCTGACCCTTCAGTTTTGATGTTAAGTTGACCCTTCAGATTTGAAGTTAATCCTTAAAATGGGAATTTTACCATACATTTGGCTTAACTGTGTGCCAGGAAAATTGGGTAGCTGCTATAATCCAGGAGAACCAGACTATTTTCCAAGGAGTTTTGTAATCCAAGGTTGGAGTGGCCTGGTACGGAATAGTCCTCGCTGGATGAGAGCACCAAGTTGTTTGGTTTGGTAACAGTTCCAACGTCTAAATTCTTGGGATCTCTACGGAGTCAATAATCGAGTGGTGGCAACACAAAGGATTCAGTAAGACGAGGACCAGGGTTGGTTACTGCAGAACCCAGCCGGTGGTAATTGTATCAACTGAATTGGCTTTTCAACATTTCTTTTCAACGTTCAACTTTCAACGACATTATTCATCCTTCGACAAACTTTTATACATTTCTAAATTGTTTTATGTTATATATTGCCTTCAGCTAATTATTAATTTTCTTTCATTTAATTACTTAATCACCGCTTAGCAATAATTTGTCATATTTTGTAAATTTTTTGGTCTTCAACCTAGTCAAACTTATTAATTAAATATATAACTTTCTGTAAGGAAGTAGCTACATCCAACCATAAGGTGTAACATTTCAATTAGTCAAAATTAACCATTTCAAGTTTTATAATAGAGTCAATAAACCAGATATTTTTAACTTAGTGTTGATAATTTCATGAGTATCTATAACATTAATTATCTCTGAGTAGTCACAGTCGTACAATTAGACAAGTACGTTATAGATGCTTTTTTTAATATGACTACTGGCGCCTAACAAAAAAAAAAGTTTTTCTTGAATAATTTCCGAACCACGACCCAGTCTCCACTATCTAAACGAGAACCGGGCAACCTCAACTTCCTAACCTGCTGGGGGCAGAAGTTGGTGGTACAGAATAAGTATTCCAACTTAATAATAATAATAAAATAGAGGTAGACGTTATACCTCTCGTCGAATTATTGAATTTTCTATATAATTGTTGAAAATTCTAGGATAATTTTTTGAAAATAAGTATATTAGGTATAATTGCTATACTTTTAATCGTATCTAATCACCAAAGGGTAAAAAATTGAGGAGAAATTATTCTTACATGTCAAGCGACAAGTTAAAGTACTGCTTGAAAGCTTCGTCAGCTTCTCTGAAAGACACCAATGTTTTCCATATATAAATTTTCCCAATACCTCCGAAACTAGACACTGTGTCTGCTCCCTTAAAGGCGTAGAAAAACAAGGGTAGATCGGAAACACACTCGGAATCTTTTCGTTCATGAATTAGTAAATACTGAAGGTAATTGCTGATCCTATATTCATTCCAAAGCTCTTTAACATCTTTTATTTGGAAAAAGGCATGCATTTAAATAACAACGACGTCAGTGTCCAAAGTGTTGATGTTAATTTTAAATTGTCCAGTACTACTAGCATACCAGGCATGAAAAAGAAGACGGATATCAGCTTCTTCGTGAAAAGTTGGGATATAGCGCCATACGATCTGTTTTCGTCAGAACCAGTCTCGATGTTCTTGTAATCGCAAACCACATGCATTCCACTAGGAAATGTCATTTTAGCAACTTTTTTGGATAAAAATAAAAAACCGAGAAATTCTTGGCACACTGCAAATATAGGCAGGAAATTTTTGAATGTTTACCATTTTAAAAAATTGATGGATTTAGCCGGTACTTTGTGGTAGTCGATCATAATAATTTATTAAAACACTTGTTTTGTTTCTACCACTGTATTAACGCTACTGTAGTTTCAATACTTCAACGTATCTTCAAAGCGACTCAAGTAAATGAATGAACACAAGAGAAAACCTAAGCTATTTATAATTTCCGTTATTTACCTAGTTTTATTACTACGGTGTAGGAGATTCAAAATTAACTGAACTAGATAGAAAGTAATAAAGGGATTAAAGGATTATGAATTAAATATATTAAAGAGGGGTGTATTATATAGGTCCAACTGGTCATTAAGTAAGTAATAACCTGGGTTATTGTTTGTTTTAAAAACTTGTAATGATTATAATAAATTTAATTTAAAACCTTTATTTTGTACGTGTAATATATAAAGAGTATTTATATCTGGAAAATGATGACTTGATTCTAACAAATGGTTTGAAAAAGTGGAGTCTGTTTTTGGAGTCTGAAAGAGTGTAGATGTTCTTTGTATCGTGCTTCAAAGGACCGACCAGTTTGACCTATATAGAAAGCATTACAGTCCGAACATGACATTTTATAAACTCTTGAGTTTTAAAATTTTTCTATTTTATCTTTTGGATTATATAATAGATGTGACACTTTTGTTTGTGGTTTAAAGGCAACCTTAAAATTATGATGTGCCTATGCCTGCAATTTCCTAATTCCTAATTTGTACTGCTTTTTATTAATTAAATTTTGTATTGTTTTTTCTTGGAACCCGTTGTTAATTGCTATTTTTCTATGACTTTTAGTTCTTTTTCTAAGGTGTCTTGTGAGAGAGGTAACGACAAAGCTCTATGGATCATTGAATTATAAGCTGCTAATTTATGTGCATTGGGACTGAATGAGGAATTTGGAATAGTGGTATCTGTGAATGTGGATTTCCGAAAAATTTCAAAATTTATTTTATTCTTGTTGTGTATTAACGTTAGGTCCTGAAAGTTTATTTTGTTATTTTTCTCTGCCGACTGTAAATTTGATATTGGGATGAACACGGTTAATAAAATTTAGGATTGTCTTTGTGTACCTGTGAAGCAGGCTATTACATCATCCACATATCTGTACCAAAATTTTATGATTTATGCCTAGCTGTGATTTCAATATTTTATCTTATATATGTGACATAAAGATATCTGCTAAAAGAGGACTCAAAGGGGAGCCCATTGCCAAACCTGCACCTTGAGTCAAATATCTGTTATTATATTAGCAATAATTTTGACTAAGACATAGATCTAAAGCTAACATTAATTCGTTTTTCTGAATAGTGTTAACGAGAGATTTATTTAAAATATCTAATATAAGTGGTTTACATTCTTCGGCAGGAATATTTGAAAACATATTTGAAACATCGAAAGATACCAACACCCCCCCGTTTTCTGGAATATCGCGATCTGACAATGTTTGAAGATGATACGTTGAAGTACTGAAACTATAGTAGTGTTAAGTTACAATAAAATACAGTGGTAGAAACAAAATAAGTGTTTTAATAAATCATTTACCATTTTTAAAAATAATCACATTTCTACAAGTTTTCTGTGAAAATACGTATAGCAGATGGTAGATTATAAACATGCTTTAAAATTTCATTTCACTGTGTTTCTTTACGTTCTATTTTCTCCGAGACACAGTTCTGAGAAGTTTGTGGACAGCATGGAGGGCTATCATCTTTGTATGACGGTTTGAAAAAAAAAAAAGAAGGAAAAGCTGCAACTTGTGCTTGTACTCAATCCTTTCACAAAAGGCAAAAAGATTTTGTAAATGCTGAGTACGCGATTGGATTATAAAGAAAGACAACGATGGTGTTATGAATAACGCGCTGCAGGAACTAAAAAGGAAAAATGAGAACTATTACAGAAACATTGTGTACATATAATGAACCACAATAGATTTCGTTATCTGTATAATTTTGTATAACAAATAATATACAACAAGAAATATGTCTGCTAATGATTTCAGCCGTGTTCTAGACAGAATACAACTTGCGACTGGAAAACAGAAAACAATGCAATGATACGAAATTCTATTTTAGCGCCAGCGGCGCATCGTCCATTATCCGCACACGTCCGATTTCATCAACTCCTCCTCAAATGTTTGTTTTTTGAATGTCCTGAAGATGTATCCCTAAATTTGGTATGAGATCCATAGAGATTAGTTAAAGTTAATGTTAAATCTTGTCTGCAGTCACTTAGTGATGTTGAAACATTGATACTTCTATCGTCCATTTTTGAGGTTCTGGTACTAAACTAAATATATATATTTTTTAATTCAAGTTGATGGAGTATACAATAATAGAAATAATGAAGTTCAAAGCCACTCGCTTAAAGTGTGACAGTGTGACGTCACATCAGCCCTTACGCGGATCCTGCGATCCTACCTAATCGAATTAATCAAAGTAGTATATTATTATACTCGGACGAAAATCTTCTGTAACCATAATATAAAAATAAAATTTATTAGAAACGTCAACCTCATAACATGAACTCAAATATCAAATTAAAAAGCCTCTGCGACTGTATGTGTATACTTCTTATTGAAATTGGCCCATATCCGCCGTACAAGGTGAGAGCCAGAGACGGGTAAATTATCATATTTTATATGAACTATATTTGTTATAATATCTCACCAAATGTTTCTAAGGTTTTTGATTATTATTAAATTGACAAAACTCAGGAATTATAATATAAGCATTTTACTTTCCCCACGGGAGCAAATATAATCGAGTTTGCTCACCCCGTCAAAGCAAGAGAAACAGTGCAATGCGGCCACCAACTTATGAATTCTAGGAAATCTCCTTCAATTGGTAAACAGTTTACTCGGATTGAACAGTTAACCTAATTTAGTCATTTTTTAGAGTCGGCACTCAGTTAGGGCAAAACCCTGCTGCCTGCTGCGAATGACCTGCCAAATTTACTTACGTATATACAGTGTGTTTATCTGGTTCCAACTTTAAAAAGTTTTAAAAATTTATATTTAATAAGACTATTACGAAACAAGTGAACACTGGATTAGATTGAAGTTAGATTGGCCTTACCACCGCAAGCATCTGTGTATCAATTATGGTACTCCTATTCTAGTGTTCCTTAAAGCTCCTTTTTTAGAAAATTTAATAACATAGGAAACAGGTGATCTGCAATTTTATTTTTTTATTCTATTGTGCTTAATCGAAATATTCGTTTTTATGTGTTTTCATCCTTATTGTTTCATGATTTGAATATATAAAAGATATATTTATATTTTTTAATAGACGTTTACAACTTTGATAACCCTGTACTAAATCCATGCTATATTTAGTAGAAAGTTTAGGCAAAAGTGACTCGCAGTTTATTATTACGTTTTTTACATTAATAATAATCCTTTTAATACTCGTGCAATAAATGTTTAGTAAGCTGTGTTAACCTTCTTCCTATTTTACATGCCGACGCTACATAATGCTATTACTAATATTTACATTGTTATTCCTACTTGAAGTTTTAATGTTGTTTGGATGTTCATTGTTTGTTAAAATGTTTTCCTAAAGTCTCCCATATGAGTCCATGAGCGTTTAACACTGCTTTTAAAGGGGGCCAAATTGGTATCAGTATTTATAGTTGTGTGCTGAATTAGATTCATACATTCACAATTTGACATCTTGAAGGAAATATTGTTTATTGTTCTGATTTGTTCTTTGTAGTATGTTTTTTTTTGAGAATTGAAACCCGGCAGAATTTACCAAAGTATTTACTTTGTAATATATGTGGAGGAAAATAAAGATGAAAATTGAAATAATGTCTCGCGGATGAATGTGATTCGCCGTTTCATATTCCTTGTCGCATAATTTGCCGTTTAGATCACTGTCGAATTTTCAGATTGTGTCCAGGTTCTTCTTGATAGTAAAATTAGAAGTTTTGCTAACATTCTCAATTGCATCCTGTTCTGTCTAAGCAGTTTGTTTTGAGCATGGTCCTTTAAATACTGTTTTCCTATGTCGATTTCCAGAATTGTTCCTCCAGTGGCATTTATGTTGTTCTTGATCCAGCCTTTGATTACCTCTCTATCTGTGCTTTTAATAATGTCCATGGGTTTTGGGCCAAGTAGTATATTAGCTGCTCTTTGTCTAGCAAGTTGATCAACTGTTTCATTCCCGTCTATTCTGGAAGTTAGTTTAATTCTTTAAATATGAATTATTATTTGTTAGCTTATAATTGTATTGAAACATATTCTTTATAGGATTTTGCAAACAGCAGAAAAAATAACTATCTATAACTAAAAGACAAACTTTGTGTAAAAATATGAATGAAATCTTTGCATTCTTTTGATAACCTGAATTCTGATTATGCTAGCAAATTAAAATCCTAAAATGAATTTGTCTAATTTCTTATTTGACAATTCTTATTCTAACACTAGCATCCACACAGTCCCCTACGGCCATGCAGATTAAACTAGTATATACATAATCCCCTACGATCATGAAGATTCAGTTAGAAATGAGAACAAAGGCCTAAAATGAATTTATTTATCTACCTTGTCTTAAAAAAATTTTCATTCTAATGGATACATTTTCATGAAATCTATCATTCTGTTTCTTGGAAATGCTTAGCCTTTGAAACGTTTTTCGCCCTTATTCATAGAAATTATGTTGGTTTTGCACGAAACATCTTTATGAGTGGCTTTGTGCCTTTCTGATGAACTCCAGAATAATCCAATTAGTTTAATTCTGTTACATTTACCCAGAATTTTGAGCTCATCATGGCAGTCGCATACCAGTCGACAGATGATACGTTATTGGAGGCTATAGTGCTTTTAGCTCCTCGTGACTGTATGATTCAGTGGAGATCTGCTGGCTGACGTATCGTCGAATATCTGCATTACAGTAAAGTGAAGAGAAAGGCTTACTTGCTCTTGATCTCTCACCATATATTCCTACTCCAGTAACAAATGTGCCCGTCCTGTGCAGCAGGTTCCTGTAATGTATCAGGAACTCCTGTTGACTAATTCTTCCTATTTTCAATGGCGCTATTGAAACGTCATTTTTAGTTTCATGTAGCCATGAGTCAGACTTCATATGGAGATTCGGGTTACTGGAGTTTTGCAGTTTATATGCCCCTATTCTTCGCCTCCTCTCGCCAGGTCTCTTACTCATATACCTTGTTTTAGGCTGATTTGAAGCAAATTTTACCAGGGGACTCTAAGAACTTTTCACGAGTCAAGTGTAATCAACATTTTGCGTAAATTCTGCTGGATTCCCTGGCGGTACATGAGGAAGCTTTAGAATGCTACTGTCGAGATGAGAAAATAAATATGATTGTATTTTAGGTATAAAAAATTTCAGTATAAGACACGATGACTTTTCTGTGTTATTAATATTATTATTGATTGAGACGTTGACCGTGTCGACCTCAAGTGCCGCACTTAGTTACAAATGCCACATTTGTAGAGTCTTAATACACGGCCCAGTAACCTCACACCCATTCATATCCACCCCATAGTTTAAAATGGCATATTCTACACTTTTAATAAATACATGGTAGCTCAGCTTGTTATGTGCTTATGTATATGCCTCGTTTTTAATATTAACTCTAACTGAAACAAACGTCTTTAGGAGGTCGGTGCTAATTCTGCATTTAATTTATTTCGTTGTTGAATTTACGAATGCGTTTTATTGTAAAATTGTCGATTGTTTTACACGATTCTATGTAATTGCGCACGCCACCGTATTTAACCACTAATATTTACATTGTTTTTCCTCTTTGAAGTTTTTATGCTGTTTTGATGAAAACATCAATGCCTATTGTTTGTTAAAATGTTTTCTAAAAGCTTTATGTGAGCTAGATCGAGTTAATTCAGTAAATTAGGTCGCGGCTTTATTTCTCTCTCCAACTTTATGAATGCATCCATCTATCGTAAAAATCGTATTTGTCGTAAAAATCCGTTGCTTGTAAATATATAGTGCCGCTACTATAGTACGTATGTATCAAAGACCTTTATTTTCGAAAATAAAAATGGGAATAAACACGTTCTTTTATGTACCTACAAAGTTATTGTTTATTATGCGATTAAATGTTGTATGGTGATATGACACTTTTCTTTTTGTTACAGAAATCTCAGTATTAGCATCTATCAGCAAAAGGGAACTTATGTGAGTATGCCTTAGATGTTTATTAATAAATATTCAGCATTTGTGCCTAAAACGTTAATAATGTTGTACAGTCTGTGATCAAAAGTGATGTGTCACTTTTAGATTCAATTTCGCTCGCTATGATTTCGAGGAGAAAGTGTGGGGACATCGAGAGCGGAGCCAAACATAAACCGTCATTAATAGAATGTAGTATATGTACTAATAATAGTTCTAATAATAGCAATATGGTGGATTGAGGCAACAGATTAAGTTACCGAAAGCCATATAAGTATGAATAACGAGACCCAGCCGATTTGATTCATTTTGGACGATTAAAAACAAATAGTCTACTCAATCTTAAATTCACCTGGACGTATCTTTGCAAAAGGAGATCATATTTAAGAAACATTGTGAAGCTTGAAGATTTTGGATTTCGAATTTCAAATTTTTTCATTGTTGTTTGATTATCGCGAAAATTTTGCCGAAAAGAGATAGCATTGTGCATCAAAAAGGGCATAGGACAATTACAAAAAAAAATTAAGGATACTCCTGGGATGATTCCAAAATCTTTTTGCATCCTGCAATTTTTGTCCAAACTTCTTTTTCAAGTAAAAAAAATCACAAAGTTCTAAAATTTTGATTTTTTCTCACTGGATAATTTAAAAAATGACAATTTCGGAAAAAATGTTTCAAGCAAAAGTAGTCTATTTGTACTCACACAATCCGAATTTGCGATAAAAATTTGGGGTTCCATTTAAAAAAACGAATTTGACCCTTAATGACCTTAACCATTCCACCCAAAGTCATAGTGACATATACCGCCGAACTGCCCCCATGCAGTTCTACAACTTTTATTTAAAACATTTTTTCGTCGAATGCTTATTACTCGAGATATTTGAAAGTTTCAGATTAAGAATTACCCAGTGTATATGCAGGGTGTTCCTTAATGACATGCTAATATTTCAAGGTGTGATTCGTTAAGTCATTTTATGAAGAAAAGTTCGTATGAACATATGTCCGTAACGGTTTAAATTTTTTGCTCTAGGGTGTTGTTTTTTTTTTTTAATCGTTATTTTTTAATATCTCCGAAAGTACTTTATATATTATTTTCAATTTTGGTTTGTGTTAATAGGATATAAAACCACATATTTTAGTTAGAAAAATTATTTTATATCTCCGCCAATGGCATCCCTGCAAACATGTCCTCTGATATTTTTTTCCAAAAAAGTAGTACGTCACTGACATTTTTCCATGTGGGTATTTTTTTCTGATTAGCCTGGTCAATTCTACATGAAAGCGGTTTTTCTCACCAGACGCAGAAGTTCTTTATTAAAACAATAATTGAATTCGGATTATTCAAATTCAATTAGTTTGTTAGAATTATTCAAATTCAATTATAGTAGAGGGTCCACGCCTTCATCAAGTAACCCATTCCAGCAAGGTAAATGATTTTTGAGCTCGGATATCGAAAGAGGGTTCTAATGGGCATCAGCAGTGGCTTGTTGGACTTTTGTTAGCGATTGCACAACTTTTTCACAAGGTAAAAGATGGCGAAATGTTATTTCAAGAATTCGTGTTTTTAATCATATACCTCTCGGTAGAGAATTAACTTACATGCAATATTGATTCGATTTTTTTTCTGACAAGAGCGCATCTATCTATCCATCTGTACTAATAGAATTTCAAAATCGCTCACGTTTTTTTTCTAAATAAATACTAAATCACAGTAACGAAATTTGTGTGTTTGAAATTTCGACGTGCAGGCAACTACATTAAATATTAAATATATTATATACGCATGAAATATGGTCTAAAGATCAACAGAGTTTTTGCAAAAAAGATTAGCTCGATGTCTTATACAGTTTTTGTGTTACCGACTTTTTTAAATAAACCATAATATGATTCGTGGTATTCCTATTAGCATGCGGCTGTTTTCTGGCAAGTGTAATGCATTAAGATAGTGAGCCAATACATTTTTGAAATTACGCTATTATTTACAATTTTGCAAACATATTAGTAGGTAAAATGGCACTCATTTGGCAGATGATTTATTAGATCTATTGATTATGAAGGTGTTGTATGGAGATATTATTTATTAAGTATACCATTATTGTGGTACAAATAATATAGCATTTTACAAACATAAAAATATAAAGACGTACATAAAACGTGTAATATATACATAATTAATAATAATAATAATTGCGTTGCGCCTACTCAGAGCACACGATTCGCGGACCCAGTAATCACTAACTCTACGGCGTAGAGAGTGGTTACTGGTACTACCAGCGTACCCTCTCTGGTTGCATCGGAGACAGAGAGAAGGGCAACTGGCTTTGGAAAAAAAAAATAATAATAATAATAATGTATAATAAGTATACACAGCTCAGTAAGCATCGACAAAGCACTACATAGGCACTTCTAGTAAGAATCATTGTCTGCTAAAAACTGCTCTGTATTGTTTCTGCCCTTAAAACAATTGTTAGGAAAAGCTGCACGTGCAACAGAACACCAAGTGGACGCACATTTTTAGTCTCACTTGACTTCTGAATTCCACTATTTGTTTTCTATAGATCCAGTTGTGACTTTTTGTCATCATTTGTGATTTTATTTGGTTATTCTCTATCAGATATCCAAATTTTTCTGGGAAAGGGTAAATTGGGAAGGAGATCGGAGATTCGCTTGGATACTTAACTATGTGTTTTCTTAACTGCTTCTCAAGTCGAGGAAATTTGTTAAAAATCCAGGTTTTTGTGTTAGGTAAGGGTCTAAATCACTTGTGGATAATTTTTACAATTAAAATTATTTCGCAGTAAGCAGGGTTTTAACCTGCTTTGCTTGGTACTTCATAGGCTAGCTAGGCTAAGTGCACTAAACTACTGGACTACCGTCCCCTATAATTTCCATTTTAAATGCAGTAAGGAAGCGTCTTGTGTAGGAAGTAGCGAACGTAAGGCTAACAACCTTAAGGAAAAATAAATACTGCCTTCGCAATTCTAAGGATTTAAATTCACTACTGCCATACAGATTCACATAGGACTTATGAGCATCTTCAATTACACGATCATCAATTGCATCGCAGTTATCTGAAAAATTAATCAAATTATATAGTTGGTCTGTTGGTTTTAAGGCAACTGTAACTGCTCATTTTTTCCTCTTCGGAAAAGATAACTGATAGGTCACACAACACACAGGCTGCCAATATAGTTTTTACAAAATTTTCTTCTTCATATTTTTCACCTAATTATTTACTAATTTCGTGAATACCCTAAAATACCCTTGTCGTGTACCCACACAATTTTTGTAGGTTTTCTATTTTGCAAAAATTAAACATACTTTGCGCAAATATTATTGTGTTTCCTTCTTCATGATTGCACTTAAAATTGGATGCTACGCAGGAGGAATCCAAGTTCACATTGTTGGACAACATATGTCATTATTTACACCAACACTCTAAAAGTATTTTAGATGATTAGCTTTATATTTGTTATTATTTATAAAGTAATTCTAGTTTGAAATGAGAATTGTGTCTGTTATGGCGAATTCATAAGATTCTGATAGCTTTTTAAGTCATACCATACATTTTCTTAAATCTGAAGTTTCGGCCAATTTTTGTTTTTTAATCTCAAATTTGTTCATACTGTATTCTCAAGTTTCGATATAATACTGCCCTCCTAAGCCAAAATGACGTAACAAAATTTTCTAAGCAAATTGAACGTACTTCAAAGTTTCCTTGTTAAATGATTGATTTTTTTCAATAATCATTAAACCATTATTCCTGCATCTAAATTTTAACACACTGTGTTTTAAAACCACGTATTTATAACATAACATATCAATGATTGTCTAATTTTCAGATAATCGGTGATCTACTGATCAACAGTAATATAATACCTTAATCAAATTAGTCTTATCCACAATTGCACAGACCGCACCTTGCTGTAGCTGTCACGTTGCACGTTTTCTTAACAAAGAGAAAATTACGATCGAATTTAAAAATCTGTAACTCGAAAACTATATAAGATATAGAGCTAATTTTTTTGCAAAAACTTTCTTGATCTTTAGACTATATTTCATTCGCACATAATATGTAACAAAATTAAACATTTATTTAATGTAATTGTCCGCTCGTCGAAATTTCAAACACAAATTTCGTTCTTGTGATTTAGGATTTATTTAGAAAAAAAAACCGTAAATAATTTTGAAACAATACTAGTACAGATGTATGCGCTCATGTAATAGTGTGTAAAGAAAAAAAATCAGATTAATATCACATGTAGTTAATTTTCTAGCGAGAGATAAACGTTTAAAAACACGAATTCTTGAAATAACATTCCGCCATCTTTTTTTTTTGTTCAATCCCCAAAAAAAGTCCAACAAACCATTTCTGATGCTCATTAGGAGGACCATCTTTCGATATGGGAGCTCCAAACTTATTTACCTTGTGGGGGTCATTTCAATGTTTAATGCTTTGGACCCCTTACTACTAGTTTCAATTCGAATTTAATTGTTTTAATCAAGAACTGTGAATCTTGTGTTATGATTATGAATACTATTCAGAATTTTGAATATTAGCCTTATGTGACCCGATTCACTAATATAGCGAATTCACGAAGTTATTAAAAGATTTTTATGACATGTGACATGTAACAAGAGGATAGACTAGAAAATTTTTGAGGGAGTTGGAAGATCCCAGTCGCTCTGAGTTTTTTTTTATAGCCATGTAAAGTCTTAAGTTTAAATTTAAATTTTACCTATTCCGAAACTTTGCGAGTGAATAAAAAAACAACTGGATGACTAATGCCAGTAATTTTGGAGTTAAAAGAACCCTTCAACAATACACATATAAATAAAAATTAAATTCGCAGTCTACGCCTAATACTTTTTTTATAATTTGAATTTAAATGTAGAATTTGGTATTTTTTTCATTAAAAAGATAAAAAGTCGACATGAAAAATCCCGCAGAGCATGGGAAGTGTTAAGAGGCCTGAAAGGATAGCAGATAACCCTTTCTGTCGGCCATTACAATTTGGCACACGATGCACCAAACACCCTGTATATCATATCATAAATAAAGGATACTTTGACTCCTTTAGTTCTAATCATGTATTATGTAGTAAATCATAATTCTTGCAGGAAAGTCAATAACTACCAGACTAATGAGAAATGTAGATTTACTACCATGTTATAACGAAAGCTTGAAGCAAATTGCTTAAAATTCGATATAAATTTAAATGAACTTTTTTACCTTTCGCGATACTTTCTAAAATTGAGTCCGCAATTATATTATCAGCGTTCTGTTTCAGTTTCAACCACCATTGCCATTGGTGAGAGTATAAACAAAAAGACGAAAATAACGAAACGAGAGCGCAACGGAAATGGAAATGGGAGAGGGTGGCGCCGCGGCGATGCGACGGCGCTGTGCATTGCTAGTATTCAGGTCACAGACTGCATTGGGGTGAGCGCCACCGAGTGTGGGTGCTTTCGGGAGGAAAACTTAAGAACCAACGGTTGAATAGTTTGATGTAGGGTATTTCAGTTTGGTCGCTACGCGATGGAATAATCTTTCAGATAAACGAAGAATGTTTACTGTCACCGCTTGTTAAATGCAAAGGCAGAGACGTATCGCTAGAATTTATTCAGTAAAAAATAAATAAAAAATCTGTCTGGTTTTATTCTATTTATTTCACATTTTACATTCATTCACATAATTCTTAATGATAAATAAAAAAATAATTTAACTTATTATTCTTAAATAAAATAGTATATTAAAAAACGTAACAGAAAAATAAAGCGATATACACCCAACTAGCAATTTGATGTTTTGTAGAAGCTGAAATAATGTTTACAGAACATTTTTTATAAAACAAAATTGTTGACATAAACATTTTCAAAACTTTTATACAACGCTTATATATGCAAAATGAGCACAGTTTATAAAACAATGTACTTCTTTAATTGATTTTGTTATGGCTCTCACAGCTGTCATAAAATAATTGTATAAACGGTTACATAAGAATGAAAAAATTGGTAGACGATAATTATAAAATTGTTCGAGATATGACACACATTTGGGTTGTTATTTCCATTGATACTTTTTTGTTATGTAGAGCAACAACAACATACGTTTTTTACTTTTTTAAATGTTTTTGCAGACAATAATAAATCTCAAAATAGGTTTCAAGTATTACAAAGGTATGTGGTATGTGACATGGCCGCATAACTAACAACATGTTTAGTGAAATTTGGGATAAATGTTAACCGATTAAGAGTTCGTTTCACCAATGGCAAAGTGATTTTGGACTATGAAAGAAATGTTTCTGTGAAATATGTGGTATATATATTGAAATGTCTGAGGGCTCTAATAATAACGAATATTTATCAAAATTAAAAATATAAAGTGAAAATGATTTTTTTGTATTTGATCTTTTTGAGCTATCGCACCAATTGTATTTCGCAGATAATAAATTTCACAATAATATATTATTGCTAAAATGGTTATATCACAATAATTTTTATTTCTGAACTACTCTTATTTTAAAGTCGAAAATGACCGGTACACAAATAGTTCAAAGATAAATGACATTATGGCGTCCATCTTATAAAGCATATTTATAAATATGAAGAGTAGGGTGGAGTGAAAAATTGATTTTTTATTATTTTTCTCTAATTTGAAATGGGCTAGTAACTAAAAGTTGCTACTTATAAACTTTGTTTACTGTACAAAATTTCGTCTCTCAGGGACATCATCTTCAGGTGCCACAATGCCGCTAAAAGGAAGCTAAAATTAAAAATTTTGTATTTTCTTAAAGATTTGCACAGACTTTCGCTAATTCATTATGTAACTTTAAATAGTTCCATAATGAACTACCCAGAAATTACCGCGAGGAGGTATCTGTGCCTGGATTTCCACCCACCCACCCACTTCCAATAAAATCTATTTAAATTCTCTTTTCGTATTAAAATTAGGCATTTCAGATCTTGATTTCAACTTCGCCATGACAAAACCATCTCTTGCTTCTGTTCCCGCAACTGTTAACGATGCTTCCGTTATTATTTTAACCACTCTTTCCACAGCTTGTGTGTGGCATGGAAATCTTACTAAGTCCATCTCAGGTACTGATTTTATAAGTTCTTGTAACTCTGAATCTGTAATTCCTGCTAAAATGGGTGGTTCGGTTAACTTGCACTTCTGCCAGTCAATCAGATCCTCATAACTGATTGCATTGAAATTTAGTTCAGGTACTGTAAATTGTCTTATAATTCCAGGGTTAGTGGCTGTTCTAGATTTTAAGACACGTCTTAAACTCAATTCTCTAATATGTGTTCTTTTATCATTCAACATACAAAGTAATAGGTTTTCTGGGTGGGCGAAAAACTAATTTCTCTGAATTACTGGATCTATTATCTTAAGCATACTTTCACAAAGATATCTTGATCGCTGAATCATCTTGAATAAATGTTTTGGGCCATCTAAGCATGACGGTTTAAATTTTATATCAAACCAAGTAGGGGAATACACTTTTATAACGAAGTTTGCTAAAATGTCCAAATTTTCCGAAGGCGCTTCTGTACTAGCATATAAACGTAGAATTCTATTGGCACAAGTAAGCCATCTAGAATGAGCCAGCGGTCCGGGATATCTATGTGATAAATCTACTGTAAAGTTACCAGAAGAAATCGCCAAACAAATCTGATATAAATATTTTTGGTCAGTGCTTAAATCTTCGCATTTTACATTAGGCAATTTAACTTGAATAGGCTTAAAACGTGCAATAGAAAGATTTTCACAGCCTTCTAATTGTTTGCCAATTTCCCCAGGAAAACCTCGAGGGCCTGTTGTAGAACCATCTAAAAACTGAACTAAATGTCTTAAAGGTAACTCGTTCGCATGGAGCATACAGATAAACCACTGAAGAGGTTTTTCAAGTGATCTTTCTAACTGAGCAATAACACCATTTTTATATGCCGTATTTACCACGGTACCGTCGCATCCTATAGCAAGGATACCAGAACTATCTAATTTTTCTCCAAAAAAATTAAATAAACATGCTTTTATATCTTTTGCAGAGCCCGTGACTGGAATAACATGACCTAAATAGTTAGAGCCGGGCTCTTTTACTACTGCAATATGCTCTTCTAAAACTACTCTTCTATGTAACTTTGAATCGAGGGAGATATAGCGTACGGTCTTATCTTTACGTCCATCGAAGTAAATACCTTGCACGTTACGTTCAATTGTAGCTTTGTTTAATATTGAGAGTCTATTCCTTTTTCTAGATCTTCTAATTTTGCTTCGATCAATAACTTTAGATTTGTCTTTTTCATTTACTATTCCCACATCTAGAAGAACTGCACTCGCGATCATTACAGCTGATCTATCTGAGACGCCGGTACGATCGCATACTAAGGCCAATTTGTCCAAATGGACCCTTATTTGGGACGTGCTGGGACTGCTCGGTTGACAATGATCAAGTTTTAAATGTGCTGAGGAAATGTTGGATTGCGGAAAATATTCTGCATCACTTGTTTCAGAATCGCTGCTAGAACTTTCAGTCAAATTTTCCGGAACCGTTACAGAATAAATGACTTGGGAACTTACAGAGGAACTTGTCCTATTTTGCTTTTCTGTTTTTATTTTCCTTTCCAGTCTTCTCTTCAGCGATTTTATTGTTGCTACGTCCACTCCAGCAATCACCATTTTTCTTTCCGTTCTTTGATCTATGAGAAAAGCACGTTCCTTTAGCGGAACCTTTTCTGCACATTTACACAAACTAAAATCGGTACATTTACAGACACAAATATCGAACAGTTTAATCTTAGCCTCGGCTAAAAATTTATTTGATTTTGAATCACGTCTAGTTGTAGGATATTTTTTAATGTTTCTAAGATAATCCTTGAGCATCTGGAAAATTCTACGATCGCTTAGAACAGGCAAACAGGCTTTAGTCCATAAAGTTTTAACATCTTCTATTACTATACTGGCAACTTCAGTGAAAACAGGTTCTTTGTAACTTTTTTGTAACATTTCAAACCGTATGAATAAATAATGTTTCATAACATTCTCATAGGTAGGCAAAATCGTTAAAGACATTTGCTTTGGAGCCCCAAAGACAGGACAGGACACGTTTCTCCGCGTTTTTGGCATTACTTGCAATTCGCACACTCACCGCTTCTCAAAACGAGGAATACTAACCGAGAGCGAAATGTGGTATGCCGCTTGGGTTTATACGATAACCCCACTTCAACTCCCCCACTATCTTTTAAATTTAATACAAACTAATGCAGCATGCAATCGTAGGTGCAGTTTATAACGATTTCTTGAATTTTCTTTAAAATGGGAATGTTATATATCTAAAATAAGTTAAAAGCAACCTAACCTTTATGATTTTTAATTAATATAAATTTAATTTTTAATTACTTTTTGCAAAAAATGTCACTTATTTAACTTGAATTATTAGAACTTGACTTATTTGAGTAACTAACAATTTTTTTTAAAAATGCATTATTTTTAAATTTTAACTTAGTTGTGGCACCTGAAGATGATTTCCGAAAAATTCGAAACTTGGGGATATTAACACTTTTATTATAAGGCAACTTTTAAGAACTAGCCGCGAGTCTTATAGAACAAATATATTTTCAGGGGAATTGCTATATATCAATTTTATTGTAATTAGACAGGGGCGTATTGCAAAAAGCAAAGGTAATTTCCATTATTATTTTATTCTGAATAATTTTGCCCGATATTGCCTTTTAATCAACTACAAGTAGTTCCCGTCAGAAAACAACGATCAGTAATAATTTAATAGTATTTATATGTTACTATTCTAAAAGATTTTATTTAGCTTCACTTGTAACAATGTAAACAAATCTTGATTGATTGATTGATTTGAAAGCGTAAGGTGGGCATTGCTACCGATTCCGGGCATCCATAGAGGTTCGTTTCAACGCGTGTGCCAAACACGCACAACGAACGGCCAAACCGCGTGCCGGAACCAAATCTCGGATGTTTTATATACTGCAGGACCGGCTGCATACGCTGGGTTGGATATGGGACATGCTGGTTGTCAGCAGCGAGGGCCGCATGACGCATGGGGTAGGAATATAGGATGGGAAGTGTAGGTGTTTGTGAGGTGTTTCTTTTAAGTTTCCATGCGTCTTTTTTAGTTTCCATATGATATCGTTGGATGGGAAGTACAGGCGTTTGCAAGATGCTTCTTTTTAGTTTCCATGCTTCTTTTAAGTTTCCATCTATCATGATCTCCTTATTTATTCTTCTTCCAAGTCTTCTATTTCTGAGTCTAGCAGTGTGCATCTCCTCCCGCCCGCTTGTGTTCACTTCGTTTGTCTGCCAAGACATACGTGCATTCGCTCGCCACAGGGAGTTTTTTTTTTATTAACCGTTCCACAGGTAAATATCTATTTACAGTGGAAGTGCCCTATCTCGCGATAAAAGTTTTTATGGCGGGTTGGTTATGAGAAAGAGAGAGAATATTTTGCTCCACAGTAATTACTTTCAACTGCCGTTTTCCAATTTCGGGTATTTTCTATTTCATTACCTATATTTAATACCTTTTCATTTTTACTTTTAAATTTTTCTCTGTTATGTAAAACTGTACTGTGACAAGGATTAATAAACCAATAAATATAACTTAAAAATAAAACTTATCTTTTCATCCTTTTCTTGTGTTACTACTTCCACTCGTTAGAAACCAGTCCGTTGCCTTTCACTGCTGGTGTATTATGTTGCAGATGTTTACTTTGTCGCACTAACCACTTGAGAAAGGGTCGGTCGTCTTGCATAGGTGTAGGCACTTACATCTGCTTTATTTGATATTATTTAGAAAACTGTACGCGTATTATGAATTCCATATGAACTTTCTTTTTCTATTATGGCGTTTCACTTCGCGCAGAATTTCTTGATGTATCGGTGAATTAAATTTTATCGAGTTTAACGTGGTTTTTGCCGCTTTTTTAGCGCTATCTTTATTGTAAATAAATTAATGGATCGGGAGCATCCCACGGCACATCCACCCTAGACGCCAGCCACTCTCGAACCCGTTTCAACAATGTAAACAAATCTTGCAATCAAAATTTCGACTATATAGTTCTAATTGAGCTAAAGCTTTGAAATTTGGCACACGTGTAGAGTACGATAAGCTATGTGACGTCACTCTAAATCCAACATGGCGTACGCCCCAAGATGGCAGAGTACTTTTTTCTTCAGCACCCCGTCGGTATAGGTATCAAATGAAATGATTTTCATGAGTAGAATACGATATATACAAAATAACATCTGCACAATCTGGTTCGTAACCATTCGCAATAACCATTCCCTGCTCTATTGCCATCTACCGCAGCTGAGACTCGAACTCAGAAGAAATAACAGCAGCTAGACACGTTGCACCACTCATCAGAGGTCTAGCCCACTGCTAACGTCTCGATAATACATTAAGAATGCCACGAAACATCCATACCCTGACCAGGATTCGAACCCGGGACTCCGCGATCGCAAGCCTAACACCTAAGCGCTGCGCTACTGAGCTGGCTTGTATCCTTGTATTACTCTAGTTGGCCTCCTTTTGTTATATAGAACGTTTGAGAGCAGCATGTCATCAGTCGCAGTTATCTGTTAGCCGCACAGCCTTAAGGTGGCCATTTCCTAGAAATAGGGAAATGTTTATTATTTTTTTGCCCATAACTTTCTTTTCTTAGTACGTATATTTAAAAAAACTATAAGAGTACCTAAGTAGAACCATAACAAGATTATTACTATGAATTTTCACTGAATAATTTCAGTGGTTCAAAATTATGTCAATTTTCCTATTTCGTAGTTTTAAATCTAGCTTGTTTGCAAACCACTGAAATTATTGAGTGAAAATTTCTAGTAGTAGTTTTGTTATGGTTCTACTTAGGTACTCTATTATAGTTTTTTTAAATATACGTACAAAGAAAAAAAAGTTATGGCCAAAAATAATAAATATTTCCCTATCGGATGTCTCTTTCTAGGGAATGGCCACCTTCACCAAAACTCTTTCCTCTCAGCTCCTTGATGATATCAATCCAACGTATCCTCTTCTTCTCATGCCATCTAGTTTTCGCTGTGCTATCAACCATATCGTCCTCTCTCCTTTTAATATGGCCGAAAATATGGATGGATTCAGGAGAATACGATACTGGAAAGTCACTTTTGGGGACATATTTCTCGGGAAAGTATTAGTGTCACTGAAGCAAAACTGCTCCAATTAAAAAAGTGTTACTTTAAGCTGCGCGAGTTATTAATGGTAACTTTCATTGCCAACCTCTTCATGAACGTGTGTGAAATAGAAACAAAGTGACAAACACATTACATGTTATCTTCAAAATTAGACTAGTTAAGAAAACGAAAGTAAAAAAAGCTTTCTATCATATTATTGAAATAATAATAGACAAAAAATAACACCTAGATCTGGTCGCTGTTATTTTATTTTATAACACAGTTCAATAACATGGTTTATAAATAGCTAGAACTATTTTATAAGAAAAATAAATCTGCTTTTAAATCGGGTCACTAAAATAAATGTCGGTCATATATACAAACAAATTGAAAAAGAATTCCATCTATTTTTAGTCATATTTTATAAGATAAATGAAATATTCTATAAATTGTTTTTTTATAGAGAAAGTACAGTTATATCAAATGTGCAAAGCAATACAAACTTTGTTTTCTAAGGTATGAATGTAGACAACGACTGAATATTACAAAGACAAAGATACGGATTATAGACCGTATTAATTTTAAAAGATTGAATTCATAATAATTATGAATTATTATGCATAGATTTTAACGTTGTAATCGACATTCGATATTTTTTTTTACTAGTGTTTAGAAAAGTTCTATATTTAAATTCTTACTTAAATTAAGTTACGGAAAGTTTTACTTTTAATCCTCTACCGATTAGTTAGCTTGTCTGGATTTACTTATGTATATTTTCACAAGCGATATAAGCCAAATTGGGAATTGTTGGGATCCAAAGGTAAACCGCAGATGGATTTTGACGAGAAGACATACAGGGAGGCGGGGCATTCTTGTAATTAACTGCATTGTTTGGCAATTACGTAGCATATTCATATGTTAAGAGGATTTAGTTTCACTCCAAACATAGCGTAGCCAATGTAGACAGAATATTCGTAAAATGGCACAAGAAGTACAAAATGAGGGGAAATTTAAATTTAAGTTGTTTGAAGGGTCTAATTTAAGAAACCGAAATCTTTATACTGCTAGGTTTTCTGTTTCTCGGAAAATGTTTGAGTCAAAAATTTTTTGTTTCGTTTTTTCAATGTAATTGTTTAAATAATGGAAATACGAAAAAATGTTATAAGTAAAATTTTCAGCTGGCGCATATATCTAAAAAATTTGTCTGAAGAATTTTTCGATATCCATATTAGTTCTTATGATATACGGGATTACCAATTTACCAATTACCATTTTTGATCATCATCATTTGTGATGTTTTTATTTTTGTTGTAGTAATTAAACAATCATATTTAGAAAAAAATGTTTCATATGAAAGTTGTAGTAAAATAAATTATCTACTACCAGGTGTCAAATTTTTATGAATATCTTTTTTTTCGAGAAAATATCAGCGATATTCCACGTAAAACTCCGGTAAAAAGTCATTTTTTTAACAGTTATTACTATAAAACATTGAAAAAATGAAAAAATGTAACTATTCAATATAGTGTGTTAGAAAAATTATGACTTGATTTAAAAAATTTATTTGAAAATTTGTTTTGCTTCATTTTCCTCAAAGGTACACACGGTTTTCCACGCGCTCGCACCAGAGTTACCACATTTTGTGAGCTTCATTCTTAAGATTAAGCAATATTGATGTGACCAAAATGATTTTATTTACATCAATCTCTTCTACGTATATTCATTTTCAAGCGTGCAAAGATTTAGATGATAATATTAATACTGGAAAACGCTATAAAACATTTTCTTAAAATCGACTAATTTTTGTTGGATTTATGAATAATTGTGAATAATTTAAAAAACTAAATATTTATAGAAATATAATAATTTCGAAAGCATAGACTTTCAAGTATTTATAAATAAAGTTTCATTAAAATACATCAACTTTTAAAAAAGATATAACTAAATAAAATCTAAAAAATACACGGAAAATTTATCATGTGAAAAAAGCATATTTTTAAAAAGCGATTGTTTTTAAGTTATAACATTCATCCCATTTTTTTTATAATAATAATGTTAGATGAACATTCATAATAGTAAGTTCAAAAGGAATTTTCTCCACAATAATTATTAAACAAATAGGAATTAAATTTATTAATTGCCTTTTTCGTATGCATTTTTTATAAATAAATAAATTTTACAATATGATAATGTACTTTTTTTAAACTTGAAAGTATATTCATTCGAAAGTTCAGTTAATTTTCTATATTTTACATTACTTTGTTCATTCTTTCCGAGCAATAAAAACCCCAAATTATTAATTTCAAATTTGAGCCATAATAAAATTCGATTAACCGGTCGTGCGCGTGCACCCATAAATAGACCACCAATAAAATTAATCATATGTCATAAAATTTTTATTTTACAAAAAACTTTTCAGACAAATTTTATAAATAAATGCGTCAGCTACAAATTTCAATTCAAACATTTTTTTGTATTTCCATTATTTAAACAATTAGTTGAAAAAACAAAAAACAAAAATTTTGACTCAAATATCTTCTGAGAAACGGAAAATCTAGCAGGGTAAAGATTTTGGTTTCTTAAAGTAGACCCTTTAAACGACTTTGAATTTTTTCTCATTTTGTACTTTTTGGGAGGTTATATGGCTACATTTACTACGCCAACAGTTTTGTTTGTATAATTAGGTATAGAGCATATGCGTTCTGAAAAGATCCATGGTGAACCCTGTTGAGTACAAATGTCCCAAATAATGTGAACTATTACTGATTGCATTACTTATGCTGATCTCAAAGCTTGTTAAAAATCTGAAAAATCAAATTGTTTGAATGTGAATAATGCCCAGTTTCTGAAACGTTAAACGGAATTACTCGTTAACTGTCACAATTGTGTGAACAATTATAATGTTATTATAAAATTTATGAATAGATAACTTTAGAATAAGCATTAAAAACACTTGGTATTTCTATTTCACAGTTTTCATTCAGATTTCTCCGATATATATTTCGGCATTTCGACCAATATCAAAGAGTTATAACAACTAACTAAAGGTGACCATTACAAAATATTTATAGGATTTGAGAGGTATAGGTATCCTAATTAACATTTTTTTACTTATTTCTAGTATAGCTACTACTAGGGATTTAATTTAAGTTATTAATTACTACCTGGGTATGTTTAATTTTAGTACAGTGTCTATTATGGGGGTATTTTGAAATTTAGTTTGTCTATTAGTAACGTTTTTCTGTTTATTTATGGCCTTCTTGATTTCCAGCATTTCAAGCATGTCTAACCTTTTTCCCTTATTGACATTGTGCAAAAGTTTAATACTACTACCGTTGAAAAAATGGTATCTATACAATGTTCTGCGAAACCAGTTGATTTTTTATTCTCTAAAATAGACTTGTGTTCATTTACCCGTACGTCTAAGCTTCCACCACTCTGACCTATATATAGAGCATCACAATCGTCACAATGTATTTTATATACTCCCGCTTTTTGTGAGTCTTCAGTTTTTTCTTTGTTGTTAATCAACAAGTGACCTAAGTTGTTTGTATTTGAGGAAATGGTATTAATGCCAAGTTTACTTAACCCATTACAAATTGAGTTGCTAAAATATGTTTTACAAAATTAATATTATGCCACTTTTTATTTTCTTTGGGTACGTTATTAAAATGTTTTTTCAACAGATTTGTTTGTTTGTTCTTAATTAGCTTGTCTATGAGAGATGTATGATATCCATTGTTTTCTGCTATTATTTTAAGGGTTGTAACTTCTTTTTTAAAACTGACATTATTTTACTTTAATAATAACAATCTATGGACGGACATAACTATGAAAAGCTGACATTTTTATCTTTTTCTTCTTTATCTTCTTTATGGCAAATTTCGAGACTAACCTCTTTAATGGAAAAGAAAATAATCTTTGAAAATATGTACACTTTTGGGCAAGATACGTGGATGATGTGTTTTGTATGTGGACTGGTACGGATGGGCAATTATCACAGTTCATTCATTTTATTAATTCTATAAACAGTAAAATTCAGTTTACGGTAGAAATCGAGATAGAACGTTTTTTAAACTTTTTAGATATTTCGATGACACGAAAAGGTCCCGTTTTAGAAATCGATATTTATAGAAAACCCACTTTTACTGACACACTTATACGTGCAAATAGTAATCAATCCTGGAAGATAAAAATGTTAGCTTTTCAGTTATGTTCATAGATTGTACTAAGAATTTCATGGCAATACTTATTTATGAATAAAATTAATCATGCTTTTTTCAAAATAAGAAAAGGTTTTAATTTCTTTCGTTTTTTAAACGATTTTCGGAATAGTATATTCTGCAACAAGTTCTGGAATAGCCCATATTCCACACGAGCGAAAAGTTTGTAGTCCGAGCCAAAGGCGAGTACTACGGTTCGCGAGTGTGGGATATGCCAGTCCAAACATGTTGTAGACTATACTTTCTCTAACAAGATTTTAGAAATCATGCAAAAAAACTTCAAAACGGTGTAAAACGTCAAATGTGAAGCTAGACGTAGCCATAGCAACTGAACCACTAAATGTGGTTTAACGGCTTCTAATTTGTCGATATTATTCCAGCACAGTGTGTTGGAATGATACTTATTCCGACAGAATTTAGTTGTGGAATTTGTAGTTTCTGAAATAGTGTTAGAGAAACATTTTTAAATCATTCTTAGAATATCTTCATATAGAATTTATATCATATAACAAGGTTTTGGCCATTTCGGTTAATTGAATCTTATCTATATTAAGCTTCTAAATATCTTTAATATCAAGCACCGAAATAACCAAAACATTATTTTATAAATTCCATATGCAGATATTCTAAGCAGCATGACTTAAAAATGTATCGAAACAAATCGATAGAGGTATTTCAGAATCTCATGAACCGCGAAATGCGCAAACGACAAAGTTTGTTCTGGGTTTACAAGTGTATTTTGAAAACACTGACAGCTATCTTGCTCTATACATAATCAAGAGCTCGGGATAAATTGTAAACAATAAATCTAATATTTTTAAGTTGTATAACTGAGTCCACTAGAGGGATTTTGTCTCTGCGCATATGAAGGTCAAAGCTCATGAGATTCTGAAACACCTCTAACACTGCTGTTTAATTTAAAAAAATGGAAAAGAATTTCTAAAAACGAGGTTTTACTCAGTCGCAGCCGGTGGTAAGTAATTATTGTTGAGATTACGCAAAGAATCTTGGTGTCTTAGATCAAAATTTACGATTTCAAAAACCTTATGCCAGAATGAAATTCTTATAATCAACCAGAGACATTCTAAATATCAAAATGCGAAAGAGAAACACTTGTACTGCCCATTTTTAATCATTATAACAATGGTTGAAAATGGCTACCCGTGTTGAGACCAAACTACAAGAAGTCGACTACAAATTATTGTTCAAAACACATGATATCGTTTCATTTACAACCTACGAAAACACCATCATGTGTCACTAAAATGTATTGAGTTGAGGTGGTTGAAAATGAACAATATAGGGAAACTATATTATCTCATAATTTTATACCGTTTGTTTCCTTCCTCTGTACGCTTTCCATTTGCGAAAAGCCAATTTTTGGGAGTGTTGCGTGTAACCGTAATATTTACTCAAACATAATATAAATATAATAGTAGTATAAGTGATATTCCTTGTTATGTTAACAAAGTGAAAATTCTAGAAGTAAACAAAGAACATATTTTATGGGTCTAACCGATGGTGGAAGAGATCTTTAGGAAGATGCCGTCCGAGGGGTTGTATACAATCCTCCCACCACGCCACCACAGCCTACGCAGCAGTGTTTTACGCCTACTCTATCGTTAAGATGTGTCTTCGCTTGCTAGCTTTATTATCAGCTAAGAACATACTTTTCACACCGACTGAACGAAATGTTCTATTTTATTCATATACAGCGCACGTAAAAAATGTTGAAATATGGCTGTAACTTTTAAAATATTGATTGCAACTTTTGGTGCAATTTATAATTTTTAGTTTTACTATCCTCATATATCTCAATTTTTTTTTTTTTCAAATAGCAACCTGTCCTTTATAATACCTCAAGAGAAAGGTATTTTAACGGGCTATACAACGACGTAAATAAAATCGAAATCTATCAACGCGATTTGCTTCCTGAACGCATGCAATATAAAACTTTTAAGGAAAAAAGAAGCTTAATGAGCTTTATTGGAAAAAAAGTAACAATTATCTACAATGTTCAAACTGAGCCCCGGTTACAGCTATGCAATGTGCATGTCGCTGTTGAAAGTGTCGTAAACAGTTATGGAATGTCGTTTGGGGTATTCGACCAATCTACTCCCGTATCCTATCTTTCAGATCCTCTAAATTATTTGATCTATTATTATAAATGCAACCCTTTAAACTACTCAATAAAAAGATCGAGGGGTTTAAGATAAGGAGATCTAGCTGGCCGTTCGATTGACTCTTACATCAACTCCATAGTATAGAAGGAGCACCATCTTTCTGGAACCATACGCCATCGGAGGTTAGTAAATCATCACCCGAAACACAGCAGCCATTGGACATCATGGAGTTGATGTAAGACAGTACTCCAGTGAGGTGTTTCCAAGCCTATGGAGAGGCAGAAGAGGGTCAATCGATTGGCCAGCTAGATCTGCTGACCTAACAGCAACAGGAAAGAGGAGGGCATTCTTGATATCTGCATTTTTATCGTCACAAATTACCTGCGCTTCTGATTTCAAGTTGAACAGATTATCTTCTTTACAAGAGTGTAATGAAAACGTTTCTTGAATATCTGGGCGACTTTGTATCCATGCAAGATATGGAATATGAATGAAATGAAGGATAGCAAAAAATTATGTATGTATATGAGTTGTGGATGACACTACTGGACTAGGGCCAGTCCTCGTAGAGGAATATTACAAGTTGCAAAGAACTGCTGAAAATAATACTCCTATACTATTTTTACTGAAGTGGAGAAGTTTTTTACCTTTTCTACTTGAGTTAGTTTTAGTTAGCTTTATTTAGGTAAAAAATATGTTCCAACATACTTATAACATACAAGTCTCGGTAGCGACCTCTAAAAAATTCTTGTACATTTCTACATGAAAAGCAACAAAATGACAGATTGGCTCCTTAAGAAAAATGGAAACAAAGGTGTCCTTTAAGGACCTCCGAAATGTCCATATAGCAGCCTCACGCTCTCTATCTCAGCTGCCTGCTAATTCCATCAATTGTTTGGTAGCATAAGCACAGCGTGTTGGTTGCCGTTTTTTATTTGCTGGTAAGGTAATATCGGACACTACCACTGGTTTATTTCTTCTATGGGAAATTTCACTCACTATCTATTGTCTTTAAATATACACTGTGTATGTCCCATCGAGGACTTGATATTCACTGTTTTGCTAATAGTGTTCGACGCTTTGCCCATTCCCTCGTTAGCATTAAAAAATTAATTTCGCAACATGCTGCTACAAATGAATTAATTTAGGTCTACCTCAAAACAGAATCATCTTCCATTTATCATATTTTGATATAATTTGCAGAAACAAAGTTGTGCTAAACATAATTTAGCAGGTCCTTGCATAGCGAGGCGTCCTAATTACTCCGTAAACATGTTTGGATCGTATATTATTAAATTATTGTCCGGGGACACGGAAAACGCGCAAAAGGGACAGACCGTTAAAACAGATAGACATATCCCACCTTCCACTGTCTGTAACAAAAGTTATTCTTGTGATTTCTCATTATCTCGTCTACCAACCGGAAGCGTCAAATGAGATTTGATTTTCAGAAAGTTTGTTTTAACAATGGCTTTAATTTAGTTAAAATCTGTGACATGATGTCTTTATTATAGTTGGGAACGGTGGTGGAATACAGAGAGTATATTTAGAATCTCTCAGCTAACTTTGAAGCTGGTCTCATCTTATACTATAGAAAACTTGTATTGCTGACTGTATTTGGTTGAAAATTACGATTCTATTGGATGTTGAACGTCATATTTGTTATATTTATTAATCATTACTATATTTTTTCATGCCATAAACCTAATGCAGTAAAATTAGCACCAAAACTTCTATATATAACAAGAAAATAGTTGAGATTTAATGAAAACTTATAGACACCTTTCTTTATAAATAGTTACTTTTAGAAAAATCCCGCTTTATTTATTTGTTTAACAATATCTTTACCCAACATAGCATTTCAATTATATGACTGGAGATAATAAGTACTTGGACATTTGTTCGGTGAGTAGGTAAATATAATAATGAGTTTATCTTAGAACCTGATCTAGGTGTCCGAAACTTTGCTAAATTTAAGATAGCGCCGATGTAATAACATTATGTATTATTTTAAAAAGAAATATTGTGAAATAGTTCTGCGAGTCTCTAGACTGGAAAGTGAATATCTGTTTAATAGTACAGAATTTAATATCAAGGAGGTTCAAAGTGTGTCGAATTCGGTGACAGACGCGTGTTTCGTGGCTCCTACAAAATCTCGAGATAAATCCGGATAAAGCGGCAACGAAACGTCGAAATTGCATTGAATTAAAGCGTAAACAATTCTGCATCGATTGATATAAATTAGCTCGAGTATGGCTATTTCAAATAGTTGATATTTGATTAAATTATGTTGGTTGAATAAACCAACACAAAAGAGTGTATGTAAACAACCCGAGAAAGTGTACTGCTTGACCGTAAAATCTATACCTGGATGGATGCGGTACCTTTTTCAAGTGGGTGATATAAAATAAGCAACAGCCAGCCAGATGTGGATGTGAATGAAACAGATAAGTTTTTGTTTACTTTACTTTTATTTTAGTCTAGCTCATTAATGAAGTCTATTTGTTTATTTAAATTGAAAAATTAGAAATTAAAATTGAAAATTTATTTTATGGTTTATTAATCCTTGTCACAGGACAGTTTATTAAACAACAGAGAAAACAAATTAGGTAATGAAATAGAAAATACCCGGAATTGGAAGGCAGCAGTTGAAAATAATTACTGTAAATTGAAACCGATTGTTTCAAAGACACGACATACCTACAGCGTGAGCAAACTATCCCTTTGGGCCTCTTTTCTCATAACGCGCAAAAAATATTTTTACCGCGAGATAGGGCCCTTCCAGCAACTCCACTGTAAATGGATATTTACCCGTGGAACGGTTAATAAATAAAAGCAAAAAAGCTGCCAGATTCAGAAACAGAACAAACAAAAAACTTGGAAGAAGAAAAATAAGGAGATGATGACACCTTCAAGCAAATATATGCAATTTAATTAAATTCAAAAGAGTTAAACAAAATTTTCTTCTGTAATACACATTCTATTCTGTTGACGAGTACTTTAGATGTAACATTGAAATATTAGAATGAAGGGAATCTTTTTAAATTCATTGTATAATTTATCTCATCGTCTGTTCTAACCCATTATACCTAAATATTTATTTATTAGCAGAGTTTACAATATCTGTTTTATAATATCAGCATTGTAGTATTTTATACTTACAAATATGTATCCATTACTATTTATTGCATGAATACGTTATTTGATATACCTATGTTTAATGTATTGTTATTCTTCTGTTGACATTATTCTATCCATGTAAAACATGTATGAAAATATTATATAATAATATATAATCATTGATTTTATCAAGGCACACAATCAATACCACATAGTCACTTATATCATTCACTTTATTTTATAACTTCATATCATCTGCTTTCAAATACGATTGACACCCAGTTCCTCTGTAATGCTATTAATGAAAATATTTAAGAACAATGGGCCTAATACAAGGTATATACAAATCCCGTAGACCGTTGTCCACAGTATTCAATATAGTGGTGTCTATTTTGAACATAAAATAGTGTGATCAAGTTTGTCAAATTCCTTACTAAAATTTATGTAAATTAACCCGACTTGTGGGGTTAGCGTCGATCGTATTAGATATAGATTGAGTTATGTAAGAAAACCGTGTTGGTATTCGGTAATGGTTCTTTGCATAAGAAGATATTGGTTCCTATAACAAAATTTCGAAAAGTTTGAAAACCTGTTGATAATCATTATGGGTCTGGAATTCTTAGTATTATTTTTTTTTCAGCTTTTTTATACACATTTAGGAATTGTATTGAAACATATTCTTTGTAGGATTTTGCAAACAGCAGAAAAAATAACTATAACTAAAAGAAAAACTTTGTGTAAAAATATTAATGAAATCTTTGCATTCTTTCGATAACCTGAATTCTCGTTATGCTAGCAAATTAAAATCCTAAAATGAATTGTCTAATTTCTTATTTGACAATTCTCATTCTAACACTAGCATCCACACAGTCCCCTACGGCCATGCAGATTAAACTGGTATCTACATAACCCCCTAGAATCATGAAGATTCAGTTAAAAAGGGCGAAACACGTTTCAAAGGCCAAGCATTTCCAAGAAACAGAATGATAGATTTCATGAAAATGTAATCCATTAGTATGAAATGTTTTTTAAGACAAGGTAGATAAATTAATTCATTTTAGGCCTTTGTTCTCATTTTTAACTGATCTTCATGATCGTAGGGGGTTATGTAGGTACTAGTTTAATCTGCATGACCGTAGGGGACTGTGTGGATGCTAGCGTTAGAATGAAAATTGTCAAATAAGAAATTAGACAAATTCATTTTAGGATTTTAATTTGCTAGCATAACCAGAATTAAAGTTATCGAAAGAATGCAAAGATTTCATTAATATTTTTTTTTGGTTATAGATAGTTATTTTTTCTGCTGTTTGCAAAATCCTATAAAGAATATGTTTTAATACAATTATAAGCAAACCAATAATAATTCATTTTTTAAATATGTAGGAACTGTTCAAAATATAACACATCGGTGAATACATTAGTTTTCACGGCTGCATTAAACAAAAATTTGAGTGGAGCTTAGGAACGCATTTATATAATATAAAGGCTGGAATTTAGTCAGGACCCTTCAAGTATTTTGGCTTGATTTTTTTTAGACAATTTAAAATTCTTCGCTCTGTAAACTGTTCGATTGTTAAAAAATCTATATCTGCGTCTACAAGATCGTCCTCAATTGATAAATAGAGGTGATATGAACTACGAAAGTATTCAGCAAAACCACTAGCCACTTCCTAGTTGCCTACATAATGTTTTGTTGTAATGTTTTGAGTGTCAGTGAGTCAAAATTTTCATTTTATAATGAATTTTGATATGTATTAGAAATTACAGATTTTTTCATGCAAGTGAAATGATAATACATTATAAATAACTACGTAAGTGCATTAAAAACGTTTATGAATACCAAGTGTTATAATAGTAGTAGTTAAAGTATTATAAAAGATGATACAATAAACTTTATCGCTATTTAATTAAAAATAATGTTTTTGCCATGCAAATTAAATGCAAATACATAGGAATCCGTTGATTAACTTTATTCGACACATTACTTATATATTTTATTAATTTTATACGTCATTAATACCTTATTATAAACTTAAATATTAAATGTATAATGGTTATAACCGCATTTCATCGCACGCTTTGTAGACTTATCTGAAATAAAAATAAATATACTATTTATTTTGTTTGTATACCAACAAACTGTTTGTAATTGAATTTATTAATTATTCACCAAAAAGTCTGTTAAAGTTAATCAACCCCCAGAAACGTCACCTCCGTCGACAGAGTCGCCGAACTCAAATCCATCAGTATTCGGATTGTCAAAACAACACTGTCTGGGGAGCAACACTTAATCAGGGGGATATAATCTGTCTTGTTCCATCAAAATCTACCGAAACACAAAATCCCGTGTATTTGATACTAAATTTTATGATTAGAAATTTTAGGAGGTTAATTAATTCTTTCTTCAGTCATGCACAGAGCACAGTGAGAATATTTCTTTAACCCTTTTGAAATTTGTAAAAAACGTCTTAGATAAAAATTGGAGATCAAGAGCGGTATATTTTAAAATTAATTTTTAATCTAGTGGGTGTTTCACATAGTTGAATATTTGGATTTTTTTATGGAGCACGCAACATTTTTAATATATGTCGGCGCCACCGAAAATAATTTCTGTACGCCTGTGATTCTTAGAAACCCAGCACTAGTTACTGTTTATTATTTTTGTTAATATAAACATTGTGGTTGACTTACCTACCCCAACCAACAACGGTTTAAGATTCGATGCATTTCCTTATATGGGCATGGGAACACGCTTAGGGGCTCTTAAGCGAACGAAACGGATCAGCTAGCCCGGGTAACAAAAAGGCATTCTATGATTACCTGTGAAAGAGTTAAGATTTGATTATCGCGGGCTAGCCGGTAGCGGATCGTTAATTCCTTTGTTTTACTAGATATATCCGATGGTGTTGAGACTTTTTTGATTACTTGTATTATTCGTGTGGACAATTAGACTTTGCTATTCAATTTTGTATTGAGTGAAATACCAGTGTCGTACTTGCTAACATGTCCAAACGGTCTAACCCTAAACGTGCCCCCGTGATATCCGACATATGTTTGTATTTGTCTTTTAATTCTGTATACATAATTTTTGTGTGTTTTTGTGTTATTTCACTTTTTCCGATGAAAAGTTCATTTACAGCAAAAAAAGTATTTTTATAAATTTAACCATCGTCTCACTTTAGGTGTGACTCAAGGCTATGGATTAGTTTCCAGGTCCTTCAAAGTCGTACCTACAGGGTGTTTTCAACGATGATTCAAGTTTTTACATTTTTAAGCTGCCATAACTCAACTTTTTCAAATGGAACATCCTGTATGTGTTTACCTAAAATGACCATTATTGTCTCAGGGCTTACTTAGATCCTTATTGGAGATGATTTGTTAAAAAAATGGCAGGTACGTATGACTTAGACTGCCCCATGAAAAATAGGACACAATGTATATGTAAATCGGTGATTTTTTTTTCACACAGCCAATCAAGTGGTGTGTCATTAAACAGGTCTATAAAAGTGAAGTTGAGGTTTCTTGGGCAGATTTTCGAAATACTGTACCATACTCTGACTAATCAATCAACGTCTCGTTTTTGAAATATTGGGTTATTGTTTTCCCCTCATTAATTTTCCAACCGTGTGTTCTAAAAATCTGATTTTTCCCGATAGTACATTTGAACAAGTTCTTTCAATATTAAAACATTATAAGGAACATTAGAGCATCGGTACATCGTGTAAAAAAAAATGAGAACCCGTTTTCATTACCTATATTGCGTGTCCCGGCTCTATTTAGAAAAGCATTATCTGGAAAATGGCGAGACATAGAAAGACATTAAATAGAGAAGTCATTCAGTTTAAAATGATGCATTTAATAATTATATTTTCAAATGTCACCTTAAGGAGGCGGCAAGGTATGCAACTTTTCTTTTTCAAGTAGAACACCCTGTATCTTTATATTTTTGATTATTCTTTTATTTCCGAACAAATTTTATTAACCATGTCCTATACCTATCATTAAACATTGTTGATATATTAGCATGTAAATTTTTGGGATAATATTTTTCTATTAAGGAATATTACGATACAAAAATGGTAACTATTATGATTATTATAAAAGCTGCTCGAATTGTCGCCCATATTCTATGTGACACAACTCGTACCTCCTTAAAAATTGTGGTATACAAATATTCGCTATAATTGCTGCGGTTATTTGGTGGCAAGCATGAGTTATCCTATTCATTAAATCATTAAGATTATTTGCTTTCTCATGTATAAAACTTGCTATAAATAACCCCATAAGAAAAATCGAGGGGCAACATATCAGGTCACCGTGCAGGCCACTTAACAGATCCCTGATTACCAATCCAGTTCCCTCCAAATCTCTCAGTCAGCATGCATGTTAGAATGTTTTAATTATGCAGTGGTGTTCCATTTTGCTGCCACCACGTAGTGAGGCGGATCGTGACTTTTCTACACTCGCTAGAAATAAGTAATATATCAACATTCGTTAGATGTATTTCTGATTTAAAAATGAAGTAGAGACATGAAATTAACAACTGTCAGTAAAACTGCCACAGAATAACAGTCAATAGGTATTTTCTGCTTTTGTATGTATTCAAGGCCCTTATTAGTTTAAGAAAATGGAACGTTACGAAATCGAGATTAAACCGTTGATATATCGTAAACCGTTAATGATAGGTATGGGACATGGTTAAATGAAATTTGTTCGGAAATAAAGGGATATTCCAAAAGTATAAAAATACACAGGGTGTTTCATTTGAAAAAATAAAGTTGTATAACCTGCCGCCTTTTTAAGGTGCCTTATACATTTGAAAATAAACTGATTAAATGCATCTTTTTAAACAGAATAACTTTTTCATTGAACATTTGTTTCTATGTCTCACCGTTATCCAGACAATGTTTGTCTAAATAGAGCTAGGACACCCTGTATAGAACGATTAAAATGTTGTCAAGGTGAAAGAGACGGCAGTTTCCATGACAAATTAAATGTGCACATTTCAATTCTAAAATGGCTACAGGACCCTATTGTGCCTGCCGCTCTTTATCCGTTTTTTATTTTTTCTATACCACCAATGCGACTTGAGATATTTGCAAAAAAAACGAGACAAAACAATGTTTTGTGATTTTAGTTGTTTAAATCAATATGTCCACACACGAAGTCCAAACCCTACGGTCATACTTCTTTATGTGTGTATAGTTCACTACATATATTTGAGGCACATAAAAAACTCAAAACTTTGCCTCCTACGTATAGACGGGAAAGTGGGACATGTTATATTTTGTAGAAAACGGTAAATCATAAATATAATGTATATTATTCAATACATAGAACGATATCGATTTTTTTAATTTATCACTATTATACCAAATAACTATATTTATTTACCAAAGCCAATACTTATAAATTTCCACTCTTATGGCTTTTTTATGTACCTTAGATATATGTAGTGAATTATACTTCCAATTTCAGCAAAAGAAATCTCTCTTCCTATCCTCCAAACACTTATTACCATAGACGTAATTCTAGGGGGAGGACAAGGGTAAGCAACTGCCCACCCAATATTTTGAAAGAGCATTAATTTGTTTAAGGCAAATCTGGCGAATTCCGAAATTCTTCCGGAAAAAATAATATTACAATTACGCCAGTCAAGTCAAGTGTTTTCAATATGATTAGGCAGGGGCGGACTAAGACTTTGTGGGGCCTCTGCTAAATTTTGAGCCGGGCCTTTTTTCAATTCTCGTAAAACCACAGACAGTCGAGTTAAATCCCAGATGCCCTGGAAAGGCGAGTTCAATACTAGTGAACCGCAGATAGGCGACTTAAACCCCAGATGCCCAGGGGATAGCGAGTTCAATACTCGTAAAATTATAGGCAGGTGAGGCACGTTTGTGATCATATAGTATACTTTAAGGTCTAATGGGTTTAGGGTTTCTTTTCTAGGCGAACGGTTTGCTTAGGGTGTTTTAGCTAATTTTTGTACCAGTTTCTAAAACCTAGTTTAAATTTAAATTTTTAGCGAAATCGTCCCATGGGAAACCATTTTCTAATAACAATTTTATAAACAAATCATAAATAATGCTATTTTCGATTCCAAAACACTTCTATCGTAGGATATTCACATCATGGTCTACACGTAAACAATGAATTCTAAATTTACATAAAACAACTTATATACAGTTTTATAAAAGACGACAGCTACCTATTTTAAATCTAATTATAAATCAAGACATCATTACACATCGACATCCATTAAATTCTTAGGTCTAGTAGCTGACGAAAATTTTACTTGGACGAATCATATAGAATCAGTATACAAAAAATTACACTCTGCAATATTTTGCATTACGAAATCTAAAACCGATCTTATCGAGAGGACAACTAATAAATTCATATTATGAACTCCTGCATTCTCATCTCAGGTACTCAATTATTCTCTGGGGTGTAGGCACAGAAATGCAAAGAGTTTTTATTTTACAAAAAAAATTATTCGTCTTATGTTTTCTCTCATGCCACTAGATTCATGTCGACCTGTGTTCATAGAAAATAACATTCTAACCTTACCTTCAATTTTTGCACTCGAGGCAGCCGTTTTTGTCTACCAAAACAAGAATAAATTTACATTTAATTCAGATAAGCACACATACAATACCCGTGTAGCTAATCAGTTTGATTTCCTTTAATAATTATAACCTGTCACTTTTTAGAAAAAGTCCATATGTCTGTTGTGCCAACATTTTTAATGCACTTGTTGAGATAAAAAACCAACAGAGTTTTTCAGTTTTTAAAAATAAACCAATAAAATGCCTAATAAATAAATGTTATTATTCCATTCAAGATGTTTTTAGTAATCTAAGCAACTAATTGATGTATTAAAAATATAGAATCATATTCTGTGCCGTCCAGTGTTCAATGTTTTCTAGTGTATAAGTATTGTGTTTTATTAATTGTTATGTATATTATATATTCTCTTATTATTTGTTGTGAATTTAGCATTTACTATTGTAACAATTTTTAAATATTATTTTATGTTATTAACGTGTGTTCAAAACTGACCTGTCACATCTATACAAATGTATAGTCAAGTGAATAAAGAATTGTATTATTATTTTCATTTCATTTCTCAGTCTGAGCTGGTAGCGGTTATATCGCGAAATGGAAAAGCAGTTCAGCTCCTCCCATTTAGCTTAGAACCTTACGAACAATGTGACAGGTTTGCAGTAGCACTGCACGCTGTCCCACTATGGTAATGGTTTTTGAGAGTCCAAGGTTACTTAGGTTCCTCGTGAAGTTTTTACTCATAAGGCCTTCAGCAGATATCACAAATGGTACGATTTCGATATTTTGGAGATTCCACTGGTTTTTCAGATCGTAGGCCAAATTTTCATATTTGGTGCCTTTTTCTATCTCGGTCTTTCTGATGTTGTGTGAGAGAGGCACCGAAATGTCTATTATTATTATTATTATTATTATTATTATTATTATGGGTTAATGCAAGAAACAATAGTCCTATATGTACAGTGTGTCTCACTTAAGAGTGTAACTGCGTAATAATTGTTTTGCTTTTTGTCCGATTCAAACTGATTTTCAAAAATAGAGGTCAGCAAGGTCTATTTAAGGCCACCAAATTACTTTCCATCTTTAAATACATCTTTAAATCCTTTAGAGGCATTTAAATAAAAATTATTTCTAAATTTATTTTTTTGAAACAATGTACATAAAGGAGTAATAAATACAACCAAAAGAATGAAATATTATGTTCTATCAAACCTCCATCAGCCCTAATGCATACCTCAATTCGCTTTCTGTTATTGTTCATAACTTTTCGGAGGGTTACAGAATTTAAGTAAATTTCGGATTCAGGGTTTTTTAATGAATTCTAACAAGTTTTGTTAACAACATTTTTGATAAAAAAATACCTACTACGATTGTTTGATTTCTTTCATACAATTTAATATCATAGATAGCCTTGCATTTAAAGATGGAAAGTGATTTTGTGGTCTTAACTGGACCTTGGTGACCTCTATCTTTTATGATAAGTTTGATTCAAATCGGACAAAAGACAAAAGAATTATTACTCTGTTGTACTCTTAAGTGAGAGACACTGTATTTGTTATGTCGGAAAGATTTATTGTTTAAAAGTTGTTAACGTTTAAACATTGAAAATGCGATTTTTAGACTTTTTGACCTTTAATAACTTTTGAATGGAAATAAATTTTTAGATTCTGCAAACTTAGGTCGCCTGCTGTCAAAGACATGGTTTGTAATCGCAAAACTCTCAATTTCGAAATCGATGTAACTTTTATATTGATGTAATTTTAATGTGTTTTGAGGTTAAAGCCTTGCACTTTCAGAATACTGTTTCAGAATCTAAAAATGTCTTTCCGTTCCAAAATTATTAAAGGTAAAAAGGCTAAAAAACGCATTTTTTCAATGTTTGTACGTTAACAACGTTTTAAACTTTAAGTTTCAACTTTTTAAACTTTAAGTTTCAAAAGTTGTTAACGTACAAACATTGAAACAATGACATAACATACATGCTTTTTTTTTGTTTTTACGTAGTTTGCATTCGAAAATCGTATTATTTACAATTTGTTTATAAAATTGCGAATGCTCGCGGAGTTATAGCAAAAAATTAAAATTGTACACATCAGCTAGCCAACATATATCAGCGAACGTATGCGAAAGACAATCATCTGGGGAACGTTCGCACAACCGTTCGGTGAACGATCGCCGATTTTTGCGCGAGCCTTATTTACCAAATTGTTTTTTCACTCCACTCGCTTTCCCTCTTTTGAGTTTAATATTACCTGTGAAGTGATACACTCACTTTCCCTCGCTTATTTGTGTTTAAGGTTTCCTGTCTATGGTTTAACTTTTTGTAGCACTCGCTTCACCTCGATCATTTGGGTTTATAGGGCTATCGTTTAAGAATTACAGGCTTCGCTTTGCTTCCATCTATTGAGTTGTCTGTGAAAAATCCCTACCTACCCAATAAAAATGCTGAAATTACGTCACTGCGTATTACACTTCATTATGATTTTTAGCATTATTTTTACTTCACTCCTAATGCCATTTAGAATGAATATTATTTTATTGGAATGACCATAGCCGATTATTTGGTTTGTAGTCGCCACTTTTAAATGAATTTATATTATCAAAGTTTATTAGCAAATGCTAATGTAGCCTTTAACACAAGACAAAACAATGTTTTGTGATATTAGTTGTTTAAATCAATATGTCCACACCCGAAGTCCAAACCTTACGGCCATACGTCTTTATGTGTGTATAGTTAACTATGTATATTTGAGGCACATAAAAAACTGAAAACTTTGCCTCCTACGTATAGATGGGAAAGCGTTATATTTTTGTAGAAAACGGTAAATCATAAATATAATGTATGATTCAATACATAGAACGATATCGATTTTTTTAATTTATCACTACTGTACCAAATAACTATATTTATTTACCAAAGACAATACTTATAAATTTCTACTCTTAATGCCATTTAGATTGAATATTATTTTATTGGAATGACGATAGCCGATTATTTTGCTTTGTAGGTGTCACTTTTAAATGAATTTATATTATCAAAGCAGAGAAAGACCTAAAAAACATAAAACAATATTTTGAAAATAAATTGCTCACACTAAATGTATCAAAAACGTATTACTTACCTTTCTATCTATATGAAACCTCAGCCCCGCCTTTTCAAGAACTGATAGTTGATGAACACTTTTGGATAACTGCTGCAAAACAAGTCAAATATCTAGGAATAATCATAGATCCACAAGTTAAATGGGACCTGCATATAAACTATGCATCAAATAAAATAAGAAAATTATTATATAGGTTCAAATGTCTCAAAGACATTCTAGATCTAAAACATTTAAAAATTCTGTACCACTCTCTAATTGAATCGCACCTTTCGTATGGGATCCTAGGGTGGGGCGGAGTTCTCGACTCGCATCTAAAACAGCTGGACATATTACAAAAGAGAATATTGAAAATTATTTTAAATAAGGAATTTACCTACCCATCAAACGTATTATTTAAAGATGCCAATGTAATGGATATAAGATTATTGTTCTTTTTCCAGTGTGTAATATATCAATGGCAAGCTAATGTGCAAACAACCAAAAATATTCAACCGATAAGGGAAAACCGCAGAAACCTCATAAGGATTCCTAAAACTTACACTACCTGTGGACAAAGATGCTTTACATACCTTAGTGCAAGATCCTACAATGAGTTACCCGGAAATATTAAACAAATATCTTTACTGAATAAAGAGAAAATAAAAATAAAACAATACATTTTAAACGTCCCTAGGGAGAAAATTCATCATGCTGTTAATCCTAAACCTTACTTAAATAAATTATTTTAAAATAAATTAAAAAAAAGAAATTGATAATTTGAACTGTACTCTCCGATGTATAATTAATTTTATTATGTATAATTAATTCTATTATAAATGTCACTGTGTATCTGTATAAAAGGAGAACTTGTGTTCTTGCTTACATTATAGTTTTTAGACTGCTATGTCCATATATGTATGTTTTCTTCATGTACAGTGCTGTTTGGCACTTCTATGAAGTAGTTAGTTTATTTACAGCTCGATTTGTTATGTGTTATATATGATTTCGGTAAATAAACTTTATTCTATTCTATTCTAAAGTTTATTAGCAAATGCTAATGTAGCCTTTAACACCTTTATTAACCAACGACCGAAATTATACCTGTAAGAGAGATGTATGCAAATGAAATCGAGTTTCAAAAGGGGCAATTAAATAGTTATGTTATAATAATTATTCTATTGCAACAATGTTGAATGTAAATTATTTTGCCATTTAAAAGATAAGATATTCAATGGATGCAAAAATGTCGTCTGAGATGTGTTAGTCACTATCATTAATAAGTAATACGCCCAACATATTTTTTTATTAGATACTGGTTAAGAATACAAATTTACCTCAACGGTCATTAATATTCCTATTTGAAATCATTAGACAAATAAGTCTTGTATCGTTTTTATTAAAAAATTCATAATTTTCACCTTAACCTGATTTTTTGTAATTTTATGTTCTTACCAATTCAATCATTTCAACGCCACTGGGTGTTCAACTAACCAACTAACGCTGAAAATACCCGGAAAAATAGAAAACTACTCATCGGGCGCTCCACGCCTTTACGTTTATTAACATAATTATTGTTATTATTAGTATTCGTTTCTTTTTTTTTTTGTGCATTTTTTTACAGTTTTAGTTTGTGTTCAAAACCGTGTTTTTGAATTTTTTGAATTATTTCTTTTTCTGCACTAACATAGATATTTATAAGAATACTTCTAGAAATAAAGATTTAAAGAGAGATTTAAAAATTGTGTTTTCGGCAGAAATTTAATAACGTTTCTGGTAAATTAAAAAATCTTACCCAGTTTTGTGTCGAGGTAAGAATATAATAATAATAATAATAATAATAATAATAATAATAATAATAATAATAATAAATGTCTTTATGTCCCACAGAAAGAACAATTTACAACATAAGTCAATAGATACAAAACAAATATAAAAATATTATAAATACACACTTATTACATAATAATTAATCAACCATGGGGAAGTTCACTCAAGAGAGTGCTCTACCACTTAACCCTTGATACTAAACTAGATTAAACTAACAATAATAATTAAAATAATAATAATTAAAAAATAAACATAAGATAAACCTTAGGATATTTAAGACAACATATGCTGATTACACAAACCGTGAATGAAGTCAAGTATAGAATATCCTTATTATGCATTGAGAAAATACTTATATATGTTCCCTTTAAATTTAGTATTAGTAGGAACCTTCAAACTATCTGGGATAAAGTTGTATAGCTTATAAATGGCTTATATCTTACACATTGCCCAAGTTGCGTAACTATATTTCAGGAGTTACAAATTTTAATTAAAAGAGGCTTGTTTCCGTTTATTTCTTATCTTAATAATGCCAGAATATGCTTTACTTAAGGGTAATGATGTTTTATCTATTACGTAGATTGTAGATTGTTTATTGGGTCGCTCGGCTCCTCCAGCCCTTCCTCAAATCGACTTAAAAGATCTTTTCATTCTTAAGATGATATCTCAAGGAGCAATGACCTGTTAAAAGGCCTGTCATCAGCTTTAAGTCGGACTTTTCGAGTTCGAGAATCCTTTGGCATTCTTTGTCGAATAAGTTATGAACTTTCTGGCTTGTCTTTGGCCTTGTGTATTCCTCCAGTAGGATTCTTTCTGTTCCTTTTCCCATTTTAGGATCTCCTCCGTTATGTGCCCCTTAGATAAGCCACAAAACGGGCCCAAAAAATGGGGCTTCGGCACCTCTTTTGCAAGGGCGTCGGCTAATTCATTTCCTTCTATTCCCTCATGCCCCGACACCCACATCAAGGTAACCGTGTTGTTCTTTGCCAGTTGCTGCAAGGATTGTCTTCATTCCCAGGCAATTTTAGGCTCAAAACTGCTTTTAACACTGGCCTGGCTACCTGAAAGTATATAGATCTTTGCTCTTCGAATGCCTTTATTTGTGCATTCCTGAGCACATAGATCTATAGCGTATATTTCTGCTTGGAAGATAGTTGGGGTCGTACCTAGGGCTCTGAATAGCTTGCAATTAGGCACCGCCACGCCCACGCCAACCTTCAGCCATCTTCGATTCATCTGTACACCAGATGGGTGACCCTTTCTCCAACTGCAGGGCTTCGACTCTGCTCTCAATCAAGCACATCAAACAGACAGTTAAGTCCCGCTTGATTGGCATTGAATCAGTGGGTTTGGTCTTGGATTCCAATTAGAGTAACTCCAGTATCCTTGATCCTTAAGTGACCAGATCGCCTGGTTAGAGAGAGAGAATACCTGCTACAGCCTTAGGGCACCAAGTGCTGCCGCCTCCTTCCTTACGTAAACATGTAGAGGAAGTAGGTCTAGCATTGCTTCCATATCTGCTGTGGGACAAGAGCACATTGCTCCTGTAATCCCTAAGCAGGCAAGGCGTTGCAATTTCTGCAACTTTCCTTGTGCTTTTTCTTCAGTTTATGGCCACCATACATATGATGCATATGTTAGCATGTGTCTCACAACCGAAAGATAAGACTAGTAGATCGTTTTCGGTTTTAGACCCTAAGTCTTACCGAACAACTTGCGGCACGTCCAAATAGCCGCAGTAGCTATGTAAGTGTTCATTCTAAATGTGAGTTCCAGGTAAGATTTTGAATCAGAATTACCTACTCCTAGATATTTAACTTCACTGGAAAAGTTCAGTACTGTTCCATTTAACATAGGAGCTCAGTTTTCTCCTTTTTGGTAAGCATAACTGCATAACCCCGAACGTTGAAGCCAGAATTTCTTGGTTCATGGAGGAGAGGCCATCCACCACCATTGACCACAGCAAGGGTGTGGTAATACTTACTCATTCACACAGTTTTTCATGTATCTTATTAATAGGATATTTGTACAGCTGGCTCTCCACCGATTACCTGATTTTGACCCCGCCATGCGCCGTCTAGTTGATTGAATCCTTATTACCTAATATCGGTCAGTGTAAAAATGAAAAAATAATATTGAACGTATTTTTACCGACTTCAATAGTGATAGTAAGAAATAGGATTCAGTTAAGCGGACTACAATGAGATTTTATTCCATACTTTTTATTGACTGAATTTTTAAGCCGGTTTTTTGTAGAAGAATTATGGTCGTGAATATTTTGTTTCAATTTCGTTGAAAATTTCACACGTCACCTTTTTAGCCAATCAGAAGTTTGTTTTTTTGTCGTTACTAAGGCAACCCAAAAAATTTCCGGAAATTTTCAACCTCCAGGGTACCCTGAACGAAATTAATAAGCGGAAATTTGTCTGTCAAATTATTGACATATGAACATATCTGACATTTGCTATTACATAAAAATGGAATTTTATTTTTCAAATTATAGAAAAATCATTGAGCTTTGTGAAACAACATTTTAAAAATTTGACTGACTTTTTATGAAATAAATTTAGAATGTCATGAAACGTGAACATTTTAAATTTTTTCCATCTATTCTAGTGGTAAATTTTTTTTCCACAATGGTAAAAAATTTTTGCAAATAATTTTTTCCGAAATAGATTTGGAATATCATGAAACGAGGAAATTTTAAATTTGAGCAAAAACAAATTTTCGTCTATCCCATAATAGTAGGTAGTGATAAGTACTTACATAAAAATATTTTCAAAAAATTTAAAAAAATTTTCAAAAACATTTTTAAATTTGTTTGAATAGGTTTAGAATGCCATGGAAACGTGGAAATTTTAAACCTGAACAAAGAAAAACAAAATTTGCATCTATTTTGGTGGTAAATTTTTTTCAAAAATGGTAAAGAAATTGTCAATTTTTTTTTTACAGTAGGTTTAGAACGCTATGAAACGTGGAAATTTTAAATTTGAAGAAAAAAACGTTTTTTCATCTATTTTAGTGGTATTTTTCAAAAATGTCGGTGAACATTTTTTTTTCTGAAATAGGTTTAGCGTGTCATGAAACGTGGAAATTTTAAATTTGAGTAAAAAAAATATTTTTTTCATTATTTATTCCCTTTAGATGGTCCACCCTGTATATTTTCCAGTGAAAGTTTAATCATTTCTTCGCTGACAGTATCGTCAACTACCTACCAAATTTGACAGCTCTCCGTCAACTAGTTTTTTAGTTAATGCACCAACAGACAGACTGACGGAGTTGAAAACCCTATGTTTTCGTAATCTACGCGATCTGAAACGTGAAAATCCGAAAAAATCTCGGAGGGTGATTTTTTCTCGAATACAACACTCCCCTTCGGTATGCGAGGGAAGTAAAATACCCATTTGGGCATATCCATACTTTTTATCCGTTGATTTTATCGAGATTGCTTTTCGTTAATCTTAGGGTAATAATTCTTGCGTAACAGATTAGTTAACTTATCTCATAATAAAGACTCGTTATCATAATTTAGTAGGGGCTTCGACAAACTTCGAATAATCACCTATTTGTATTCAAAATATGTGGAGGAGGCCACGAATGTGTTTAATTAGGAATAGGGATTAATAATCATTCGCTTAATTAAAGTGCTAGTTAGTAGAAGGCGACTTCCAACGAGCGTCGTAGTTATTTTATAGCACTGGAACCGAAGGAGAGCTATATCGACCAGCATTCAGCTTTCAGTGGTGGTATTTAGATCACCCCTCACCCTTTCACTGCGGGGCGTGCAGCTGAATCAGCCTTATGCGACCTCTGAACTCTTGAAGGCTACGACCTACTTATCGCGCTGATCGCGACAAGCAACCTAAGGAACTGCTTGTTTTTAAAAAATGACTTTTTAACGATGTTTCTAGGCATGAATTCACGCTAAAAATGCATGCGTTAATTTTCTATATAACATAGAGTGTAAAGAACATTTTCGTAATCATCTTTTAAAGCAAACTATACAGTGTGTTTCAAATTGGGGCTACATACATTCCTATCTCCGTTATTATAAAATATACAACGTCGGTTACATCGAGGTAGTTTTAGATTGTAAGGTTTTTCTAATGAAACTTTTTTACTTTTTAAAATAACTGGGAAAAACCACAATTGTACAGTTCTGAAAGAGATCCTTTTGAAAATCTGTACAATAATGGTAAGAGAAAAAAAAGTTTTTCGTTTTTGAGAAATTGACTACAACTTTTGTTCTTTACAAAGCTGCCATATTGGATTTTTGTGTATTCGATAGTATTTTTAAAGCAATTTTCAGAGCATTTGCATTATGCAAAATTACTTTTTTGATTCGATAAAAAGAAATAAAACAACTTTTTAATTAGGCTATAGTTTAGTGTTTATACCGTCGTGCAGGAACTGATTTTTCAACTGTCTCCTAGGTATAAACACACAGTTTTATCCGTTATGGAAAATAATGCATGAAACAGACGTTCATTTTGTTGTTAGGCATCCGAGAGTCAAGCGTTGCATAAAATGCGTTGCAACGCTCGTGAGATATGTCCGTTGTAGTTAGTAAATAATTCAAATTGATATATCCAGACACACCACAACGGCACAACACAATGATTTACTACAACGGACGCACAGTGTGGCATTTACGAGTTTTTAGGTCAAAACTCTACTCCTCCATATATACCTAAATTTTTTTAGAAATTACCATTTTTTTGCCGAAATTGGTAATTTTTGGGCCCTTTTATGTATTTTCTTACTTTTTGTTGGGTATTTTGCCACTGAAAAATATTTAAAAACTTTTAATGAAAATACCCCTGCGCCAAACGGATCAGTCAGAAGTTGGTTCTTGAATACTTGATTATTTCAAAAAGTCTCACACCTAAAAATATATAAACTAGAACAAAGTTATAAACTAAAAATTGAAAATGAAAACTATAGGCAGTTAGCGTTTCGAAAGAAAATCTACTTCATTTCTCAAAAACGTGTTGGCCGTCAACCATGACAGTTCGTTGTTTATGTATTTCCATAGTCACGTGAGACATTAAATTATATTTATCTTATTTTTACTTACTTCGTCTCTAAGGAAGGGCAACCAACTAGTACAAAAATCTGTTGAATAATTTGAAACGCATATGTCCTCGATTAATAAAATAATCGCGGATTCTTTAAGTTTTCTTTTAGTTCCGTTGCTCTCATTTCCAAAATCTTCGCCGTGTCCCACTGAATCCTGGAACTAGTATCCCACGCGTGTTCACAAATTTTGGATTTTTCAAATTCTCCCCTTCTAGCATAATTTGTATGTTCACCAAGCCTTACGTTGAAAGGTCTAGATGATTCACCTACGTAATGTTTTCCGCATTCACATGTAACACTATAAATACAATTTTTTGAATTTTGAACAATATTTAGAGGTTTGGTTTTTGATAAAATCGATCGTAGCGTGGAGCCCGGTTGAAAAACCGCTCGTACGGAAAATCTGTTCCCAATTTTTCGTAATTTATCCGATAATCCATGTATATATGGAATTACTCATTGACGTAAATACCTCAGGTTGTGATAGTAGGTATATTCTTTCTCCTACCAATGTTCAACAACTGACTATCAACAAAACTCTCGGGATATTGATTATTTAATAAGACAATTTTATAAACTGCTTTTCGTTCCTAAATATTACCTCATATGAACAAATAATTTTGGCTCTGTTATACAAACATTTAACAACACCTTTCTTAACACCAATATGTTGATTTTAATTGAAATTTACGTATCTGTTTGTGTGTGTTTGTTTCCTGTACACGTTGGTTTGGTATGTGTTATCTAATTTTTTAATTGAAATATCTAAGAAAGGTAATTCATTATTTTCTATTTCTATGGTAAATTTAATTGAAGGTTCTATTTCGTTAATTTCAAAAATTACTTGAACATTCTTTACTATAAAGCCATATAGCAAAAATGTCATCTACATATCTCCACCATACAATGGGTTTATAAGCTAGATTATTAATATTACTTTCCTCAAAATTTTCCATGAAAATGTTACTTAATATTGGGGATAATGAAGAACCCATGGCCATCCCAAAGTCTTATTGATAGAAGTCATTATTTAATTGAAAGTATGTTTTTTAATACAAAGTGTAAGTAATTCCAATATAGTTTCAATGCTTAACTTAGTTCTATTCGCCAAATTCCCATCTTGTAATTTGTTTTTAATTATTAATAATGTTTTATCTACAGGAACATTTGTAAATAGGCTTACTACATCAAAACTGATAGCTTTCTGACAGCTTTTCCAAAAAATTTTTGCTATGTTTAATATAGGACTCGGAGGAACCTGATAACGGATTTAGAATTTCTAATAAATATTTTGAGAGTTTGCTACATGGAGAATTAATTGAAGTCACAATTGGTCTTAAGGGAATGTCAGGTTTATGAATTTTTGTCAAACCATAGAAACGGAGAGGTTTGCTGTTAACATCTTTCGTTCAATATCTGTAAATTAGTTTTTGTGTTTAAATAAGACTATATATTTTGTTTTCTAATGAATTTATAGGACCTGGTAGCTTCTGTGCAGCGTTTCTAAATATTTTTCAGTGGCAAAATACCCTTTTTGTTGCGTATATTGCCACTGAAAATCTGAATATGCCACAAATAAGCAATTATAGACAATACCTTCTATGTATGTAACAAAATCTAAATAAAGTATCCTTTTATTTTAAGTTCTTTTATTCGCAGAATATTTGTATATAAATATCACAAACGAAAAGGTCAACGGGTTACGGTCTACGACCATTTTTTGTTGTTTGTTGGTTTTCTTAGTCATTTATCTGCTTGTGAACGGTTAATTGTACACGAACTAAATAAATATCCATGTATGTCACATTTTGTAATTTTTTTTACATACAGGATTCGAAATTCATGGTTCTGAAACCTAATAGTTCAACTAACTTTTAGAAAAGGCCATTTTTTTTTACCAATATTGATATTTTTCGGGTCCTATTTTGTGTGTAACAAAATCTAAAGTACCACCTGCGAAAACGGGGAGGGTGTATTGACGATCCAAAGTGTAATTATTGAATTCTACACCCCTTGGAAGGATTGAAGCAACCCCCGTCGCTACCACTTTCTCTTCCGTGAAACTGAAGGGATGTGCACAGGAGTAACGATCATGTGCCGAAGAACCTGGAATTGTTTAAAATATAACGCAGAAACACAGGAAATATCGTGTCCAAAGTGATCAAATATTTTAAACATTTTTTTAAGTGTTACTGTGGAATCGTGGTTTCGACCATAGAAATAGTACTAATTTCATTTCTAGTTTATTACTTATCTCAAATATAAAATTAATAATTTCAAATAAGGAGTTCAAAGTGTGTTGAGTTCGATGAAAGACGCATGTTTCGTGGCTCCTACGGGATATCGAGATAAATCCGGATAAAGCGGCAACAAAACGCCAAAATTGTACTGAATTGAAGCGTGAACAATTCTGCATTGATTGATATAAATTAGCGCGAGTATGGCTATTTAATATAGTTGGTATTTGATTAAATTATGTTGGTTGAATAAAGTAACACAAAATAGTGTATATAAACAACGCGAGAAAAGTGTACTGCTTGAGTGCTTGACTGTAAAATATATACCTGGATTCATCCCTTCTTGAGGTGGGTGATATAACATCAGCAACAGCCAGCCAGATGTGTGAATGAAACAGATAAGTTTTTGTTTATGTAGCATTAGCACTGATTTATTTATGTCTTTATTAAATTTTAAACAAGAATTGGAGATCAATATTGAAAAGATATTAAACATAATATATAGGTAATAAACATAATACACAGGTGATGAAATGGAAAAACTGCCCAAAATTGAAACAGATTGTTTCAAGGAAACGACATACAGGGTGAGCAAACTATCCCTTCGGACCTGTTTTCTCATAACGCGCAAAAAAATATTGTTACCGCGAGATAGGGCTCTTCCCAGCAACTCCACCGTAGATGGATATTTACTTGTGGAGAGGTTAATAAATAAAAAAAGAAAGGGAAAAAGGGGAAAAAATACAAAAATAAAATAAAAAATAAAAACTGCCAGATTCAGAGACACAAGAAGCAATAAACTTAGAAGAAGAAAAATAAGGAGATTACGATAGATGGAAACTTAAAAGAGCATGAAAACTGAAAAGAAGCATATCGCAAACAACTGCACCACACCCCAGCCGATGATGACAAATGGAAACTTAATAGAAGCATGGAAACTTAAAAGAAGCATCTCTCAAACATCTACACTTCCCATTCTATATTCCCACCCCATGCGTCATGCGGCTCTCGCTGCTGACAACAAGCATGTCCAATGTCCATCCCGGCATATGCAGCCGGGCCAGCGGTATATGAAACATCCGAGATTTGGTTCCGGCACGCGGTTTGGCCATCCGTTGAGCGGACGACCAGACTGCGTGTTGGAACGAACCTCCATGGATGCCCGGAATTGGCAGCAATGCCCACCTTACGCTGGCAAATCAATCAATCAATAATTTCAAATAAGAAATACTTTTAGCAAAAAAATCGAATGATAAGTATGATAACTGAAATAAAATAAAAAATACTCTCGAAAAATTGCATTTGAAATAAAGTAGAAATAGGAAAAACATATTTTAAATAATTAGTTGATATTTAATTATTGTGTCAAATGTTGGCATCTTTTATGTAACTTACACGCGATTTATTTATCGTGAAGTTCATTTTATTATATCATGATATTTATGAATTTTAATACAGAAGAAATTGTACTAATTGTATATATTTTATTCGGGAATGTGCATTATTTTATTAAAATCAGACTGCTGTAGTTGTTTGTATCTCTTTTGCTGCAAATAGGGATTCACAAACACGGTATCACCCGTGCTAAAGACTGTTAGATGTGCGATGTGGGAGGTGCGAGGCTCAAGTTGTTGATTTGGTCGCTCCATTTAATAGCAGGTTTGTTTTGGTTTTGAAAAATACCAGTCTTCGGATGTCAGGCACATGCGCATCTATAGTAAGTTCACAACGCGTTTTACTAACTGCGCCTGGCGTCCGAGGACAGAGTATTTCTCAAAACCAAAACAAACCTAGCATGTTCTTGTATTTAATTTTACTGTGCAAGGTGCGGTGCTGTGTGCTGACATGGCCATGTACTTGATGCATGACTTTAACATTTTTAAATGCAGTAACATGAACTTTTTATTTCACAAAAATACCATTTACCATCTTCACAAAAATTTCCAAACCTACAGAAGCATTAACTTTATTTTATACATTGGGTAGTTTCATGACTGAAAATCATATTCTGCAGTATCATTATCATACATCAAAAGGCAATAAAAGCTTTATTTGAGGAAATATACCTCATTTATGTAGAGACAACGATCAGGCACATAATTTAATAAACTTGCACATAATATATGTGTCATTATCAAACTAAATAAACTTACATTGAATATTCTGTACATAGATGTGGTAATCCACGTGTGAAATGTGCAGCACAGTTGCATAAGGTTCCGTAAAAAGTAATGTCATGGTTGATTGTTAATTTTCCTAATTTTTGCACAACAATCTGTTAAAATCGCAATGTAATTGTTGCTTTCTATACTCAATGTGAAAGCGCCGCCGATTAGGATAGTAATCTCCTATTGAATACGTTTGTTGTTCAATTGTGTCATTCAATTTAAAACAATTCATATCCCACATTACAACACAGTTATAAACCCACACCTGACTTTTTTGTAAGCTAAAGGCGATACTTCCTTTTTTACTTTTGGGCGACATTATAAGTGAAGAAAGTATTGTAAGCATCCAAAAGTTCAACTTCGAGTTCTTGACGTATTCTGATTCTCTGTCACTCTCGGATATTGAAAAAGAGGTTGTGTGTGTTTAACTGTCCGTCGCATTAAGGAGCCAAAAAATCTGTAACTTTGGGGTGTTTGGATGCGTTAAAACGTGCGTGCGTGTGTGAGGACCATGTCTTGTCAACTTATTTTAGACTTAAAATTGTTTATTCAAATTTTGATAAGTATGTAAAATGGCATAGTAGAATATTTCCCATTGAAATTTCACCATATTAGTCATAAAGGACGCCTGAGACGTGTAAACTTTATTTTTAAACAAGCTAACCATTATACTCTTCGTCGATTTACTACACTTGCTATATAATTGTTGCACATTCTATAGGATACTCTTCGCAGTTTTTTGTAAGTGTCAAACATTTTTTTGTTTAATTACAAAAACATTTTTTTTTATTTCAAAAACGTATAACTTTTTTATTTATTGACCGATTTTGTCGAAAAACAATGGGGTTCTTCCTCTAGCTAACACTAACTTACTTTCCAAATTACAAGACTATCGGACTTTTCGTTCTTAAGTTATCGTGCTTACAAAAACGTGACGGACGAACAGACAGACGGACGGATAGACAGACGGACGGACGGACATTTTGAAAGTTCAAAATTCGATCACCAACACAGTGATATGATTTTTTTTTCTCTACGAGCAATATTTCCGGTTTTAGCAATGTGTGCCGATCGAATGCAATATACTCTTCGTTTTGTATTTGCGAAGAGTATAATAAACTGTTATATAATGTAATTGTCATCTCCTTCCGATTACACCAATCATGTACGAGTGGTGTACGGTGATGGTGGGATTGATTTGCGTCAGGTATAGGGGCTCCAACAGGGTTCAGACTCGTATGGAAAACCTGGAGAACCTGGAAAACTCAGGGAATTTAAAAATCATTAAAAAAACCTGGAAATATCAGGGAATTTTATAAATTTGTATAAAAAATCAGGGAATTCTGCGTCTCGATATGGAAAATCAGAGTTTTTAAGAATTTTCACTGATCCAATTCAATTCAAGAAATTATTTCATTTTTTTTTTCCTTCTTCAATTCTTTGGGACTTCCTGCCACATGTATGTTTTCTTTCTAAGCGGTGCTAGGGGAATCTACAAAATATATCACAATTAACCAGTATGTTACTGGTAAAAAACCTCTACGCCTGTGACGTTTACGTCAAAGGATCAGTTAAAGGTTGGTTTTTATAAATAAACAACACAAATAAGTATAAAAACTTGAAATTAAATATTTCGCCGACGTTTCGGAAATCTAATCTGTTTCCTTTTTCAAGGCTTTTTTTGAAAAATCTTTTTTGCTGTGTATGACAAATACACAGCTCTAAGAATGTTTGTTATATTCAATATCCATAGATACTTACTATTTACATAGAACTGTTGATATAGTTAACAGTTTTTTTAGTTTCTATACAATGTTAAGAGTAGGTATGCCTCGACAAGCTGCTAAAATTTGCAACAGGGGAGGTGAAAGGGAAACTCCAGTGGGCGGTCCTTTAAAAACGATAAAATGTTATTTTATGTATTTATAGTACTATGTAGTAGTAAATAGAAATGAATGACCGCGATTCCACTTACGTATAAGCTCGAAATTAGTTCATGATTGTATATAAATTCTACCTGCCAAAGCTCAAAGGTTATGCCGACACATATATCCTCTCATTCTAACCTAAATGCGTTTTTAACATATTATTCCTTCAATAAATACAGTATTAATAATTCAAACGGCTAGGTATTATGCTTCCCTAGAATTTTAATTTGTAATATGGAGTATACGAGTATATCTATATTTTTGCATAATGGAAAATATATTCAATAATTAGTAATCTGCATTAATTAATAATAATCGTCAATAAGGAAATAATAATATTAAATAAAAAGAATAAGAGTTGATGAGGTCCGATAAAAATTATAAACAAAAATTAGTGGTATGCAATATTGCAGCTACGGACACACGTTTCAGAGTTATTGCTCCTCATCAGCGTAGCATGGCATAAATAATATTGTTATATTGTTAAAAGCAAGACCAACAAATATAGGAAAGCACAGTATATTGTAGGTACTCTATTTTGTACCTTCGTACCTCATCTGCCATATATGAAGAGCAATAACTCCGAAATACGTGTCCGTAGCTGCAGTCTTGTTTGTTATTATAGTACTAATTCTTGTTTATAACTAAATGGAAAACTTAACATTTTAATGTTGTTTAGTTTTCGTATGTGTAAAGCTTTAGCTGTCACATCATTCAACAAATCAAAATTTAAACTCTTGGATCCTCAGGGGATTCCTCAGGACTTCTTGAATTTTTATTTTGTAGTCTCCCTCAAATAATGGTAGTTTACCAATAAACAAATATTAGCAACCATTGTTAAAATCAAAAATATACACCACGCAAGTTGTTTTATCCAATAAGTGTTATGCGTATAGTATTAGTTATTTATTGGTCTAATTTGTCTATACGCGATATTCTTAGAAACTGTTAAACAGAAAAAAAGTTTTAAATAAAAAAGGTGTCTCCATCTTTATTTCTTCTCAGCATAGACTTAAAGGGTTTTCCGTTCGTTAACTGATCCTTGCAAATACTCACATTTTATCGACATGGTTTTTGAAAAAAAATGTATTTTTTACAATTATTAAAATTTGACATTCATATTACCACAGTTCATTAATAAATATGTAGTGATGACATATTAAAATTGAGATCCATTAATGTTTTCGTTGTTTGAATTATGGCAAGTTAAACAAAAAATAATTTTAATTATTATTGTTATACATCCAATAGACGCCGAGAATAAGAGAAATGATTCGCAGAAAGTCAGTGATTAGTAATTATTTATAAGCATTAAACTATTCAACGGATCATTATGAAATTCAGTAGTTGTCTATCGAGAGGTAAACCACCATCGGCACTCGTTCTTCGAATTTTAGGCAGGCTGTCGGCAGCCATGGCAGTGGCGGTCATATAATTGAAAGCCCCGCAAGTGCGGACGCAGGCGCCGCAGGCAAGGCAGTCTCGGCAGTTCGTGTAATTTATACAAGTGGTTGACCTCTCAAGTACTGTTTTGATAGTATATAGTATAAAATAAGAACTTCTTTACAACCCTAACCTGAAATTTGCCAATGCCAATTGCCAAATGCCAATTTTTCGAAGTCAGTAACAAGTAAATATATCGAGAATAAATAAAGATTAAGGATAGAGGCAACCTTTTATTTGAAATTTTACTTTCTAGGAGTAGTAGTTCTCGATTTGACCAAGGAACTAGTGTTATATACTTAGCACATATCACATATTAGCACATATTATATAAAATAACTTGCCTGGTGTACACTTAGTTTTACGAATTATTATTCATATTTTCTTAAAAAATATATGGATGGGGAGAACTTACTAATTTGCTTTTATAGTAGACAACAGTTTAATGATAGATGTTTTAAACTAAACCCCGCATCAAAATATCATTTATAACTTTAGACATAGTAGGTTATTTCTCAAAAATATGGATATCTCTGGTTTTACTGGTTAGATTTTAAAAATCCAAAGCATCAATTATTTGCATCAATGAAATTTAATAGTGCATTTTTTTTAAATACGAATGTCAGAGCGATTCTAAAAATTTGCAAAATTTTGAAAGTAAAAAAGATGGCTAAAATTTGTATTCAAAAATGTTTTCTCTACAAATTTTGAAAGCAGAGATAAAAACCTGCAACTTGAGTCTTAGAACGTCTACATTGGTGCGCGATCTCAACAAGAAAATATTTTCAACATCGGTCCACATCACCTTCTGGACAATACTTTTAGCTCTGATTTGTTAAATTTTCACGAAAGTTACTTTTTTCTAGAAAATATTTTCGGGTTTAAAGGAGTAAGTTGGTTTCTCTGTTTCTTTTTACATTTTGGGCCTAGATTTCATTATTATGACAGATCGATAGATAACTTTACTGCCGACAGTTTTTATCCCAAACATTTCTTTCTATTTTTCCCAGAAATAAAAGTTATTATCAAAAAAATCCTGTTGCTTGGTCTAATGCAACAAACAAACTGATGCGTGTGACTTGATGAGAAAATGGGAAAATGTGCGCTTTACTTTTGTGTTTCTAACTCCTTTCATTGAAAATCGCATCGCCTCTTATAATTCTATATTCATGTGTTTACGACAAGAACACATCTTTAAAATTTAGTATCAATTGTATTGTCCAATAAATGTTTTCAAATATATCAGCATACCACCATTTTATAAAGAAGAATTGAAACACAATTACACATTATTGTTAGTGCATGGGTGGCTACATATAACTAGTTACTATATTGTTATAATCCCGTACTTGAAGTATAATCAAAGAGTAGAGTACCTGTTAAGTATAATAGTAAATTAATGGAATTTGGTATTTTATTGGGCGTCCCGTGTTATTAGAAATGATTTGGTTTAATTTCTTATTTCGTTCCCTCGTTATATTTTCTCATTCATAAAATAATTCTGGGTGAAGGGCGGAGCTTAAACAATAATAAATCCAGAGGGAGCTCGTATCAGTGTAACATTTGTTGCAAAATGTGCCTTTGCACGGTTCCGTGCTATACATGTTTTTGCAAAAAGTATTATGTTTTTTGGAAAAATAAAAATAGTACGATACACAGAAAACATGAATAAAGGTTTGTATCGAGTCCTTTTTCTCATATTTTGATTCTAAATATTTTTTTAAAAATCATAAAATCTCTGCTAATTAAAACAAATATTATTAATTAATACTATTTTTTTTCAAAATATTAAAAAGATACAAACCTAGATTGATATGTTTTCTTCTATTTTTCGCCTGTACAAATTTCGTAATTGCAATGGTCTAATTATAATTTGTCGCGGACGGGGCGGCGTTTGAGAGTAATTTATTTCTGATTTTTAGACGGCATACCCACTCTTAAGTTTGTGAAGTTCTGAAGTTGTACAGACATCTACGGAACAATTCGATACGCAATTATCCTGATTCAATAATATTATCGCGGATTCTTTAATTTTTCTTTTTTTACTATCTGCCTCTTTTGTTAAAATTTTTGCCGAGTCCCAGTTTATTCTATGTCCGTTTTCCCACGCGTGTTCGCAGATCTTAGACCTCTGAAAAAGAAAAAAAAAAAATAGAAAAATTAAAGAATCCGCGATAATATTATTGAATGAGGATAATTGCGTATCGAATTGTTCCGTAGATGTCTGTACAACTTGGCTGCCAATGTTAAAAGAAGAACTTCACAAACTTAACATTGTATAGAAACTAAAAAAACTGTTAACTATATCAACAGTTCTATGTAAATAGTAAGTATCTATGGATATTGAATATAACAAACATTCTTAGAGCTGTGTATTTGTCATACACAGCAAAAAAGATTTTTCAAAAAAAGCCTTGAAAAAGGAAACAGATTAGATTTCCGAAACGTCGGCGAAATATTTAATTTCAAGTTTTTATACTTATTTGTGTTGTTTATTTATAAAAACCAACCTTTAACTGATCCTTTGACGTAAACGTCACAGGCGTAGAGGTTTTTTACCAGTAACATACTGGTTAATTGTGATATATTTTGTAGATTCCCCTAGCACCGCTTAGAAAGAAAACATACATGTGGCAGGAAGTCCCAAAGAATTGAAGAAGGAAAAAAATAAAAATAAAAAAAAATTAAAATTAAGATAATACCACAAATAACATTTAGACAAATTATTTCATGTCAAATAAAAAATTACTTCCCTAAAAAACATATGGAAATTAAAATTTTTGGTTATGGAAAACCTGGAAAATTCAGGGAATTTTTTCCACTTCGCAAAGTCTGAACCCTGTCCAAAGTCAGTTTGAAAATAATAAAGCAAGACCGACAAAGGAATAAATACTTCATAACACGAGCGATGATCATGAGCATCGATCGACAATTTTTAGAAACACTTTTTAATTATTTTAAATATTGAATTTTTAAATTAAGAATAGAAATACTACACTTCCTATTTGACGATTACAGTTCCAGATACCAGAACTATATAATATACAATGTGTCTCAGGTTGAAAAGAACTTTACGTAGAAAGAAACATATCAGTTTTAGATTAAAATGTTATTGAGCTATTTTTAGTAAGACTTACAAAACTAATGTATGTAGTAGTCGAACGCTACCGAATTCGAATATCCCTAGAACAGTCCTTACTAAAATTGGGTTATATGCATCATACAGAGCGATTGTTAGCTAGAGGCGTACAAATTATCATTATCATATGTACATTATAATTTTAAATCCAATTGTAACAAAATTTTGGATTAAGCACACAAAAGTGTAAATACATCAAAACTATATTGTACAGTATGTTTCTCAGGTTCGAACGCAATTTACGTGGTTTAAAAGATATGTCAATTTAACTTTAAAAATGTATTTTTAGAGAGACTTATAAAACTGAGCTGTGGTGAGGCACGCCGAGCGAGCCGTCCCTTAGATAGGTGACCGCATCTCATTTCGCCGTCCTGGTTAAGGGGTAGAGTAGTTAGCTAAACTTCACAAAGACGTTAAAATAAATAAGGTGTTAAAGAAAACGAATGGAAGTTGCACTCGGGCTTTGCCGAATATAAATATTCACTAAACACGATCATTTCTATTAGACGTAAAATTCTCTTTTCAATTTTATGACGTATGCAAGATATGATGGCAGAATTCTTTATTGAAGTCAGGTCATATCCGTTAAATAGGATGATTGCCAGCGGGGTGTAAAAAGTCATGTATAAAACATGACTATTTACACGCCGCCGCTGGCTAATTGCACACTGGTGTCTCTTTAATTCTAAGAAACTTTACGTAGATAAGGCATACCGGGCTTACTTTAAAATGGTGTCGGAAGGTATTTTTAATAACGAAACAAGTAAAAATTGCAGTAGGACTTTGTCGACTGCAAATATTTAGTTGAGCAATAAAAAATATTGACTGTATACTTAATCTCGGTGGCAAAATGTCCTAGCGCCCTCTTACAATTATCTCCAAATGTTTTTTATTTTTCTCCTACCCTTAAATTGAGAGTGTTATGCATTGAAAAATATCAATTTTGTTTTTTAAAAGTGAATTATTTACTATTTGTTTGCTTATAGTAAAGAAACATATTCTTTATAGGATTTTGCAAGCAGCGGAAAAAAAAACTATGAGAACTAAAAGAAAAGCTATATGTAAAAAATATTAATGAAATCTTTGCATTCTTTCGATAACCTGACTTCTGGTTATGCTAACAAATAAAAAATCCTAAAATAAATTTGTCCAATTTATTTAAAGATGAATCTGAATCTGAATCTTCATACCGTAGAGGGTCATGTAGATACTAGTTTAATCTGCTTAGCAGTAGGGGACTATGTCGAATGCTAGTGTTGTAATGAGAATGTCAAATAAGAAATGGGACAAATTTATTTTGGGATTTTTGATTTGTTAACAGAAGTCAGGTTATCGAAAGAATGCAAAGATTTCATTAATATTTTTTACATATAGTTTTTCTTTGAGTTCTCATAGATAATATTTTTCCGCTGTTTGCAAAATCCTATAAAGAATATGTTTTATTACTATAAGCAAACAAATAATAAATAATTCACTTTTAAACATGCATAGTATATAGGCTCTAAAACTAGTTAACTGATGGATAGGTGAAGATCTGTTGTTTTTTATCAGTCAATGTCAAATACAGGGTGTAATCAGTTTCATCTCATTAAAAAAAAACTGGTAATGGGGACCGACTAGACAAACAAAAAACCTTTATGACTTCCCTCTAGGGGCACTTTGAAAAACTGACCTGGGTTAACATATTAAATATATTTTTTTTAATATTAATGTAGAAAATAATTGAGAACCACTGCCTTTCTTGGTCAAAGGACTTGTAGTTTCCAATTATACAACTTTTAAATTGTCATAAAAAAGTGCAGTCCTCGGCGTCCCACGCGGTGTCAAAGCAAAGGCTTTGTTTGGATCATCGACCGCCTTTGATGGACCGCCTCAACCGAAGGCAATTATAAAGAGGTAAATAATTCGTTATCTTTTCCTGCACAACTGCAAGCAAATAATGGCCATAGAAGTTTAAACAGAGCATTTCTTTACATGTGTGTCTTTTAATTTGGAACAAAATATTGGATTAATGTTTATAATTTAGAATATTTAAATGTGATTTATTAACGTTTGTAACATAAATGAGTGAGTGTCCTGGGTTAAAAGCTTACCTAAGTAAATCATTCGAAATGTCTGCATCTGCATCAATACACAGTTCAGCACGTCGAATTAAGGACATACGTACTCCGTTCAACACTAAACAATAAACTAGCAACTAACGTTGTCAATAAAGAAAAATAAAAGAAAAACTTGAATCAAAATCCAAAACGAAATACAAAAAGGACGAACAAGTAAGTTGTGTCTGTACGTAATCAAGGATTTAACGACTTGAACGGTAAAGTCAGTAAAATAAATCTTAACTATAAATAACGAAGTAGTAACTAAAATATTGCACAAGGGAGAGTCAGAGTATAAGGCAAAGACACGCGCGATGATCTAAATCTACCTTAATATTCCAGCAGTTCTCAAAAGATTTTATTGAAAATTAGCGAAATTTTTGTTTATTTTTTTCTCCAAAACTATAAGCTTTAGACACCATGTTATATAAGGTTTTTTTGTTTGACTTTGAGTATAAATATTTCATACTTATTCATGGATATTGCCTTGGTTTTGCATGAAACATCGTTATGAGTGGCTTTGTGCCTTTCTGATGAGCTCAGAATAAGGGCGAAAAACGTTTTAAAGGCTAAGCGTTTCCAAGAAACTGAAAGAAATTTTATGAAAATGTAATCCATTAGAATGATTTTTTTTTTAAGGCCAGGTAGGTAAATAAATTTCATTTTAGGTCTTTGTTCTCATTTTTAACTGAATCTTCATATCGTACGGGGTCATGTAGATACTAGTTTAATCTGCTTAGCCATAGGGGACTATGTTGGATGCTAGTGTTATAATGAGAATGTCAGATAAGAAATTGGACAAATTCATATTAGGATTTTTGATTTGTTAGCATAACCAGAAGTGAGATTATCGAAAGAATGCAAAGATTTCATTAATATTTTTTACATATAGTTTTTCTTTTAGTTCTCATAGATAGTTTTTTTCCGCTGTTTGCAAAATCCTATAAAGAATATGTTTCATCAATTTTCTCTCTTAAAAATGGCTCTAACGATATTTCTCAAATCTTGTATATTAATAATACAGTAGAAATTTAACATGTCTGTATCAATTTTTCTCTTATTATACTCTTCCCAAATACAAAATGCAATATAGCATTTGATCGGCACATTTCTAAAACCGGTAATAACGCTCGTAAAGAAAAAAATTTCATATCCACTACGGTGATAGAATTCTGAACAACTTTCAACATGCCCGCCTGTCTGGCTGTCTGTCAGTCCACGGCTGTTCGTCTGTCAATCACATTTTTTTATAAGCACGATAACTTGTCGATTGTCTTGAAATTTGGACAGTAAATTGGTATTAGCTAGAGGAACAAAAGATTGAACAAAATCGATCAGTACAAAACAAATTATTTGCAACTTAAATCTAAAATAAATGTTCTTTTAGCTTTTAAGTTCATTAATTAATAGAAATCTTCTGAAATGTTATTTCCTATTGTTGTCTAATGATTTATTTGACTAATATAAGAGATTTAATAATATATCTGCGGAAATATAAATTCTTAATTCAACGGTTATATTATGTAAATCAAAACTGTTTAAGCAGTATTATTTTTTGTTGATTTTTTCCAATTTTTCTCTTCCTAATAATATTTTACCATCCTATAGATCAGCCGCATTTTATTTATAGACGCGCTGTTTGCTTTTTTTATCAATTATTTTACGTAAGTATAATTTTTCTTTTTCATATTTCATAAGTTATTTGTTATTTAATTTGCATTCTGCAAACAAGAGTTAACATTTATATTTATTTCTTACATGTTCAACCTGGCTTCTCCCCGCCCAACCCTTCAACTGTCATGGTGCAAAGTGCCATGGATGTCTGGCTGGCTCCGGAGCGATTGCCTGGGAAAGACAAATTGTTGTATTATTTAGAAGAAACTTGTTTTGCTTGCTTGCTTTCTTCAGACTTATAATGGAAGGGTGGCGGGTTCAAGCCACCAGTAGGTTAAATATTAGATTTTTACTTCTTGTTATATTAACGAGTATTTCACCAATTTAGATTGGAATTGTACAATTGAAAATGGGAGAACTAAAACTTATTTACAAAAAAATGCGAAGAGTATCCTATGGAATGTGCAACAATTATAAGAACACTGCCATAAATCGGCGAAGAGTATAATATTTACTCTAGTTTTCATTGTAAATTATACAGTAACTGACTGACTAATGCATAAAATGTTTTGTATAAAAATGATGAAATGCTGTTCTATGTTGTCTGAAAACCTACAATTTCATACTAGTTCACCTTATATTTGTCTATCAGTTTTACCAGAACTCGATTTATTATAATTTGAAAGCTGCAGCCATAATTTAAGGCTTCAAAGCAAACATTTTGTAGGCTTCCTCCTTTTATAATTTGAATTGGAATCGTGCTGATGAAACTAATAATTGTCCACCTAAACGTTTAACAATGCCAATAATAATACCACAGGGTTTTTATACTGAATGCTGTTTTACACCTCTATGAGAATCCCATGTAATTATGTGTTATCCCATTTGCATATATAGTTGAATACATTATTTATTTTATTGCAGCAAATTGTTCACCGACTTATACGTTGCCGCAAAAGTGACTTCATAAATATTAATCTAAAAGCGTTGCAATACTTACAACAGGTAACGTAATCTAACAAAAATATTTCCCTCATTAAAACTTAAATTGCGGCGTTTGTAATGAGAATCAAATCAAGCCGAGCCTAGCCAAGAAAATCATGTTGAAAAAATTTCGTACAAATTTATTGCTCCACAAATCTTGTGTTAACAGCCTCTTAACTGGCAGAATAAAATCCCCATGGATATAGGAAAAGGCCTAATCCTCTTCACCGGGTGCGTCTGATATTGAGGTCATCTCGCATATTTTTTAAATCGATAAAAGGTAATAAGGAAAGAATTACCGACCGACGCGACGGTGAAAGTTTATTTCATAATTTTTAATGGCCCGTTTTTTAAAATATCATCATTTCTAGTGGCCCAATTTTGAGTAAATCTGCAGATTTGTGCTATTATGGAAGCTCTGTTCGATCCGTAGATTTTAATTTTTGACATTAAATTCAGTACCATCTTCTCTATAATTAGTCAAATTGGAAACCTTAAGATTGTTTTTTTATAGTCTTGTTTCGGGGACAGACAAAAACATATCAAAAGTGTGATTACCCCAGAGGTTGGCAACTACCCTTAATTTTGCATTTTAATACTTTGACTGCAGCACCAAATTCAGTGAAAGGGTCCGCTGGCGCCACGTGATTTTTCTAACAGAAAAGTATTGGAAATACATCAACAACACTTTTTTAAGCCCCCCGTATACTGCGACTAAAATTGTGCATGCATGCAAGATTGTCATGTATGGTGAAAAAGCAATAATTTTACTCTGCAATTTTAATTACGTACTTAACCATATTTTTACCTCTACGATTGAAAAATATGTAGTTAAAAAAAAGTGTACACATTGGTAACCAAGGAATAATGTGATAAGAAATAAAATTTAAAAAAATAATTATTATACTAGGAAACTTGGCGAATGGTCTTTGTAACCGTAGTCAACAAACCTGAAACACACACACACACACCTCTACGATTTACAAGTTCGCGCAAGTCGGTCTGTGTATGCGTTTTGCAATGTTAACTTTGCCCGTGCATTTCGTTAAAGAGTGCCCGTTTGAGAACTCTTATTAAAAATGGATACAAGAACTTGGAATAAAGAATTTATTGAATTATATAAGAGCCACTCATGTTTATGGAAAGTTAATCCATGTGATTAATCCAACAAAATAATAAAAAATAAAGCTTATGATGAACTAAAAAAAAATACGTGAAGTTGATCCCACAGTGACAACGGCAACAATTAAAAAAGAAAATTGATTCTATGAAAGGGTCATTTCGAAAAGAATTAAAAAAAGTTAACGCATCTAAAAAATCTGGTGCAGATGAAATATATACCTGTGGTATTTTGAATATTTTTTGTTTTAGGCGAATCATGAAACACCTATACAGAGTCAGTGCAATGTAGGTGTTGATCAGGAACATTCAGAAGGAGATTCACAAGAGGCAAGTCAACCAATAATATTGCATAGATAAATATTTTAAATACCTATATTTTTTATTTAATCTGAAACAAAAGTTAGTAGGACTTATTTCTTATTAATTCTTATTCAAAATATATTCATTTATTTTAAATAAACTTTTCTTGCCATGATACTGAATCCTCATTGTTAAAATAATGCATATAAGTATTGCGGATATTTTTAGCGACTGATGACTGTAGTTTATATCTGCATTTTAGTTTTAAAAAGGTATTTTCTCCAGGTCTTACTCCAACTTGTGTTTCTCCACCATCTAAGTCTTCTCGATCTAAATCTGAGGAAGATATATAAGTTCCTAAACATTTTCTTCGCAAAAAATTATGAAGCACACAGCAAGCCATCACGATTTTTTCAGTGTTTTCCAGTTGTAAACTTATTGCAGTACGGAATATCCTAAAGCGTACTGCCAAGCTTACGAGCCCTGCTCAGTCTGTAGTTAAAAATTCTGCGTTCGGAATTTTATGCCCTCTGACTGAAAGGTTTCAAAAAATCTGCCCTCAATGCAAATGCTTCATCTCCTATAAATACAAATGGAAGCTCTGAGGAGCTTTTTTCGCTTTTGGAAGGTGGAGGCAATTTTAAACTATCAGTTCTTAATTTTTTATAAAATTGTTGTCTTTTTAAAGGCCAATCTTTAGAGCATTTAGAACGTTTTTTTTTATTCTTCGTTTTGCCACTAAAGCCGCTGTCACTGCCAATAAATGTTTTCGGTCCATGCTTCAGCACAATTTAAACCGACCAGACAGACATGTAGTGTATGTACAATTCGTTCTACAATCTTGCACGCACAATTTTAGTCGCGTGATTAAAATTGCCAGGTAACATCGCAGTATATGGGGGGCTTTATGTACTATTTTATAATTTCGTTGTTATTAAGAACTTGAGGCCAGTGTACAAAAAATATACAGGTGGCGTAGAAGTGAAAGAATAGTTATTTATTGTATAAGTGTGTTAGATAGCGTTTTATCCACGCAAGAAAGTTTAAACTCGAGAACGAAGTTCGAGAGTTTAATTTTCTTAAGTAGATAAAACACGAATGCTATACAACCTTTTATCCACAATCACGGTCATTTAGAATCAGATTTCATTAAAAAATGATTTGACATTTCGCTCTGTCAGCAGTTGTAACGTCAAAAATTATTGAAATTAATTTAAAAAAACTTTGAAGGTGTTGAATGGTTGCTATTTAGTTTTGATTGTTTATCGAATCCATTTGTAAAAATTTGTTGGTGAAAAATGCAAGAAAGCGATTTTGTTCCTGAGAGAATCCTTCCGGAAGTTGAAGAAGTAACTCTCCAGTTATTGCTTGCGAAGTCCAGGGAACATTATGAAAAAGTATTTTCCGAATTTCATGATTGGAAAGAAAAACAGGGGGCAATGACAATAAATGAGTAATTTCTGCCATCGTATTTCTTGAAATTGAAGAAGTATGCAATTTCATCCAAGTGGTCGAAGTATTCGATGTTGAAGGCCGCTATAAAGATCCATAAAAAGAGAGACATTGGAAAATATAGTAAGCTCACTGCCTATCAGAAAAGTGAGTCGAGAGGGTACAAAGCGAAGAAAGCTGCGGTATTGGAGAGAGCACACGTGGACGAATTTTTGACAAGGGCTTGCGATAAAGAATATTTGATGATTAAGGTAATATCTCTTAACCTTTTAGACATTGTAGATAAAAAAATTTGAAATATTTTAGGTTGCACTAATAATGGGGGTGTCTGGTGCCTGTCGTTGCTGTGAATTGACGAATTTGAAAATCAATGATGTAGAAGACATGGGCGCATATCTGCTTGTTTCGATACCAGATACCAAGACGGCGTCTCACGAAAATTCACAATTATGGAAGAAGGATTCTCTATCAATACTGTGGAGACGTGTCCTTACGTCCGACAGATTCTTTTTACGGTACACTAATCAAAAATGTACTTCACAACCTGTTGGCATCAACACTTTGTCGAAGGTTCCTTCAAGAGTTGCTTATTTTTGAATCTGTCAAACGCAGAAGCTTATAGCGGCCATTACATGAGGCGCACTTCAACAACTTTACTGGCTAATAAAGTTGCTGACCTCACAACAATTAAACGGCATGGTGGGTGGAAAAGATCCACTATAGCAGATAGTTATATCGAGGATTCTATATCCAATTAGTTTGATATCGCAAGGAAAATTCAAGGTACTCCTGGTACTAGTCGTTCCTTACAAGAGGAGACATCCATTGTTTCTACAGATTTATCAAAAACTTCGACAAGCACTATGCGTTTTGAAACCTATGACAACTACAAGTTTGTTATTAATGGAAACGAAGTGAAATATGATAAAACAAATAAGGAAATGTCTATTAATATAAATGTTAATGTTAATATTAATAAAAATTAAATAAAATGTAATTGATTTAAGATTGTATGTTTCATTATTCCACTAGTGGAATAAAGTAATTTCATTATTCCACTAGTGGATAAAGTGGTATTTTATATACTTCATAAGTGTGGATAAAACTTCAGTTATAATGTGATTGTAGTTAAATATTTTACGCCACAAGTATACACAGTTAGACGGACTTCTTGTGTGTAGCCGCATTGTGAGTTTATGAATAATCGTCAAATTATCACTAACTACCAAGTATACATTGAAAAGTTTCCTTCTGCCTACACTGCTTTTTGACTTACACAGTGTTTTGCCTAAAATTAATCATTAGGCACTAATGTATTTGTTGTGTTTATTATAAAGATGAAGGATGTTTTATTTCGAATAATGTATTTATATGTGGGTATATATAAAGTTGCCTATGTCAAAACTACCAACTGTCCATTTCACAAACATAAAACAGTAAATAATAAATTTAATATAAAAAATATTTAACTTTTAGATACAATGACAGTCAAAGTGTTAAGTACCAAGATCTGGTTTCTAATCGATATTCTTATATCTTTTTCACGCTACGTGAGAAATGGTGGTATGCAAAATTCTCTATAAAATAGGTCCTATACATATTGGGGGTGTCCATAAAATACGTCACTCAGAATTTCACCTTTTTGGACGCGTCCCTCCCCCTTCGTCACTCTGTCACACTTTCAGGGACCCCCTAACAAATATTACTTCACAAAAGCTAGCATACAAATGAATAATTTAAAATATTTCTTATGACCACATAAGTAAATAATAAGTGTATACAATCTGAAACATTAATTTTTTACTATCCGTATGTTTATTTACAGACATGGCCGTCGAGAGAAAATCGATGCCCTGTGGTGGTAACATACAACTCCCAGCAATTTTCAATATAAAATTTAAAAAAATCGATCAGCGGGGGGGGGGGGAAGACGACATTCCCTAAGATTAAATATTTATCTCGATCGAAATTCTTGAACACGCTAATCATTTAAAAGTAGCGTGTAGCGATATTTTTGTTTAGACCAATGCACAGTGGACAAAATGCTCCAAAACGTTGATAAGCATTAGGGACTATTGCCTAATTAATACTTTTTTTTTATTTATTGATCGATTTTGTTTGAAAATAATGGGGTTCTTCCTCTAACTAACACTCAGTTATCATGCTTACAAGAAACGTGGTGGGCAGACGGACATTTTGAAACATGTTCAGAATTCGATCACCAACACAGTGATATGAAATTTCTTTTCCCTATGAGCGATATTACCGGTTTTAGAAATGTTTGGATTTGCGAAGAGATAATAATTCAAACAGGTCGAAAACCAATTTTCCAGTATGATGCTGTGATCCCGCTGTCGCATGTCGGTGAAGGTACAAGCAAAGGAAATTAAATTTCCGACTCTTTGTATTATTAATTGAGAAAATGCAATGAAGTAATTAACTGTTCACATCACAAATTAAATTTAATCAAAACGTATGTGTGGCAAAGCGGCGTGTTTTATAAATTCTATGACCAGTGCCCGGTGCGATCAGACTTCACATATATTCATATTTCGGTAACGATAAGACCTTGAAATTTAATCAAACCACACCGACTATTAAAGAAAATAAACCAAATATTGACTGTATTATTACACCTAAACGTAATCAATATCAAATCATATACAGAGTAAGACAGAGTTACTAGAAATATTTTGGCTCGAAATCTGAAAATATATGAAAAAGTTTAAGTGATTTAAGTCGGGACTTCGCGGTGGCCAAGAAAATTCATTTGCACGACCGATTTAACGATGTGGAAAATGTATATTCAAATGACGGCGTACTGTTTGAATAAAATGCGGTGTTGCTTCATCCTACATAAACCGCCAAATGTTATGTCTTACATGGACGTTTACAACCACTAAAGGCATGTCTAATTCTTGCTCAAGCAAATTTAAGTAGAAGGGACCGTTAATATTAAGTGGTAGTTCAAATTGACCCTCGAAAGAGTCACCAATTAATTTTAAATTCAGGTATCTTTCTTTCCCGGCATGCGGCATGGAAGTACTGGGAATCCCTCCAATGATTGTTCCTTCAATTGAAAACACCACGCCTAGTGAAGGTAGCTTCATCCACAAATAAAATGTTTTCTAGGAAAGGTCCGTGTATAATGTTTATTATGTAATTACGGTGCATGTTGGAACGGCAGATCATCTGGGAAAAATTTTTATAGTATTCTGGAAATAAACGACGAATACTAATTTCAGAATTTTCAGTAATATAATATTCCTTCTTCGCCAAAAGATACAATTTTTTGACGATGAAAGGAACCTGTGTCACTTAAGTAGTTATAAATATTTTTAAATGGTTTGTTGTTAAGAGTAGATTTGCATAAAGATCTATTTAGATTTGTATCCAAATCCAATACATCCATAGACAGATAAATATATTATCATGAGCGCCACACTATCCAGATTTGATTCCCATCAAATATCTGTATATCGAGAATCTGTGCGATTAACTCTAGCAAATTCTGCAAATGGATCTTTGAACTAAAGCTTAATTCGTAACTCAAAAGAAGCGAGCATGGTTAAGTATTTTAATCCTAAATAATATGCAAAATATGCCGATGGATAATATCAGCCAACTTTTTTTGTTATAAAAACTAACAGTTTGTATTTTTGAAAATAACTTATTTCAAAAGTTTATCCTGCGCCTTTACTACTTTTTACCGTATATGAAATTTGAAGAAAACTGGTCGGGACTCATCACAATTTCGAAGAAATATAGTGGTTTTTAGAAGACTCAGAAGGGAACGGAACGAATGTTAACATGTACTCAAGCAAACCAAGTTTTCATGCAAGTGTATTTCAAGCAGAAGCTATCCTACTGTGTGCAAGAGGTTTCATTGACATTTATCTATGCAGCAAAAACTGAGGGCTGTTGCATCAAAAATATTGACCTTTAAACTGGTACTGAACTGTTTGAATATTCAGAATATTTTGATTGAGTTATATGAACATAACTCAGTCGAACTTATATAGACAATCAGGCACACTGGCATATGAATAAGCAAACCGTATGTAGCAAGGAGCAAAAAATATTCCTGATCTTGAGTCCGTTTGTCAAGAAATCTCATACAATAATAATAATAAACTTTATTATCCATGGACCACACTACAACATATGGTATCGGACTCGTCAAACGATTACTACAGAGAAAAAATACATAAAATATATAATAACAACAAATACAGATGCAAAAGCACTAAATTAAAGGTACACAAATATAAACGAAAACAATTGCAGACAGTCAGGCCAGTTTCTGCGATTACATTGCTAAACATATATAATAATCATATCTCAAACTGCGTTTTAAAATATCCTCTTATGTTATTATATTCATTATTTAAAAGTAATTTTCTAACTTCCCTATTAAATGATGCTATACTATTTAATTATTTTATTGCTTGCGGCAGCTTGTGGTACAGTTTGATACCCACATATCGTGGACTTTTTTCGAAAACGGATAGTGTATGTACTGGTATTGATAAGTAATTTTTCCTTCTAGTGTCATAGACATGGTTACAATTATTACATAAAAACTCTTGTAAATTCTGTTTAAAAAATATGACAATTTCATAAATAAATATTCTAGGTATTGTTAGAATATTCAGTTCCTTGAAAACATGTCTGCAAGATATTGTCTTATTTATCCCTTTTATATTTCTTACTGCCATTTTTTGGATTTTAAATATTCTTTCTAAGAAATGAGTAGAGCCCCAGAATACGATGCCGTATTTCACCCGGGAGTAAAATTGAACACAATAATAGCAAAGGACAGCAGGTCTGCTAGTAAGTTTTCTTAATCTAAGTAAGGCAAAACATGTTGAAGAGAGCTTTTTGCACAAAATGTCAATACGCACTTCCCAGTTTAGGGCATTGTCAATATAAATACCTAAAAATCGTGTGTGCTGAACTTGTTCAAGCGATTTACCATTAACTTTTATTAAACTTATGTTATAGTTTGATAATCTAGGTGTAAAATGGATGAATACAGTCTTTGATGCATTTAAAAGTAATTTGTTTTCAAAAAACCAGGATGTAAAGCTATTAATTTTGTTTTGCGCAACATCATTTAGACTAGTCATGTTCAGACTAGTACTCAAATATGAATTGCCATCTGCAAACATGATCAAATTACCGTTATCAACAGTTTCTGGCAAATCGTTAATAAATAATAAAACGAGCAGCGGTCCAAGAACGGAACCCTGTGGGACGCCACAGGATACATTTAGTATGTCTGATTTTATGTTATTTAGCTCAACAATTTGATTTCGGCCTGAAAGATACAACTGCAGCCAGCTGCTAATTTTTCCTCTAAATCCACATCTGCATAGTTTTTTAATAAGCAAGTCATGATCCACCAGATCAAATGCCTTGCTTAAGTCCATGAAAATTCCAAAACATTTATTATTTTTATTTATGGCATCGTGTAGTTTATCGAGAAATTGCATAACAGCTAACTGCGTGGACCTTTCCGCTCGAAATCCATGCTGAGCATCAGACATTATGTGAAACTTATTAATAAAGTTTAACATTCGAGAATACACTTCTCTTTCATTATTTCTGATATTGTTGACAGTAAAGAAACTGGACGATAATTATCAATTATCAGAGCTAAGCGGCTGGATCATGAAAAGGTATGGCGCCACTTAAGCCATCCCCCCATCACTTTGTCATTAACCAATTAGAGACCAGCAAATCACCCACCACGGACCTAGTAAAGGCTAGGTCAGCACTTTTATGTATTTTATTGATCCAGCTTTTCTAGGTTTGTACTGTTACTGCTCTTAGCAGGTTTGTACCTTTACTGGTACAACTGGTCTTCTGATTGAATGAGAACGTGGCTTAACGGTACGGTGGTGGAGAGTGGCACAATTGGCGCTAAACCTACTGCCAACGACACAGTCCAACAACTGTTGGACTCAAGTTTTCTGAATGAAACAGCTGAGGCTTCCGGTAAAATGTCCTTCAATCGTCTTCATCGTAAAGGGGCTACTTGGCTCAATACAGGATGACTAGTAGTTCTAATAATAACACCTACATACAGAGAAACGATTTGGCGGATACGTGGATTGCAAGTCGAAACTGTCGCTCGTAATATATTCAGTTGCACATCAAGGTATTTGTATCTTGAAAGGCAGTTCTTACAACAGGAGAAGCTACAGGACCTACCTTGGAAGCGAGCTTTATACTTCATGGAGAGCACCAACCAGTCTGTAACAGGGGATCTCGCATGTCTCAAATGTACAATGGGCCGACAGGCGTCAGATCTACTCGAGTATCTAATAATAATATCTCCATTTAAGTACAATGAAACAAAATGCCTCAACAAATTCTTGATGTAACGTTATTTATTCAAGCGAGTATAATAATTATTATCGAGTGCATTAACTTCGTGTTATGAAAGTCTCTCCGAAATTAACGCTAGTTTTCTTATTTGGATTTATGTGGGGATAATTGGCCGAAGGCTTTAATTATGCAGATGCACTAATGCAGGTATTTTGGATTATAAAACATGTTTTATACCTACGCTGAACGTTCCTTATCGATGATTCGGGTGGGATTACACGAACTTAATGACGGTATTTTAACACAAAGCGCTTTTAGCACCGTGTTCGCTATTCACAAATTGATGGCTTGCCTTATCTTGAATTCTGCTTAGGAATGAGTTATGAGTTATTTTTTTACCGTAAGGCTCGATATGTTATCAGTTTTTGTATATAGTTTATTTCTTAACATGGGTAAATGAAAAAAATATCTTGATTTTTCTTAAAAACTCGAGACTTAAAGAATAAGTGAGTTAGGGATAGTATTGTATGTAGAAGTAGGTCTCGTTGCAGAATTTCCTACAGGATATTCCTAGATTGGGCCGTATTACTACTTAGAGGTGTCAGCTAGGGTGTAAGTTATAAGTTGACTGAAGTTGGATCCTGTGTATCTGGACTGGCCGGTAGTCATCAGCGGTGAGATTTGTTGTTTTATATTTGCCTAAGAGGTAGCAGAGCCCTAGCGACTAAAACTGTGGTCCTTCACCAAGGATTTTGGAAACTCACACTTTCCGAACAAAACCAGTAAATCGTCGATATCACTAAGGCTTGTATATCGCAAAGGTGCACATTACGACTATTGAAGAGTTCTGTCCCTTTTTAGCTACAGGTTGCATGCCAGATAAAATCTAATAACATTTCCCTCTTTTTGGAATCGATAACCTTTTCGTTTCCTCTCTTCTATAAACTGTAGACAATTTTCTTTTAGTACGTTTAAGGTTGATGTATTAATACCACCGTGGTAATTAGTTGATCTGGCAAAGTAGAGCTTATATCTTTCTCAACATGCCACGGTCATCATTGGATTACAGGGAAGAAAATATGCACATACGTACAACATCACTGTCTCAATAATATTATTTTAATTTTAGAATATCCCGTTCAGTAAAAGCGAAAACAATTAAAACAAAAACACTTTGCAAAAATAACATTTACATCAAACTTTAAAAGATTCACAGACACGTGTTTCGATATTGACATCTTGTTAGTGTGGGTACTTCCAAAGCTTAGAATAAACTGACAAATTATTTCTCAGGCATATACCTCTGCAATAATTATTCATGATTTACTTCAACAGATTAATAAAAATTATATTTTGGAAAATTACCAATACGGGTATAGAGAAAAAAAATAAAAATGTATTATAATTTCGGAATGATGTAATTGGTTGGCATTTGTCACTTACTTGCATCGTCAGAAGTACAAATTATCAGTATGTGTAATGAATACGTGTTCTTTAGTTAGGACCATTTAGGACTCACAGAATGGCCAGCGTACGGTAGGCATTGCTGCCACTTCCGGATATCCAATCTGGATATTTTTATATACCTTTGGACCGGCTACGTACGCTGGGTTGGACACGGGACATGCCTGTTGCCAGCAACGAGAGCTACATGCCCTATGGTGTTGGAATATGGGATGGGAAGTGTAGGTGTTTGTTAGATGCTTCTTTTATGTGTCCATCTATCATTATCTCTAGCAGTATGCACATCTTTGATATTTCTTTATTGTATTCCTTCTTTTGGTTTCTTCGTTCTGTAGCAGGGAGATATTTCAGGTGTCATTATTTGCTGTTTTGTCGTGTCCTTTAGCGATCTTTCATTTTCATTTCACCATGTATGAGGTAAGACTTTTTCCATGATGTTGTTATTCTCATGTCCTTGGTGTATGTTGTTGTTTTCCTGCGGCCTTCGTCTTTAGTTGTTCGTATTTATTGTAAGAATAAAATATAATTAAATGCCAATGCAAATTCCCTACAATGTAAAAGTGTAGCTTAGACTTGTATGTACGTATGATCGTTTGATTCAGGGTTTCTGCGGTATTTTTAATAGTACATAATTATACAGGAATATTAGAAATATGATTGTACCGATTTAACCTTATCCACCTACATCTTGAGATTTCCTAGAATCGGGTACAATTTAAGCTGACTTGTGTCATGGCCCCCAAAACGTCTGAACTAAGATTTTATTTGATTCATAGGAAATGCCAGTAGTTCTCAAACAGTTCTCCCTTCTAACAGCAATGATGTCGCTAAATAATTATAAAAAAATAGGAAAGATGTTATCATAAAATGTTATTATTATTAATTTAGTAACTTCGTCATTTTAGTGGGATTCTGATTATACAGTGTCCGCCATAAAGTTGGCTACATACAGGAAAGAATTGTGTTATTGACATTTCTAAAAAAGTCTTTTGGGGGTTCTTTTATGCATGTCCGACAATAAAAAATGACATTTTGACACATGTCATGTGATCACCGATTTGACAGGACTGTAAAAAATAGTTGACGGTGGTACCGAAAAAATGGGTCAAATTGTTAAGATATTGAAAATTTTTATTAAGAAAAGGTGCATAGAATACAACAAGGACCCCATATATGAGGAAAATAAAAAACTGCAAATTTTACCCCTACCATTAATTACTATATGAAAAATCATAAATTCTTGTGTCTATTTCACAAATATTTGATTAGTTTCGACAAAGACTTTATGTATTTTAGTTGAATAAAGGTATTTGCATGTAAAAAAAAAGAAACGAACCCCCAAGATAGTATATTTTAGAAATCTCAATAATACAAATTTTTCCCATATGTAGCCAACTTTATGGCGAACACTGTAGGTATACAGGCTCGGGCACAAATGAAACTGATAACAAAAAATGAATTGCCCAATTCAGTCAATAACAATGAGTTATCAGAAAAAGAAATCAAAGACTAATATTGTTACAGTTCCACGGGAAGGTATGGCCATTTCTTGCCAGGAAAGAATAGGATCGTAGTATTAGTAGGGGAAATGATGTTAGTAAAAATAAAATATTTCATATAATAAAAAAAAATCTGAAATCTTTATGAGAATAACGAAAATAAATAATTTTTGGTTTAGCGGTAATAAATAAATATTCTGGTTGACAAAATATATATTAAAAAAATTTATCATTTTAATACAAATAAATTAAAATAATTCTGAAAGAACAATGTATTGGCACTTTTCATAAACACTTAAACACTTGAACAATTTACGACACGTTTTCGTAAACAATACAACACTACACTTGAACAATTTATCTACTCGACGCACGTTTCATCATTCTTGTATTAATATATAACGTAAGAAATCCGATTTTATTAGAGATATACACGCGCTAGTAGTAATAAAAGACAATTTTTTTGGGGAAAATAAAGTTTTAACAAAACTTGCGGCGCGGTTTAATAAAATGAAAATTTTAGAAAGAAAATTATTAACTTTTAATAGAGCTTAATAAAATTTAAAAAAAACAGAAATGATAATCGAACTCGCAACCACCCCATTTTTACATCTATTGCTGCTCGAGTATCTTACCGATTGTGCTACGGGGTCCTATGTTCATTATATTCTAAAACCTGTAATATGTACATTACAAGAAAATTATAAGACTTAGTGGTTTGACATTGTTCGTTTGACGGATGAATATCCACTATTTACCGCTAAAAATAACTTAAATATTTCATATAAAGACGTTTTTCATATTTGAAGTGGTGTTAGTTCACGAGAATAAACAATATTCGTCGTCAAATCACACGGTTTGAGAATCGCTGAGCTTCTGACTATGTTTCTCACTCATCAGTGTACATTTCATGTTTCCGTCTCAAAAGAAGTGGGAAAGAATCTTGGTAGACATACATTGACAATGTCTTTAAGCTATTGCTTTAAGTTTGTGTGCAAGAGAAAACGTATGCGCAACATTAATTCATACATCGGTCATTTTAAACTGGACCCGACTCTATCGGAATTTCGCGTTAAATGCCTCAAAAACATTGTTTTACTACATTATCATTAATAGAAACTGGTATTCACTAAAACTGGTAGTTAAAGTAATGATATAAGATGTAATATTAGGAAATAAATATTTAAACGTCAGGAGAAATAATTTTACCTATAGATTTACCACTTGCCCAATCGATTTATCAATACTCTTTAATTTAAATCATTTGCTAAAAGTTCTTAATTATACATACTCATAAAAGCGATTAAATTTATAATTTGATTTTATAAAGTAACTAAAATCAGTTCTTGCTCTCGCTTATGACCCACTAACACACTTTTTATACAAGCGCACATGAGCCCAATTACCAGCAACTCGTCGCGTCGTTTAGCCTGATTAAGCGCACGAAAATTAATTTATTTTGGTTGTATTTAAAAGCGGTCTCAGTAAATAAACTGCCTATGGAGATAAAATAAAACAAGGTTTATAATTGTTTCAGCATTGTTGGAATTTGAAAAATATTTTTTGTTTTATAAGTATTTAGTAACATTCTTTATGATCTCGAGGTGCCAGAGGCATTCGCACGATTGAATGAAGCCAGCAAGAAAAACCGCTGCCTAAGGAATCACTACTTCCACATCCAGATTTTCCATCCAAGTTTCTTTAAAGGGAAACATTTTCACTATATTTGTTCTCTAGTATGAGGAAATGATTGGTCATAGAATTTTAATAATACTTGTAATAGTTGTCATAAAAAAATATAATCTGTTTGAGTTTGAGTTTGAGCTTCTAGTATATACACCACATCTCAAGTTTCTGTACCCTTACCAGCTTGCTTTACTCATTTTCCCCTATTTACAGCTGCTTACCCTCAAACCCGACAAGGGAATCATCTCAAAATATAATCTAGTTCCATATATCGTTATAATATATACGTGTACCAAATTTTAAGTGAATATTTCAATTTTATTTTATCAACCCCTTTAATAAAGGAGTGGGTGGTGGGGGAGTTATAAAAATATTATAAAAAAATCTGAGGTCTTGGCTTCTAATGTATACACCAAATTCGAAGTATCTGTACTCTTACCAGCTTGCTTTACTTATTTTCCAATATTTACCCCTATTTCAACCCCCAACCCTTCAACGGAATCATTTCAAAATATAATCTAGTTCCAGGTGTTATAATATATACGTGTACCAAATTTCAAGTGAATATCTCAATTTTATTTTATTAACCCCTTTAATAGTGGAGTGGGAGTAGTGCGGAGGGGATGGAAATATAAAAAAATCTGAGGCCTTGACTTCCAGCATAAAAACCAAATTCCAAAATTTTGTACTCTTACCAGCTTGCTTTACTAATTTTCTCCTATTTCCCCCTATTTGCCCTTCACCGGATAAGTTAAAAAAACAACCCACGCCAAAAATGAAGTTTCTGGAATCTTATGTATTAGTCTGCTTTATTTATCTTTCCTGTTCTAACGTATAAAAAACGATTCCAGAATGTTTCTTCTTATCGACGCCAATTTGACTGGTTCAGCAGAAAGCACTCTTTCTCACAAACAGGGAATGATAAAAAAAATTAAAATAAACCGTTACTAACCGCAAGTCAGACTTCGATGACACTTCTGTGATATTAAGATGGCAAATGTATAGTAAACGAAATATATAATAGTGACACGAAAAAGCAAAAAGAGCGGAGGTGTCCTCTGTCGGTCGCTTTGTCGGCTTTAACTGCTTTATCTGCATGGTCTTTGATGGCGGCACTATATCTATTACGTCTACTATACTATCCCACACAGCAATTTCTTATATCGTCTCCTCATCGTGCTCTCCATGCATCTAACTCAACACATAATTTAAAAAATAAGCATAATAATAGTTAACTTATATATCATCTAGCGATTTTTCTCGAGAATTGCTGTACAATGAATGTTTGCTTCTGGATGATCTACCACCTCCTACTGCAAGTACCTCACCTTGGTCTCAATATGGCACTCCTAGGTTTTTAAAAGATACTTTGGAAGTATTAGTTATTTACTAGTATTCTTGGTACAAACTAGCCGTAAGCAATTCGTCTCAATATTCTTCAACGGTATAATATCCACAATTAGTTTAACAAATTACAATGCCTATATTTAAAAAATTGCCTCATCAAGCAGTGGTGTTAAGGGTTTTAGCCACCCGTCAATAATTAATTTTTCATGGGTGGCTATTTCTGTAGATGCATGGTTGAATTTGAAAACGTGGACAGCTTCCTTGTGTAAAATACCATGCAATATTCAGAGCGATCGCCAGAGGCATGTGAACTTTCATGTTTTAATAAACTATTTTTTTATTTTTATTTTAGAGGTTTCTAAGGTTTTTCAATAAGCACGAGAAATACGAAGATGCAAAATATCTCTGGTTTGGTCTCTCTGTGTAGATATATTAGATGATATTTTGCTTTAAAATATTAATGTATTTTTAATAAGACTATTACGAAATAGGTGAAAGTTGTAGTTATTGCCTTTGCATTATTTGTCTCAATTAGTGCAGTAAAATAAGGAATCGGCTTCGGAATCCTTCGTAACAGGGCGGACTTTTTTCCATTCTCTTCTAAATTGTATCCATAATATATGATAAAAAATGTTCTTCCTAAAAAGTGCCGCTGTAATAGTTATTAAACAAAATAGGTGTAATATTACGGTTTTTCGCGAATAACTTTAAAAATTTAATTTTATCTAAAAAAACTGCTTACGCCAATCGAAAATACGGGAAATTTCGCATCAAAAACGTATATGAAGTTTTTTTGTGCGATCAAAAATGTAGGCTCCAGATCTTTTTGTTTAACGCACGAAAGTGGAATGCAGCGACACGTAGAGTAGTATTATTATGAGAAGATGCTCGGGGCGGAGCTAACGTGCGCGAATATTTTTACCAGTGACAGCATCATCTGGGGTAGAAGGATATATAATAATTTTAATCAAATTTTCGAGGTCGAGGAGCTGTGTAATGTAGAATATTAAAACTCGTCACACTCTGGTGTTTTCGATGAAGACATTCTTCACTGAAAGTAAGGTTATATCACTTAATTCAATAAAAAACGACGAACACAAGTATGCTGCAGCACTGATCCTGTGACAGGAGATTGACGGTGCCACTGGCTTCAATGTCAAATATGACGCAATTCGTTCTCATTGGCCTAAAACAATGGAGGCACACAAACTCGTTTCTGCGCATTATTTTTTGCAAGCATCTTCTCATAATAATACTACTCTAAGTACGGAACGCGAAGCGTGGGCGATCTCGAACACGCTACATCAAATTTGTTATAACTTTTGCCCTAATTATTGAAATTCAGCTCAACAAAGCTTAAATGGAAGAAGAAACAGGTGGCTATTAGATTATCATATTTTCAAATAGAAAAATGAATATATGTAGGAATCGTACATAATATATGAAGTCGAAATATAAAACGATTTCCAAAGAAATCGATAAAAGCTCTACCATTTCTACAATTTTTAAGATAAAAACCTGGAATTTTCACATATTATTCTTGAAGTAATGTATAAAAAGATCGGATAGATAGGTGTACTAAATAATATATTTAATTAAAGTTATTAACGTTTATGTTGCCCCTAGTTTCACGAATTTTGGAGCAAAGAAAAATTTTTCTTTTATCGTAAAATTTAATTTTTAAGGTAAATACCCTTAAAACATTTTACAGTACACATTACAAGCTTTAAAAATCGCACCTACAGATATCTAGTAACGCGATTTAAACCAGAGTAATAGGTGGTTAAAGTTAGTTATATATAACAAATTTTACAGCTTTCTGTGTACATCTTCAAAAATGAATTATTGAGATTTTTTTCACTCATCAGATCCTTTTATACATTACTTCAGGAGTAATATGTAAAAGTTCCAGGGTTTTGTATTAAAAATTGTAGAAATGGTAGAGCTCTTACCGATTTCTTCGGAAATGTTTTTATGTTTCGACTTCATATATGTACTATTCCTACATAAATTCATTTTTATATTTGAAAATATGATAATCCAATAGTTACATGTTTCTTCGTTTATTTAAGCTTTGTTGAGCTCAATTTCATTAATTAGTTAAAAAATTATAACAAATTTAGCACCACGTAAAAGTGAATTGTGAAGTATTGGAACGAAAATGTTAATAGTATTCGTAGTTCGACATGCCTAAATGTAACTTCCACTCATGTATTATGTCATCAGCATGCTAGTCTCTACTAACAATAACATATACTGATACAGTCTCTTGTGTATTCCAAATATATTTCTAAAGGTTATCCATACAGGTTGGTGTTCATTTTTTGTATTCCCCGACGTCATTTTGTATAAATTAAATAGGTATAGAAATGTATTGACATTTTCCAACATGTTGCCTTAAATCACACTCATTTAATTAGTCGCTATATCGCAATTTATCAAGGCATTATTAAAGTTCACAATTGTGAAGAAATAACTCGCGTCCAACATCCATTTGAGAGGTAATTTATGTACATTTGCCGGGGGCGTTGCTTTGCAAATAATTATTACAACTAAGAGCAATTACATGAGCGTATATTCGATACTAGTTTTGCTACTTTATACGTACATATCAAAAAATTGGTGGTGTATATGATCATTTTAACTACCGCGAGCTTTTGTCTGAAAACCGTAATATTAAATTTTCAGTTCTGCTTGAAACCTGAAGTTTGCTGTGCAGATTAAAAACTTGGATGCTTGGCTGAGTGGGCTGTAAGCTGTGCCTGATGTCAGCCCGTCCAATCAAAAGTTTAGTGTTCGCAGGAGTCCAGATGCATTGTGAAACTGGATCCTCTCGAAGAGGTTACATCGCAAAGACCGAAAGAACGAGCAACGGCGCACTCGAGATTAGGCGATGCTTCAGATAAACTAGTTCCATGACAGCTTGGAAGATTAAAAAGTTATTATATTCCTGGAATATTCTTTTGTGGGGGTATTAGATTTAAAAGCATTGTGCTGTTACAACTTTAGAAGATTTTAAAGTTAGGAAATAAAACATTAACCTCATTTTGTGATTAAAACTCATGTAGAAAATACTATTAAATCGTACTATGGTGGCAAGTATCATAATATTTCAGTGATATTGCTCTATTTTTGGCAGTTAAAATTTAGATTAACAGTCAAAACCTATTAGACGAAGAAAATTTACTAAATTGGCAAACGCACGAAAACAAACAAAGAAATTCTAATAATAAAAAAAAATTAAAATTAAAAGTACTATTGGTATCTTTAGTTTTCAAAACTCCTGCCATCGCAAATTCTGTTCCGATCGTAGCATCCCACCAATTGTCTGCAATTTACAGAAATTTAATAACTCTTAGTTTTAGAATAATCGGCGTTGGGAGTTTTAAGTGGAACACCCTGTATATTGCAAAGTTTTATATACCACCGCTAAAATTGTCTTAAAGTAGATTTAATATAATATAACAAATTAATCAAGGTGACAATTAGATCTTGTTTGTTTGCCTAGCTGCTAAAGCTATACATTTAGAATTGGCTCCAAAAACTACAGAATGCTTCACTGCCGCTTTTAAACGATTTATCGGAAGAAGAGGTCATTGCGCAGTACTGTATTCAGATAGAGATACAAATTTTATGGGTGCAAAGACACAGTTAGATGAAATTTATAGTTTATTAGAATCCAAAGAATATTTAGATAGCTTTCAACGCGAATTACTGTCCAATGTAGTAGAATGCACCCTCCAGCCCACATTTTGGGGGAATTTGGGAGAGCAATATAAAGTGCGTGAACAAACATTTACTAAAAGTTAAGTGTTTACTTTTATAATAATTGGAGTAAAAACAATTTAAAGTATTTTTTTTCATTCGTTACATTTCCCTTAAATATTATTGTGTTACGGTTACTTTTATCAAGTAGACGTTGTAACTTAATTTGTCATTTTGGCTTGAGGAGTGTATGTGTAAATACAGCATTGTTAGATGTTTTAACTATGAAAATTCAATCACTGAATCTATACGTTAACTTTAGGTAGTTCATTGTTTAAAAGGATATCATCATTTAGAAATAAATAAATAAAAAGGTCTTGTGTTAATAATGAGTTGTCATATATTAATAGTATTTTTTCCATTCACATTTCAATACTTTAGTAATCCTTTTGATTCTTAAATTTGTTTGATAGAGTTGTCACATTTATCGACTGTCGTCCAGCTAACTTGTGTCTAAAAATAAACATAAATTTTAATTAGAATGTTTCGAGCAAAATGTATAAATAAGTACATTACCTTAATCAATCACAGTGTTGTGTGGTACATTATTATTCCTTGTAATTTGCTAGTTCTCATACATAGTGTGGTATCTGAAATAAATAGGAACGATAAACAAACCTATAACATAACCATAACTTAAGTAGTTCAGTCTATAAAAACGACTAGTTCAAATGTATCACTTACCTTCAGTACCTTTATGTTATTTGCTTGTTAAATTTCATTCAATAATTGTTTATAATAATAAATAGAAAGAACATAGTAGGTTATATGAATTGACAGCTACCGGTAATCAGCTGATTACTGGCTGAGTTCGATTCAGTCTTAACCGAATACTCGCTCACTGAACAGTACTGTTCGGAGTAGCTCGATGAATGTTTTAACTTAATATATTTTGCTTTAATAAGTTAGTATTTCTTCAATTAAATTCATTTTGAAACAGTAATAAGAGGATAATTTTTATAGTTAGATTGTCGTAATATTATATCACTTCTTATCAAATCTCCGATCAACAGGTTGATCTATATCGGGGTTGTCTTAATCGAAAGGGACGTCTGTAACAGAACTTCTCGAATTCTATCCAAATTACGGATGTGTTGTATTTTATGTTTCAAATAAATCATTTTTGTGATTACTTTCGGGTCTTCTGTTCAAGGTCGAATGGTATCATGAAAATTCTATTCTTTTTATGTCGTTTCGTCGGCGTAGTACGACTGCGCTAGGCACCTGTCCTGAAAGGGGTTAGAGGTTTTCTAGTACTTCCTTCTTGACGTGACCTTTGAGGCGAATAGACGTTGCACGTAGCTTGGTAAATTTTGGTGAGAGTAATCTTTATCCACGTTTTGGTTATTTTGTTGAATATTTGTATTAAGTGGGATTTCCGTATTTACCAATAATAGTAATGATTTGTGAAAAATCTGATCAGCATGATAGCTGGATATATGGCTACAGAGCACGTGTTAGGTCGAGCACATGGTCGACATTTTGTTAAGCCCTAAAAGGGTGAGTTATTAAATTTGCGAAAATGTAAATAGTATATTAATTTGGATTTTAAAACTTTTAGGCTTTTTATCGTTAGTTTTTATTAAGAAGCGTTAGTAGTACTAGATGTAATTAGTATAGAAAAAATTGGTTGAAAAATTTTGGAGCTTATACCGATGATGGATGGTTTTGTTTCTTTTTGTTGGATTCTTTTCATGACTTCGAGATGGTTGTAACTGGTTATAGTTCGAGGTGAAATATTGCAGAGTCAATCGATTACCCTAGAATATAAGAAGACCGTTCAACGCTCATACCTTTCCATTCCTGGGAGAAGTTCAGCGTTCTCATATTTTCTTTGGGGTATTTCAAAATTCAACCGTAAGTCATAACTTGTATAAATTTTGTTTGTATATATATATGTGTATGTATTGTAATTATTTCATAAGTTGACGATTTAAATACCTACCTTGTTTATATTAAAGTCAAGAACTGGCTATCTAGGAAAGAATATAGTCCAGAACTAGGTATTTTTTTATTAGTTATAATATTAAATTTTCTGTACCCATAACCACTATTTTGAAAAGTATGTAAACTGCGTGCAATTGCATTTGGTATTATTATCGAATTTCACGTGTAATAAATTTTATTCCTTTAGATTTAACTCATTTTCATTCATCACTTGATATTGCTAACGAATAGAGAAAAAGTAATTGATACTTATAAATTTGAAGCATTTCTTTATTATTGACTTGGTATATAAATGATATATGAATAAACAAATTTGTTATAAGCTCCACTCATTGGGTTTTCTTTCTCGTACTATAAATTAATTTAACAATTTATTAATCTATTGTTCACTTAGGTACCTAGACAGTTAGTAAGGCAACCAGTACGTCTGTATGTACTGGGAACTCACACTGAGATTGACGGAAGCTAGCCGAGGACTGGTAAGGTGTGATTATTGAGCTGGTTGTATATTAATATTATATATCAAGGAGCAAAAACTCCACGACGTAGCACATTTGTGACACACAAACGTCACATTTAATTTGGCGCCCAACTAAACTAAACTAAAAGCCAGTCGCATCTGTAATTCTAACTCCAGAGGATACTTAGGATTTATAGTTAACCTACTAACTATATAGGTATATGTTTTTCCTAATTTTGTTGCATAAAAACTATTTTTTTTTAACTGCACATATTTTTTAAACTAGTTTAGAGAGGTTTATTTTCCACTGAATTCTTGCTATTGTTTATACAAACTACCATACTTTTTCAAGTTTTAATTAGCCTTAAACTTTTTTTCTATTAAAAATATTTTGCATTTAAGAGTAAACGTAATCAAAATGTTGAAAATAGAACCAGATAGATTACTTAAAGACGAATTAGAACATGAAATTTCTATTAGAGGTGTAAAACCTCAAGGCACAAGTAAAGAGTTAATTAAAACATTGCGAGAACTAATAAATTTAGAAAATGAAGGTCACAGTTTTAAAACAGAGTATGCTTTTAAATCTGAAGAAGAATTAATAATCTGTGAGGATAAATTAAAGGATATTGAAAGACTTTTAGGAGAACAATTTACTAATGCTATCGCTAGGAAATTGAAATCTAAATTAGCTCATGTTTTGGGTAGAATCGAAAGAATTGTAACTTCAAATAAGGATGAATCTGAGTCAAAATCAAAAATATTAACTTTAGCTTTAAAATACTTGACAGATTTTAAAAGTAAACAAGAATCTTTTGAACAAAAAGTTGGTGACTTAGCTGTACCTTTAGCTTTTCAACAAAGTCTCTTAAATAATAATCAAGGAACTTCAACACCCATACAAGGCACAAGTAATGCTCATAATAATAGTGTATCTCAAGTCGCAGATAGTTTTAATAATTTAAAAATTGATCAAAATTTAAAAATTAATTCTTGGGGTTTAAAATTCTCAGGTAAATCAGATTCTTTAAGTTTAAATGCTTTCTTTGAAAGAGTCGATGAAATTTGTGAGGCTAGAGGCATATCTAAACAACAACTTTTTAAAAGTTGTGCAGAACTTTTTGACGGAGAGGCTAGAGTGTATCATAGAGCGGTTAAACATAAAGCTCATGATTGGGATTCACTTTGTAATCTTTTTAGAGAAGAATTTTTTAGAGATGGTAATAAAAAGATTTGGGAACAAATAAAATCTAGAACACAGGGTAGTACTGAAACTATAGCTATTTATGTAGCATACATGTTAAATTTATTTAGTAGATTATCTGTTCAGGTAGATGAAAGTATTAAACTGGAAATAATTCGTGAAAGAATTAGACCTGAGTATCAAAGTAGATTAGATCTTGTGGATGATATCACTTCTCTCGATCATCTCATAAAATTAGGTAGACGTATTGAGGATACCAATAGAAACATTTCAAATTTTGTTCCTCCCTCTACTAGTAGACATTCCATTGAAATAGATTTGCAATATCAAGATAAAACTCAAACTAAAAAGAAATTAGATAATATAGAACTAGAAAAACAAGTAACGTTTAAAGGTAATGGTAGTAAATATTCAATTTTAAAAGAAAATAAAACAGATACAAGTCAAAAAGAAGCACGCAGACATAATAGGGAAAATTCTTTAGATCAATTCAGGGGTAGTAAAGAAAATTTTGTAGATAGACATAGAAGTAGTAGAGATAATTCTGTAGATAGATTTAGGAGTAACAGTAGAGATAAATTTGTAAATAGGGGTGATTTTAATAGGTACGATAGGGATTTATCATTAGAAAATAAGAATAGAAATAAAAATTTTGATAGAGGCAATTACTCTAATAGTAGAAGTAGAGAAGAATACTTTAATAGAAATTTAGGAAATGAATTTAGAAATTATAGTAGAGACAGACATGATAGAAGCTTAGAAAGAAACGATAGAAGTAATGACAGATATGGAAGGTATAATAGTGGGGAGAGATACAACAATTGCAATGATCCCAGAAATAATAGTAGAGAGAGTTTTTATAGAGATTCTTCAAGAAATAGAGATAGATTTGGTGAAAACACTGATAATAGTAGATTTCATGGCAATAGAGTTAGTAGATTCGATTCATTTCATTCTGGAACAGCTAATAATAATAGAGATGTAAACGTAAGCCCAAAGATAATTTGTTATAAATGTAATGGAGTAAATCACATGGCTAAACATTGTACAGTAAAGACTAGAAAGTGTTATACTTGTGGATTAATAGGTTATACACGTAATAACTGTATTAGATGTAGATCTCAGGGAAACGGACGCAGAGACCAAATGTAGACCGAGCTTTGGCCTCTAACACATCGTCGGTCAATGATAATTTTAGAAACAATAAATTAAGTCCAGAAAAATTTTCTTTTGATTCACATGATTTTCATAACGATAATAAACTTTCTTGCACAAATTTAGAACTACAAAATTTTAATCAATTTAGCAAACCAATTTTAAACTATGTACTTGATCAGGCTAGTGAAGGAGAGTCTCCTTACGTAACAGTTTCTATTTATAACTGGGAAATTAAAGGTTTATTAGATTCTGGGGCAAATAATATATTTATTAACGATAAAAGTTCAATTTTACTACAAAATATGGGAATTAAGTTGCACCTTTTAAAAGATATCACTTGTACGGTTGCTGACAATCAAGAATTGAATTGCATTGGTTACATGGAAGTTCCAATTAGTTTAAAAGAAAAAATTCACATTTTTAAAGTTTATGTAATACCACAGTTACGTCATAATTTAGTGTTAGGTACTATTTTTTGGATAAAAATGAATTTGATACCAGATTTAAGAAAAGGTGAATGGTATTTTGGCAATGAAGTAAATACAAATTTCCAATTAAATCACATACAAACCGCTGACGATTTAACTCTTAACCAAAGAGAAATTTTAAATAAGATTGTTGATAATTATTTTGTTTCAATGAAAGATGTCAAAGTAGGATGTACCTCGTTAGTAGAGCATGTTATTAAAACTGATCATCCTCCAATTAAATCTAGATATTATCCTGTAAGTCCATTTATACAAAAGAAAATCGATGATGAAATTACAAAAATGTTAGAGTTGGGAGTAATTGAAAAAAGTACTAGCGGGTGGAGTTCACCAATTTTAATGGTTCCTAAAAAAGACAATACATATCGTTTTTGCGTAGATTTTCGTAAATTAAACTCTGTATCTGAAAAATGGGCATATCCATTGCCAAGAATAAGTTCAATTCTAGATAAATTAGGTAACGCAAAGTATCTTACTACTTTAGACATTCAGAGTGCATATTGGCAAATAAAAATGTCAGAAGACAGCAAAAAATATACTGCTTTCACAATTCCTGGAAGAGGATTGTTTCAATTTACAAAAATGCCTTTCGGTTTATCAAATGCACCTGCAACTTTTCAATTTTTGGTAGATAGATTATTTGGACCTGAACTAGAACCTTATGTTTTTAAATATTTAGATGATATTGTAATTGTAACACCAGATTTTGAATCTCATTTAACAATTTTAGAAGAAGTTTTCAAACGATTAAAAGATGCAAACTTAACTTTAAATAGAGAAAAATGTAAATTTTGTCGCAGTGAACTTAAATATCTTGGGTATGTTGTAAATAGAGATGGACTTCATGTAGATCCTGAAAAAGTTAATGCCATTGTAGATCTTCCTAGACCAAAAACGCCAAAAGAAGTTCGTAGACTTAGTGGTATGGTTTCTTGGTATCGGAAATTTATTCCTAACTTGTCTAGTATAATAGAACCTCTTACTAACTTGACTCGTAAAAACACTAAGTTTATATGGACACCAGAGTGTGAACAAGCTTTTTCCACAATAAAAGATTCACTTATTAGTGCTCCAATACTTTCTTGTCCAAATTTTAATTATGAATTTATAATACAATGTGATGGTAGCTCACACGGGATAGGGGCCGTGTTAAGTCAATTTTATGATGGTAGAGAACATGTAATTTGTTATTTATCTCGATCATTAACAAAAAATGAACGAAAGTTTACAATTACCGAAATCGAATGCTTGGTAGTACTTTGGAGTATTGAAAAATGGCGATGTTACCTTGAAGGAACACATTTTACTGTTATTACTGACCACCATAGTTTGATATGGCTAAATAATCTGAAAAACCCACAAGGTCGTTTAGGACGATGGGCATTGCGTTTGCAACAGTTTAATTTTAATATTATACATAGACCTGGAAAACAACACGTTGTGCCAGATTATCTTTCTCGTGCCATTCCAGAAATATCTGAGATTAAATTAGAATCCAAAGATTTAGACCCTTGGTATAAAAAAATGACTTTTCGAGTTCATTCAAATCCTTTAAAATATCCAAATTTTCGAATATCTGAAGATGGAAGTCTGTATAAACATGTTGACAAGAGTTCTTCGGATTTATCTAGCTGGAAATTGGTTTTACCTAAAAGTAAACGTAGCGAAATTTTAAAAACATTTCATGATGATCCTATAACTGGAGGACATTTTGGTATTTATAAAACTTATCATCGTATTTTATCTAAATATTTTTGGCCTGGTATGAAATCAGATATCTCGAGATATATAAATAAGTGTAGAATTTGCTCTGAACATAAACCTGAACAAAAACTTAAAGCAGGAGAGATGGGTAGTAAGCCTATCGTAGATAGATGTTGGCAATATATCGCTACCGATTTAATAGGACCTTTACCTCGTAGTTCTAAAGGACATCAATATATTTTAGTAATTTGTGATTATTTTAGTAAATTTACACTAATGTTTCCTTTACGTAAAGCTATCGCTACTAGTATTGTAAGAATTATGGAAGAGCAAGTTTTTCATTTGTTTGGTGTACCTGAATATCTTAAAACTGATAACGGTGCTCAGTTTACGAGCAAAGAATTTAAAAAATTAATGAAAGATTATAATGTTAAACTATTATTTAATCCTCTTTATCATCCAGAACCAAATTTTACAGAAAGAGCCAATAGGGTAATTAAAACCATGATATCTAGTTATGTTGGAGAAAATCATAAAAAGTGGGACTTACATTTGTCTAAACTAGGTTGTGCTTATAGAACAGCTAAACATGAGGTAACACAAGAATCTCCTTATTTTATAAATTTTGGGTATGAAATGATTACAAATGGTAACGAATATAAACAAATTAGGGACAAAACTAATTGTATTAACATTGAAGATGATAACGATAATAATTTTAAGGATCCTAAATCCAGACAATCTAAATTAAATGAACTTAGAAAATTTGTCAAAGAAAAGTTAAAAACAGCTCATGTTAAAACTAAACATAATTATAATTTGAGGCATAGGCCTGTTCAATTTAAAGAAGGAGATTATGTGTGGAAAAAAGAATATACCTTATCAAGTGCTGCTAAAAATTATGCAGCAAAGCTGGGAAAAAAATATACAGGTCCGTTTAAAATCAAAAAGAAGCTTGGTATAAATGTTTATGAACTTGAAGATGACAAAGGCAATGTTAAGGGTAGTTGGCACGTTAAGGATCTAAAACCTGATAAAACGCTTGAGCTTAATGCTAAACCTTGATATTCTGGGGTGAGATCGAAACTGCAAAATTTTGTTTTCTATTTGAATTTTTTTTGTATTTGGAAGGAAATTGGTTGTGACATTCTTTTCGATTTTAGCTAACTGGTGTTGTCAAAAAAAAAAAAAAATCTTTGATTTTTTTTTACTGGAATAGAGGGGAGTAATGTTACGGTTACTTTTATCAAGTAGACGTTGTAACTTAATTTGTCATTTTGGCTTGAGGAGTGTATGTGTAAATACAGCATTGTTAGATGTTTTAACTATGAAAATTCAATCACTGAATCTATACGTTAACTTTAGGTAGTTCATTGTTTAAAAGGATATCATCATTTAGAAATAAATAAATAAAAAGGTCTTGTGTTAATAATGAGTTGTCATATATTAATAGTATTTTTTCCATTCACATTTCAATACTTTAGTAATCCTTTTGATTCTTAAATTTGTTTGATAGAGTTGTCACATTTATCGACTGTCGTCCAGCTAACTTGTGTCTAAAAATAAACATAAATTTTAATTAGAATGTTTCGAGCAAAATGTATAAATAAGTACATTACCTTAATCAATCACAGTGTTGTGTGGTACATTATTATTCCTTGTAATTTGCTAGTTCTCATACATAGTGTGGTATCTGAAATAAATAGGAACGATAAACAAACCTATAACATAACCATAACTTAAGTAGTTCAGTCTATAAAAACGACTAGTTCAAATGTATCACTTACCTTCAGTACCTTTATGTTATTTGCTTGTTAAATTTCATTCAATAATTGTTTATAATAATAAATAGAAAGAACATAGTAGGTTATATGAATTGACAGCTACCGGTAATCAGCTGATTACTGGCTGAGTTCGATTCAGTCTTAACCGAATACTCGCTCACTGAACAGTACTGTTCGGAGTAGCTCGATGAATGTTTTAACTTAATATATTTTGCTTTAATAAGTTAGTATTTCTTCAATTAAATTCATTTTGAAACAGTAATAAGAGGATAATTTTTATAGTTAGATTGTCGTAATATTATATCACTTCTTATCAAATCTCCGATCAACAGGTTGATCTATATCGGGGTTGTCTTAATCGAAAGGGACGTCTGTAACAGAACTTCTCGAATTCTATCCAAATTACGGATGTGTTGTATTTTATGTTTCAAATAAATCATTTTTGTGATTACTTTCGGGTCTTCTGTTCAAGGTCGAATGGTATCATGAAAATTCTATTCTTTTTATGTCGTTTCGTCGGCGTAGTACGACTGCGCTAGGCACCTGTCCTGAAAGGGGTTAGAGGTTTTCTAGTACTTCCTTCTTGACGTGACCTTTGAGGCGAATAGACGTTGCACGTAGCTTGGTAAATTTTGGTGAGAGTAATCTTTATCCACGTTTTGGTTATTTTGTTGAATATTTGTATTAAGTGGGATTTCCGTATTTACCAATAATAGTAATGATTTGTGAAAAATCTGATCAGCATGATAGCTGGATATATGGCTACAGAGCACGTGTTAGGTCGAGCACATGGTCGACATTTTGTTAAGCCCTAAAAGGGTGAGTTATTAAATTTGCGAAAATGTAAATAGTATATTAATTTGGATTTTAAAACTTTTAGGCTTTTTATCGTTAGTTTTTATTAAGAAGCGTTAGTAGTACTAGATGTAATTAGTATAGAAAAAATTGGTTGAAAAATTTTGGAGCTTATACCGATGATGGATGGTTTTGTTTCTTTTTGTTGGATTCTTTTCATGACTTCGAGATGGTTGTAACTGGTTATAGTTCGAGGTGAAATATTGCAGAGTCAATCGATTACCCTAGAATATAAGAAGACCGTTCAACGCTCATACCTTTCCATTCCTGGGAGAAGTTCAGCGTTCTCATATTTTCTTTGGGGTATTTCAAAATTCAACCGTAAGTCATAACTTGTATAAATTTTGTTTGTATATATATATGTGTATGTATTGTAATTATTTCATAAGTTGACGATTTAAATACCTACCTTGTTTATATTAAAGTCAAGAACTGGCTATCTAGGAAAGAATATAGTCCAGAACTAGGTATTTTTTTATTAGTTATAATATTAAATTTTCTGTACCCATAACCACTATTTTGAAAAGTATGTAAACTGCGTGCAATTGCATTTGGTATTATTATCGAATTTCACGTGTAATAAATTTTATTCCTTTAGATTTAACTCATTTTCATTCATCACTTGATATTGCTAACGAATAGAGAAAAAGTAATTGATACTTATAAATTTGAAGCATTTCTTTATTATTGACTTGGTATATAAATGATATATGAATAAACAAATTTGTTATAAGCTCCACTCATTGGGTTTTCTTTCTCGTACTATAAATTAATTTAACAATTTATTAATCTATTGTTCACTTAGGTACCTAGACAGTTAGTAAGGCAACCAGTACGTCTGTATGTACTGGGAACTCACACTGAGATTGACGGAAGCTAGCCGAGGACTGGTAAGGTGTGATTATTGAGCTGGTTGTATATTAATATTATATATCAAGGAGCAAAAACTCCACGACGTAGCACATTTGTGACACACAAACGTCACAATTGTTGCGTGTTTCCGCCTCTAGGAAATACCCTGTATGAACGTGGGTTCTAAATTATTTTAACAAGGAGTAACCACTAACACTTTATTTAATAATTTACTGATTACACAATATTTCTTAATTAACCTTTACACTTTGTTTATTTGATATTTAACCTCACTTATCGCTACCAAACTTCACTTTAGGAAAACTTCTTCACTTTTATAAAACTTCACTTTAATAAAACTTCCCTTTCTTCGCCGTCGATTTTGCCTTATATATCCTAAAATTGCCTCTAGATCCATCCAGAGATTTCCAATTCTAGAACAATGTAGAACTCTAGAGCCATCTACAGACTTCCAAAAGAGGTGTATTACTGGTTACATAACCATTTCTACTTAATTTTCAGCTTCTAGTAGTCATAGGCGTGTCATAGGGGGTGTAATCATAACATTATCTAAAATTTATTTGTGGCATTCTTGGGAAACTAACTCTAACATTGTTTTTTCACCAACGCACTGAAAATGAATTTACCATTCAAAATACTCTACAGCCTTTAATTTTTGTCCAAAAGCAATATAGTTTTTTTTAAATAATCGTCAGACTTCTGGCTACAAGACTGTGGAGGCAGATTTTCTTTTTTTAATCGAAATTGATCTTACATACGTCGTTATAGTTGATCAAAATTTGGCTATTTTTTGGTGAACATCCTTAGGAATATAGCGAAGTATAAGTTCAATTTCAATTGTTTTCGAAAAACTGCCTCTACTGTTTTGTAGCCAGAAGTCTGACGATTATTTAAAAAGAGTATACATTACGATTGGATAAGAATTAAAAGCAGTAGAGAATTTTTTATGGTAATTTTTTTTTCAGCCTACTGTGCAAAGTTGCTCTTACTAGGCCTAAAATGAGTAAGTAGGTGATATCTTCAACTGTCATTACTGAAACTTTATCAATATTAACATGGATACTGTATTGATACATGAACTGTCTTGGACATGAAATATAACAACAGTTCCAACAAAAGCCTATGATTCGTATCATTCTCTTACATTTTGTTATTTTAATGTGTTGTTGGATGGTAAATGTTGGATTTATAAACACAGTGTACACTATTTACAGCAATAGTAGCAATAAACAATGGTTACAAGAAAACAAACAGTCTCCCATTTGTATACATTTTACCTGTTTCAGTTAATAGGTTGGTTTGTATTGCTTTCAATCAATAGACGGAAATATATTACAACGCTACAGAAAGTCTGCTTAGAAATAATCCTTCAGCTAATGTAATGGAAAACCGTTTACAGTTCTAGATTTTCAGGCTGAAATCAGGTCAGTTGTCCGTTGTTCCCTGGTGAGTTAATGGTGTTATACTATACGCCAACATAACAAAGTTAAGTGCAGCCTCAACACAACGTATTTCTTTTGTAAAAAAACTCTATACAGATTTTATTTAACACAATAGAAAAATCCTTCCTGTCCTGTATTAAGGACGTTGAAATTATTTGTGGATTAATTTCTTTAATAGCATTTGATATGGGGATGGTATTGTGAAAGTTTAATATTAGTATTAACACTTGTAGACAAAATAGAACACGTTAAATAATTAACAAACGAAAAAATATATATACAGTGTGGCCCGTTTCAAGTGGACACCTTGATATTTCATTTATTCGACAGATTGATGTCATATTTTTCTCAGCTATGAAACTCTTCAAGGTGCATCTTTTCATGATTTTCAATATATAATCCAGTTCCAGATGTCGTTATAATACAGACGGGTACCAAATTTCAAGTGAATGTGTCAATTATATTTTATAAACCCCTTTAATAATGGTGTGGGGATAGTGGAGGGGTTGAAAAATTTTGTAAAAAAATCTGAGGCCTCGACTTCTAGTATATACATCAAATTCCACAAATTCCAACTTTCTTCTTTCCAGAGATATCGTGCGTACAAAAAAAGTTACAGGCTAACAATCCAATAGACAGAAAATTTTTTTCTCTCAAATTTAATATCTCGACGTTTCATGATATTCTAAACCTATTTTAACAAAAAAAAAGATTTTTTTTACGATTACTATACTTCCATTCCACTATTTGGATGTGGAAATAATTATTAAACTTACTGGCGAAAATAGTTGTTTTACTAGAGCAGTAGCTCAAGAATCTAATGACAAACATCCACAACTTCAAATTAGTTACTCAGTTGTTGCCAAAATTAACAGACCTTTCAACCAAAGTGATACTATAATCGAAATCAAAAGAAAGAGAAATAACCAGCAAAACGTAGACCAACTAATTTTATATGCCTTTAATGACAATCCTTGTAGTACCACACGTGATATTTTTATTTATTTATTTATTTTTATTAAAGAAATTTAAAATCTACTTAAACAATCTATTCAATAGAGTAATTAGTAAATAAGATGATAAGTCGTTGGCTTGTGTTGGGTACCATCCATTAACGGTTCTCCATATCTACCTAGTCAACAAGATCTTCGGGCCAGCCGAGCCCTCTTGAGTCTTCTGTCTTGTAAAGGGACCTGGTTGAGTTACTCACAGTTTGACTTTTGTGTCCATAGTTTCTTTGTTTTGCTTTATTAGCATATGCAGTTATGACTGGAACTGGATTATGAATGGAACTCTCAGGTCATTGTGGAGGGTTGCGTTGGATACATACCAGGGAGCGTTTGTAATCATGCGTAGATATTTTGATTGGAATGTCTGTAAAATTTTCGTGTTGGAAGGCTTGCTGCATCCCCACAGTTCAATTTCATACGTCCAAATGGGTTTTAGGATAATTTGATAAATTAACCATTTATTTTCTGGTGACAGCTGAGACTTCCTGTTAATCATCCAAGACAAGTAGTTCGTCTAGTAGTGAAAGTAACTTGAGTTGACGTCTCAGTGTTTACTTTTATTTTCCAACGATCCATCCAATTTTGCAGCTCATTCAATTGATCTTGAAATTTGACACGCGTGATATAGCATTAAACTTGAATTTGACTCGCAACAAAATTTGGAGGTGTCTTCGTCGATATAAATTGAAGCTATTCAAATCAAAATTTTTACACACCCTGGACGAAGGTGATGGTATTAGAAGGGGAGAATACTGTTTCCGGGCTGAGCAATTTTCTCAATGATAGATATTTTTTGAAAAAAAACATTCACTGATGAAGCAACATTTATCACCAATAGTGTAATAATAATCTTCGCAAAACTATAGGTATTGGGTAATAGAAAACCCGCACTGGGTAATTAATTGTAAGTAGTTATAAGTATTTCGGCACTTTAAATGCTGTAAGATTGCCACACTTTAAATATTACTTTAATGGAAGTAATTGATGATTTTCCACTGGTATTGCTTTTATGTTTTTTCAATTGAGAAGCCAAATTTTTAACATAAAATGCTGTAGTCAAGTCTGTTAATACTTCATATATGAATAAAATACGAGTAATGGCCACAGGAAGCGAAAAATCTGAAGGAAAACAAACTTTCAGGTTCTGTAAATTCACTGAGATAACGATAACGTATTTTTAAATGGCAGATCCACCATTAAAATATGCCATATGATTTTGTGGCCAGCCCGTATAGCTTCTTATATTTTCTTATATTCCATAGAATAATTCTTTAGCAAAAACGTATAGAAAATAGAAGGCCAACAAAGCGCACTTTACCGTTTTATAGGGTTTATAATGGAGTCTACCACAACGAGATACGAAAAGCCAAACAAAAACACAACCTTCCTAGATATTTGTCCTATAAAAACTGAGGCCCTATAACTCAATTTGGTCTGCATAAGGGATTATCCGGCCAAGTTATAGCTGTGATATCTTTAGCATAACAATTTAGAACGAGAGATTCGGGAAAAGAGAGTGAGAGGGTGCGTGTGTTGTGTCTGGCAGTATCGATCCCGTCGCCACCGAAAAAGCTCCTCCTCGCCCTGTCAGACCCGGGGTGTGTTGCATCCATACCAGTCAACTCGAATTCGTGGCGGCGGGGGTGGCGGTGTTACAGTTTTTATGCGTCGCGGATTTCACTTTCCCAGTTCCACGACCTTCGTCCTTGTTCTGGTGCTGCTATAGCTGCCTACAGGAGTGCACCGCCCCCGATGTCTAACGTCTAGACTGCCCCATCGCCCCCATCCCTGCCAAAGGTGCGCCATTTGAGCGGTCTATTATGTATCAGTTGATATTCATGTATATCGGGATATATATTGCTTGTCTCGGCTCTTCCAGCATACTGCAGATAAATTGCGCATTTGGTCAAAACAGACGATTCTGCGATTCATATTGTGAATATATTGAATATTTCTAACATATTTTTCTACTTTTGTCGATAACAGTTCAACAGTATTAAAGTGAATTGTTTTTTGTTTGCATAATAATAAAACATATTACTTCCACATCTACGTAGTGGAAAGTATAGCAATCGTAAGAAAATAGGTTTAGAATGTCATGAAACGTCGGGATTCTAAATTTGATCGAAAAGAACATTTCTGTCTGTCTGTTGGCTCGTCGGTCTATCTGTACTTCCCTCGCATACCGAAGGGAAGTATTGTATTCACCCTCCGAGATTTTTCCTGATTTTCACCTTTCAGATCATGTAGATTACGAAAATATAGGTTTTTCAATTCCGTCAGTCTGTCTGTCTGTCTGGCTGTTGGTGCATTAACTAAAAAAAACTACTTGACGGAGAACAGTCAAATTTGGTAGGTAGCTGACGCTACTGTCAGCGAAGAAATGGTTAAACCTTCACTGGAAAATATACAGGGTGGACCGTCTAAAGAGAATAAATAGTGAAAAAAATTTCTTTTGCTCAAATTTTAAATTTCCACGTTTCATGACGTTCTAAACCTATTTCAGAAAAAAAAAATTTATTTTACCAACATTTTTGAAAAATATTTTATCACTAAAATAAAAATAGATGGAAAATTTTTTTCCTTGGTTCAAATTTAATTTCCACGTTTCATAGCATTCTAAACCTATTTAAAAAAAAAATTGTTTAAAAATTTTTTTACCAACCTTTTTCATATTTTTACTTCCCTCGCATACCGAAGGGAAATATTTTATTCGAGAAAAAATCACCCTCCGAGATTTTTACGGATTTTCACGTTTCAGATCGTGTAGATTACGAAAATATAGGTTTTTCAATTCCGTCAGTCTGTCTGTCTGTCTGTCTGTGCGTTGGTGCATTAACTAAAAAACTACTTGACGGAGAGCAGTCAAATTTGATAGGTAGTTGACGCTACTGTCAGTGAAGAAATGGTTAAACTTTCACTGGAAAATATACTGGGTGGACCGTCTAAAGGGAATAAATGATGGAAAAAAATAATTTTTTTAAATTCCCACCTTTCATGACTCGCTAAACCTATTTCAGAAAAACAAATTTTTTGAAATTTTTTTCACGAACATTTTTGAAAAAAATTTTTACCACTAAAATAGATGAACATTTTTTTTTCTTCAAATTTAAAATTTCCACGTTTCATTCTAAACCTATTTAAAAAAAAAATTAATTTTTTTTTACCATTTTTGAAAAAATTCTACCATTAAAATAGATGGAATATTTTTCTTTCTTCATATTTAAAATTTCCACGTTTCCATGGCTTTCTAAACCTATTTAAACATTTTTTTGAAAAATTTAAAATTTTCAAAAAAAAATTTAATCTATTATCACTATTTACTATAGAATAGATGAAATTTTTTTTTTGCTCAAATCTAAAATTTCCACGGTTCATGACATTCCAAACCTATTGCGGAAAAAAAATTGCAACATTTTTTTACCATTTTGGAAAAAAAGTGTACCACTAGAATGAATGGAAAAAAAATTGTTTAGCTTAAATTTAAAATTTTCGCGTTTCATGACATTCTAAACCTCTTTCAGAAAAAAATATTTTTAAAATTTTTTGAAAAATTTACTAAAATAGATGGAACATTTTTTTTTCTTTGCTAAAATTTAAAATTTACACGTTTCGTGGCATTCTAAACCTAATTAAAAAAAAAAGAAAATGTACCACTACCATAGAATAGAAGGAAACGTTCCTTTTTGCTCAAATTTAAAATTTCCACGTTTCATGGCATTCTAAAAGAAATTTTGAAAATTTTTTTACCAACATTTTTGAAAAATTTCAAAAAAAAATGAAATTTTTTAACCACCACTATACTTCCACTGCGTGAATGTGGAATTGAAAATGTGACACATGGCAATAATATTTGGCATATGCACCTATTATACTTTTATTGAAAAATGTACAGGGTGGTCATCGCAAGAAATAATTCAGTCATGGTGGACATTTATAAAGGTATTTGCGCAAGCCTTACATATTTGGCACCTGTTATTTAGTATTGAACTTTTGCTGTTGGATGAGCACTCTGTATAATTTTTTGGCTAAAACTTATCAGGTTTTCTTTGTAATAATAGTGATAACTATATTCCGATTATTATTTTCAATGTCATTTCGTAATTATTAATTTTTTAGAGTGACCGCCATGCACAAATAAAGAGGGAAGTTCCGTGTAAATACCTTTACTGATTTTTTACCACTAAAATAGATGGAAAACAAATTTTCTTTGTTCAAATTTAAAATTTCCACGTTTCATGACATTCTAAATCTATTTAAAAAAAATAGAACATTTTTTTGAAAAAATTTGTAATGTTCTTTTACCACTACTATAGAATAGAAGGAAACATTATTTTTTACTCAAATTTAAAATTTCCACGTTTCATTCTAGGCCTATTTCAGAAGAAAAGCACATGAAAATTTTTGTACCAACATTTTTGAAAAATTTCAAAAAAAAAATTAAATTTTTTAACCACTACTATACTTCCACTCCACTACGTGTATGTGGAATTGAAAATGTGACAGATGGCACTAATATTTGGCATATCCACCTATTATACTTTTATTGAAAAATGTACAGGGTGGTCATCCCAAGAAATAATTCAACCATGGTGGACATTTGTAAAGGTATATGCGCAAGCCTTCCATATTTAGCACCTGTCATTTAGTATTGAATTATTGCTGTTTGATGAGCACTCTGTATATTTTTTTGACCAAAAGTTATCAAATTTTCTTTGTAATAATAGTGATAACTATATTTCGATTATTATTCTGAATGTCATTTCATGATTAATAATTTTTTATAATGACCGCCATACACAAATAAAGAGGGAAGTTCTGTGTAAAATACCTTTACCAATTTTTTTTTGTGCGGACGTTTTCTCTGGAACGGTTTAAGATATTTTGAAATTTGATACACATATTAGTAAAGTAACATTGTCATCAAAAAGTACATCAAGTCAGGTATCTAAGTTTTTTTAATATCTTATATAGGATTAAAAATTAATGTTAAATTCAAGTTTACAATCTCTACAGACCTCCGGGTATGGCCCAAAGATAAAAAACTGCGAGATTTTCGCATTTTTTTCAGTTCTTAACGAATTTTCTCGGCAAAAACAATTTCTTACCTTTTTAAAGTAGACTGAATTTGCTAAAAGTTATTACCAGAATGGACTCTGTAGATCTAATAGTCTTCGAGACACAGCTGTTCAAAGTTTGTCAAATTTCTCATATTTCGCCATTTTTTGCGATTTTTTCGGTTTTACTCAAACATAAATAATGTTCTTCTGAAGTGAAGTACAATTCTGTGTCTACTGTCATGTACATATTACAGTTTTTTAATGTGATGTGCTAGGAGACAGTGCCCCCTGATTACACCTTTTACTTTGTAATATATCAGTCTCGAATCTATTTAAAAAATTAGTAACAGAAAATATAGAGAGATATTTTATGTAGAGGTATGTATTTGTAGAGTGAGATAAGTATTTTTTTATAGTGATTTAACTATAAACATACACTTCCCAGATCTCGAAGTAGAGTCAGACGACGAGGCATTGTACAATCTCTTCTGGGCTCAGAAAGAAGAAAAGAAGATAAGAGAGAACAGCGATACAGACGACACGGACGACACTTCCGGACCGTCCAAGAGAGCTAAAATTGTTTAAAAAATATAAGATCTGTTATGTATGACTAATTTTAAATATACATTTTTCAATAAAATTCCTTCCTGTTTTCCGATTCATTCAATATAATAGTACTATTTTATTATTATTATTATTATTATTATTATTTTATTTCGCTCAGGTGAGAGTTTAATGTGTGTCGAATTCGGTGACAGACGCGTGTTTCAACATTAATTTATAGTCATATACAAGATATAAAAAAACATAGATACCCGATTTGATGTCAGCTAGGATGTATAAAGTTACAGGATTATAATTATGTATTATAACGATATCTGGAACTAGATTATGAACTTACTCCGGTTAATGGTTGGGGGTAAATGGGGTAAATAAGTAATGCAAGCTGATATGAATCGAGTTTGGGAATTAGTGTATATACTAAAACAAAGGCCCTTTTCGTATAAATTTGCCATAAAAAATAATAGGATTACTGCTGGAAGGTCAATTTGACATCGAGCTAACAGCTTGCATAGTAAAAAGTATCTTGTTAAATGTTGGTATTTCCAGTGTCCATTTGAAAAAAAATAAGTGTAAGTAATTTGCTAATGTCTTCTATTTTAATTGGGGGTGGTGCTCACGGTAGCCGAGTGGGTACTTAGTAACGAAGATATTTATTTCATACCAAGCTAGAAGGGCAAACTGCCGACGGCTTAGATCCCACAATAAACTGTAGGGCTTTATCCTCCTTTGACTACACATAATCCTAGATTTTCTATTGGTTACCTGATTGACTTGCGACGAGTATTCTTTTTAAGAAAGCACTATTATCTTTACAATAAGTAATAAGCCAATGATTAATAGTAGTTAGATACAGGTACAATGAGTGCCAAAAAATATGAATCGTCTTATTATTTTAATGACAAATAAAAATAATAATAATTAATATCTTAGGTAACTATATTAAATAAATTTTAATTATACACACCATTACCATTACATCCAATGATACTAAAAAATATCTTAATCTAAAATATTTTTCAATTTTGTGTTGCGCATGATGAGGTGCGTTTGTCTAAACAAACGCACCTCATCATGCGCAACAGAAAATTGAAAAATATCTTAGATTAAGGTATTTTCTTAGTATATTAACTAATTAAGTAATAATTTGTTTTCGCTTCAACATACCATTTCTAAGCCAATATTTTTTTGTCTCGCTAAATTCATTGTACGTATGTACTTAAGGAATTGATGATTCTATACTACATAAACATTTACGAAGTTGTTTAAATTTTTGAGACGGAGTTTTAGTCACATTTAGTCCTGGATAACACAAATAGATATAGTTGTTTTATGCAATACATAAGTTTAAAAGGTACGAGTTCAGTTACAAAATAATTGGGGATACTTAATGCTATATTATGTATATTAGAACAAAAGTGGACACAGAAACAATATTAGTGCGGCTCTTTTTATTATACTCTTTGCAAATACAAAACGAAGAGTATATTTCATTTAATCGGCACATTTCTAACGCCGCGCCGGTAATACAGCTCGTAGAGAAAAAATAGTAATATCACTGTGTTGGTGATTGAATTCTGACCAAGTTTCAAAATGTCCGTTTCTCCGTCCGTATGTCTGTCTATCCTTTCGTCTGTCACGTTTCTTCTAAACAAGTAACTTAAGAATGAGAAGTCCGATTGTATTTGAATTTGGCTGGTAAGAACCCTATTTTTGAACAAAATTGATCAATAAATAGAAAAGTTATTAATTCATTTGTTTAATATTTTTTGTTTGTCATATAATTAAACAAAACATGTCTAAAAGTAATATTATTTACAAAAAAACTGGGAAGAGTATTTTATAGAATGTGTAACAATTATATAAAAAGTGCAGTAAATCGCGAATAGAATATTAGTTAGTTTGTTTCTTATATAAATATAACAGATTGAGAACAAACCTACGACACTGTTTTACTGACAGAGATTTACACTCTTCTGACAATTAATTTAAATGTACGGCTATGTTTTATACAAAGGATCTTTCGAACATCGAGGGATCTATGTTGAACAATAGTTAATGCATCCTTACGCCTGGTATTTATGTTTTGAATATCTGTTGCGTGTTTCATTTTATTATGAAGATATTTCGGAGTGTGACTAGTCAAAATAATACAATATATTTGCACGCATCTTTCTACGATTAGCCATGTCTAGCCAATGGGCTTCAGTTAGGGTACATATATAAATCTTATGCATGAATTTTGAAGGATTTGTATTCTCTTTTTTTTTGTATTCTTTAAGAATATTAGAAGGCATATCCCATAAACAAAATCACAGTAATTGGACTGGGAGAGGACATGTTTTGTTTAAGGCATATCTGTTAGGATACACCATACTCAGTTTCCATACATTTTTTTTTTAAGGAAGAAACACTATCCGTAAATCTGAGTTGACTCTCTCTAAAAATGCACCCAAATGTTTTACTTTAGGTGCCACCTCTATCTTTTCCTTTCCTAGTTCAGTAATCATGTCTTTTGCCGAAAGGTTACTAAATGATAGAACCGAAGATTTTGTGGAATTGATTTTGAGATTATGTTGTGGAGAAAGATTTACTAAAGCTTTTATATCGTTAATAAAATTTTGACATTCGGCATTTTTTACATTATTGTTGCGATTAAAAAATAACATAATTGTGTGTCGTCTGCGTGCATATGATAATTACAGGTATTGAGAATAGCGGGAAAGTTACATGTATAAATCGTATATAAAAATGGGCTCCAGATTGACCCTTGAGCAATCCCTCTGACAGCATCATAACTTTCTAATATTTCTCCAGATAATATAACTGCTTGTAACCTACTATTCAAACAATTTCTTGACATTGCAGCACTTTGAGTTAAACCTACAAAATCAAGTATTGCAAGTTATGGTTGATCTTATCAATAGCCTTAGTATAATCAAGTAGTGTTGAGGCTCCAACTTTTTCTTATCAAGTCTTAAATAATATCGCCGGTTATATAAAGAAGTGCAGTACCATAACTGTGACCCAGATAAAAACCATATAGCTTAGGTGGTATGGAGTTAAATTTTATTAGGTGATTACGTAATCGTCCACTAATTATCCTTTCCATCGCCTTAGAAAAAGCTAAGTAGGATAGTAATTGGGAGGAGGTCTTCCATTTCCTTAGGTGAATCTATCTTTGGAATAGGTGTAACCCTGCCCTATTCCCATTGTGTAGGAAACACTGAGTGCTCAAGACAACAGTTCATATACTTCTAATGTCCAGTGCAAGATTATTTAATTTTAAGTTATTATAGAAATATATCAAATATTTATAAAACATACACTTGAAAACTGTTCCTTAGTATGATATACATATCCTAATAATGCTCTTGTTTTGTTTCAGATTGTGATAGTATGTCGCGGCTCGACCCGCGTCGGTAACAACTGTTAATGACCGCCATATTCAGCAGCAGCAGCGCCCTAGGCAGCATGGACATCAAGCACGAAATGATTTACCGTGACGATGACGTGTTGCTCGTGAAATCCGAGCCCCAGATCCACTCGCCCTGTGCGACCAGCAGCAATGGCATCAACGTCACCAACCTGCTCTCGTCAAGCCTCTGCACTACCAGCAACGGTTTGGTGACCACGCTGGCCAGCAGTTCGGCCTTACCTACGTCCAACGGACTCGGTGCGGTGGTCTCGAACAATGGACTCGGTGCCGGTGGACCATTCAGTAGTTTCGGTAACACAAATGTTACGCCAAATAAACGGCCGAGGACTGACGATTGGCTCAGTTCCCCTAGTCCAGGGACTATTAGTGTTAGTGCACCCCCTCTTACTCCCTCCCCTGGACCCCCTTCGCAGCCCTATACGGTTATAAGTAACGGATACTCTTCTCCCATGTCGTCCGGTAGCTACGACCCCTACAGCCCCAACGGAAAAATCGGTAAGTTAAAAAAATGTTTATAGTAATGTGTTTTCATCATAGCCTCATTTCTATACGAAGGGTATTGTATAATGAAATGTTCCTAATTAATAATGTAGAGACCCTTAAACGAGAATAGGAATTTAGCCATTTCTTTTAGATAATACAACAGGGTTTCCACTAACCTGGAAACCTGGTAAATTCAGGGATTTCAAAATGTGGTCCTGGAGACTTGGAAAAGTCCGGGAATTCAAGAAATTTCAATAAAATCCTGGAATTTCACTCATTACATAAAATATTTTGATTTGATTTTCTACTGCACAAAAATTACCTATATTAAAAATATAGATATAATTTTAACTATTTTTTATTTGAAATAAATTCTTATAAACAATATGACGACAAAAATTACTTTAATGGTTTTCCATATTTTTTTCCATGCCGATCTGAAGATAATACAATTACATTAATATCCACTTAAATACAAGTTTTATTAGAATGTATTATATTTTCATATTTTGGTCCTGGACAATTTAAATTTTGTTCCTGGAAAGTCGGGGAAATCAAAATTCCAATGTTGGTGGGAACGCTGTACAACGACTTTTCCATAGTACATTTCTTAACAAGAAAGATATGGCATACGGGGAATAAGTTTCAATCTCTTTAAGTTACGTTTATAAAGGTACGACCACACCGAAGAAACAAAGACATTTTGTTGCTGGTTGCTCTAACCTGTTTGCGAAAACAGAAACAAAAACAAAATTACCATAAACATTTTGTCTGCACCAAGAACCCTCATTTTAGTAACATTTTCGTTGAGTCGCTGCAAAAAGTTTTTGCAGCAATTTTTGATTTTTTTCCTGGATTATCAGTTGCATTACTACTCATGTACTCTTCGATTAGCCGGGGAAAAAATTCGTTTCTCGAAGACGTTTTGACCATGACACCCCTACCCACTTACGTATCTGGACATTGGTCAATTTTGCAATTAAAATTAACAAGCAAACGAGAAGAACGCATGTGCATAAGCAGTAATGAGCAAGCGACAAGCAAACGAATAGCATAAAGAAATGTGCTAGTTAAGCATTTGTAAAGTACATTTGGATAATTATCCAAATGTACTAAACTACCCTTTCATTATTTTTGTTTTTTCGCTGTGACTAATAACAAGCAACCGAAAATAACAGACGAGCAAACGAACTGGGCACTGAATATTGAAAAATTCAACAGTGGGGGAGGGGCTGTTATTAATTTCAACCTCCTCTGTGTTTTCCTGTTTTAAGCAATAAGCAAACGAAAGCAACCGACGAGCAGTCACGAGGAAACGATTCGCATTGAAAAATGTTCTATTTCAAAAATGGGTGGCCACCTTCACAGATCCGTGAGTGTAATAATGATCTAGTACCCTATCTAGCTCAAACGTGTAAACTGTAGATGATTCCTTTCTCTTTTATACTCATGGTTATCTGAGATATTAACGTGAGGAGATATTATTGTCTGTGCCAGGAAAATTATCAATTAAACTTAAAAAGTTAAAATCCTTGTAACTAATAATATACCATTGATATTTTTCTTTAGTTTATTTATTTATTTAACAATATACTACCCAACAGAGCATTCCAATTACAGGGTAGGAAATAATAGGTATTTACAAACAGTAAGAGTAGAAACAGAGAGTAGAAACAAAAGAATACAAAATAAATAGATAAAAACAAAGATAAAACAAAAAAAATTAAATTATGATGTTAATCTTTTTATCGCAGCTACATTGCAGTGGAATATATCAAACTCGTCTTGTAGATTGTTATAGTTCTCTCACATTTTGTATAACGGCGAAAATTTTTGGACGTTAGTTGGGGGAGTCGGCAAATAGAACAATGAGCTATGCCTAGCACCAGGTCTGGGTGTTCGAAAATTTAGTAAGCTTAAAATAGCGCCGCAATCACTTACATTATGTATTATTTTAAAAAGAAAAATTTACTATGATATAGTTCTACGAGTCTCCAGATTCGAGAGTGAGGACCTATTTAACAGTTCAGTCTGAGGAAAACCAATAGCAGGATAGACACCATCTTCCCTATAGCTTAAAGTATTTAAAAAACGCCTCTGCATTCTCACTATGTTCTGTATCTGTGTGTTATAATGGGGCGACCAAATAATTGACGAATATTCTTATTTGGATCGATTGGTATAGTCCTTTCAGTGTGTTAATGTCGTTAAAATCGCGACAACATCCTATTTGAATCCTAGCGTGCTGAAACTTTCATTAGTGATGGTATTTATATGGGAATTAAATAATAGTTTGGTGTAAAATGTTACACCTAGGTCGCAGAATGTTAATGGACGTGTAAGCACTGAATCTTCTATACGGTAATTAATTTTTACATATTGGTGTTTATTAATAAAAGTTAGGACATTACACTTTCTTATACTCAACTGTAATTTGTTTAAATTACACCATTCATTAATTCGATCAAGGGCGCTTTGCTATACTATACAGTCACTCACATCATTTACTTTATAATAATTCAAATAATCTGCGTTAAGAGAGAATTGACACCCAATTCCTCTGCGATGTCATTAATGAAAATGTTGAAGAATAATGGGCCCAAAACAGAGCTTTGGGGTATACCTGAGATCGTTGTCCACGGTATTCAATATGGTGACGTCTATTTTGAAGATATAATTTGAATAATAACAACAAATTTCTTGAGTGGCCAAATTTTTGAAATTTAGAACATAAAATACTGTGATCTAGTCTGTCAAATGCTTTAGTAAAGTCTGTGTAAATTACGGCAACCTGTGAGTTAGTGTCGATAGCATTAGATATATATTGAGTTATACAAAAGAGATTAGTGATGTAGATCGTCCCTTGAAGAAACTGTGCTGGTATTCAGTAATGCGATTCTTTGCATAAGAAGATGTTGGGTTCATATAACAGAATTTCGAACGCTTTTGAGAAAATGTTGATAATCGTTATAGATCTGTAATTCTCAATATTATTTTTTTCACCTTTTTCATATACAGGGATTATTTTAGAAAATTTTAATACGTCAGGACATATATTAGATTTAATGGCCAAATTAAATAAGAGGAGTTGTGAGCACGCTAACACAATCATGTAGTATGAATACTGGAATTTTGTCAGGGCCCATTGTGTATTTAGGCTTAATTTTTTTCAAGGAATTTAAAACTTATTGTTCTGTAAACTGTTTGATTGTTAATTGAAATGTATACAAGATATGTTTCTCAATCATTAAAAGGAATAAACCATACCATAACTACATATATGAGAGAAATATCAATGTTTTGCTAAATTTGCAATATTCTTAAGTTATTTGTCGTTCAACTCAAAACTATGGCTTGTGGAGCTATTACATAAATTAACATGATTAACATTAATATGAATAAATAAGACAAGATGCCTCCAACTAAATATATAGCCTAAAGTGAGTAGTCTATTACAATCACTTATAAAGTTACGTCTAGGTAATTTAAACAGAAATTAAACCTAGTCGCATCCTGAGTAAGTATACCGTTTAACCGATAATATATGTATATAAATGCACTTGCACTATTCTGCAATTGAACGTAAAACGTGTGGCAACTTCATAATTTCTCACAGTTCAGCACTCTTTCAAAATCCGCCGTTAATTAAGTTGAAGTGTATTTGTAACTACTGTCAAGATTTGCGGGGTTTCAATCATTTTATTTTGAAAATTTGAAATGAAACAGGCGTTCTCACGACTTCCAAGAGAAATCAGTTCTCCAAAACAACGCCCGCTGTGTAATTACATGCTTTTATGTGCTCCGACATTTCTATTATTTTTTTTGGTTGCTTGACCTACAAACGTCTACATTTCCTGTGGAATATGGAATATTAATTACCCATTATTGCTGCCGCAACAATGCACATTAAATATTGAGTGATGGTTTATTTCTAATTGAAGTGTCCATATTATGGAAGTTAAATAGGTCTTGGGCGTTTTTTAAATATTTGTCGAGGCAGAGGGCAAGTTTACAATTGAAGTTTTTTTAGTTTTTTCGTGTATGCGTATAGTCGAGTCAATGATGACTAAAAATCTTTCAAAAATTCTTAGTCCTCAGGGACAGGTCCGATTTTGGTGATTTTTTTAAATATGTGTTTTTTAATATTATTCAAAATCAGAAGCATCCCAAGTGGCGCAAATAATTATTTATATTGTTTCGGGGTGGATGTCATCCCTTCTCGGGGGTGAAAATGGGATTCTGACGTCAATTCCGGTCACGATTTTTTGTATCATCGAAAACATGAATAAAACCTACGTCAAAATGTAGGTTTTGAGGTATACAATGAGATTGTAGTGGGGTACCAGGTTACATTTGCCGGCAACCCTGAGACACCCTCGATTAAAGTTTTTTTTGTGATTTCTTACGTCATCGAATACATGATTATTTTTTTTTTAGTTAAAGTACAAGTCTGCTAGTTATTACAAAAATAGGCTGCCTCTTTTTATTTGCCCGCATCCTCCCATTTTGACGTCACTTTCGGTAAAATTCCATGGCGCGGGCAAAATTTGCTTATATGAAAAGTAGTGTTGGGCGATATCGTGATTTTTCAATCACAACGTGAATAATTACTGTGATTTTCTGATATCAGTGAATTTAAACCGTGATGTGATCAAGACTTTTCATAATACGGTGTATGGGAAAAAATGTTAATTGTTCTCTATTCCTAAATAAGTACCGACAGATAGTGAATTCACTACTTTGGTAATCTGTGCAGCTGTACATATGTGTAATACTTTATGATATTGTATGATATGCAGGGCCGTCGAGAGAACATCGGGGCCCAGAGGTAGTAGCATACGGCCCAGGGTTGGCAAAATTTGTGTTTTTTTTATTTTAATCAAAAAACACGTTTTTTTTAATTTAAAACAATTCAATGTGTTTTAGACATGGATTTTTAATTGTTGAAAAAAAACATGTTTTAAACAATAAAAAATATGTTTTTAAACTTAAATTTATATGGGCGTGTCGACCCAATACATTGTTTATTCTATAAGCCATGCCCATATTGCATCATAACAAGACGAGGATGATACTTGACAACGGCTCGGCCAATTCGGTGTCATAAATACGTCAAGTTGTCAATAGTGCAATAATTTTTTTGGTGATTGGTTATTGACTACACAGGCACATAAAGAAAAGTCGAGTTGGAGAAGGCAGACCTAAGTATTCCCATGAATTCTGACCTGCTGAACACGAATCCGATGTCCGTTTTGCCCGATTGGCTCTTGCATTCTTCCTAACCTCAAAAAACACCGTAAGAATGCCCGAAAAAATGAAAATCTGAAAAAATTCAGGGGTACATAGGATGGCAATAGAAATCGAATGGTGCAAACCAGACATCCCTGCGGTCCTTCGTTTTCGAGATAGAGCAGCTCAAAGTCACCGGAAGGAACAAAATTGTTTTGTTCGCAATTCTCGAGGCTCTATATCAGAAACCAAAGAAGCTATAGAATTCTAGTTTGCGCCATTCGATTTCTCTCGCCATTCTACGTACCTCTGAAATTTTTCAGATTTTTAGCTACACTCTCATTTTCTCGGGCATTCTTACGGTGTTTTTTTGAGGTTAGGAAAAATACAACAGCCAATCGGGCAAAACGGGCATTGGATTCGTGTTCAGCAGGTCAAAATGCATGGGAATACATAGGTCTACCTTCCCGCACTCGACTTTTTTTTTGCTATTAATCGCTTTAAAATTAACGCTTAAGAAAATAAATAATAACGGTATGTCTTCTATATAATAGTAATACGTTTCGTTCGTTGTACTTCTACTACCATATTATTATAACTAGTTGTATTGCATTACATAAAAGTTCATATTTTTTTACTTTATTATTATTTTTTTTACCTTATCAAATACAACGATGTTCCGAAAATCGTCCATCAAACACACTGAAAAAACGCATTGAAAAAAATCATGTTTAAAACAATTGTTTTAAACGTGTTTAAAACAAATGTGTTTAAAACAGGTTACTGTGTTTTAAACACTTAAAAAACATTTGTTTAAAACATTTTGTTTTAAAACTGCCAACCCTGATACGGCCCCACCAATCCTCGATATACTTCGAACTTATCTAAATACAAATTTCGAAAAGCGGGGGGTAATATTCCTTAAAATTAAATATTTACCTCGATCAAAATTTTAAAGAGCGGGGGGGGGGGAATTCTTCATATTCCCGTACAAAAATTGATACTTACGATTAACTATGTACCTCCATATCAAAATTTTCTCCATATACAATATCATCCATATACAATATTATTCAACATCAAACAACACTTTTAAGGCAAACAAGCATTATATTCTTCACCAATTTGCTTCACGACCCTGCCACTAATCGCCAGTAAATATAACTAATACTGTTATTTATATCATAAAAATATATTTATATATGGAAAGCAGTGATCACATATCACAATTCGTGATATATCGCCCATCACTAATGAAAAGTGGCTCCATGTCTGTGGTAGTACTTACTCATACAAAGTTTTTCATGTATCTTATTCATAAGAAATCTACAGGGTGTCCGGAAAGTAAAGGGACCCAGTTTAACTATAGCTTTCCCAAGTCAAATGGAGTCGATTAAACCAAACATACCTTAGTACAAAAGTGCTTCCTTATCAAGTTATAGGGCCTTAAAACAATTTTTTTTAAACTTATAATGGGTATATTTCAGAAAACAAATGACTAATCAAGCTGAAAATTGGTACACATACAATACGGGGAAGTCAAAACATTGTGAAGACATAAGTATAGTTGCATATCATAGATGGCGCTGTCGGCGTATTTTTTTGACACATTCTTTATCATAACTTTTTATTATTATTATTCTGAGTTAGTATGACTTAATATTATGATACAATAACTAATTTTACAAAAATAAGGTCTACTTGTTTCATCTCGATAAAATGCACCGTTCTCGGTCGCACTTATGTATTTCAGCGTCCAAGAGCTACCATGCAACATGAAATTCGATTAAGTTAGCGTTTGTCAAATTGACGTTATTGAGTTAGTTTAGTTATAATAAATTGTTGTTCTATTAAGACATTTGCAAGTGTAACAAGAGTAATTAAAAAATTCAGCCGTGATTTCAGCTTATTTAGAAACGCATAATTTCGTAAGGGAATGGCTAATAATGTACGTTTGCTTTAGTCACTAAACAGGTTCAATAATGTCAATTTTACAAACGCTAACTTGATGTACTATCACGTTACATGATAGCTCTAGGAATACCCTGAAATACATGTGCGATGCACCGAAAACGGTGCATTTTATCGGCATGAAACAAGTAGCACTTATTTTTGTAAAATTAGTTTTTGCATCATAATATTAAGTCATACGAACCCAAAATAATAAAAAGTTATGATAAAGAATGTGTCAAAAAAATACATCGACAGCGCCATGTATGATATGCAACTATACTTATACCCTCACAATATTCGAGCTTCCCTATATTATGTGTACCAATATTCAGCTTGATCGGTAATTTGCTTTCCTAAAAAAATTTAAAAAAAAATGTTTTAAGGCCCTATAACTCGATAAGAAAGCACTTTTGTATAAGGTATGTTTGGTTTAATCGACTCCATTTGACTTGAGAAAGCTATAGTTAAGCTGGGTCCCTTTACTTTACGGACACCCTGTATATAACCGGAACTCTACCTATTAGTAAACTCAGAAATCTAAATCTAAGATTGAGAATGTTGATTTTTCATCCAAAAAATGTTGTAGAGCGAATTTTCACGAGTAAATCACGTTTTACCAAAAAAACATCAGGAGCAAAAATGAAGCTTATAAAATACCAAATCGATTGGTTTTTTCATATTTCTCGAGTTATGGCTCGTTGAAGGTGACTGTCTGTTTGCCGAAAACTGAATTCGAATCTTTCAACTTTAAATAACGGAAAAACGACGACTTTTTGGAGGAAAACTTATGAGACCTTTTTTTAATACTTGAAAAGATCTTTAAAATGTTTTTCGGAGCGATTAGATGTCTTATGAATTAAGGAAGTTAAAACGTGATTTCAGAATACTTTGTGAAGCTGGAGGCTGAGGCATTTTGATTGGCGTTAGAATATTTTGATTATATTTTCAACCATATTTTTCATGCGTTTCATTATTCCCAGGCCACAACTGAACTTGTAAATAGACCCTCTTCAAATGTTCAGCTGCTTATATTTTTGTGGGAGGCAATGCACTTAGTTGGACCGTCCTCTTGCTCTTTGCAGTAGCTTTGACAAAACATTTTTTTCGAATGTAATTTTATTTTATTTTAATTGCCTTATTTATTTTAACGTCCTGGCGAAGTTTAGCTAATGCTACTCTACCACTTAACCAGGACGGCGAAATGGGATACAGTCACCCATCCAAGTGATGGCCTCGACCGACGTGCCTTAACTTCGTCGATCGAGATCTCGCCATCATCATAACAAATTTATTAACGTTTTAATATACAAAGTATTGCCTCCTCGGATCGAGGTCCGGAGCCAGCCGCACAACCACGTCGCACAGCGCCATGGTGTTAGTACGGCTGGACGAATCGCGACCGGTTCGGCTCAGTAAAACTTAAACTAAAAGACAAGGCTCCTGCCGGGCGGCTTAAAATTGTCTATAAGTTGATAAAAACACTATTTTTAATTTTGAGACGGGGATGAAGTTAATGGAAAAATCCCGTTCAGTTTACCCCAACAGTCTACTCGCCGTTAGGAAGTTTTGATTATTTGAAAGGAGAATTGAGTTTAAAATAGTTGGATTTTTTATGAGGTTTATCGGTCTAAATTGAATTTTACAACAAAAACGTATAGTATAGAATAACAAAAATTACAAAAATACAAACATGTGACAAACAAGAAGGAGAAAAGAGATAGATACAGAAGAAAAGTCATGGTGGTGAAAAGTGTATGATAGATAGAAGTTCTGGTAGAAAAGAGTGTGTCGATAGAGGTCATTTTGCAGAGAGTTTCAAGGGCTACAAAGGCCTGTAAAGTTGAACTTCCTTGAGCTTCGTTTTTAATTTAGAGGACTCGGGGAAAGTGGTCCTCGCACTCAAATGCGAAGTTAAAACGGTGATATTTCAATTAATTTTCATCCTAGAGAAATAAAAAAACAGAATTTTTTGGCAAGAAAACCCTAAATTTTTGCACTCTTGCATTTTTTACGTATCTTCCTTAGTTTTTGAGTTATTGTGAAAAGAAATTTGTTTCAAAAATCATTTCAAAATTGAACTTTTTTCCGAATCTACGCATTCTAAATTGTTCAAACTTCTAGAACATATTATTAGTGCCGAAATAAAGTAAATTGTGAATGGGTTACGTTTAATTTCAATACTTGCGGTTAAGCTATTGGTTTCATTACTGATTTTTTCTTCGAAAAAAGCGAGACAAACGATTTATTTTCATCATAACTCCGTAAGTTTTGATGCTAACGACTTTTACTAAAGCTCATTTTAAAGGTACTCTCAAGTACTTAAAAAAGATCTAATAAGTTTTCTTCCGTTATTTACAGTTGGAAAAGTTCATATTCAGTTTTCGGCAAACAAACAGTCACCTTCAACGAGCCTTAAGTCGGTTCTTATTGCATCTACAGACAGAAACAAGGAAAAACTCATCGATTTGTTATTTTATAAGCTTCATTTTTGCTCCTGATGTTTTTTGATAAAACGTAGGTTCTCGAGTTACTCGTGAAAAATCGCTCTATAGCATCCATTTTTTTTATAAAAAATCAACTTCATAGAACATTTTTAGCTTATAATTCATTCCCCCATCGATTTCTGTGGTTATTTTGAGTTTACTAATTTCCACCCACGAGAAAAGGTGACACCCCGAAACAATATAAATAATTATTTGCGCCACTTGGAATGTTTCTGATTTTGAATAGTATTAAAAAACACATAAAAAAAACATCAAAATCAGACCTGTCCATGAAGACTAAGAAGTAAAAACCTTTATTGACTCGACTAGTAGTCAAACTCAACAAAAGATGATATTCGACTAGGAAACACTCCAAATGATTCTACTATATTGAACACACTTTAAAAATGTTTAAGGCCTAAAACACACTAGGCGGTTTTCGCCGATTCGGCCGCCGAATCGGCAGCCGCTTGTTACAAAACACACTAAGCGGTTAACCACTTGTCGTAGGAAGGCAACGTTATCACTGTTTTCGGTAGTGCTGATAATACAGGGACAAAAATGAATTTGAATTTGAAAGAAAGAATTAATTTTGTTAGGTTTATTATTCTGTCCATCAAAAATAAAAAAAGAAATCATAGGCGCATCCAGGAACATCCTATTGTTAAAGAATTTGAAATAAAATGTTTATTTAATACTAGGTATATTTAATGAAATTTTTCAATTTCATTAGAATGTCGAAAACATCATTTTACGAATGAATATTTTGGTTAATGATTTAATAAAGAAGGATACCCGAATGTGAAACAATATAATAACAACTTCTTCCCAGCTCTTTTCTTTTATTTCTGTCACCATAATCATTGTTTCTCATATCCCATATAGCAGGTCGTTCTTGAGAGTTCAGTATCAGTAATGGGATCTATTTTAGATGCGTAAATACAATACTTTTAACGTGCAATTTGGCTTCAATGCAAGCTCAAACCGCTCGACAAATAAGTGAATGTGTGAACAAGTCCATTTGTTTACATTGCAGCATACGCCGCTCGAAGCAATAAAGGCCTAAAACACACTAGGCTGTTTTCGCCGAATCGGCAGCCGACTCGACACATGCTGCAATAGAAACAAATGGAGCTGTTCACACTATGACGCGCTGCGAGAAAGCAGCATCCACCACCGCGCGTACCGTCGCGTCGTTCGATTCATGTGCCGAATCGTTTTTATTGCTTCGAGCGGCGTATGCTGCAATGTAAACAAATGGACCTATTCACACATTCACTTATTTGTCGAGCGGTTTGAGCTTGCATTGAAGCCAAATTGCACGTTAAAAGTATTGTATTTACGCATCTAAAATAGATCCCATTACTGATACTGAACTGTTAATAAATGTAATTCAAGAACGACCTGCTATATGGGATATGAGAAACAATAATTATGGTGAAAGAAATAAAAGAAAAGAACTGGGAAGAAGTAGTTACTATACTGTTTTATTATATTGTTTCTCATTCGGGTATTCTTCTTTATTAAATCATTTTCCAAAATATACAGTCATTCGTAAAATGATGTTTTCGACATTCTAATGAAATTGAAAAATTTCATTAAATATAGTATTAAATAAACTTTTTGTTTCGAGTTCTTTAACAATAGGATGTTCCCCGATGCGCCTATGAATTCTTTTTTTTATTTTTGATGAACAGTATAATAAACCTAACAAAATTAATTCTTTCTTTGAGTCAGACAAATTCATTTTTGTCCCTGTATTATCAGCACTACTGAAAACAGTGACAACGTTGCCTTCCTACGACAAGTGGTTAACCGCTTAGCACCGCTTAATGTGTTTTGTAACAGGCGGTTGCCGATTCGGCGGCCGAATCGGCGAAAACCGCCTAGTGTGTTTTAGGTCAAAAACGATTCGACACATGAATTGAACGACGGTACGCGCGGTGGTGGATGCTGCTTTCTCGCAGCGCGTCATATAGTGTGAACAGCTCCATTTGTTTCTATTACAGCATCTGTCGAGTCGGCTGCCGATTCGGCGAAAACCGCCTAGTGTGTTTTAGGCCTAAAATGAAGAGATTCTCAATTGGAGCCGAGCGGGTGACAACGAGATTAGTCCTGTTCCTATTTCTAGGTTGATTTTAGGAATACAATTTTAAGATTTTGGCATATCATTTGGGACACAAAAAGCCACATTTTGAACTTATTAAGTGAAACATATCACTTCCGGTCCAACCGGAAGTAGCAACAACTTTTGATTTTTAAATAGCAACCTATATATATATTTTTACATATTTAGATTTCACATGAAATTCTCGTTACAACGATGTATTACAATTAGGTAATTTTCCAAATGACGTTATAAATTCGAAAAAGTGAAAAGCTAAGTTGGCAACTGGAAGACTGTGTTTTCAAAAAATTCACCCAGTAGGCTTTGAATCTGATGTTTCGCCTTCATTTTTATTGTTGCGTTTCAATAAAAGTTGATTTCATGCAAAAGTCACTATTTTGAATTGAAAAACAATTGTTTTGAAAAAACAAAAAGCAAATTAATGTTATTCAATTTCTTTAAATGGTAACCATATTTTTTACTTGCACCAGCAAAGCCCAAAACATTAACCTTTTTTGGTGTATAATACGTCTAGTTTGAGTACTAATTTACACTGAAATTATTGGATTTCTGTAGATGCTACATTTACCAATTGGTATTGTTAAAAAAATACACAGATTAAATAAAATTTACAGAATTTATTAATAAATATTTATTAGGGGAAAATAAAATTATAGCAATTGTTCAAAATGCGTTCCTTCAACTTCAGTATATTTCTGAGCCCTACCGATGGTTTCCCTTATCACCCGTTCTAACATTTGCGCAGTTATTGTTGCAAAAGCTTGGCGAATTTTGATTTCCAACTCCTGAAGGTTTCTTGAATATGATGAATAATCTCGTTCTTTGACGTACCCCCTACAGGAAAAAAATCTATAGGGGTTAGGTCAGGTGATTTGGCAGGCTTTCTTGTGCGCCCCTATGTCGTAATGACTCTATTTTGAAGTCTATTTTCTAAATAATTAGAGACATCTCGAAAGTTGTGTGGCGGAGCCCCCATCTTGTTATAGTTGCCTTCATATTTCCAAGGCACATAAAAAATTCTCGTCAATGGAGTCCGCGCGGCAGTATCATTGAATAGGTAAAGATGCCGCCTGCCCGCTTTGTAGTTACCCCATTTTTTACATGCCTTAAAATTATGAAGACGACTATAGTAGTAAATACTTCTTCTCAAATTCATAGTTAATACTCTTAAAGCGCCCTCAATTTCATTTTCCAAGAGGTTCAGGTACCTCATTCCATTTAAAGTCCCCTGAAATAAAATAGGACCTACGATCTTGGTCCCACAATTCCTGCCCATACATTTACCCCAAACACTTCTTAGTGATTTCCTTCTCTAAATTCATGTAAATTTTCCTGAGACCAGTAATGCTGATTATTTCGGTTAAATATGCCATTGTTAGTGAACCGACTTTCATCTGTGAACAGAATTCTGGAAACAATGTTTCTATTTTCTAGTAACCAATTGCAATAATGAACTCTCCTACCTGCATCAGCTTCATATAAATGCTGATGAAGTTGATATTTATATAATTTATATCCATGTTTTCTCAATATTCTTCTAACAAATTCTCGCCTAATGTCAAGAGCATTTCCAATCTCGTGTACTTGTATTTTTATTACTTTCCACGGATTGTAAAACATTAATCTCGGTAGCCTCGTCAATAATAAACGTATTTTGTTCGTTTTCATTTGGCTGGAATTTAAATATGTATATATAATGTTGTGACAACAAGGTAGTCACATCGCAGGGAATTGTACAGATTGTTAAAAATTTGATTTCACAGAGAAAACTGAAAAATCCACTATAAAATGGCCAAATTAAATTATAAAAACCTAAGCGTTAGGTGTAAAACATTATTGAAATCTTTGAGCAATAACAGCATGAGATTTTAAACAGGATAACAAACCTAAGTTCTAATGAAACACAACCAAAATTATTAATTTATTGTAAACGAAACGTAAAAGGTCAAATGACCAAAAATAATAATTAAATGTATCATACCCGAATATTTTATATAACGTAATATGTACAGGACGTTAAAAAATGGTTAAATATTTATTTAGTTATGTTACCATGAACTATAACATGTAGATATAGGAAAGGACTTGACCTATGGTCAACATAAGTAGCATAGTAGTGAGAAAAATATATGAAAAATAACAAAAATCTATTTAAATGTGAAATAAAAACATTGTTTGTAGTGAAATTTTCAATAAGTACTCATGAGTGAGCTATAAGCAATAAAAGACTTGATAAACGCATATCCAAAATCATAGATACAAAAACATTATTAGTAAGAAAGGTAGACTCCACCGCAGAAGTGAAAAGTGATAAAAACTGTAGAATTTCACATCGTATTGACTTAAAAGTAATGGATATGGTAGATACTTACTATATTTCACTAAAGAACGTGAAAGTTCTAGAATACTTGGACTATTAGAGGTCTCAAGATCCATTAATTAAAATAAGGTTGCATAACCTTACATATTTCAGACTGTATCTCACAAAAGAGAAAATTTATGTTGATAAAACCCAGACATGGTGTTGAAGGGAACTTTTCCCAATAGTTTTCATAAGTTGTATGTTAAAATTTCATCAAGGTAGATAAGTTGTAGGTCTATCAAGAAAACCAATGACAGTTTGCGGTACCCTAAAAAGGCAACAAATGCTTTGGTCATTATTTTGATATAAAATGTAGTAGGATAAGTGTTATTAGTATAGAAATGTTCAGAGAGGATTGCTAATCAATTTACATAATAGTTATATTAGTATAAGGTAGTTTTTAGTTGAATATTTGTAAAAATAGTTGGTAATAGAAAAATTTTAAATATTGACAAAAACATGTAGTGTGGCATATCAGAAAACGCAGAATAAGCTCTAGTAAATGAATATGAAATCAGTTTTATCATTCACAATCTACAAAAAGAATTATATTAAAATAAAGTTTTTCAAAATAAAATGACAGAAATCAAGTATCCTGTTTTGTAATATAAATGTCAAATTAGGCTTGTGTGGGCCAATAGAATTCCACAAATCCAAATTTAGTATGTTGATAGTATTGAAAGCGTAAGGACGCAGAAATTGAGAGGAAAAAATAACCTCACTTTTTTAAAAATCAAAATAAATAATGAAACCAGCATACTCACATTAAGAAGTAAACCATATTGAAGATAAATGTTTAAAAATTTGATATCCAAGTGGATTAATACATGCTGAACAAGTAATAGTTCCGTTCCTGAAAGAAATCATAATTTAAAATAAAATTTCTATAACCAAATATGTCAACAAGTTTTGTTTACGAATAAGAAGAAGTAATTTAAAAGGTATTATTTTACGCAACGCATATTTTGAAGTGTAAATAATCTGGTAAATACTTACCTAGATTCAATAATAAATCCAGTGATATTTAAAATAAAGTGAATTTCATCGAAACGTCAAGATCTCCGCCAAAGCAAATTGTCAACGTGAAGCAGTGCTGCCAGTGGTATCAAGGAAATCGACAGTTGGAAGCTGGAGCGTGCGCACGCAAAAGAATAAGGAGCACCGATCGATAGAATTCAAGGTAACATCTAAATGACCAATCAGATTAAATCCTAGGTATTTAAAATCAAGCGAATGATAAAAAGAGCGCAGTTTTAAAGGAATATTTCAAATAAATAAAGGCCATATTGCAATTTTATTTTAGTTTTAAATTTTATTATTGTCCAAAATCCATACTCGTTATCATATTTCATTTTGTGTATTTTTAAAAATTGATTAGCATATTAAAATTTTGTAAAAAACCAGTGGCTGTTTTCATTGGAACCTACAGTTTGCTGAGAAAGAGAGAATCGTGAATTTGAGCAATTGAAACCACTCTTGACCCTGAAAGAGTTGACATTTCATGCTATTTAAATTATACTGTTTAAAAAGAAGATAAAAATAAAATCGGTTTGACAACAAACCTGGCGCTCAACAAAACTATAAGTAACTAAAATTTATATTCCATTAAAAATAAATAATCAAAAATAAAAATAAATAAATATAAAAACAGTATAATAAGTATATATAGGTTGCTATTTAGAAATCAAAAGTTGTTGCTATTCCGGTTAGACCGGAAGTATTATTTTTCACTTAATAAGTGCGAAATGTGGCTTCTTGTGTCGCAAATTATATGCCAAAATTTCAAAACTATATTCCTAAAATCAACCTAGAAATTGGAACGGGACTGATCTCGTTGTCACCCGGTATTTCTTTTAGACCTGTGGTGATTCCATTAAAGTTTAATCAAGCTGTATGGGAACGTTCAAGTATTATATAAGCATAGTTCTGTTGATTTTAGGCCCCTCGTCCTCATTCTGAGATAAAATACGAGAATCGTAGACCCCTTTCTCCAATGGATAAGACAAAAAGTTTCTTTATTTTTGTTAATATTTTGTTTTTCTGATGATATATGTATTTGCTATAACAAACAGTATTCGTTCCTATACCAACAAAAATAATCAGCATTGTTTTCTTTATTACTGAAACAGATTCCTTGGTTGACTGAGTTATTAACTAATGCCCAGTGAACCGCAAACAATTATTATTAAATTCAGTGAATCAGAGAAAAGGATGTTTCACAAGGCACGACAAATATTAATCGCTTTAAGATGGCGGCTGTATCACAACGATGTTATCGTATTTCAATTTAGCTGTCATAACAAGTTGACTGTTTTATTTTAGAAAGGAAATTACATCAGTAGTCTGAATTACATATAGTGTGTCCGTCCCACGGATTGTGTTGGGAAGATTGAAAAACTTTTTTATTTGTGACAGATGGAAATTCATTCTTTATAAAATTATAAAAACTCCTGCTTTTTGCAGAAAGTTCGAAAATCGTAATAGTTTCCAAAATGAATATGCAGGGTGCTTATTATTTGCAAAAATGTGAAAACTGCAAAGGGCGAAAGGATCTTTACTTGTGAAAATCGAGGTGAAAATATTGAAAAATTAGACATAAAAAATACATTATGGATTAAAAGTTATAATCAGTTATGAAATATCGACCTACTACAAAGTTATTTTTCTGTATTTTATCATTCATGTTTTTGCAAATAGTTCTTACTAAAAGCTCACCTTTTCAAACATTTTAAGATTGAAAGTGTTATGAAACGTAACCACCGACGTAACTATAACAACATACATAACAATAAATAGGAGAAATACTCCAGGCTAAAGACAGGCGAAAAAGTTCTTATCTTATTCAACAATGAATGCTACAAGGCGTCTCGAACTTGAAAAGTCCGACTTAAGGCCTTCTAACAGGCAATTGTACTCCTTGAGAAATCATCATCTTAAGAATATGGGCAAGGTAGATGATGATACGTGCAGATACTGTGATACTGCAATAGAAACTGCGGAATACAAGATGCTGGTCCGCACTATGCTAAAGTACCTAGAAATGGTGGAATAAACGCCTGAAAACATAGGGAAATTAGCCCCCAAGAAAATGACAAGGTTTGTAAAGAGCTTGGGAGTCCTGGGCAACAACTAATTGTAGGGTAATTCACAAAAGATCTTTTAGGCCTATGTGAAGAAGGGCTGTTCAGAACCGAGCGACCCTTTAAACAATCTACAAGGTGAAAATACATTAAGGCGATTAAAAACTGTTAATAGAAATGTGAATGATTGAAAAGAACAGATAAATAATTTTGCAGTGGTAGGTCAAGATTTCATAATTGACTTTTTTCTTACATTATTCGTATGTTGACTATAGGATATATCCATGTATCCTGCAAACAAATTAAGGAAGTATGAATGCAGGCGTCGAGTTATTTGTTGCAACAATTACTATGGTAAGCAAAGAAAACACAAGAATAAACTCATGTACTGTAATCCGGAGATGTTACTTTCTCTCAGATGAATGAACATGAAAATAATTCTTGAGAGAGTTACCTTTCACATTTTTCTGAACTGGGGTGTAATCTTCGTTAAACATAAATTTTAAATGTCCCGCAGGTAACAAGTAGGAGACATTTATTTATCTTTGCCACGTCTTCCAGTTGCACCAAACTGAATCACGTCCTTTATAATGCCACATCCCGTCTAGAAAGTTGGCCGTGTGCCCATGGTGAATTATATTTTCGCATTATTAAATTTAAGTTTCCAATAAAAGTCGGGGCTGATTTCTGATCTATTTAAAGAAATCAAATTTATAATCTACTTTCGTATATTTTCAGGCCATCAAAATTGTACTTTACTTCATGTCTGTAACGTTTTTATTACAAAGTGCTGTAGCTCGTCTTTTAAACATTAAATTTAGCTTTGAAATAATTCAATGTAACGTTTTCACTTAACATATTCGGTACTGACTGGTACATTTTACTCTTGTACAAATAGCGGATACCGCTGGCACCGTGAGGCAACAGTCTAAAGAGGAGAATAGTTTTCTTTTTCAAATGACATTATAATACACTGTATCACACAGTGTGTAAATGAGAAATACAAATTCGATTTGATTTTATGTATTTTATGACATAGTTTTTCATTTAAAAAAAATTAAGTAGGCGATTAATGTAATGCGTAGAAAGGACACAACATCCATTAAATGGTACTCATTTGGAATATTTATTTATTATAAATAATACTAAAAAAAGATATAAATAAATTAGCTGAACTAATAGCAAAATTCGAAGGATTGAAAGAGAATGGTGTTCATAAATAATCGGCGAAGTGTCCTTGAAAGTACATTCTTCGCCCATCGGGATCTTTTTCCTTAAAGCAACAAAATTCCCAATAGAAGAAAATATAGATGCTTAAACCGATGAAACATTTTAAATGCTTCTTAAAAATAAAATATAAGAGCCTTTTCATGCAATAATAATGTGTACTCACTGATACTCTACAACTTCGGCACGAACAAAGACCTGAAAACAAAATAAAAATGTCTGTTCCAGTACGATTTCCGGAACCTTCACACTTCTTAAAATAGCACACCCAATGCCCTAAATAGGTGCGACGTATCCACAACCTCAACTCGACTATGAATGTGTCCCTGGCAGTGACAGATTCGACGTACGTCGGGCCCTCCTTTCCATATGCAAGCAGCCATGAACTGCCGGGCATAGGCAATTCTTGTGATCGCGGTTGGCGTGGGACTGAATGGAAATCTGGGTCACATGAGAGTGAGGTCCAAGGTCGTTGCAGGAACCACAGGGTTTAAAGGAGCTTGCCGTTGAAATTAATGATATTTCCGGGACAATGAGCGTTTCCGGTTTCCGTTCTGGAGCTGGTTGGGCGTCGGTGGGATTACTGCAAGCACTTTCATTATCTCGAGGGATTTTTAACGACGGGGTCCAAGTCTAAATTAATTGGAAATATTTCTTGACGCATTGTGTTCAAGGAGCGTACTTACCTATATAACTATTACAGTGGAACTATTTTTTTTTCTTGTTTCAAGGAATAAGGAAACCAATTTTGGATTATCCTCAGCCATTACTTGATATAAATAAAGATGATTTACATTGCAAACGTCGATTCTTCGCCCTATTCTGTAAATAAAAAATTAAATTATTCGCAATCTAACTTTTCGGACGAATCCAGACCTTAATTACAAAACTTATCTGTCGTATTGACGTTGCCTTTTTGAATTATTAAATCTTAATATTTATTATAATATGCAACCTCAGATGCCGACTTTCAGTCGTATCAGACGGTAAATGATAAAGCTTATACTCAACAACAATAATAATAATAATGGTTTATTGATGTTAAGACACTGGGTGCATACATAAGTCATTGGATTAATAATCAATACAACACAAAGTTAGAACTTAAATAAAAAGATAAAACTAGACAAAGGACAAAAACTTGAGAAAACTACAGACTAAAAATGAGATCCTGAAAGTTATTTTGGAGGTGTTCCTCAAAGGTGTAAAACGCTTATCTTTTTAAATAAGCTTTTAGCTTCGTTTTGAACTATGGTTTATATTTAATTGTTTTATTTCCTCTGGCAAGGCATTGAAAAATTTTATGCACTGATAGCCGGTACCGTCTCTGATTCTTGACAGCCTGTGAAAGTTTGGTACGACATTATTGTTATTTCTTGTTTCATAATTGTGGTCATCACTATGTTTGGTGAGTAAATGTTCATTTTTCCTTGTATGTATAAGGCATTCTTGTATAAAAATGCATGGTAGCGTAGGTATATTAAGTTTTTTGAAAGTTTTCCGACAGCAATCTCGCTATTTCAATTTATCTATATGCATTTCTTTTGTAGTCCAAATATTCTTAGTGCGTGGGCGGAGTGTCCCGAATTAACGATGGCATAACTTATATTTGAGTGTATGTAACCATAATATGCTGTTATTAAAACTTCTTGGCTGACTGTATTCGCCAGGTTCCTGACTAAATAAATGCTTCTCGAAATCTTTGTTGGAAGGTTATCCACATTCTTTTCCCAAATCAGGATAGGATATAGGTGAATGTCTGAAGATTTTACTGATTCGTATTTTGTCTCTTTGTTGTGGTTTTTTGTAGGTCGTAAGCTAAACGTAAGATGTTATGTCTTGCTATCATTTATTCCTAGAGTGTTAACAGCATACCAGGTTTTTATATTTGATTGTTTGTTTATAGATTTAGTCTTGACAAGATCGAGCGATAAATCTTGTTGTACCTCAGTTGCGTCATCTGCAAATAAAATTAGATTGGCGTTATGTAAATCGTTAATATAAATTATGAAAAGAGCGGGACATAGCACCGAGCCCATGTAGGACAGTTTTTTCATTAGAATGCGTATTATTGTATGTCACATATTGACACCTTCTGTGAGTTATGATTTAACAAGATTCAAGCTGTTCTCGGCAAAACCATATGCAGGTAATTTCCTTATAAGCACAACATGAGACACACTGTTAAAGGCTTTTGTCAAATCATAAAAAGTTGCAAATGTAAACATATACTTTTCAAGCCCATCATTGATTAATTGAATAAGGTTATTAATTGCAGTTGATGTCGATTTGCAGTTTCGGAACCAATTTTGGCATGAACTGAATATATTGTTGTTCTCAAAAAATTCCACTATTTGTGTTTTTAAAAGAAAACAGGTACCAGGGAGATCGGTCTGTAATTTGATGGACACTTTCTTGTAAATAGGAACTACTCTTGTTATTTTTAAGCTCTTTGGAAATTTATTGGCTTTTATACATAGTTTTATTACTTTTGTCATTGGTATATATATTATGTTTGCCAAAGTTTTCACAATTTTGACTGTAATGCCATAATGATCTTTGCTCTTGCTATTTTTTAACTTACTAATGCTCGCCCTTACTACGTTATAGGTAACATCTCTGAATTTGAATACTGATTTTTCATTTAATGCAGTCTAACGGGTTTTTATTTACTTCTGGGACACCCTTCATTACCTCGTCAATTATGTTTATTAAAGGCGTTGGCACTTAATTCTCTGTCACAAGGGCATTTGGTTTTTGACTATTACTTTTAATGATATCCCACATGGCACGTTGTTAGTTGTTAGAGTTCCTAATATATTCATCGTGTGCTCTGCGTTTGGAGGAACATCTATGCATTGTAGCTATTCTTGTATTTTATTACTCTTTGTTTTGTTATTGACGCCGCCATTTTGAATTTTTCAATTTTCATCACATATTTATAATCTGCGACCTAAAACATCCTCAGATAGTAGCTTTTAGTAGAATCGAATATAAATGACAATAAACAAAACTAGAGACAAAGAAACTGAAAGTACGTAAAGAATACAACAAAGCACAAAATAACACTTGGAACATGTTCCTATTATAGAGAGAAGTGTATAAAATATAATGATAATTTTTTCTGTTATTATCATATGACTTTGTTTCTTTCTTTACTTGATATTTATGCAGTATGTTTATGACCATGGACACAAGTCTGTCGAATTTAATGCCGAATCAGGAGTCCCTCAAGGGTCAGTCCTTGGTCCACTTTGGTAATGAACTTACAGTACCCACATCTACTTTATGCCGATGACCTAAAAATTTACTACAGTCTTAATTGCTTTGATGGTATAGAATTGCTTAAGTCAGATTTGGAAAATATTGATAACTGGTGCAATAAAAATAAATTGCTTCTAGATGTTGAAAAATGTATTGTTGTCACTTACTCTCGTGGGCATAATATTCTCATTAATGAGTATAAAATAAATGATAGTATCATACAAAGAGTTTATAGTCTTAGGGATCTAGGTGCCACTTTTGATAGCAAGATGACATTTATTTATCACATAAATAATATCGAATCTTCAGCTTTTAAATCATTGGGATTCATAACAAGAGACTACAAAGATTTCATGAATGTTGAAACTTTGAAGCTACTATTTATCTCGTTTGTCAGAAGTAAATTGGAGTATGCTGACGTAGTCTGGAGTGCCCACTATATCGTTCATATTTAATAAACTGGAAAATATTTAAAGAAAATTCTTAAAATACTTAAGCTATACCAAGGACAATATTTGTCCGCCTGTTGGAATTAATAATAATAATTTAATAGATAGATGTTCACTTAATTCACTTCAAACTCGCCGAGAATTTCAAGAAATTGTAATTCTGTTTATAATATTAAACAATAAACTCGACTACTCTGATCTATTAAAACTCATTGAGCTGCGAGTTCTTTCTAAATCAACCCGACTCCACCAAACATTTTATATCAAAGCTTCACGCACCAATTTATTAATGTATTCACCTAATAATGCCATATTCAGGAATTATAATCATGTACAAGGATAATATTGATATTTTTTATTGGAGAATTACAGATTTAAAGAGTATATATGAATATAATTTGTAACACTTCTGTTAGTGCAGAATCTATTGTCAGTATTCCACTTCTATAATTGGGACATTTGTCCTGTTGGGTTGTGTAAATAAATAAATAATTAAATAAATAAAAACGCAATGCCAGGAGGAAAACGAAAACAATAAACAGGGGAAGAACTTAACTGGTCAACAATGAGCTAAAAAATTAAAATAGTTACGAGGAAAACGCCGATGCGGAAAAAATCATCCATGAGAACACAAGAAATACGGGAAACTAAATAAAATGAAGGCTGCAGAAAAACAAAAACAATACATCTTGGGATAACCTTACCCCATTGTCAAACGAAAATGGAAACTCACTAAAGAACACAACAAAACAGAACAGCAAATAATGACACCTGAAGCATCTCCCTATTACAAAACGAAAAACCCAAAAGAAGGAATGTGATAAAGAAATATCAAGGATATCTACACTGCTAGATTCTTAGTAGTACTTAGTTTTCAGAATTAATACAAACTATCCAGAGCAGGGACATCCAAATACCCAAGATTACACATGAAGTCATTAGAGAATAGAAGAATACTAATTACATTAGTATTTTTATATAAACTACTTAACCATTTAATTGACTGTCGAACACTATTATCAAAAATTGATTTCAGAATCCCGAGATTAGGAGCACGTCAAGATATTCTATTTTACTGTCACAATAGCCGTACAAAAATGCTCAAAAAGTTTCTCATTTACTCTATGATGGAACTATATAACAATATTCAATATGATATATTTAGCACACGTTTAAGACAATACATCAAGACCATTACAACAGTTTATCGAAATCATCAGTATTAGTTTGAATCTATTGTTATGTCTTTAATAATAATTTGATTGTTCTTTATAAGTTATGCCATAATGATGTTATTGTTATTCTTTAGTATGTATTAGTTCGAACTTCACTTACTCCCCAAATGTGTTTAAGTTCAATGGCCAAGTTTTCATATTTATTTACCTTTTCTACTTCTGTTTTTATTATGTTGCGCGTTAGTGGGCATCCTATATCTACTGTAACAGCCTTCTTATTTTCCTTGTCTATCAATACAATTTCTGGCCTGTTATGGTCGATAGTGCGATCTGTTATCATTGGACTATCCCAATAGAGTATATGGCTTGCAGATTCTAATATTGGCTCAGGGTTATATTTGTAGTAAGGTGGAGGATCCTTGGCAATTATTATTATTATTATTATTATCGGTCGAGTAGCATTTTCCTAACTATCATTATATGTTATGTTTAAAGTAAATGTAAACAGTTAAATTTAAAATAACCCAAATATAAGAATGTATTTTAAGACAATATCTATGAAAAGTAAAAAAAAATCAATAATTTATCTATTTCAAATATTCATGTATTTCTGTACTTTAAAATTACAACAAATTTTCGAAAACATTTCAATTTTACTGAAAACAAACGCGAAAACGTTTGATGAAATTTTCTGTCCTGCTTAAAATAGCGAGTTTTTAATTACATTTTTTTTTCTTATTCTAATTTTATTGCATTGAATGCATGTACTATTATAATGATCAGTCTTTCAAATATTTATTAATATACTATTGACTTTTTTTTATCAACTTTTCGTTACAAACCAAATAGAGATTTAAATATAGATAACTGTACCAAGCTACAGACAACAAATAGGCAAATGAAAATATATTAGTTATGATTCCTAAAAGCGCAAATTTATTTTGATTTTCGTAAATAGTCATACGTTTAGAAAATATCAAAGGTTAAAGTGGACAAATTTCATATTTATTTTAACAGTTATTTGGGTTTCTTTTAGATTTTGTTTGGCGCTAACAATGTGCCACATGAAAAAATATTGTCAATAAAGCTGACATAAAAATGCCTCTAATGATACCGAAAACACCACAAATAAAATGAGGAACGATCTCTTTACTTATATTTATTTATACTTGAATGTCAAGAGGAGACATAAACATAAGTCTTAATACATAAAAAGGCTAAAAACAGAATAAAAATATTTGGCATGCACTCTAAAGTAAAAATTCAAAATAAAGTTAAAAATAGTAATATTGTGTATAAGCGGTTTACGGGGCATCGCATTTGTTGTCTGAAGAATTCCAAAAAGATCAAAACAAAAATTAGTGATATAATTAGAGGCAATAACGTCACAATTTCCAATTCTGTTCCATTAACTTAGGCAGTGTCGGATTGAGCCACAACTGGGCAAATGCCCAGTGGGCCAAGTAGATGAGTGCAGGGGAGACAAATGAGTGTTACACAAATATTAAAATATGTGCACAAGGTATCATCGAAAAATAAATGATAAAATATAATATAATACATGTAAGTGTATTATATTGTTGTGTTGTTCAGTTTTTATAATACATGATTTCAAAAAACAATCGTCGAACTACGGTAGAGATTCAACATCAATAGTACTACGAAAAGTAGTTATTAATGTGGGTCTGGTAACACTTCGTTGCGTTGCTGAGGATACAGGGATTTATTTTTCTTTGTTTCAGTTCATAATAATTTATAAACTTATAGTCCGCCGGAATTAGATATTTTCGACGAAAACCGGCACGTCGGCACAATTTTTGGTAGAAAGTTGGGTTTTGGGGTATTAATGATGGTATCGATGTTCCGCTAAAAATTTGGGTGGGGCATCATTATTTTATATACATATATATACTTTTTTTTATCTCGAAAACGGTTCACTTTATCAAAAAATGTCGAATAAAAAAGTTTCTTTATTAAATTTGCTACAAAATTGGATAATATCGATTTTTCGCGCCATTTTCCCGCAATGAATGAAAAACCATTATATCTATACAGGGTGTTCCTTAATGACGTGCTAATATTTCAGGGTGTGATTCCTTGGGTCATTTTATGAAGAAAAGTTCATATGAACATATGTCTGCAATAGCTTAAATTTTTTGTTACAGGACGTTGAAATATCTTTTTTTAAGTTGTTGTTTTTTAATATCTCAGAAAATACTTTAGATATTATTTTCAATTTTGGTACGTGTTAATAGGATATAAAACCACATATTTTAGTTAGAAAATGTATTTTATCGCTTCACTAGTGGCTTCCCTGCGAACATGTCCTCTTATATTTTTCACCAAAAAGTGGTACGCCACTGACATTTTTCATGTGGATATTTTTCCTGATTAGCCTGGTCAATTCTACATGAAAACGATAACTTGCGTTTTTCTCGTCAGACGCATAAGTTCTTGATTAAATCAATTAAATTCAAATTGAAACTAATTACACAGGCCCACACAAAAAAAAAGTTGTCGATTTCACGGACCAAACCAATGATTTCCGGTGTATTTTGGCTTGCTAAATCCAAATCCGTTGTTGCTTTTGCCCCAACACGTTACAATTTTTTTCTAACCTTAAAAACAGTTAGAAAAAGACAAAAATTGCATTTTTCTAAATGTTTTTTGAGGACAGATACAAATTGTGACGTGGTGGGACAAAACTGATACCAGATTCGGATTCACTAAGTCAAAATACATTCGAAAATTATTGGTCTGGTCTGTGGAAACGACAACTTTTTTTGTGTGTGTGCCTGTATAATTAGTTTCAATTTGAATTTAATTATTTTTATGACAGCTGAGGTGGGAGGAGGGAAGAAGAGTACTGAAGGCGCTGAGATATTTCTTAACTCATTAACAACAATTCTTATGCTTGTACAACGGTAATTTGTGATTATTTTTACTGGTACGGCGATATTTTCTGCGTTTGTAATCCTCTTAGATGGCGATGAGCTGGTTTCTCTTAAATGTCGAACAGCATCCTAAAATATATCTTTTAGTGGAGTCAATGAAGCTTCTTACCTCGGAATTCTCATCCAGCGTATGGATTTTCATGATCCCTTCTAATGTCTTTTTAAGACTATGTAAATGAATGCTAAAGAAACTCAATATCGGCTTTTTTATGGGGGTGGTTCCCGTCGCTTCTGGAGGGATGGACAAAAATACAAAACTATCGACTGGATCTAATATAGAATCAGATTTTAAGAAAAAAAGTGGTATACAATTTCTCATATTTTATATTTTCCAACTCAGAAACTGCATTAGGTAAACGAAAAAATGACAATATAATTTTTTTTCTTTATAGCCAGTAACTCATATTAATAAACTTGAAACTAAGTATAAAAATGTCAAATTATTATTCAACCATATATATTTTAGTGTATATAATAAAGGAATAGGAAACACACTAAAAATTGTAATTCAAAACTGTTCAAAACACGACGAGAATGATCTATGCAACGGAATCCTACACGTATATGATGCTGGACATATTCTCCCCGGTAACAGAGAAAAGAGCTCCCAGGTAAAATATCCTGTTATTTGGCCCTGCAAAGTAGCCCCTGGTAAAGTATTTTACCAGGGGCTATTTCGGGGCTACCCCCGATAAATTCACCCCTGAACAAAAATGAACGAATTAATTCTCATATTAATAGTTGTCCAAATCGTTATTATAGTATATATACTATTAGTAAAAAGTAATTAAAGTAAAAAAATTACAGCTAAGGGATGTTGAGGTATAGGGCGGTCCGTAGTTCACATAAATTTATTTTTCAAGAATTATTTCTATTTGAAGATACATCATATATACCCTTATTGAGCATTAAATTATAGATTACTTATATCCAATATTTGCGCTTATTACTTTTAAAAAATTTGGCATATTTTTATTACCATTGTTACACTCCTTACATCTTTTAAACGTTGTTGTAAGATTACGTATTTGTACGGTTTTGTGCCATTTTTGTTGATTCAACGGCCAACTCTTGCTGTATTTTCGAAATTAAAATCCAAATTGCAGGATATTTCAAACCTACTGAATTAGGTGTTTTCACTAGGTATATGCAAATTAGCATTTTCCATATTATTTAAATAAAGTATTTAATGTATTAAAGCATTTCTCTGTATTTAAAAAGCAATCCGTCGTCTATTAAATTAATATTTCAACAAATAAGTAACACAAAATTTGAATATTTGAACAGCTTCGCAAAACATGCCATTATTGGTGGTGACACTGGTGACGTCATCGATTACATCAAATAGGAATATCGCATGTACGTAGTATATAAACATAGTATTTTAAAGACTTTTTGTACGTTTTTACCTGTGATTTAATTCGAAATGGCTAATACAGGATTCGTAAGAGCTACGTCAGGAAATTTACCCGTCAGGAAATTTACCGGCAGTGGATGTGTTCATGATCGCGGAATTTATAAAGAAAGATGAACGTTTCAACATGGCAGAAGTGAGGGGCTCTAAAGCTGCAACATAAGTACTAAACTGTTTTATTCTCTTTGTATTTATCTATTATCACTTTAACGTAGTCTATTGATTATTGATTCCTATATTATGATTATTGTATATAACTATATATTGAGCAACAACTCAATATAATATACATACAAAGTTGATATTATATAAACATAACCTATAAATGTTGCTTATAAACTTGTAATGTAAACAGGGTTAGGTAGCTAGTTATTAATTATTTTAGACTAATACTCATGCATGATAATGAAGTTTTAAACTTACTTTACTTACTCAGCTTACTTTGAAATGATCCTCATAGCAGAAAAATACTGATATTGTTGTAGGTGGATCACATCTAGTGGCTTTAAGTCACTTTATTTTGCGTTGTTTTTGTTTTGGTACTGTCACGAAAACCTTTTCTGGTACGTTCTTGGATGTATTGTTGCATCCTGGCACAAAAGACTTTCCGTTATAAAACGTTACGGTTTTGCAATATAACGTGTATTTATAATACACAACTCATGTTTTGTTTACCAACAATGTAATCCCTGACGTCATTGGTGTGGGATACGGTGACGTACGGTTTTTCGCGGTAAAATTTAAATTCAAATTTAAAAGGGCTTAGCAGTGTGGTTGCTAAAGGCGGAGGAGATATTAATTTGAATCGTCAATAAGGTGGTGTGTGATGACTATTTCTTGGAAGAAAATGCAAAAGTAGAGACTGAAGGGGGGGGGGGTGTACAAAATAATAAAACTAAAAAGAAACTAGATACTTCTGAATCTATAGATGTTTTAAATTTCCTCAAGTTCGGTTGAGAAATAGCGGAGATCTGTCGATGCAAATATTGAACAAAGAGAACAATGTAAATTAGTCCGGTAGATTTAGCCTACTTCGCCGGTATGGCAAAGTTTTGTTCAAGTTGTGCCATACCATTTATTTTTTACCTATTGCAAATATTATACTATTTTATTAGATACCTATCAATGATGTTGAGAAAGTATGTGATATATTTTTGTTCTTGTTGAAATAAAGTTTTTTCCCTAACAGATTCTCACTTTAGTTGGATAATAATAATAATAAATCACCTTTATTTACCTTTCAGTCCTGGTGGAATTCCTCCCTCGTACTTATATATTATAGTCTTTCATCGGACTACAGAGGGCAAAAGAAAATATTTACGTCGTGGACCAAATTACCGCCAGTCCGGCACTGACAGTAAGGTGGCAAACCATTTATAAATGCGTGTTTTATGTTATGTTCTCCATTATTTTTACTACATCACGCGTTATTTTCTATATTTACGAGTTGAATGAAGAAAAAATCCTTTACCTCCACAACTTCAGATTCCTTGGGGATATTTAAATGAATGAAGCAGGGAAATATTCATAATATGTGCTTCTATTCGACGAGTTCATTTTTTCATCCAGAAGTGCGCTTGAGATCAAGTGTCGTACAGAAAGACCATCTATACTAAGCTGCTGTACGATACATGCTGCACTTAACTTACTAATACAGTAAATGCATGTATTACAAAGCTTAATTGTATTATTACCATAACTTGTCAAGTCTGCAATAGATTTATTCTCTATTTGTTTATATTAAAAGATAAATTTATGCCATTTGAACTTTCAAAATCTAGATGGGGCACTGATGCTAGGGTCAAAATTATCTTCGTGAAACTTGAGTACTGATGTTCAATAATACAAGTACTATAATTTATTAAATTTAAATCTACTATGAAACTATAGGGTGATGAATAGGCAATTAACAACATGGGATTTTCTAAAAAAGGATAATGTAATCGATTAATGAAGGTTTTGCTAACGAGATTATAAGTCTTTACTTTCAAATATACGACCAGTTTTTCTTACATAATTACTTATTTAATTACCAATTGGACCATTATTATAGATCTTCTTAATGTCTAAATCTTAAATCATAATTTCATTAGCGAAATCTTCATTGATAGACAATTATTATACTTATTATACCCCGCTAATACAAAACGAAGAGTATATTGCATTCGATCGGCACATTTCTAAAACCGATAATATCGCTCGTAAAGAAAAAAAATTCATATTACTGTGTTGGTGATGGAATTCTGAACAACTTTCAAAATGCTCGTCCGTCTGTCTATCTGTCCGTCTGTCACGTTTCTTGTAAGCACGATAACTTAAGAACGAAAAGTCGGATTGTAGTGAAATTTATACAGTAAGTTAGTGTTAGCTAGAGGTAGATCACTATTGTTTTTGAACAAAACTGATCAATAAATAAAAGTTAATTATTTAATTTTAAATATTTATATTATTTAACATTGTTACTACATCCCAACCAGCAAATTTGTTTTATAATTTCAATGTTCTACGTTTATTTTGTTTTATTGTTATTTTATTAATGCTTCTAAACGTCGATTGATTATATTAGAGTTCCAGAAAATACAATTTTGTTGTTTGCAACTGAACTATTTTATAAATTTATAATTACAACTCAGTCCTAACAGATTTATCATAAGAGCTACAAAAGTATCGCGAAAGTGCGTAATCTATTTTGTAAGATTCACGAAGAGGCTAAACTAAGGCGAATTATTTTATAGATGTTTTATAGGAATCGTCTAATAATTTAAATAACGTGAAATGCTTGCTACTAACACACAAGTATTTTATAGAGGGAGGCCATCTTGAAAGGCCAGCGTTCGTGATGAAAAATATGACAAGGTGTGAACATTTGAATTATCAAATATGTATTAGAATTTATGTGTAATTTATGAGTCAGAAATGTGCTAACTATACACTTATGACTACTAACACAAATTAGTGTAGTTACATTGTAAATAAACTTAAATTCATAAAATCGATATTTATAAAATTTCAAAAATTATTAGAAATCATCAATAAATGCGAGGCCCGTTAAAAATATATTAAAAATATGGCCATAGTTCACAGTAAAATTTTCTCCGCATCAAAAATTGCAGTCGTTGTAAGCCAGAACAAGTCTCTTAAATAATTATTATAGGTTATTAGGTACTTAGTATTAAATCACAATCCTTTTAGTGCCAAAAATACTTAAACTTTTAGGGTACATTTTAGAAATCATTTTATTTTTGTGTGTATAAAGCAGCACTTTTTTAAAAATAATGACTATTTAAAAGCTCTTATAAAACAGCTGTTTAGTTGTTTTATAGCAGTAATTTAACAACCAGTGAAATATGTTTTATAGTATAATTAAATGAAGCTTTAATAAAACTGCTATATAGTGATGGTACTAGTATTCATAAGGCTTCTGGAAATGTTTATACAATTATTTTGTAATAGTTCCAATAGGCATTACAAAATATCAACGGCAACTGAAATATTTTATAAGATGGTGCCAAGTTTGCATTTATAGCTGCTGTGAAAACGTTATGAAAGTGTTTCTGAGAGTAATATTGTTTTACAAAATTCGTGTCGGAAACATTCCTACTACTTTTATAAAATATCAAATTGCTAGTTGGGATTGCAGAACCGGCTAGCTAGGCAATAGTCCATAATGCCTATCAACTTAATAGCAATAAATTTGTCACAAAGTAAAATTATGGACCAAGCTTTGGCGGTTTTCATACATCTCGCTGCTAGACAAGGCCGTCACTCGCCGATACGAACCAACATTATTATACTCCGCAAGTATTTTTTTATTTACGATAAAAATACGGAGAGTATTGTATAGAATGTGCAACAATTATATAAAAAGTGCGGTAAATCCGCCAAGAGTATAACGGTTAGCTTGTTTAACATGGTTCCTTAAATTGGCTTTTGTATATTTATATTTAGATTATACATATATGTCTAGGTAAGTACATGTTTTTTTAAGTTTCGAAATGTTTGTATTTATGGAAATAATCCATTGAATGCGGATTATTTACATAGACCGTGACCCTGAATTAAAAAAAATTATAACGTCTCGTTCAATTCTGAGGTCAATAGTCCTTTTGTGAGCAAGTAATTCCTGGGAGAAAATTCTGGCTGGACTAGTAACTCGGATGTATGAGAAGCTAAAAAATGTTGGTTGTTTTGGTTTTCTTTTTCGACCCTTAGATTTTCCGGATACCAGCCTCAGAACCTCAAGAGTTCTCGATGTTCTAAAGATAGTTACACCGCCACGTTTTTGTGTGATCTTGACACCATAACCATAAGGGTGGACTTTGATAATTCTAAGGATTAAAAAAAAATATGTAACTTCGTGGGGAACACAATAATTAGTATGTCAAAAGTTACATCCGTATTATGTTTCATATTTTACGCAGAATTTTCGAAATCAAGGTATTTTGTGTCTAAAATTTACTATGGGGTTTGTTAACAACCTTTTAAATTAGCGTTATTGGTCTAAAGTCATACAATGTACCAATAAACGTCTATTAAATGCATTTCTACGATTCTTTTTCAACATTTGGAGCTTCAGTTACATCAATCTGCGTTCCGCATAAAATTAGGCTTGTCATTTTTTTATATGAAGAACTGTTGTTCTAGAAAACTTGTTGAAAGTATGTGAGCACTGAATGCGGAAGTTATATCAGTAATGTTATTTCCAAGGCCAAAAATAAATAAAAATAATCCTTGGTCATAAAAAATATAGTGTGTCTATTAGCCATTTTGATTGTGCACTTTTTGTTAGAAACGAAAGATTTTGTATTATGGTATTATAGGTCAAAAGTAGCAAAGTAGCATGGTCTCCACTGCTAGTTTCGATTTTCACATCCACCATCGGACTCCAGATCCAGAACTGTAGCTGCGCACTCTGTTTAATTACGTTTTTACTCGTTTTCTAGATATGCACACGTGGTTTTCACTAACATATTTGTAACTAATTCTTAATTGAAATGCAATAAAACTGTTACCACTTTTCTTTTATTTAAATAATTTGCTAAAATATTTAATTTTATCAACTATCGAGAAACTTATAAAAAAATCCATGACAAAAAAAACTCCTGCCTGTATTCAATGAGATAGTCTAGGATGACCTTCTGATCATGCGCGAAAAACACAAAAATGTATGTTTATATTTTAGGAAGGTTCAAAATGTTCATTATCAAAAGTGTACACAGGGTGTAATTAGTTTCATGTCATTAAAAAAAAACTGGTAGTAGGGAACGACAAGACAAACAAAAAAACCTTATATAACATGGGGTCTAAAGTTCATAGTTTTGGAGAAAAAAAATAAACAAAAATTTCCAAAATACTTAATAACCTAGTTTGAGAACTGCTGGCATATTGCCTCGCGTCTTGTCGCACGAGATACTCTGACATTCCTGCAATTAAGTATGCCGACAAAGCAGTTAAAAGCGATCGACAGAGGGCATCGTCATATTTTTTGCTTCTTTGCGGCCAAATATCCTATTAGGCGTGCTATCTCTCCCTTGTAATATTTTCAAGTAATAATTTCAGTTTTGTCCTTACTTGGAAAGAACGCACGCATGACGCGACGTACCCGTTCCTTGGTTTTGTCTGTTTTCTTTTTGAATTTTGTGCCACTTATAAGATTTATTTCATTGACTTATCGTTCAAGTCGTTAGTTCTTGGTTACGTAAGACACTACTTCTCGTTCGTGCTTTTTGTGTTACTTTTTGAATTTTGGACCAAGTTTTTCTTTTTGTTTTTTTTTATTGATAACGTTAATTCGCAGTTTAGTGTGGTGTTTTAAAACGCAGATTTTACACTTATCCAGAGCTCGCGGATATGGACTTGGTACATGGAAAAAGTGGTGGAAATGCAACTGGTGCGGAAGAGCTTTAGAACAATTGCAACGACGTATTTCAATGTGCATAGAAACCATAAAAAATGATCCTAATTTATCAAATGTGTTGAACGGAGTAAGTATGTTATTAGTTCGACGTACCGAAATGTGTATACGTGGAGATGGAGGTCATTTCGAACAATTTTTGTAAAAAATTCAAAAGAGTTGTTCGGTTATTGGTAGTTACTTATTGGGCATTACAGGTATGATTATTATTATTAGTCTTGTTTTTATCTGTTTATTATTGTTTACATTGATTTTCATAGAGACCAAAGACTTGATTTTTAGTTTTCGATACCTGATTGGGAAAAATTATGCGCTCAATTCGTTAAAAAAATCAGATTTTTTCCTAACTTAAAATACACAACTATTTTCTGTTATCGTATCTCGGACGTCTAACTGTTTGTTTTCCAATTTCATAAAACAATTACTAATTTTTTAAGCTTTTAACACAATGTTACAAATGTTAATAAACCACTTTTAAATGTTATAAATTCTTATAAACGACAATAAAAGCTACAATAGCTTTGTTCCAAATTAAAAAACACATGTAAACAAATCCTATTTAAACCCCTGCGGCCATGCTATGCTTACGTTGTGCCGAAAGAGAAGGAATTATTTACATTTTCATAATTAGTGGTATAAAAAGTTCAATACAAAAAATCCCATCAAAGTGTCGCACTTCTACCGATGGGAACACAAGTCGGGTATTACAGTTTTTTATTATTTCTAATATCCGGAACTATAACATCCATTGATCCTGAAAAACAGTGGTTCTCAAATCTTTCCTACCATAACATTAAAAATGTAAACCCAGGTCAGTTTTTTCAAAGTGCCCCTAGAGAAAAAGGTCATATAGGTTTTCTGTTTGTCTAGTCGATCCCTATTACCAGTTTTTTTTAATGACATGAAACTAATTACACCCTGTATATAGAGCTCTCTTTATACAAATGTTATTTGTGTTCCTAGACATTCTCAAAAAATTCCATCAACTGCTATTAAAGAATGCTATCAAAAAGCGTTTTTTAACGTAAATCCTAATGGCCCGTTCACTCCCCAATCTTCATGGGCCACCCCGTATATTTACAGTGAGTGGGTATTATTTGTGCATCCGTTTGAAAACGCGAATGTAATGCATAAGTACCGTAAGTTAAGACGTGCTTTGCATACCTTCTATTGTTCACAACTCTATTTGTATTTGTGCAAGGTATTCGCCATTGGAATATTTGTCCTTTTGCAAACTGATGAGCTATTCACAAGAATTTTCCGTTTGCTTAGAAGTGCAAATATAAAATGTACTCCTACAGTTACTGTAGTACGAGCACAATGAAACAATTAACAGACAATGGGGTGTTTGCATTGAGAACAGAGCATGTTTTCAGTAAATGTGTACTAAATTAAATATATTTGCAACTTCGCCATATTTCACATTATTTTTTAAATTGAAAAATAATTGAATACCCTTATGCCAATATGATAACGTAGTAGATTTTAGCATGTGTTGAATCTTAGAAATAAGAATCGCAGAAATCTTAATTCATAAAGTGGATATAATTATTCAACTTGTGTTGGCACTGAAGGTTCATTGACAGATGTGTCCCGATAATACCCCGCAATTATTAAAAATTGAGAGTCTTGTAGCTCGTCTGACTTTTCACCATCCATAGCTCTTGCATTACAAATTATATTTTCATATTTTACGACATGGTTTGGCTATTTTATCAATTGTATCACATTATCTAACACGGTGTTTGCTAATGTGTATAGTTTACCCCACTCGCTGGTGCAATGCTAAGGCGTTTAACTTGCGACTTCACATAACGCCCAAGCGGCGAACATGCTACTTAAAGCGCACATGGCTCGTGCTACGGCGTATTATGACAGGTGGAAGATTCGGGTCAACTTCGCCAAGTCGGAGGCCATACTCTTCACGCGCCGGTTCACTGAGAACCGAATTTTAACACCAATTTCGATCAGGGGCCAACAAATTCCGATAAAAAGGTGCGTGAAGTATTTGGGGGTGAACCTAGACAAACGACTGACGTTTAACATACACATAAACGAGACGGTACGCAAAGTCTACTCCAAGTCGAGGAGTCTGTATCCGCTCCTGGCAAGGGATAGCGGACTAAATAGAGACAATAAAAAACTATTGTACCCGATGGTAATCAGGCCGGCCATCACATACGCGGCGCCGGTGTGGTGCAGCATTCCGGCCACGACAATGAAAAAACTCCAGGTTCTGGAACATAAATTTATGCGCCTCATCTCCAATTCAGACAGATACACCTCCCTCAGAGATTTGTACGACCGTTGCAATGACATTACGCCACTAGCGGACTTCGTCCGGGAAACAACCCAAAAATTATATTCCTTTCAACTGGGCGCTAGTCAGCTTACACGCAACATAACCCAAATCAGAATGCATAATGCCCCATTTCAGATAAAACACCCCCTACCATACCAGGCGTTGCCTATTTTCCGGCAACATCTATAGCCATAATCTCCTTTACCACAACTTTCTTCAACTCTACACTACATCTTCTCAAAACCTCTATTCTATCCCCTCATTCCTTTTCTTCATTTTCTATTTTTGTCTTTTTTGTTCTTTTGTAATTTTTTGTTTAAAATTCCCTCTCGGCCAACAATTTCCATAAAATCTAAACTTTTAAAATCAAAATCTCCATCTTATCCTTATCCTCTCAACGGCATTGAGACTGTTGAGTCCCATTACCACGAGCGGGGTTTTTCGTCAAGTTTTCCCCGCATTATCAACCCAAATTCGCATCGATTAGTGCCATATTAGTTTTAAAGTGTAGTTCTTAAGTATTTTAAATTCCACATGTATGGATCTGTTCTATCTTAGGCTAAGTTTTAAATCGCAAAAGTTGCGATAGGAGTATTTAGTTGTTAAGAATTTTATTGAGCGGAACCGGCCGCGACCCGACCAACCACACACCCACCGCGGCGCTTCGCACCATGGTCGTTGGGTTGGCTCCGGATCACGGTTCGGGGAAGCAATTAATGTACAAAAATGATGAAATAAATATGTTTTGCTTGCTTGCTTTTGCTTGACTTGCGACCATGGAGTCCCGGGTTCGAATCCTAGCCAGGGTATGAATGTTTAGTGGCGTTTTTAATGTGTTGCCGAGATGGCAGCAGTGTACTAGACCGCTGTTGGGTGCCACAACATGTCTAGTCGCTGTTATCTATCCTGAGTTCGACTCTCAGCTGCGGTAGATGGCAATATCGCAGGGAATGGTTGTTGTGTTGATGTCTATGTGTACGTGTCCTGGTTGAGTGGTGGAATAGCATTAGCTAAACTCCGCCAGGACGTTAATATAAATAAGACGATTAAATATTTATAAGGCACATAAAAAATTCAAAGCTGCCCACCGAGCTAAAATAAGAGGAGACTGGGACATGCTTTATTACTTACACCTTATTAAATAATAAATATATTGGATTATTTAATAAATAAAACATAATTACTCGTATGTAAAGTATGTTCTAGCATGATTAAAATAAGAAATAAACATAAACATGCCTCTTTTAATTAGGATTTCTAACTCTTGTGATATTGTTACGCAAATCACCTCTAACTAGAACGTCATAACCAAGGAACAGATAAGCAGAGGCGCATTTTGAATTTATCTGTCAATGTCGTGAAGGACGGGCAGTGCGTCCACCAAAGCGTAATAAATTCTTATCTGGACGCAAGACAGACGAAGATTTTTTAATTTACCAGAAGCATCATTAAGTTGCTGTCGAAAGCACGATTTTTAAATAGGTATCTAATGTTATTTTGTTACGCAAAAATTTTAAGTACGACTCGGTAGTACTCTTGTCAGTAGTAATTGTGCCTACTTTAATATTTTGATGACCGGTTTTTATGGCCCTTCTTATGTGCATTAAACAAATTTAGACAAGTATAGTACCTAGCACATGTGAAATAAATGTATTAATATATAAACTTTATTTATGAGTTAGTCGTGCAAAGATAACGGATTTGGATAATCATGTTTCAAAAATTACGTACATTATGAAAATGAAGGTCTTTCAATTCCGTCTGTCTATCTGTCTTGTCGATCTGTTGGGACTTATCAAAAACGAAGAAAAATAATATTAAGTAAAATCGTCCTCGCTCTCTCTTCCTCTAGCTCCCCACCCTCCTCTCTCCTTCCTCCATGAATTCCTATTTCCATTGTACCATAACAATGGAAAGTATAAAGTAAACATTCAGAATTAAGGAAACTTCAAATTAAAAAAATTTGTTTATTCAAATCAACAGGTGTAAAATATATGAGCCTTAGAAATAGTCATGTCATTATAAGCGAAACTTTTTGCAAATATTTTGCAAAATATTTTTCTGAATTTCTGAAAAATACAATATATGAACTTAAACTACAATATTTTAGTTATAGGACTCTGAAATGAGTTCTTTTCTAATTCATTGATGCTCAAAGATGCGTATTTGAAATTAACCTATTTTTCATAATTTTTAAGAAACAACGCATTTTTTTCTTTACTCGAATATATTACAAAACACCTTAGTCATCAGTTAAGCTCGAAAATGGGTGGTGGTACTTCTCAAGCTATCATCTCAACGTCCGTCCATCGGCAGGGAAATCTGAATTGCAGAGGGGCCATGGGGAAGGAAGCCCGGAACAGATGACTGAAAATTCTGAAAAAATTTGGACTTTTTTCTTACGGAATTTTTATCTAATTTCATTCTTTTTGAGTAGAATATACATACTGGGCACAGGGGGAGGTGCATACTGTTATATTCAGAAACAGATGACTCAGAAGAAGAATAAATAAGGAGACGATGATAGATAAAAACTCTTTTTTATTTCTTGCAGATTTTACTTTTTATTTTGCTTTACCTCGGCGGATCAATACGGAGTATCTCATATGTTCTCTCGGGGCACTTCCACTGTAAATGGATATTTACCGGTGGAACGATTAATAAAAGCTTCTTGCGGCGAGCTAAGGCAGAAAAACGAAGTGGACGCACTGATGCAGGAGGTTGAAACGAAAATAGATCTCTGAGAAACATGAAAACTTATATGGACGCAAGCAGGCAGGACACTGCTAGATTCAAAGACAGAAGACTCAGAAGAAGAATAAATAAGGAGATGATGATAGATGGAAACTTAAAAGAAGCATGGAAATCGGCAGCAATGCCTACCTTACGCTGGCAAATCAATCAAATCAATTTGCGTCTTGTCAAATAAAAATTTCGTAAACTTCATTTTTTTTATTTAGCAATTTTTTTACTCGAAAAGAATCAAGCTATATAAAAGTTTCCCAAGGACAAAGAACTCTTAGAATCATAGAACATGTTCAAATTTTTTCAGAATTTTCACTTGTCACTTGTTTCGATTTTCCAAAGAAATCGGAAAATTGAAAATTTTAAAAATGTATCCAAAAATTTTTCATTAGGATCCCGACCTAACAATCTATACCAAAATCGTTTCTACCCCAACTTTTGTAGGGCAAAGATCCCTACTGACTGAAATTGTGGGTAGGGGGTGATATCATATAGTTTATATATTATTTTTTATACTTAAAAATTGTTTCTGGAATTTATAGCCGCTTACCTGTCTCTGCTAATATAGCACTAATAATTCTGTTGTGTGTATTAAAATATTACCTGCTAAGTTTAACAATTCGTATAATAGTGTTTCCGAGGATTCTTCTTACAAAACATCTTTATTTATTTGAACTTTACAATGAATTCAGCATTAACCAGATATATTCGCAATAAATCAGTAAACAGTTTTATTTTTGTGTTTCATGAATAGAATAATTCAGTTTATTTGTTATTTCTGTTTAATATTAAACGTTCAATAAATATTAATAACTTTGAATAGTCTCTCGATGTAACAAATTGGAGCGGGTGTCTTCTGAGCCTCAAATACAACATTAATATTGTGTGTTTCAACATACGGATACCATGCTCATGTCTGTATTAATGCAAATATCAGTTTGAATATCATAGAGGTACAAGTAAGTTCAGGTAAAATTGAATTCTGTTCGAAGTAACTAGCAGCAAAACTGGCAAACAGGCTGTAATGGAATCAGTTGCGATTCAGATATTTGACATAATAATAATAATAATAATGTTTATTTTGCACAATATATAAAAAATTACAATACAATTACATTAAACAAAACTAGTGATGCACAATAAACATAAGTACTCACTGAATTACGAGAAGTACTTGTCTATGAGACAATAAAGAGGAATGATTTTAAACTAACTAATATCTATGTAAAGACATAAGGAAGTCTTGCATTAAGTTGGATCTGCTTCCACACAAATGTCTGTAATTAATATAAAATATCTTGAGTTTCATCAAAATGTTGGATTGATGTCACCAAAGTATTGGTGGGACAGAGATACTGTGCGTTAGGGTGGAGCAAAAAAAACAAGTTTTGTATTTTTAGTTTTAATAGGGGAAAAAAGTTGCTACTATAGCTCAGTTATTACCTTGAATTTTTAAAGAAAGATGATATCTTCTGCCATCTACTCATCTTTAATTCATTATTTTCGTCTAACGCCTCAACCTCCTTAAGTTAGTACTTAACTATTTCTTTATATTAGGAAGGCCCCGTTCTGATTTACTTTTTACATTTTCCCAGCGTAAATTTGAGAACGTTAGAACCGTGTCGTGGGCATATAAAATGAATCTCCCAGATATTTTTAGATTTAGCATATCGTTTGTGCATAATTAATGCAAAATGGGCCCTGGTACTGTTCCTTGTGAAACTGCGTGTATTCTACTAACCTTTTTTCCACTGTAAAATGATTCAATTTATACAACTTGTTGTCAAGTAATTTCTGTTCAAATCGCCGTATATACCGCGAATTCCATAATTATTTATCTTATCAATCAGTTTGGTATGTGATATTGAGTGAATAGGCTTTGCAAGGTCTCGAAAAATCACCAAAGAATGAATTATAGCATGTGTAGCATCAGCAATAAACATCTTTTTTAATTTTAAATCCGAATTACAAAGAAGGAATTAACTTGCTTGTGTAACCTAATCTTAATACATTTTTCTATGATTCTGGCACAGCAATAAACTGAAAATAGATAGGCCATGGTACACATGGATAACAACAATGGAGGTGATCGTGAATAAACTAAGAAATTATTGTACATACTGGGAAAGAATGATAAAGCAAAAGAATGAATACTATATACAGAGTGAAAAGCTTGTGACGTGGTGGGGCAAAAATGACACCGGATCTGGATTCAGCAAACCAAAATGCACTGCAGATGATTGGTCTGGTCCGTGTAATCTACATTTTTTGTGTGTGTGTATGCCTGTGTAATTAGTTTCAATGTGAATTTAATTGTTTTAATTAAGACGAGGAAAACGCAAGAGACCGTTTTCATCAGGCTAATCAGGAAAAATGTCAGTGGCGTACCACTTTTTGGTAAAAAATATCAGAGGACATGCTTGCAGAGACGCCACTGATGGAGCGATAAAATAATGTTTCTAATCAAAATATGTGGTTCTATATCCTATTACCACATACCAAAATTGAAAATAATATCTAAAATACTTTCTGAGATATTTAAAAATAACGATTAGAAAAAGCAAATTTCAACACCCTGTAGCAAAAAATTTAAGCCGTTGCGGACATATTTTGATATGAACTTTTCTTCATAAAATGACCCAAGGAATCACACCCTGAAATATTAGTACAGCATTAAGGAACACCCTGTATATTCCTACATCATGCGTCATATGGCTCTCGCTGCAATCAACATGCATATCCCAAATCCAGCCCAGCGTAGACGTAGTCGGCCTGGCGGTACATCAAGGAGTGGCAGCAATGCCTACTATACGCCGGATAATCAATCCCTAATGACAGAAACTGGACGGTTATTTTTTTTCATTTTCCGCATGAAGTCCTGATTTTAAGATGCTTTCTCGAAACCTCTGGAAATTTCTCATAGTCGTACTAAATTTATTACATGCTTTAATGCCTGTACGATATACTGCCCTGCTTTTTGTTGTCACTTATTTTAATGCAATTTAGTCCTGGAGATCTATTGCTTATACAAACAATTATTTCTGTTTCTGAAACTAAACGCCAGAGAGAGAGAGAGAGAGAGAGAGATAGATATTTGGGGTAGTATTTATACTTTGGTCAAATTTACGACAATGTGAGTTGTTGTTTCTGATTTCTTGTACCACCTTGCGTTCAATTTCCGAAAATGTGTTATTTGTGTTACTTCTGGCCATTCCATCTCCTTTTTATTTACTGTCACAGTTCCATTTCAAGTCTTACCTCAAAACTATAAGTTTTATTTTCAGTTGTTGACTCTTTAATTAGTTTTCCACATTTTTAAATATTTTTTCCCGCTTCCTACATTTTCATTTTGTATATTGATCATATGTTTGTTCTACTATTATACTCAAACATATTCTTTATAGGATTTTGCAAACAGCAGAAAAAATAACTATCTATAACTAAAAGAAAAACTATGTGTAAAAATATTATTGAAATCTTTGCATTCTTTCGATAACCTGAATTCTGGTTATGCTAGCAAATTAAAATCCTAAAATGAATTTGTCTAATTTCCTATTTGACAACTCTCATTCTAACAAAGGCCTAAAATGAATTTATTTATCTACCTGGTCTTAAAAATTTTTCGTTCTAGTGGATTACATTTTCATGAAATCTATCATTCTGTTTCTTGGAAATGCTTACCCTTTGAAACGTGTTTCGCCCTTATTCTGGAGCACATCAGAAAGACATAAAGCCACTCATAAAGATTTTTCATGCAAAACCAAGACAGTTTCTATGAATAAGTGTGAAATAATTATATTTGACGTTGACTGATAAAAACAACAGATCTTCACCTATCTATTAGCTAACTAGTATTGGAGCCTATAGGTATACTCTGTTACTTTGTTATATATACTTTGTTCTACTATATCATTTAGTTGGTTTAGGAGCTTCAATTTTTGTGTATTCTTGGTTTTATTATAACATGTTTTTTTTAACAGAATCTTGTATGTATGAATTTTGTAATGAAATTAGTTGTAGCTATTTCTAAATCGGCTTTATCGCATATATCGTCCCATCATTTTTTTGTAACATTCTCATAACTTTATTTTTTATGTATAGTTCGACACACTTAAAATGAAAATACTCATCTATTTAATTTATTTTAGACGTAGAGATTTAAATTTTTATTAACATAGATTACGTTTTGTTAAAAATAATATCTGGATAATTGAAACTTATTATCTACCAGCAGTATTGAGACTAGTTAAAAATATGTTCGATTTTAAATTTTTAATCATTAACAGACTCTTTGTCAGATTATATCCGCAAATTCTATGTGAATCTGAAATTTTGCAACCATGACATACCTCTTCGATTAGCTATTTTGAATTTTTAACTTTTCACATCAGCTGCTCCGAAAATACCTAACTACCAAGTTTAATTTAGTTCCTACAAAATTTAAATATTGTCCCTGGCTCATCCGCCAAATTCTCGAATTAATTTTTTTCCAATTGCTCGCTTTATACAAGATCCAGGCTTGACGAAACTATAATAAGACCACCGCACAGTGTGAAATTAATAAGTTGTCATTTTCGAAATAGGGTCGTTGACCATTTTAAAAAAAATTTAGATTTAAATAATTTATGAAATTTTATTTGACCCGTATTTTTTTATTTTACATTCCAAATTCATTTTAATAGTGAAATTAACTATTTAAGTTACGAAATTTTGAATTGGCGTCTATGGTGACGTCAGACGTGAGTGTATGCGCAGTTGACGAATAGAGGAATAATCGACGGGCGTCGTACTGTTAGAGCACAGAGTAGTGTGGTTATAGTATCGACGTGAGTCATTGTCATATTAATTGTCTTCAAACTATTATTGTTCTTATTATTAAGATTTAACTTGATTAAAATATGAAGCACCCTGTAAGCTAAAGTAAGTATGTAAATGATTTTCTATTAATAATATACTGTTGCAGATATGTTTTAAAATAGAAAATAAAATTTAAAATTTTTAGGTTATAATTTACTGAAAAATCAACACAATGTAAACAACAAATACGCAACAAATCTACCGAGCATTACCGCCAACATGATAGAGAAAACATGAAAATCTTAAAATTGAATTATCATTACATACGTCATCATTTACCGATTTGTTACTTTGAAAACCAATTTTTTCTTGCGTGTGATTATTAGGACTTTCTTTAATATGATATATGAAATATATATTTAATATATTTTTTGATGGTATAATAATATTTTATAAATGTTGTTGAAGGTAACGACCCTATCTAGCCAACGCTAATTGGTACTTTATGAGGCAATTGCTGTTTTCACAATTAGGGTATAATATGCCAATTGACAGATGCCAAGACCCAGCGAAAATTAAAAAATATTTTAAATTATTAAAATTTGTTTAGTCTAAGTTTTTGTTTAACGGATTTTTATGACTTAAATAAATGTGTTCTGTGTCGCTGATTACGAATTCAATATTTATTTTAGCCAGAAGTGGTCCACATGTGTGGTCATTTCGGTCTAAAGTGGTTCAAGTTCAAGATATTGTCCATTTTAAAAATTTAAGTTTTTTTTAAATTTTCGCGGAGTTTTGACAGCTGTCAGTTGGCATATAATATCTTAATTGTAAAACCAGCAGTGATCTCATAAAATACCGGCTTTATCGAACATATTGCGCCTAATTTCATGCAATTTGATCAAAGCGTGGGTTAGAATTTTGAAAATGACGATTCATTAATTTTACACTGTGCTCCGAGCTATGCCCTACAATTTGTAGAAGATTTCCATGGAAATCTCAATCATTACAGAGTAATGATTGAATAAATATATTATCGCATTTGACAAAGTGACAGAATCAGAAATTTTAAATGTTGTAAAATCGTTAAAAAACAAGAACAGCTCAGCAATGACATATCAACATCATTATTAAAAAAATATATTAATTTTATTTTAAAACCTTTGTGTTACATTATAAATAACAGCATAGAGTTTGGAATTTTTCCTGAAGCTTTAAAAGTATCAGAAGTGATACCCATACACAAAAAAGGTGATATAAACGAAATTGAAAACTTTAGGCCAATAAGCCTATTGCCATCTGTTTCTAAAAAATTTTGAAAAAATAGTGTGTATTAGATTAATACACTTTTTTAACGAAAATCAGATCTTTAGTAGAAAGGAAAAGACATAAATACTACAATATTTGAATTTATAAATGGGATTTTAACTGCCTTAGAAAATAATAAAATACCCTTGGGCATTTTCTTAGATCTATACAAAGCTTACGATACTATAAATCATGACTTACTTATAAACAAACTTGAGAGGTACGGAATTAAATCAACAGCCTTAAAGTGGATAAAATCATATTTTGAAAACCGATACCAGTATGTAAAAATCAATTCATTTGGTAAAGAAGTGAAATCTGAAAACGGGAAAATTAAACTAAGAATCTCCAGGGCAGTATAATAGGACCATTATTATTTAATACATTTATTAATCACTTATGTAATTTAATGAATAACAGTCAACACCAAATAATTAATTATGCAGATGACACTACCTTGCTAATAAAAGTCAAGCAATTAAACTTACTAATAGACGAAGCAAGCGAAGTATTCACCGTAGTACAAAACTGGCTATTAGAGAATCAACTAATTTTAAATAGAGACAAATCAAATTTCATAATTTTCAGAACAAATCGTTCAAAATTAAAACTCCCTTTAAATTTAAATATAAACCATGACAATGTAATATTAACATCAGAAACAAAGTTTTTAGGAATAATTACCGATTGTACATTGACGTGGTCGCAACATATAGAAGATCTGAGGAAAAAATTGAATAGTATTGTATACAGTTTAAGAGTTATTAAGAAGGTCGTATCATATTCAACGCTGCGTACAATTTATTATGCTTGCTTCACATCCAAACTAAAATTTGGCATTGTGTTTTGGGGCGGAGCAGCTGCTGCAGAAGGAAATAAAATCTTTATAATACAAAAACAAGCCATTCGTACCATGCACGATGTAGCCCTAAGAGATACATGTAGAGGTAGCTTTAAACAATGTAGATATCTAACAGCTGTGAGTGTTTAATTTTTAATTTCAAGTATAAAAATAAATTCGATCAACACATAAGTAACCATGATTACAATACAAGGTATTTTAACTATAGTTTCCCTATACACCGATTAAGCATGTTTGAAAATGGCCCAGGTTATGCTAGTATAAAATATTTTAACATACTGCCAAATAAATTAAAAAACATCATAAATATTAAGCAATTTAAAAGAGAAGTTTTTAATTACCTAGTCGAGGTAGAGCCTTAGACAATACATGAATATATTAATTATAAAAAATCACATTTGTAATTCTTATAATATTTAATATTATTTTCTTAATAATGTAGAGTATTATTTTCTGGTTTTTAAATAATCATTTAATTCATTTTGTCTGACGTATTTTAACCCACCATTATTAATGTATGTGCTTTACTGTAACATGTATTATACTGTGGCTGTTTGAAATAAAGCATATTATTATTATTATTATTATTATTATTAAACATTACGAAAATATACGGTTCGAGCTGAGAACCTCCTATTTTGTTAACATTTGATTACAAACCGATATCCGATCTATAAAAAAATTCAAAATTTTTTCTGATATTATATGTTAAGAATGTCATGAAACGTCGAGATTTTAAATTTGAGAGAGAAAAAATCGGTCTGTCTGCCTGTAACTTTTTCTGTGCCCACGTTTTCTCTGGAACGATTAAGATATCGACTTGAAATTTTATACACGTATGTATTATAACGAGATCTGGAACTAGACATATCCGGTGAAGGGTTGGGTGATAAATAGGGGTAAATGGGGGAAAATAAGTAAAGCAAGCTGGTAAGAGTACAAGAATTTGGAATTTGGTTTATATGCTAGAAGCCAGATAATATTTTTACCCTTCCCCACTTGTCCCCAGTGAGGTTGCAAATTGGGTAAAATAAGTGGAGCAAGCTAATAAGAGTCCAGAAACTTCATTTTTAGCATATGTGTTAGCAACCAACGCCTCAATTTTTCTTATGACATCTGCCTCATATATTAATAAAATTCTGTGATCAATTATTTCCATGTACTAGAGTGCAAATATAGTCAAGATGTTTTTCTTTAAAGAGACTTGGATGGAAAATCTGGATGTGGAAGTAGTGATTCCTTAGGTGCCAAAGTATAAAATATAAAGAAATGTGAAAAGGAAATTAATGACCATGCCGAAAATACAAAGGTTATTACAAATTCGTACCTAGAACATATGCAATTTAAATCGAGTCACGAGTATCTGATTATATACATATTTATGTGTTGTCATTGAAAGTGACATCAAACAAATTGCGGCCAGTGCTAAAAATGTAAGTCGTCATTTTTTTGCCAGCAAACTCGCTTTCAAATTAACATTTTGCTTTGCTAATTATGTTTTGCTCTCAACACTTTCGGCTGTTTATGTGGCGTAGATGAATAATTTGCGTTCGGACGAGCTTGAAGAACATCCTGAATATCTTGCGCTTCTATAAATCTTTTCGCATTGCATCCGCTTCTTTATTGCCGCCTCTTCGACAATATCGTTTATCATAAAAATGCCTCCAAATGCAGACAATTTCGCAGGATAAGAAGCGTTGCCGATTTGACTTATAATAAATAAAGTTGTAAATATCATTCGAGCTCGGTACAGGTAGTAAAGTAGATATCGTTTTATTGGCCATCTCTTTTTTAGTAACGATATAAATAGCGCAGGAAGTAGAAGCCGTTTTATTGATACGGGCGATATAAAAATATAAATCTGCAATAATAACAAAAAAAAACAAAATTGCAAATATTTGTCTCTACAAGGTGAGCCGCAAGGAAAGTGCAAAACTCCGAGAGTATATACTAAAAAACTGAGACGTTGTAATCCGGTTTTAATTTGTTATTATATATATTAGTCATTGCTGCCGCTTCTGGGATATCCAATCTGGATATTTTTGGTTTTGATGAGATGCTTCTTTTTATTCTTCTTCTGGGTCGTATGTTCCTGCATCTAGCAGTGTGTATTCCCTCCCGCCCGCTAGCGTCCAGATATTGTTTCATGCTTCCCAGAAACTTGTGTTTTCCCTTCACTGACCCGCATCAGTGCGTCCATTTTGTTTATTTGCCAAGGGGCATCCTTGTTGCCAGCAGCGAGAACCACATGACGTATGGGGTAGGAATATAGGATGGGAGGTGTAGGTGTTCGTAAGATGTTTCTTTTCACTTTCCATTTATCATCATCGGATGGAGACTGTAGGTGTTCAACGTCCCGCATTAGTGAATCCATTTTGTCTGTTTGCCAAGACATACATTAGCTCGCTGTAAGAAGATCCCATTTATTAACCGATCCACAGGTAAACAGCCATTCACAGTGGAAGTGTAAGGAAGAGCCCCGAGAGAAACCTTTGACACCCTGTACACCGATCTGCCGAAGTAAAACAAAATAAAAAGTAATCTCTGAAAAAGGTAAGAAAGAGATCTAGGGGAACATTTAGGACGCCCTGTATTCAACGATTAATAAGGGTTACTAAACTAATATTACTAATTAGAACTTATCTTTTTCGTCCGTCTCTGTTCTGTAGGATTCTCACTCTCTTCATTATTTTGAAATCACAACACAGCTAGTATGTTTATATTGCTTTATAAACCCGTCTTTACCAATAACCATTCACTTGAAAGGGCCCCAGGTATAAATGTACAGATCGGTCGACGACGACTCAACTAATCACTGCACTAGGCGCGTGTTTACTTAATTTTTGGTACTATTAATAAACACGTTAACAGTAATTTTCAATTACCAATTCGGTGTGTGCTTTATTCTTCTATTATTACACTTGGCTTTGCGCAGAATTTTTTTATCTACCGATGACTTAAAATTTACCGAATTTAACGGGGTTTTAACCGTTTTTTTTTGCATTTTCTTCGGCAGCTTCTCACGGCACATTCACCCTCGACGCCAGCCACTCTCGAACCTTTGTTTCGAATTACAGCGTCTTAAACGCTTATTAACAAAACATTTTCGTATCGTACTTTTTAAGTTTAATCGAGTAGACTAGCATTTTTGAATTATCAAACGTTAACTTGTCATTTCTCATTGATTGTTTACGATTTACCTAATAAGAGTTATAAACAACGCCACATATCTTTTCGCATCTTGAATGGTGGCAAATGTGGTGTTTATTCATCGACAACGATTTTCACACCATAGAGTTCCGAGTAAAAACTTTTTTGTCACGTTCTTCGACACATTGTGTAATAGTGGAAAACTTCTCAGTGCTCACAACACATGAACGTGCCAGTAGACAAGATGTAGGTGAAGTAGAAGACATTCTTGACTTAGTGGAAAAGAGCTATTGCCGCCCAACTTGAAATTCCTCAGACAAGAGTGATCCTCACACTAGATCAGTAGAACTTATACCTATACCAGTTATAGAGGATACAGCATATACCTTACTAGGAAACCATGCAAGACGCATACAATGTTGCAGGTGGGTAAATGCTGATGTTACTTGTATACTTTTTACCGATGAAGCTACAGGGTGTAATTAGTTTCATGTCATTAAAATAACTGGTGGTAGCGAACGACAAAAAAACCTTATATAACAAGGGGTCTAAAGCTCATAGTTTGGACAAAAAAAATTAACAAAAATTTCGAAAATACTTAATAACATAGTTTGAGAACTGCTGGCATATTGGGGTAGGTTTTATTGCCTCGCGTCTTGTCGCACATGACATTCCTGCAAATAAGTATGCCGACAAAGCAGCGACCGACAGAGGACACCGCCACGTTTTTTGCTTCTTCGCGGCCAAATTATCTTATTATGCGTGCTATACTCTCCCTTGTAATATTCTCAAGTAATAATTTCAGTGCATGTCCTTACTTGATAAACAACGTACACACGACGCGACCTACCCGTTCCTTGGTTTTGTCTGTTGCTTTTGTTCTTTTTGAAATATGGGCCACTTATGTTAAGATTTATTTTATTGACTTATCGTTCAAGTCGTTAGTACTTGGTTACGTAAGACTCTACTTCTCGTTTGTGCTTTTTGTGTTACTGTTTGGATTTTGGATCAAGTTTTTCTTTTTGTTTTCTTTATTGATAACGTTAATTCACAGTTTAGTGTGGTGATTATGGGAGATTACACTTATCCAGAGCTCGAGGGTATGCACTTGGTGTATGGAGAAAGTGGTGGAAATGCAGCTGGTGTGGAAGAGCTTTACAACAATTGCAACAACGTATTTTAATGTGCATAGAAACCATAAAAAACCTAATTTACCAAATGTGTTGAACGGAGTGCGTATGTCCTTAGTTCGACGTGCCGAAATGTGTATACGTGGAGATGGAGGTCATTTCGAATAATTTTTGTGAAAAATTCAAAAGAATTGTTCAGTTATTGGGTGTTACCTATTGGCCATTAAAGGTATGATTAGTATTATTAGTATTCGCTGTCTTGTTTTGATCTGTTTATTATTGTTTACATTGATTTTCATAGAGACCAAAGACTCGTTTTTTGGTTTTCAATACCCCTATTGGGAAAAATTATGCGCTCTATCCGTTAAAAAAATCTGATTTTTTTCCTAGCTTAAAACACACAACTATTTTCTGCTATCGTATCTCGGACGTCTAACTGTTCATTTTCCAATTTCATAAAATAATTACTAATTTTTTAAGCTTTTAAACAAATCCTATTTAAACCCCTGCGTCCATGCTATGCTTGAGTTGTGCCGAAAGAGAAGGAATTATTTATATTTTCATAATTAGTGGTATAAAAAGTTCGGTACAAGTAATCCCATCAATGTGCAGCACTTCTTCCGACGGGAACACAAGTCAGGTATTACAGTTTTTTTATTATTTCTAATATTCAGAACAATAACATCCATTGACCCTGAAAAACAGTGGTTTTTAAATATTTCCTACCTTAATATTAAATTTTTAAACCTAGGCCAGTTTTTCAAAGTGACCCTAGAGGAAAAAAGTCATACAGGTTTTTTGTTTGTCTAGTCGGTCCCTATTACCAGTTTTTTTAATGACATGAAACTAATTACACCCTGTATATTTACTCGTGATAGCAACAGCCATACCTGTCACTCTCATCGGTGCTCTGACGAAAATCCACATGTAACAGATACAAATATACAAAAATACAAATTTTCAGCATCATTTTTTAGGTGGTATCGTTGATAATTACTTTACCCGTACGGGAGATAATTTAATTAGATGTTTTACTTCCCTCGCTTTCCGAAGGGAACTATTGTATTCCGTCAGTTTGTTTGTCTGTTTATCTACTTGTCCAGACTCTTATCTGTCCGTTGGCGCTCTATGTAAAATGCTGTTGGACAGATAACAGTGTAATTTGGTATTTAGAGCAACCACTCTGTAAATTTTTACTAAAAATGTATCTTAACGACAATAGTGACAACTATATTCCAAATATTGTTGTACTTCGTCGTTTCCTAACTATTTTTTAAAAGTGACCACCCTGTATAATTTTCTTCAAAAGTGTAACAGATTTCACCCTTAGCAGTTGTGTACTTACATGATTAGTATCCTCCTTTCAAGAAATATGCTGGTCATCCTAAGAAGTAGTTAATGAAACATTTGTGGAAACTAATATTTAGAATACAGATGATACTATTATCGAGGAAATCTGACTTACTTGTTAGTTAAAAAAATTAAACGCGATCATCCAGCGGAAAAAAATAGATAAAAGGTGGCAAATATAGATGGAAGATCTGTGTAAATGCCTTCACCGATTTTTTAACGTATGGCCATAAGTTAAATTGGTTCACTTCCGTTCTCTTCAGAGTATCCGAACTTCAGTCCTAAGTAAACACAAACACTGCAGCGCTTGGAAAATTTTAATAATTTTCAAGTAAAACTGTATGCCGACAAAAACAGATTCTCTGTAAGAAAATATCTTTGCTCTCTGCCAAAACATAAAATGAGAAAATATGATCTTTCCAGAAATAATTGAAATCAATTAAAATCGCCAAGCCCGGTATCTATTTATAAAAAAAAAATATGATTTTTTTCTTTTCAAGTAAAATAAACTTGGCACGTTCCACTTTCCATGTTTCCGTAGATCCTGCACATGTTGGTAATAGGAAGTAAGATATAATATTGCAGTTCGAGGTTTTGTCAATTTGACGGGGAAATTTGTATAAGGTTGACTAAATGGCACTGGAGAGTCCAAACAGTCTTTTGTCTCTTAATGAAACGCGCCAAATTTTTTGTATAGTGTCGCATATGTATATGTTGCTGTGTATCCACACTGTGGAACACTACCTAAGTATCGTGTTTGAAATCATAAATAAAATTCACAAATTTGTATGTATTTTAGAAAATAATCATAACAGTTTTACTTTAACGGATCATACAGAAGCAGGGATATCTGTGGTTTATTTAATTGATTCAAGTTCACTTGTTCTCAGCGAGTAGGATGCAGAGAATGAAACTTGATATTGAATACGAACAAAATATTTGAATAAACATAAAATGAAGTTAATTTAGTTTAACAAGGTTATTCTAAATAGTATATGATAAAACATGAACTTATAGAGAATCACAATCTCATATAAAATGATTTAGAATGAAATTGGAAAACAAAAAAGTAAATTTTATAAAATCTGACATGCATGTCAAAACTTAGGGCTGAAAATCATATTTTGTGTAGAAACACTGTAAATCTACACAAAATGAATATTGAATGAAAGACTATTAACAGTAGTTGCAGTGCAGCGTAATTATTTTAGAAATAGTAAGTCCATATATTACAAAACACTGAATGACATTTTAAGTTTTAAGATATTTTCAAATATCATTGCAGAAAGGTGTTTTGTAAATGATATTTCACATCATGCAGAAAGAAAGGACTAATAGTATGATGTTAAATGTTTGGTGGCGTATCAATTTCTTGTTTTAGTTTATAATATAAGTATTCTGTCAGTATGAAAAACTGCAGTACGTTTTTAACTACTAGCATTTTGTGTTTATCATTGCTATTCATCTAAATGTATGAATTAGTATTTATTTGAGATTGGAATTGTTAATTGTAGTTATAAGTAGATTTTAAGAAAGTGTATGTAATATGTCAATATATTTCGAGTAATTACAATTATTCACTTAATCCTGAAAAGTAGAATAAGAAATTCATCAGGAAAATTAAAGAATTAAAAACAGTATTCAATTAATATAAAGAACAAACAAAACTGAATAGTTTAAATTTTAAATTAAAATTAAATTTTGAAATATTAGATCAAAATAGAAAAAAACAATTGAAATATTGGAATTTAACCCAATTAAACGACTTAAAATAACAAATCAGTTGATCATACTCCGCTGAACAGCGAGCTGCGAAAAATATTCATCCACAAATAAATATTAAATTGAAAATAAAAGAAAAGTGGTGAATAAGTTGAAGGTTACAATCCAGATATATTGATATCAAGAAAAATTTGTAAAAGTATATTAAATATAAAAGTGAGTAAACTTAAAAAGTATTAAGAAGTAGATTATCCGGAAAACAGATTTAGAAGAGGGAAGTATTTGTTAATCCAGTTAGCAAATTTATATGGTGAAGAAATTTCAAACGTCAATCAAGTGATAGAAATATTTCAAGGAAATCTTGAAAATAAATTGGAGGTTATAAACAAACGTCAATCCAGAAAAGAAGAAGAAGAAGAAGAAGCCTTGAGAGGTTTAAAAAGTCAGTCAAGTGACATTATATTTCAAGGATCATAATAACCAGTTAGAGGTTATAATTTAACATTACTCGAGTCGAAAGAAAGACAAGGTAAAGCTTTACAATATCCCAAATCCATGGTACATATTTATTTTAAATAAGGCCATAGTTATCATTTTAGTTAAATTAGATTTTGTTATTTAATTTTGTTAATTACATTCCAAGTTCAAATATGTTAATAAATTAATACTTTGTTCCTTCAATATTGAGTTTGATTTATTTAGATTGTTATCTTGATCGATGAGCATTTATTGAACCGACTTCGTTGGACCTTGAGTAAGAGTCATTCTATAGATTGTAGATAGTCATGCTAATGGTGTTCTATAGTCTATAATATTAACAGCTTTTAAGAAACTGTTTGGCGCCCAGTAAACTCATTTCAATTTACTTTTAAGAAGTAAAATTCGAACGTATAAAAATATAAAATAGATATCAGATAATAGAACAATGTATATATTTTTAATTAAGAAATAAGAATCCTGTGCTTTGGAGCGCAGGGGACGTGACTACGCGTTGCTATGCACGTATTCTCGTCAATATTATGTAATTAGTATCATTGTTTCAGGTCTCAATCGATAGAGAATTATCGATTTATGTGTAACTAAGCAAACTCTTAGTTAAATCCGTATACTTATTGAGTAATTTCAATTCAAAAATTAGGAGGTGGTGGGGGTAGATATTATTCCTGTAAAGATACACGGGTGCTCCTTTATTATTTCTTTGAACATGGAGGACGTTAGAGAGAACTTGGCGCGAGACACTACCGTGTTTCTTGATTATTTAGAGCTCCCATTTTTTTAAAGAAATAATTAAATATTTTGCGGGACAGGTCTTTTGAAAAGACTTAATGTCGAACGAATAGGTGTACCTTCTGTGGCTTCAATTAAGATAAACCAATTTTAAATGTATACGTTTAGTTCTTTAAAATACAATATGTCTCCACTTGAAACTGATTGGTAGGCACATTGGCAAAAACTCCATACAGAAGTATATTTTTTTTTCTATCGACTTAATAATTTTATGACTTTCATATATTCTTTAAATAATTAACAGCAAGTGACTTGCAGAAATTTGTTATTAATTTTTTAATCGTACAATAAGCGCTTTGGCGTCAAACACTGCGAATGTATCTGGTCTGTTCTCAAAGTATATTTCATGTTTCCATAAGCCGGTTATTCTTTTAATGTTACCTCTATAAAAATAACGTACGTGAAGTAGGTCAATTCGTTTAACGTGTATTTCTACTTTTCCTTGGAGACTTGTCTAGAGACGGGGTAATTTCAGTTAAATTCGCGATTTTAAATTTATTTGAAAGATAACTTGCAATGAAACATATTTTTTATACGATTTTGCAGAAACAGCAGAGAAAATAACTATCTATGAGAACTAAAAGAAAAGCTATGTGTAAAAATATTAATAAAATCTTTGCATTGTTTCGAAAACCTGAATTTTGGTTATGCTAGCAATTTAAAATCCTAAAATGAATTTGTATAATTTCTTATTTGAAAATTCTCATTCAACAGCTAGCATCCACACAGTCCATTACAGCCATGCAGATTAAACTACTATCTACATAACTCCCTACGGTAATGAAGATTCAGTTAAAAATGAGAACAAAGGCCTAAAATAAATTTTTTTACCTACCTTGTCTTAAAATATTTTCATACTAATGAATTACATGTTTCATACTTATAATATGGCGTATATGCCAGCACCAGTTCCCTCCTGAGTCTTGGAATGGAATGCCTAACTTAGTATTCTATTTAGCTGTGTCATGTAAAAACAGTAGAATATATAAAAAGATTTTTATAGCAAATGTGTGCTATGCTATCTATTAAATTTTTATTTAATCTGGTCTACAATAAAATATTTTGTCCTTAAATTAGAAGTGAGAAATGGTAAAACATTTATTTACCATCATCCAAGACCATATTGTCTAGTTCGACCACCAATATTGATAATGTATGATAATTTTACTAAAATATCCCATGTGTGCGATATTCGCCATAATTCTATTAAAAGAATTTGTCATTGTTGCAGCTTTGAACCTATGATTAACTTTGACTATTTATTAGTTTTGTTATCTATTTCATAAGTTGTGCATATGTGATTTATTTGTTATTCTTATCGTTTGTGCATATTTACACTTAATTTTTTTGATAGTATCTACTTATTTTTTTAATGACTGTATTTCTACTTCCTGTAATTGGGTGTTTAAAACCTGTTTTTTAGTTTACACGTTGGCCTCTTCTTCAGTTCGTAGTTGCCGTTAAAGCGGAAACGTGTTGCGGTGTAATAATTGTATTTACGAGCTACGATACGTGTAAACAGTGTCCTTATTTTTGGCCCAACTAGTTGGCCAAACGTGTACAGGGGCCTTAATAGTTGGAAGCACTTAAAAAAAGTTAATTTCAAAATACTGGAATCCTGCGAAAATTCGTCAAAAATGATCTATTTTGAGAAATTATATCCTAGTGTTTTTCAATTTATAGGAAATGAGTACTTTGAGTTAATTTTAGCCCACATTTGCGAGCAACTATTAAGGGCAACGGTATTTCAAGAAATTTGAAAAGTACAACTTTTAGGCAAAAGTGACAAAAAAATTAGATTTTTTGTTACTCACGATATGTATTAGAACCTACACTTTGTCGAATAATGCTATACACACACGTGAATTTGAGTATCAGTATGAATCAAACAAATTGAACATCGGGTCTAATTTGCTGCACATACGTTACAATTTTAAAGATAAATAATTATTCTACAAACAAAATATTAATATAAAAAACTATTCTGTGCCTTGTTCTTATGATGATTAATATCGTAATTTACGTGATTAATGCGTTGTTTATCAGCTGTAAAATATTGACATTTTGAGGTTAAGTTCCAAATAGAACTGTTTTGATTTCAAACATCATTTAAGTTTAGGAAAGAAGAATAAAACGGAAAGAAGAATTTCACGGATACTGTTATACGAAAACCACCGAAAACATGATAAATATGGCTAAAGAAGAACAAAAATTGTAAATATTAGGATGCCACAAACCAGTATATTAACGTTAAGACGTTTGTTCCGAAACTGTTGTACTCTGATTAGCATATTTGAAACGGGGATAGTAGCAAAAATAATGTGCAGGTCGTAGCAACGTTCTTACACGCGCAAATAACCACTGGACAAACATTTTTTTTCTTTTGCTCAGTATTGTATCAGGTCTCTCTTGTCTTTGCAACTTTTAAGGTAAGATACAATTAAACTGAACAATTCACAGTTTTATGCTTATTTTTGTTAGAATTCTTAAACTCTTGGGATAAAGGGCTAAAACCAAAAAAAGATGCAGTCTATTAGAGTTATTTCCCAGCACCCCCTGTATATTGAAGATGGCTGGACTATTATGACAACCGATATTAACATAATGATCGAGATGAATGTATTTTGTATATTGACAAACTAATGATTATTCAACTCTCCAATCCAATAATAAAAAATTCGGAAATGTATGTACCTCGTCGTAAATGAACTCATTTAGGTATCAGTTTTACGATTTGTTGATAAAAATAGGTAAACTGAAATAAAACTCATGTGGATTACTCACGCTTCAAACAAACATTTTCACCCACTAACAGAGTCTGCCTGCCTACGTAAATAAAGTACGCATTTCTAACAGACAGAAAAGACCTAAATACCAACCAATTTAAGAAAATCCCGCTTACCGAACCGTTCTCACATTTCGTAATCTTCTCATCAGATATTTTATGATTACTCCGATACACTGTCTAAAAATATGACACTACTTAGCAGAAAGTTCCTGGCATGTAAAGAAACCGATTAGGCTATATACTTTTCATGATACAGCTCTAGATGAAAATTAATTACTGATTAAATCGATTTCAAATTGTTATTCTCTGTTATTTACTTATAGATATGTAGAAAGAAATTTTTAATATGTTCTTCAGTCATTACTATTATTATTATTATTAGAAAAAAGATATACCTAATTAATTGTGAACTCAGAGCAACTATTTCAGAAATATTTTAGTCATTACCTCCTATTATTAAAAAGATAAACTGGATATAATGTTGATATCTAGTTCATCTTCCTCATCGGCGGTCTATTTCAGTTTTTATATAATTGTTGTATAGTATACGCTTCATAGTTTCTTGAAAATCAGTTAATTTTTTAGGTGTGAGGTTCTCCTTGGGAGGCCCAAAACCCTTACCGCTCAGTGGAGTAGAAATTTCATTCTCCAGTGAGATGAAATACCTAGAAATCATTTTTAACCAAAAACTGAAATGGAATGCACATCCAAAAAGTCACATAAAAAGCAACAACAGTCTTAGGAAGCAAGCAGATGTGAGGAAAAAGTTGGGAATTAAGTCCCAAAATGACCCTATGGTTATATACTAAGGTAGTAAGATCCATGATAACCTACGGATCAGTAGCATGGGCTTGCTTACGCCACGAGGGCCCTAAAAGTTTCCACAGCTGCATTTGAAGTCCTTGTAGACTTGCCACCACTACATACATCTATCTGAGGAGAAGCTCGTTCAGTAGTGTGCAGACCAATGCAAGGCTCATCAACACAGCAGCACGGAACAGAGCACCGGAGTTGAAGGCGGATCCCATTCTTGGAATACCCATAAAGCGTCTAGATACACCGCAAGCCCGGAGCTTCGAGCATGCTCATTACCTTGTAAATGTGTAATAAATTCCACAAATCGAGAAATTGAAATGTTTCGTGTTCTTTTGTGGAAAAAGGTGGGGGGGACACCCCCGCACCCCCATTTTCTTTGTCTGCGACGCTAATATTGTCTGGGGCACTAATAATTATTAACAGTTAGATATCAGAATAAAAACCTACTAACCTAACCTAAAGAAATCATAGAAAAGAATTTGTGAAAACATATATTAATCGTTACAGGATTAAATAAAAAAATTTCAGCAGGCGTGGGAGTTTGAACCTAGGAACTTTCGCACCGTAAGCGAGAACATTACCTATGCGTCAACCATCCGGCTAACGATGAACACTAGAGCAAGGAATAAATAGTCAGACAAATGATATCACGTTTTGCGCATGGTCGAAGCTGTGGGCTTTCGGTGTACCTAGACACTTATGGAATACCCACGGACAGCATAGTTTCAAAGTATTGCAACTACAATAAAAAAAATCAAATTAAAATACTATACCCGGTGAATCACGAATTGCGCTCGCCCCGATATTTCCTAAAATATTTGGAATAGACAATTGAAATTTGGAGGCCTTATTACACGACTAAAATGCCATCTTTTCAATAAAAAATCAAGTTTGGTGCACATCCGGTTTGACCGGAAATGCCCACAACTTTCGATTTTTAAATGGAACATCCTATATATTTTTACATTTTGGAATCTAGAGGAAATTTCGAATACAATACATCCATTTTGGTCACTTTTTGATAAACATTAAAAATTTTATCAAAAAATCTATTTCTTAATCCAGAGTGCTGTGGTGCCCAAAATATATTTTAGTTTGTGTGCTACGTTACTATAAAAAGAAAAAGAGCAATATAATTGCATTACTTAATTCTCTAGAGGCGTTTAAAATTTTTAAATGTGATTTTTACCCACTAACTCGGTTTTTTTTAATGGGAATTTAATCGTTCACCAACATTTTTAAATACCTCATTTTCATACGAATCTAATGATACCAAAATTTTGAAAATCCGCTCAGAAATATTTGAGATTTCAGCTAAAATACAATGCAACCAAGCTTTTAGAAACATGCGGCTAATAGATAATAGATTAGTGGGTTTTGGAAACTAAAATGGCACATTTCTGTGTAAATCTGGTAACCTAATAACATTGGAAAAATCATAGTAGCCATTGAATGTAATAAAACAATATCAGCTGTCAAACAGACTCGTGTAGTATAGGCAATCTTGAGCTATCAAACATTTAATAATTGTGAGCGCAAAGAACGTTACAATTAAGTTTAGCATAGGTATGTGGAGGTAAACACAATTACATCCACAAAGACATTTGCAATAGAATGCGACATCAGTTCGGTTTTCAGAGTTTTATTTAAATTAACATAAATATCGGGCCTATAAATAAATAAAAATCAATTCCGTTTGAACAATTAAACTTAAACTAGGTAACAGTAGGTATCTTTAAAATAATTAATATAATTAAACCATAAATTGACATTTATAGATATTGTTCAAAATGTCCACCATTTTTTTCTATGCACAATTCGGCTCTGCGTACAGTTGCTTGAATGGCTCTACGCAATTCAGCCGGCCTTATTTCATTAAGAGCGCGTACAACTTTATTTTGCAGCTCTTCACGGGTATTTGAAGAAGTTTTATAAACTTTATTTTTGAGAGTGCCCCATACATAATAGTCGAGGGGTGTTAAGTCAGGTAACCTAGGAGGCCACCTGATATGATCTTGATTTGCGATAAGGCGTTCACCATGCAAGTTGTTTAAATATTCCATCACTCTTCTGGAATTATGTGGGGAAGCACCATGTTGTTGGAAAAGCAGATTTTGTAAATAGGCAAGAGGAAGTAAGTCAAGAATTTCTGCTGTCTGGTTTTGTAAAAAGAATAAATATCGTTCGCCAGTAAGTGTTCCATCAAAAAATATGGGTCCAATTATTCGATCTCCAAGTACACCAAACCAACAGTTAAACCCAAATCTTTCCTGAATATTCCCCCGCCCTACCAACCTCGGATTTTCTTGAGCCCAGTACCTAGAATTATTTCTGTTAAACATACCTTGGTTCGTAAATCTACTTTCATCTGAATATAAAAAATGAAAAGGAAAACCTGGGTTTTGTTGTACTGCATTTAAGAACCAGTTGCAATATACTAGCCTCCTGTCGTTATCATCTCCATAAAGATGTTGGTGTATTTGGTATTTATAAGACCGAAACTTATGTTTCTTTAAAATTCTGCAAACCGAAGACTGACTAATGTCGCATTCCATTGACAATTCCCTTGTTGATGTTGTTGGGTGTACCATCACAAATCCTAATACATCAATTTCTTTGTCCTCACTTACAATACATGTTTGATGGTCATCTTGTTGATTGGGTTAGTTTCTTAATTCTTGTTCCACTCTGGCAAACAAGTGTCTGCTTGGATGACGTCTGTTGGGATATCGTTGCTGATACAGTTCTGCAGCTGCAGTTGAATTTTTGAGACGCTCTCCATATATCAGTAACATATCGACCTTTTCATTTCTACTAAAATTATTCATTTTCTTTAATTTTTACTCAAAAAGATTTTCGCAACGCTTTATTTTGTATCTGTCTGACAGCTGATATTGTTTTATTACATTCAATGGCTACTATGATTTTTCCAATGTTATTATGTTACCAGATTTACACAGAAATGTGCCATTTTAGTTTCCAAAGCCCACTAATCTATTATCTATTAGCCGCATGTTTCTAAAAGCTTGCTTGCATTGCATTTTGGCTGAAATCTCAAATATTTCTGAGCGGATTTTCAAAATTTTGGTATCATTAGATTCGTATGAAAATGAGGTATTTAAAAATGTTGGTGAACGATTAAATTCCCATTAAAAAAAACCGAGTTAGTGGGTAAAAATCACATTTAAAAATTTTAAACGCCTCTAGAGAATTAAGTAATGCAATTATATTGCTCTTTTTATTTTTATAGTAACGTAGCACACAAACTAAAATATATTTTGGGCACCACAGCACTCTGGATTAAGAAATAGATTTTTTGATAAAATTTTTAATGTTTATCAAAAAGTGACCAAAATGGATGTATTGTATTCGAAATTTCCTCTAGATTTCAAAATGTAAAAATACTTATATAGGATGTTCCATTTAAAAATCGAAAGTTGTGGGCATTTCCGGTCAAACCGGATGTGCACCAAACTTGATCTTTTATTGAAAAGATGGCATTTTAGTCGTGTAATAAGGCCTCCAAATTTTAATTGTCTATTCCAAATATTTTAGGAAATATCGGGGCGAGCGCAATTCGTGACTCACCCGGTATAGGGAGGGCTGAAAAAATGGTCCCCCTATACCGCCACAAACAGTCAGGTATACAGACGGCTCCAAGACAGAACAAGGAAACAGAGTTGAAATTTGCTTGGTAAGGCAATAAACAAAAATCCCGATAAGTCTAGGAAGATACTCTACAGTATTTCAGGTCGAAGTAACCTCTTATGTAAGTGAAATGGAATAAGGCAAAGGAACGGACTTGTTTTTTTTTTTTTTCGATGGTCTGGCAATACGTAAATGCCGTTATAGACGTAGAGAGTCAAATAAAATGACCACTTAATAAAACATTAATTTGTAGAAAATAATCTCAAAAAGACAATAATGAACGTCAAAAATACGGGATACTCTATTTTTGCCTTTGTGAGCTCATTTTGGGGTTCATAGAACCCCAAAATGAGCTCATGGGTTTCATGAGGGTTTCATTTAAAAATATATTATTAAATGGTATTTTCTGGACAATTCTGGAGGAGTCGTGTGCGATTTTTATTTCACTAAGTTTTAGCGATTCTGTTGTAAATTTACGAAAAACATAATGGCTGCCAATCTAACTTCCACCCTATAAATCTGGCGCCTCCCAAGGTAGTGTTCTTGGACCACTGCTCTTCCTAATCTACATGACAAACATACCTGAAACATCTAATACCACAATTACATATTTCGCTGACGATGTAGCACTTTGATCCATAAGCGATAATCCAGCAACGGCTTCAGAAAACCTCCAGTACCATCTGGATTTACTATGCAACTGGTACAATAAATGGAAAACTAAAGTAAACCATTCTAACTCTGTACAAATCACATTCACTACGAAGTCATACCAACCAAAACAGAAACTAAATACCTTGGTTTGCACCTCGACTGATGCTTTAGTTGGAACCCACACACCAAGCTAAACCAAAGAAACTGGACATCAAATATCGTCAAATGTACTGACTTATCGGCAAAACATCTAAACTCTCAGTATCCAACAAAATTCTAGTGTACAAAGCAATATTAAAATCTATATGAAAATATGAACATACGGGCTCCAATTGTGGGGATGTGCAAAGCCAACTAAATGAAATGTCATACAACGATTCCAATCAAAAACCCTCAGAGCCATAGTTGGAGCTCCATGGTATATCAGCAACCAGACAATACACAAGGATCTTGAAATAACATTCATCAAAGACGAAGTTAAGAGGTTTGCTGAATCATCAGTAACCGGATAACAGATAATGAAACTGCTTTAATCCAACAACTTTACAACGATCCACGCAATCGAAGACTTCGAAAGACTTGGCCCCGAGATCTACTAAAACCGTGAGAGAATAAGCAACGAGGAGAAACTACGATGGTAGTTTCCCTTTCAAGTTAAACCCATCCATCGAATTTACTGTGTATATAGAAGTAGATGGTAAATATACATAATTTGTCAATTTAAAAAAATTCACAGATCTTACATCTTTCGCAAGTATCTTAAGCGTATTGAAAATACCAAATGCAACTATACTACTCTTGGAGTTCTAGGATGGATGGCTAGGATGATAGGTATTTTCACCATTTGCATTAGGTACCATTAGGGATTAGTGATAAAATAAAAAAAAATAAAAACTTTAACCAAATTTAATAATACCACTTGGGTTCATTGTAATTGAACCCATGTTCATTGATAAAAAAATTTTTAGATTAACCCAGCTATCATCTGTCAAATTTTGTCATAAAGCTTGTAGAACATCCTGTATAGTGCTTTTCTACTGTTTTTTATATCATACTTAGATGTGTTTGATAATTTTATTTACATAATTTTAAATATATTTGTCCATACGATCGAATTAAGCTAGTCCATGATTTATTGGGTTATTTTGTTTTTTAATGTCAATTTGAAAGTGACGGTGTTCTGTAAGAAATAACGCAAGTTATGCAAACTAAGTGACATACGACATGGCAGAGTCGGTATGGATCACAAGAGACCATTAAGTTTAGGAGTGTTTATGTTTTTATTTTAGTTTCGAGATACTGCTTGGATTGTTATTGAAACGTGATATCCCAATAGCATGGCGTTGCTGTACGGTACGGTTACAAGGTCGGCGCAGCGGCCTAGACAGATCTGTCGCTCTCGATACGTTTTTCTTAAGATGGGTCCTATATCGTGCGCCAGTACTATTTTCAATGTTAAAAACCGCTGCCTAAGGAATCACTACTTCCACATCCAGACTATTCGTCCAAGTCACTTTAAAAGAAACATCTTTACTATATTTGCACTCTAGTATGTGGAAATTATTGGTCATAGAATTTTAATAATATTTGGGGTAGATGTCATAGAAAAGTTTGAGGAGTTGGTTTCTACCATATACGTTAAAAATGAAGTTTCTAGTTTACCGTACTTATTTTCCACTATTTACAACCTACCACCTCAATGGAGTCATCTCAAGCAGATGTCACTACAATACATACGTGTACTAACTTTCAAGTGAGTATCTCAATTTGATGTTATCAATCCCATTAATAATGAAGCGGAGGTGGTAGAGTTTGAAAAATATTAGAAAGAAATCTGAGGCCTTGGTTTCTAGTATATACACCGAATGCCAAATTTCTGTAGTCTTACCAGTTTGCTTTACTTATTTTCCCCTATTTGCCCCTATTTAACCCCAACCCTTCAACGACATCATCTCAAATTATGATCTAGTTTCAGACGTCGTTATAATACATACGTGTACCAAATTTCAAATGAATATCTCAATTTTATTTTATCAACCCTCTTCATATTGGAGTAGGGGTGGTTGGGTTGAAAAATATTATAAGAAAATCTGACGCTGTGGCTTCTAGTACATACACCGAATTTCAAGTTTCTGTAGTCTTACCAACGTTTTACTTATATTCCTCTATTTATCCCAAATTAACCCCCAACCCTTCAACGGAATCATCTCAAAATATAAACTAATTCCAGACGTCGTTATAATACATACGTGTACGAAATTTCAAATGAATATCTCAACTTTATTTTGTCAACCCCATTAATGGGGTAGGGGTGGTGGGTGGGTTGAAAAATATTATAAAAAAATCTGAGGCCTTAACTTCTTGTACATACACCGAATTTCAAGTTTCTGTACTCATACCAGCTTGCTTTACTTATTTCCCCCTATTGACCCCTAAATAACGCCCAACCCTTCAACGGAATCATCTCAAAGTGTAATCTAGTTCCAGATGTCGTTATAATTCATACGTGTACCAAATTTCAAATGAATATCTCGATTTTATTTTATCAACCCTTTTAATAATGAAGTAGAAGTAGGTGGGGGTTGAAAAATATTATTAAAAAATCTGACGCTTTGGCTTCTAGTACATACACCGAATTTCAAGTTTCTGTACTCTTACCAACTTGTTTTACTTATATTCCTCTATTTACCCCAAATTAACCCCCAACCCTTCAACGGAATCATCCCAAAATATAATCTAATTCTAGACATCGTTATAATACATACGTGTACAAAATTTCAAATGAATATCTCAACTTTATTTTATCAACCCCTTTAATGGGGTAGGGGTGGTGGGGGGTTGAAAAATATTAAAAAATCTGAGGCCTTAACTTCTAGTACATACACCGAATTTCAAGTTTCTGTACTCTTACAAGCTTGCTTTACTTATTTCCCCCTATTTACCCCTATTTAACCCCCAACCCTTCACCGGATTTCCTCAAAAAACAGTCCAGTTCCAGATCTCGTTATAATATATACGTGTACAAAATTTCGGGTCAATATCTTAAACCGTTCCGGAGAAAGCGTGCGGACAAAAAAAGTTACAGACAGACCGACAGACAGACAAAAATTTTTTTTTCGCCCAAATTTAAAATCTCGACGTTTCATGACATTCTAAACCTATTTCACGAATAAAAATTTTTGAAAATTTTTTTGCGATTACTATACTTCCAATCCACTACGTGGATGTGGAAGTAAAAATACGACAAATGTCGTTTACCCATAAGAAATACACATGGGAAACGTCATGGTCTTGGAGGCACTTGTTAATATCAGCTGATTTTGGTCCAATTTGCAAAATATAATTTTTTGGTGATTTCGAACAAATCTGGAGGGTGAGACAAGAACAATCTAAATTTGTTTCCCACAAGTATAAAGAGCCACCCGAGTGAAGATAAATTAAATTTATTTTCGGGGGTCTGATAGTTACATATTGTTGAACATAAGTTTCTGTACTCTTACAAGCTTGCTTTACTTATTTCCCCCTATTTACTCCTATTTACCCCTATTTAACCCCCAACCCTTCACCGGATTTCCTCAAAAAACAATCCAGTTCCAGATCTCGTTATAATATATACGTGTACAAAATTTCAGGTCAATATCTTAAACCGTTCCGGAGAAAGCGTGCGGACAAAAAAAGTTACAGACAGACCGACAGACAGACAGAAAATTTTTTTTCGCCCAAATTTAAAATCTCGACGTTTCATGACATTCTAAACCTATTTCACGAATAAAAATTTTTGAAAATTTTTTTGCGATTACTATACTTCCAATCCACTACGTGGATGTGGAAGTAAAAATACGACAAATGTCGTTTACCCATAAGAAATACATATGGGAAACGTCATGGTCTTGGAGGCACTTGTTAATATCAGCTGATTTTGGTCCAATTTGCAAAATATAATTTTTTGGTGATTTCGAACAAATCTGGAGGGTGAGACAAGAACAATCTAAATTTGTTTCCCACAAGTATAAAGAGCCACCCGAGTGAAGATAAATTAAATTTATTTTCGGGGGTCTGATAGTTACATATTGTTGAACATATTAAGAGGTTTTCACGTTATCGAATTAAAATAATTTTGTTTTGCTGTGTTTATCTGAGTGAAATAATAGTGAACTAGGTATCCGCATTCGGCAACGTCAAACTGCAACTTCTAGTTGTCTTAATCTCTGTAAATACATTAAATTAATTATGGCTGAAGAGGCTTAGTCCAAAGCCACTATAAAGGAATATACCTGTTGTTTATCGTTATATTATGTCATATGTTTGGTACACGTGTTTGCCAAACCAGGAAGTAACCGTTCCTATTAATTCAGAGATTTTTCGGCAAACCGATTAAAAAATTCCCAGAAAATTCAGACATATCAGGAACCAGCTAATTAATAACGACGTAAACATTTACGTTGCATTTACAATCGGGCCATTATTTCCTAACTAATATTTATAGATAAGTAATCTAAATATTATTATCGGTGATGCATATAACGATCTATTTTAGAGATAAGCGGAAAAATACGTATTTACAGACAGTTGAAAATAAACATTAGTAGAGGTATGGTTAGTTGGTTATTTTAAAATTTCAAGGCAACAGATAAAACGTTGTGCACTGCCAAAAACCAGACGGTGTTGTATAAAATTCGAATAAACAACCTTGAACTTGTAGGTTTATCAACCGCAAAGTTATCCAAATGACTAAAATACGACGTAGTTCCTGAATTGACGTTAATTAGAATGCGAGTGTTAAACCATTGGAAATAAACTTTATTTACTTCTTAATGTGCAATCAATTGAGGTTCAAATACACGTTCGCGATTAATATTGCTTGACGTAGTAGGTAAATACTAGGAGTTTGAACTTTATCTACGACGATGACTGTGTAATGTTGTCTAGGTTAAATAAACAGCAATCAGTGTCAGCTTTATCAATGAATGTGATGCTTTATTTTTATGTTTCCATATTGCTAGTCCAGTTACCAAAGACGAAACATTGCTCGAACCTCGGAAAAACAAAAACGGGTGAAATTCGGTAATTTTCAAAGTATATTACTTAAAAAACACAAATCTATACGTCACTATAGGGAGCGCCTCCGTAAAAAAATGAGGTTAAACTTTGTTTTTCTTAATTATCTCGAGAAATATTGATCCAGACAAAAAGAGTTATATTCTCATTTGAATAAGATTGATATTTAAGAAAAAAAAAGATCTTATAATATTTTTTTGTAGGACAAACAGTTTTCGAGTAATATGGAATTTAATAAGTTAAGTATAAACATAAAATTTGTAAATTTTTTATTTTTATATTTAAATTCGCTTAATAAGCTTGTAAAGTTTATCATATTTTATACAATCCAGTGTAAAACTGTTTGAAAAAATAAAAAAAAAATTGTTTTTAAAATTACATATTTCTTTAAAAAGTCTCATCGCAAAACCACAAAAATCAGTTCTGGAGGTACCGCGCAACCCGCCCCCCCCCCCCCCAAAAATCCACCCCTTCGGTGAAAAAAGCCTTATTTTACTGATAACTCCTTAACCGTTGAAGATATAAAAAATTGCTCAAAATAAAAAAGAAAGCTTGACTAATTGCCTAAAAAAAGTCCTCTTGTAATTTTCTTGTATATGCCATGGTTTTCGAGAAAATCGATATTGACAAAAATTGCAAAATTTGTATTTTTACTGCGTACGAATTTTTGTTTACTTGAAATTTTTTGCGCGCGGCCTATAGAAAAAATTGAATTGCTCGAAAACGAAACAAGCTAGGAAGAAAAATCAAAATGGGTTTTAAAGAGGATATAAAATACTCTCTTGTGTTGACATTTTTGAGAGCTGTTGATATTTATTAGTAAGTATATAAAAATTACAATATAATATAGTTATCTCTTGATTTTTTGTGCATCTACCTATTCACAAGCCCATAAAAAATAACTGACTATAATATAAGTTATAAATGCATTATCTCTTAGTTCAAGGTAGTACTCCAATGCTTAAAAAATTAGAAATAAAAATATTCACATTTACAAATTTAGCAGCATGTTAAAGTTAGCCAAAAAAAAAATCCAAAAAGGGCTGCATATTCAATTTTTTGATGATATTCTTTTAATGCAATTTTTTAACTATTAAATGATTAGAAACAATAGTTACATATATTTAAAAAAAATTGAGCTAAATTTTCAAGATGTTTTGGTCTTTTTTTATTTTTAGGAAACAATAAAAAATTGGCCAAAATTTAGCCAACTTCAACATGCTGGTAATATTGTAAATGTGAATATTTTTATTCCTAACTTTTTCTGCATTGAAGTACTACCTTGAACTAACTTATATTACAGTCAGTTATTTTTTATGGGCCTGTGAATAGTTAAAAGTGCAAAAAATCAAGAGGTAACAATTATATTATATTGTTATTTTTATATACTAATAGATATCAATAGCCATCAAAAATGGAAACACAAAAGAGTATTTTATATACCCTTTAAAACCCATTTTGATTTTTCTTCCTAGCATGTTTAAAACCGTGGCATATACAAGAGGGACTTACAAGGGGACTTTTTATTAGGCATTTAGTTAAGCTTTCTTTTTTATGATTAGCAGTTTTTTTATATCTTCAACGGTTAACGAGTTATCAGTAAAATAAGGTTTTTTTCACCAAAAGGGTGTTTTTTTGGGGGGGTTGCGCGATACCTCCAGAACTGATTTTTGTGGTTTTATGATGTATAATCCCTCCACTAACAGTTACTGAAGGAAAATCTTAGATAACATTTTTTGTTATGGACATCTTTATAATTATTGGACCAATAAGTGAATAAGACCATCTGATCAACAGCGCAACGCCGCAGCAGGGTCATGTATATGTTACTCACTTTTCTTAGATAACACAGCCATATAAAGAAGGATCTATATGGATTTGGAGTATTTTTCGACACTGATTCCGAATTCGTAGTAAAAAGGATCTATCATGTCTATTTTAAGGAATCTCATGTTCCAAGACAGAGAAAAAATTTAGGCTTTTGTAGTTTTAGGCACGGTGGACAAATATATAGTGAATTCATTCCAACTACCGACACAGCCCTAAAGATTACCCTTAAAGGGTGCTAAGAACTATCGCTATGCTCAAATGATGCATATGGGTGCTATTGAATTCGGAAATGGTGAAATATTTGTAGCTCATTTTGCCAAATATATAAATCGGGTGTGATAAACACCCAATCTTCTTAATCGAGTCGAAAATCATCCCTATTGGGGGGGTTAAAAACTACCCCCCACAGATGGACGGATCTCATTAGTTCTAATATCCTGGAACAAAAATTCAGCCATTTGTAGTTTTAAACAGGGTAGACAGATATGGAATAAGTTTATTCTTTTAACATTAACCAGATGTGTTTTACTTATTATAAAATATAACAATATTGTTATGCATTACACCCCCTAGAAGGTGGAGACTGATACACCCATGACTAATAGCTGAAGTTAAGTGGAAATGATTGTTAGGCAACCAGTACACACGCCATCTCTTCTGGAAGCCTGTAGATGGCTCTAGAGTTATACATTGTTCTGGATGTATATTCTCGAAAAGGTTAGAGTCTGTGCTAAATTTTTCTGGATGTACTCTCTTGACTATATAAAGCGCGATTCACAGCGGAAGACGAGGAAGTTGGAAAGTGACAAGTAAGGTTAGAAGTCCGAGGTGATAGAAAGTTGTAAACATTGTTAAAGATTATTTTTAGTCCAGTAAAGGTGTATTGTTAAGTTCCAGGGACAAAATTGAAGAAATCCTGAAAAATTCCCTAAAAACTGTAAGATTAACACGTAGTTTCGATTCGGTGAACGATGTGTGACGGGCATGCGTATGCTCATACGGACCGACATCCAAAACTATATGTTTGGATATGTTAGGGCCGTGGAATGTCTAAATTCGTCCAAATATCAAATCCAGTTTTGTTTGCTATTTAGACTTTCTTCCATAGAAAGTAAAATACCTTACAATATTCGGATTAGATATCCAAATCTATCTGAGCATGATAAAATTCGTTAATTTAAATGTTTAAGCCTTTGAGGGTATGAAGGCCCTCAAATTTCAAACACGCAGTAAAGTTACTTCTAAAGAGTGAGAAAAATGCTTTCTGCCGTAATGACAAAATTAAAAAAGTTCTAGATCATACCGGTTTTCAGATGACATTGTGGACGTAGTTTGTCTTCATTAAAAGCAGAAAGCAACACAACTTTCAAGTTTTAAATTTAATTATATACCTATACTTATATCTAAAGTTAGATAATTGTTTCCGGACGACCTGAGTTCTCGTAAACAATTTAAACTAGAAAACTGTATTTTGCAAAAGTAGCACTATTGAATTTTTATTTAATACATTCATGCATATTTATTAAAATAATTAATTCTTTTTTCTTTTCAGGTAAGCTCGAAGTTCTGTTTTTATTTGACAGATCATGTAAGTATGAATATTAAATAATTAAAATCCCACGTAAATAATTAATGAAATCCATTTGAACCTTTACAACGCTGCATAGTAGGTCGAAATAAACCATTTTTTGGCCAAAATTCTGAATCTTATGAAACTAGTGCAAAAGCAGCTGGCGATTGCAGAGAAAATAATTTTAAAAATGCCATCAAGAAATTGTGGTGATTCCAGAGGGTGAAATTCAAAATAATTGAGTAAAATTCTGAAAAAAATTATTAACAGAGAATTCAATCTACAAATTAACACACACATAGTGAAAAAAATGCCTTTATAAAATAGGGTGGTTTTAAGAGGTGGAAATAAAGGAAACTTAGTAAAAATCCAGAAACAACAAAATTCTATATGCAAACTCATGGACGTATTTTGCAAAAACGAATGAAAATATAGTACCAAAAATTGGAAAAATGTACTAATACAATAATTCAAAATATAATTACAAAATTAAAATTAAAACCAGAAAATAAAATCCTCATTCTTTATCAATAGTCACTCTCATAGTCACGTTGTGCCCCACTTGAATCATTTCAGACGTGGATGTACTTAATTCATCAACATCAGATGAAATTGAGGTTTCCGTTGATTCTGATGTACCTGACGGTATTTCTGGGTCTTTCTACGTTACTCGATATGTATTACTTATGCCATACATCATTTTGAATAAATTTTGGAAGTTCTGGCATATGTGGCTGGTTTAAGTTTACATTTACAACGTGCTGACACTTTACAGAAAAATCACAACCAGATTTTTCCTTCCATATTTGAACAATATGGATCCTACTTAGTCCATCGTCATTTCCATCTGATGTAAAAAAAATATTTAGAATACAGTTAATAGAATAAAAAAGTTGGAAGAATGTATTATTCTACTATAAGTAGATTAAAACATTGCATAAATTATAATTATTTAATTTTCTCTTTTTCTCAGCAGCTGACACGTAGGATATTGATATAAAATAACTCAAACTTTATAACTCAATGGGAGCTATGTTATTTAACAATTTTTATCGGCAATTTTCCATTATACATTTATATCGAACAATATTATCCATCAATGGTAAGTGGCATTAAAGACTACATATCTTGAGGAATTTGATCCATGTAAAAGAAATTTTTTAAAGGACAAAGTTCAGCGTAAACACACACAAACTTTATTAAACATTCACAGTTACAATTCCGAATGATCAACGCTCTCTCACAACTGTAACTAAACTGACCTTGTGTGCGTGCTGCAAAGGATGTTTGCAGGTAGTAAGGGTAGTTTTTTTTTTGGAACTATTACCTAGCTATGTACGCATTTAAATACGCCATTCTAAGGAGTTGATTTTTGGATATTTTGGCCAAGTTTTAAGGTATTCGGCCCCACTGTGCTCTGCTACACATAATTAAATTTTGCGGACTGGTCATTATCACGTCATCTTTTCCTCTTTTGAATGAAAAAATATTTTTCATTTAAATTATGTTATAGGTTAATTATAATTTCAATTACATTTGAAAGTTGCGGTCATGTTGTAATAAATAATTTTATGAATATGCAGGGAAGTATGTTGGACAAACGAAACATCCAATTAGAACAAGATTCAAGGAACATATGGCCTATCTCAAAAACGAAGAACTGAAAGGTCTAGTGTTGCTCAACATACCTTGATAACAATCATAGTAGACATCAACAACTTAGGTTAATGAGAAATATAACGAGTAATATATCGCTGGAAGCTTAAGCTTAAAAATTAACAAAAATACAAATATAAAAAATACAAAAATTGCACCTGTCTTTGTTTTGAGAATAGAAAAAAATGTGACGTGGTGGGGCAAAATTGACACCGGATTCGGATTCAGCAAGCCAAAATACACCTGAAATGATTGGTGTGATCCATGGAATCGATAACTTTTTTCTCTTTGTGGGCTTGTGTAATCTATACATTTTAAGTCATGGCCTCAAAACAAAGATCCAAAAAATATATGTAAAACTATTTGGTACATTTCATTTATTATTTTTTTTCCTTTCTTTTTCTTATATTTTCTTCGCCATAAGTATAAATATTAGGTTTTCTTCCTTTTTTCTTCTGTATGTTTTTTGCTAAAAGGATATCTTATTTTTCTTGACAATTATCTTAACTACATACCTTTTATACTTACGTACTTTCATTAACAAGTGTCTATCCCCTTCCTTGGCAGTAGCGGCCAACTACGTGTCAAGTATGTTTCTCTGTCAGGTAATTTTTTTGACTATAGTGTCAGCAGATAAACAAACAGATTAATGAGTGATGAAAGATCTTAATTTTCGTAATTTTATGTAGATTACGTAAATTAAAACCTTTCAATGCCAAATCCCAAATCCGAAACGTGAAAATCTGAAGGTCTCGGGAGAGCAGAAGAGGTTAATTACTTAGTTGCAACTTAGGATAAAGTTTTTACAATAATCTCAAGTAGAGTTTATCATACAATGTTTGTGAAAGCGATGACAGACAGTCTTTCAACTACTTTATCATAATAAGGAAATAACTTTTTTGATTGCCAGACGCTCCTTCGTGACTATATTGCCACATAGTACTGCAAGAATATTGAATAGTGGTTCTCCAAAATGCTTAGGCTATATATGCCCGGGACGCAGCGACAGATTTTTCGCGTTAATATCTATAAAGCTAGATTCTTTTCAAAAGAGAGTTTAGATAGTATCTATAATGAAGGTGCAATTCTACCAAACTCTTAGTGGTGCATAATGGACTAAGAAATTAAACAACACGTTGCAAAAAAATCGACAAAAAAATATGGATTTTCGAATTGTCATGAATTGTCAAAAAATGACGTATCGCCTTCGCTCCTGTCGACCCCAATTTTCGATTTTCACCTCGCAATTCACATTGTACGGTCATTGCCGACCTTCTTCTCGCCATCAAGACATAGAACGGGTCTCCAGTCGCCGTATTTATTCAGTTCGTACGTTTGAAAAATTGACTTGCGGTCGTGTTAATCGGCGACTATTTTTAAATGATTTCCCCATTTCGAACCCCACCCAAGGATACTTTTTTTTCGTTTTCAATTTTTTTTGCAGATATTTCTGATTCTATAATTGCTATTCGCTCCGTTCTATTGCATTTCTCGTAGAAGTTTTGCATTTTCCGCCGCGAAATATTATCTGCACTATTTCGATTAATTATCACATTCTACCTCCGCTATAGGGTGGCTATATCTTTGGTAAACGTTGCAAAAACGGCACTACGTAGTCAAATCACGACAATTATATTCCTCATTAATATTAATGAACAGACAGTATTTTTATAGATTATCCACGGTCAAGAATAAATGAAATTTATTCAGAATAATTTGTGGCCACCAAAAATATGTCCCATTGTCCCATAAGCTTGTACTGCTCTCGAGAAGCAGCGTTGTACCACGCACACCGATATTTCACTAAAGGATGAGAATCAATGGTGCTTCTCACGGCCTAGCTATATTAAAGGTATGCGAAGCCCACGTGCTTCTCATGGCAGTCAACGTGTTAATAATGGGTGCAAGTAAAAAAAAGTACTTTCCATTCATTCAAAATAAGAGTGCATTGTCTCTAACATTTCTATCCACAACGTCTCTATACCACCTGAAATTTTTATATATGCTTTTTACTATCGAAAATTGAATAAAAGGAAGGAATTGAAATGATGGGAACCAAATTTTTTATGAAATCGGGAAATAAATTCAGAACATTACAAATCGTGTTATTAAACTTTTTTATGCCCTGTGATTTCAGCAACGTCTGCCAAAGATTTAGCCATCCTATAGCGGAGGTAGAATGTAATTTTTAATCGAAATAGTGCAGATTAATATTTCGCGGCGGAAAATGCAAAACTTCTCCAAGAAATGCAATGGAACGGAGCGAATAGTAATAATAGAATAAAAAATATCTGCCCAAAAAATGAAAACGAAAAAGAAAGCATCCCCGGGCGGGATTCGAACTCGAGAAACGATTTAAAAAAGTCGCCGATTAGCACGACCGAATCAAATCAAAAACATAGTTATTAAAAATTAAGAACAATCTGTCCCATCCGAACACCCGAAAATTTCGTCCATCAGTTTTTTTTGGAACATGTTTAATTTTTTACTCATTTATGCACCACTAAGGGTTTGGTAGAATTGCACCTTCATTATAAATACTATCTAAACTCTCTAGCCTTATAGAAAATCTAGCCTTATAGAAATGATTTCACGAAAACTGTCGCTGTCTCCCGGGCTAATAAGTTCATCACCTTCACATTTGAAAATCAAAAATTTACAGTTTATATTTCAAATTTCATCACAATTTGAACTTTTCATCATGTTTCATAATTCCACATTTATTTAACTCTGCATTATCTGAAACATGGAATAACTAAAATTATTGAGTTATTTTTACTGCATAGTACCGGACTATTGTGAAATGGTGTAATAGAGTTTGCATCGCATACTCCTAGTGACATCTATGCCGATCGTAAACAACCTGTAAGTTGACTCGCCTTAACATAGATGTCTATATATACCGCCACAAACTAGACGGATTCAGATAATTCACAAATAATGTACTTATCGGTAATCAATTTGCATAATTAGGCACTTCGTCTCTTTCTGATGCCTCTGTTGGAATTAATTTCGTAAGTATTACGATTTATCCTGCTGTAGATTTAATATTTTTAGTTGTCTGTCTGGTTTGTAATTTATATCTAGTTTTTAAATGAACTTCTGTTAATGAAGCAAGATAAAATTAAAATTGTCGTCTTTTAAGAAAACATTATTTACTATAAATTATAATTTATAGTTTCTGTTTCTCATAAAAAAATTAAATTCACACAATAAACAATAAATAATAAATTTTTAATTTGTCTGTGGGAAAAATTATATGTAATTATGGTTGTTAATTTCATCAGGAAGCATGTTCTCTCTTATTCGATACCGATGCCACAGCATTCCTACTTTTGCAGAAGACTAGAATGTGTATAGAATCAAGGTAATCACCAGACTTTCACTGCGCGGCACCACAGCCAATGGCGTAGCATAAGTGGAGGCATTGAAACTTAAATTTTATTTTAAATTTTGTTTCTATAACGATTTATATACGATAGACTAGGAGGGCGACAAAAATGTGAACTTTTGGGAATATATCGAAATTTGTTATTTTCAAACTGGTGAAGGGAAAGCGACCGATCAACCAGCTAAGGTCTAATTCAAACAAAGAAGACGCAGACGTGGCCAGGAGCTCGGGCGCAAATATGGCGCGTTTTCGCGTCTCCTCTCAGTCTACATTGATCCATTTGTTAATATGGAGGAGACTTTATATGGATTGGGTCCAAAACTGTTTATTGCTAAGTCTGTAAACTTTTTTTGAAAACCTGTATTAAATTGTGAAGGAATCTACGAAAATGTTGGAAAGTTTGTTATATATTAGCTACATCTTTGTCGAATATAATATTTAACCAAATCAAAAGTTTTGACAGGTATTTTAATTTCTTTTTAATGCTATTTGCAGCATTCTAATGTTTCGAAGCACTTGTTTTTCCTGTTAGATAGCTGATCATTGACCTGTGTTTAAGTCGAACTTAAGCGTAATTCCATAGGAATCGAGATATAAGTTAGTATCTGTAATACTTATTTTAAGACCAAAGTATCAATAATATGCTCGAAATTATCGCTTACAAATTTATTATCTCTTTCTATTTTTAGAGTAAGGTCTGTTTATATCTTTGATAGTTTTAATAGTCGCCAAAACTTCGCAATTCCAATATAATTTATTATGGATTTCATTAAATATGACTTGCATGGCGTGTAGAGACTGACATTTATATTAACCATTGCACAATTTTTATACTCGACACGAGTACACGAATATTAGTCCAGGAGGTAGGTGACTTTCGGTGGTTCAAAAGGCGAATATAGAGGGACACATTCTGTATTTATATAATACCAGAAATATGTAAGTTTAATACCATTTATGTTTAATGTTTAGGGATAGAAATAATCGTTATACGAGTTTTTAGAGTATGCATCTTCTTCATCAACGGTCTCCTCTTTATTCTCTAAGTTTTCACTTTCAACCTCTGATTGAGCCTCACGATTTTCTTAATATTAACAATAGGACTTCATGGTAGACTTTTTATGAATGTTTCATGAGTTGACAATATCCTGTATTCGGTGATTATAGGGATAGAAATTTCAGGAAGCTCTCTTCGTGAAATTGTACCTTCAACAAAAGTGTGTAATAAATGTATGGATACGGTACGCTTCGGGGCATGATTTGTTTGAAAAAGAATGCTACAATGAATGTTTATTATTACTACGCCTAAAACAAGATGAACACACTGATCTTAAGAATGCAATTATAACAACAAAATGGATGCATAACTTTCAAAAATACCAAAATATTATCATTTAAAGTTATATGAATATGCACTATATCAAGTAAATAAAAAATTCTGAAATATATGCAAACCTTGGAGAACATTTTAATAATTATTAGACATATTCTAGCAAGTGTGCACCTTCCTTCGACGACCGGAACATTGCAAATAGTTGTTTTTTTAACTTTATTATGATATATTTTGTGGGAAAAAAATACGAAAGTTATGCAAATGGTTGTTTATGAAACAGAATAGCGTCACAAACTAGCTTGGAATTTTGCATAACTTTCTTTAAGTACCCCGGAAGATTTTTTTTCACAATTTTACTTACCTCGCATACCGAAGGGAAGTATTGTATTCGAGAAAAAATCACCCTCCGAGATTTTTTCGGATTTTCACGTTTCAGATCATGTAGATTACGAAAATATAGGTTTTTCAATTCCGTCAGTCTATCAATTTTCCACGTTTCATGACATTCTAAATCTATTTTAAAAAAATTTTTTTTTTGAAAATTTTAAATTGAAAATAAAAATTTTTGAAATTTCCAAAATACTTTATAAAATGGGTGATGGAAAAAAATTTTGTTGCTAAAATTTAAAATTTTCACGGTTCGTGACATTCTAAACCTATTAGAAAAAAAAATTATGAAAATTTAAATTGAAAAAAATTTTGAAATTTTGAGAATTTTGTATAAAAATAAAATTGATGATGAAAAAAATTGCTTTGCTCAAATTTAAAATGTCCAAGTTTCATGACATTCTAAACATATTTGAAAAACATTTTTTTTTAATTGTGAACATTTTTTATAAAATGGATGATGAAAAAAAATTTTTTTTTGCTCAAATTTAAAATTTTCGCATTTCATGACATTCTAAACATATGTCAAGAAAGGAATTTGTTTTGAAAATTTAAGAAATATAGTTATTTTTATTATATTACCACTACAATAGAATAGATGGAAAACAAATGTTTCTTCAATTCTAAAATTTCCACGTTTCATTATATTCTTAACCTATTTCAACAAAAAAATGTTTTGAAAATAAAATATCCCACCACTATACAGTAGAGAAAAAAATTATCAGGTTTTCTCTGTAATAATAAGGCTACATGGCGATTATAATTCTCATATGTCATCTCTTAATTAATAATTTTTAGAGTGACCGTCTTGTATGAATAAAGAGGGAAGTTCTGTGTATATACCTTTACCGATTTTTTTTAATCTGGCACGGACACGATTTTGACGTTTTAAACAATAGTTGGGGGTCTAAATAATTGCGAAAGTCTTGAAATTGGATTCCACATGTTTGTAACACAACTTCTTTATTAAAATAATAAGTAATTTAATTAAATTCCGGGACATTTACGAGTATGTACAGTACTAACATTTTTAATTGTTTTGAGTTATATGTTATGACGTCAGAATAGTTGCCGTACTGGGATGCAACGCTTGATAATCTGGATATACTTTATAACCTTTTCTTCAGTTTAAAATGAAATTTAGAATGGAGCTATTTTTAATAAATAGAAAAAACTACGTCCCATTTTACCCATTTCTAACAAAATGAGACGACACGGCGGCGGTCAACTTTATGAAAATCCGTTTTTGCCAATGTGTTTTTTATCGGAAAATGTGGATTAACGTATTAATACTGCAATGTAAGTCCGAAGATAATATATGCCTGGATAGAATTAAAAATCAAATATAAATACTGTAACGGTCACGTTTTGTAAGAACACTCAGTAGGTACCTTAAATTAGAAAAAGCGCGCGACTATTCTGTTCATTGTAAGATACAGGTCTGAGCATTATGCGCGTTTAAATTTTATCGGCTAGTCATGACAAATGCTTGACCAATAGCGTAGCTTGTACGACTAAGTTTAGAGAATAATAGACGATATACGCACCGACTCGAGTTATAGGAGACGCTGGAAAAATGGCGTAGAGGCGGGTGGCCGTGTATGGCCGTAAGAATTAAAAGCCGCCATATATTTGTAGTAGGATTAATAACTGCGAATGGAATGAGTAAAGTAGTTATTATAGTTTATATGTTCTGTGTTATTGCGTTCCATTGCCCATAGCTACAGCAAGGCAATGTTTTCGACGAACTAGCTGTAAGTACAGTATTTTATATTATGTATGCCTCTCGTGATGCAAATAATGCTCTTTGAAGCCACTTGCGACAATGCAGAATTATTGATGGCTTCAGTACCTCATTCCACGTTTGGCCAGTAATATTCTTTGTTGTATCCAGTGTTACCGTCCGGTAAAGACTTCTCTTACCCCATGAGAAGACTATAATAGTGCGTGAATAATTTCATGTGAACGTTATGTTTGCGTAACTATATAGCCCTGTTTTTAGACATCTCCCGTCTGTTTTGGGCATAAAAACCTAGTGTACGACTACCGAGCCAGTCTATCGAAAATATTAATTGTCGGGCCATTTTTTGTTATTAACTTTACGTACAGTTAGTAATATTTTCCTTTTGTGTGTCTTAATTATGTTATCGCAAAAAATCTTTGTTTTACCGCTCTGGCCAGATCGTGTTTAGTTTAGTTTAATTATTTACCGTATACGGATTCTTATTGTGTACAGTTTGCTTTGTATTTTGTTATATGTCAGATGGACTAATGATTCGTTTATATGATTATTCTGACGAAAGTTTTTGTAAAATTTACTCACAACCGTGATGTCAATGGCTCTGCTTTGTTTGTGTATTTTTTGTAAATCATTAAAGTAAGTTAAATTCAATGATTCGTTTTATTTTCCCTCAAGAAATTATAACGTTTCAATACACAAACAATATCCCATTTAATATTGGTGGGGAATAACTTTATTTATGTAATATTCTTTCACCGTAACCCGGTCTAACTTCGACGCCACTGGTTAGTTTTTGATAAAACTTTTTGTGTATGTACCTACTCCGAATACACTTTTCCCGCCCAAGCGCTTAGGAAACATTTTTGTAAAAAGTGTTATTCTTGTTTTTATTTGCTTCTTTTGACGAGAGGGATCAGATCTCGAAGTTTGTCGCAACATCATTAATCACCTTGTATAATAGATATTGAAGTATGTGACAATATATCCAGACGCTACTGACTTGATCCGTTTAGCTTATGATTACAGCTCAGTATTTTCCGTCTTCTGGCTTCGTTTGTTCGCTGAAGAATGTCAATGCCGAGAGCAAAATCATGTTACAATGCTGAAACATTAAAACAGAAAATGTTCCCATCTGTTATGAGTTATGCAATTCTCGTATTGTCTTAGAAATATAAATCCCTCTGTCTCTGCGGAGAAATGAATGGTATAATGGCCGCAAGTGTTTGAAATCGTTAGAGATTCGTTCTGTTAGCGTTGCGTTGGAGAAATGCTTTGCGCGGGACTGTCTGGTTTCTCAACATATACAAAAAAAAGGATATTATTGACATTTTTTGCCGGCATGTTTATTGTAGAGGATTGAGATGAGCAATTATTTTTCAATATTGATTGATTGATTGATTTACCAGCGTAAGGTGGGCATTGCTGCTGTTGTATTTCTTCTTGTTTCCCTTCTGTCTCCATCGGATGGGTAATGTAGACATTTGTGAGATGCTTCTTTTAGTTCTTGCTTCTTTTAACTTTCAGGTTTGTGTGAGATGCTTCTTTTTATTTCTATCTGTGATCATCTTCTCTCCTACTCTTCTTCTGAGTTTTCTGTTTCTTCTGTTTCTGAGTTTGGCAGTGTGTATATCCTTGATATTTCTTTATTGTATTCCGTCTGTTGTAGTGCCGTTCTTTCCCAGTGTGTATAGTCCTTTCCTAGTTTATTCATAATCCTCTCGATTATTGTTATCCATGTGTAGCATGGCCACCCTATTTTCAGTTTGTTGCTGTTCGGTCTTATCCGTCGTCTGTCCAAACCATTGTATTGCAGTGTTTTCGTGTAGGCATACTTTTATTGTTCTATTTATTAAGTAGTGAGATACTCTGTTGAGTAAAGTGTTGATTATAGCCTCATGCCTTATGGTATCAAATGCCTTTTGGAGGTCAATTGAGACTATATATAGTTTTGTTCCTTCTTCCCACTTTTCTTCCAGGATCCGTCTGGTGGTGTACATATGGTCGTCTGTTGATCTGCCCTTGATGAATGCCGTTTGATAATCTGGTAGTTCGCCGATGTATTTTTCCATTTCTCTGAGAAGGAATTGTGCATAGTATTTGTACCCTACACTGCAGAGTGCTGTTATCTTCTGCAATCGTCCACGTTTTGTGGTGATTTGGTTTTTGGGAGCGGTATTTGTATGGTTATGTTCCACTCCTCAGGCAGGGGTGTGGTTTCCGTCCATGCGTTGGTGATGATTTCTAGGATAAGCTGCTTTATGCTGTCCGGTACATAGTATAGTAGTTCGTTATTTATTTTGTCTATTCCCGGGGCCGTGTTTCTCTTAGCTCTGGCCATTATTTCCAGTAGTTCGTCCTTTGACGGTGGTTTGCCCAAAGGCCAGTGGTCCATTTCTTGTATTGGTTCTATTGATTCTCTCTGCGTTTCCTTCTTCTAGTTTCCTGACCCAATGCTGCAGTAGTATGTATTTTCTTGGCTTTGTATTGTTTTTTCTCCTGTATGTTTTGAGGTGTCTGAAAGTTTGGTTTAATCTTTGTCCTGCTGGAGTGGATTCTATGTTTTCGAAGAATTCCCTGCATTTTTTCTGTTCATGCCTTCTCTCTGCATCTCTTTTCTCTTTTCCCGCTTCTTTTATCTTTTTGTCTATTTTGGTGTATATAGTTTTCCTGTGGCCTTTATTTTCTTTAGGTTTTCGTTTTTTTTTCGTGTTTTGTTGGGCATATAGGGGATTTGTTCCTTTTCAACGTTTTTCTTGCAGCTATTTTTATTTTTAAACTCATTGTTGACCAATTTAGTTCCTTTCCTGCTAATTGTTTTTCAGTTCCCTCCTGGTATTTCTTTTTGAGTTCTTCGTTTTGTAGCAGGGAGATATTCCATGTATCATTTTCTGTTTTGTTGTATCTTTTTTGTGCTTCTTGTTTCTTTATTACTAGTGTTCCATATAATATTTTGTGACCTGTTTTGACCTTTGTTGCTTGTTTTGTCTTAATGTTTTTAACCATGTCCTTTATTTTTATATCCACTAGAATATGGTCTATTTGAGAATTGAGATTTTCTTTACTCCATGCATTAAGGCAGGTTAGGTTCTTGCTCCATGTGTTTCTAATTGTTAGATCGAACACATGTGCCGAGTAATAATTTTGCAGATTCTTAGTTTTTGAGTTAATCACAAAAAATTCGCGTTGAAATGTTATATTTAGGGAGGGATGTAAGAACACTGAACTTTAAAAAATCACATCTCGCTCAGTTTTTGAGCAAATTGGACGAAACTTCATAGACTGCAAACCTGTATATTTAGTACTTTTTGCCAGAATTTGTAGTTTTCAAGATATTTGCAAATTAAGTATAAAGTAGAGATTGCCTGTCACGAATATTTTTATTGACATATGAGTCCAGTTTACTTTATCATTATAGACTAGTCCAACAAAGTACCACATTACGGCCTCTAAACAAAGTCATAAACCTAGCCTTTATGGTCGTATATAAACAAACTTTTAGAAAGTCATTTAACTTTGGATTCACGTAAAAATAATGTCACGTTCAATAAAGTTGGAAAAACCAAATTTATGTGGTTTCCCCTGCAAAAAAGTAACATCAAATATCTTAAACCTACCGATGGCTATATTATAAACATTAAGTTACTCTTCATCTTCATTCCACAGTGACCAGCAAAATATAAACAGGTTAGAGTGTCATGTAAGGATAGGTCTCGTTTCGAGAATCCAATAATGGGTATATGCCAATGAAATTTTCATTTATATCAAAACATGGCAATGGAATATCGACAGTTATCGGTCAGAGACACGGGAGCGGCTGTCTTTAAAGTTTAACTTGTTGATTGCCTGTACTCTGCATGATTATTGTCAAGGTAGCACAAAAAGCAAAGGAACTATTTTATATGGTGAAGGCTTGCAGTGGACAAGCGTAAATCTACCAACCAGTTTCTCAAAAGCTCTTGCTGAAACCAGATTGTGTTTTTTAAAATACGTAAAATAAATACTTATAATAAACAGAGACCATATGTTAGAGCGCCATTTTATAGGCAAAATATGATCAAGAGATTTCTAGTGTAATTGACGGGTATGTACTAGCCAGCTTCTATTGTCGCCAATTAAAAAATCATGGTGGGGTGGGAATTTATGTAACACAAAACTCTAAGTTTGAAAATATAGATTACGTTAAAGATTTGTCCTTAGAGATGCATTTTGAATGTACAGCTATCAAATATTATACTAACAGTAAACACTTTATTATCATATTAGTTTTATACAGATCTCCAGATGGAGATTTTTCAATATTTATTGAGAAATTAAATCAAACGCTAGATGTATTAATAGATAGAAACAAGCAACATAATTTGATTATCTGTGGGGATTTTAATATTAATTTTCATACCCAAGACCAACATTATAAGGACATTAAAGATATTTTCGACTCTTATCGTATAGAGCCTACTATAACGTCACCCACCAGGTTAAATAAATGTATAGACAATATATGTGTTAATTTAGATTCTAGTCTATACAACAGCAAAGTAATTGACAATGCCATGAGTGATCATAACGCTCAAATGATAACCATAAATTTAACGGAAAAGGAGGAAATAAGTAAATCGATCATAAAACATAGACCTACTAATAATCCTAACAATATCAATCACTTTCTAGCTCTGCTTTCTAAAGAGGACTGGAAAGAAATTTTTACTCCAACACATAATGCCAATGAAAAATTTAATATCTTCATGGATACTTTTCTGCACCATTTTGAGATAGCCTTCCCACTCAAAAGTATTAGTCATTTAAAAGGAAAACAACAAAGGAAGAACAAATGGATCACACCTGGTCTAGTAATCTCTGGACGGCGGTTAAAAAAACTGTATAAACTTACATTAACAGGAGATGATGAAGCAAAAGTATTTTATAAAAGATACAAGAATATTTACAAAAAATTGTTAATCAGGGCAAAAAAATGTACAATGACTCACTTCTAATAAACTCTAATAACAAATCAAAGACGGCTTGGAGCATTATTAATCCAACAAAGCACAACATTATTAGAGAATACAATCTCAAAAACTCTGACAATTCAATAGTTAGTAATCCTGAATACATTTCTAATCAGTACAACAACTTCTTTAATAAAACACCAACAGCTTTGTCAAACACAAACATACTAAAAAATAATCAACCGAATTTGTCCTTCAGAAATAACCCTAATTCACTTTACTTCGAACCTGCCAATGAACATGATATTCTGGATATCATCAAAAATCTGAAAAATTCCAATACATCGGGAGATGACAGTATAAGCACAAACCTACTAAAAAAGTGTATGCATCTAATTAGTAAACCATTAACTGAATTAATAAATTGCTCACTTAATGAAGGCATCTTTCCCGAAAAATTAAAAATCGCAAAGGTAATACCATTGTATAAGTCCGGTGACAAGACAAATATTGAAAATTATAGGCCCATATCGTTATTAAGCTCCTTTTCAAAAATTTTTGAAAAATACGTATCGCTACGTATTATAACTTTTTTTGACAAATGTGGTTTATTTAACTACTCTCAATTTGGTTTTCGTAAAGGTTTGTCAACCGTAAATGCTATTATTGAGTTTCTTAATGGTTTATACAAAAATCTGGATGAAAAGAAAAAAACAGCAGGTATCTTTGTTGATTTAAGCAAAGCATTTGACCTCGTAAATCATAGAATTCTTCTAGAGAAACTAGAAAAATATGGTGTACGAGGTATACCTCATATGTGGTTTACTAGTTATCTGCAAAATCGGATGCAATATGTTGAAATCAGCAATCATAAATCTAAAATATTATCTTCAACCATTGGAGTACCACAAGGGTCCATTTTAGGTCCTCTGCTATACATCATTTATGTAAATGATTTCTGTCTACCAAACTCCATTATGTATGCTGATGATACCACCATTCTCGTTAGTGAAAAAAATGTGTATTCACTTGTTAATAGAGCCAGTCAACAACTTCAAGAAGCGCACACCTGGTTTACACAAAATGATTTAATACTAAATAATAAAAAATCATCAGTTTTAAGATTTAACCTGTCAAAAAATAAAACACTCGATCAGAGTTTGGTAATTAGAACAAATAGCGGCACTCTTAGGCAAGAGAATAATATAAAATTTTTAGGTATCCACTTATCTGACAATTGTACTTGGTCCTCCCATATAGATGCAACATGTAAAAAAATTGCACCAGTATGTTATGTTATACATCAGTTACAAAAAGTAATTGACAGGTCCGTATTGTTAATGTATTATTTTGCTCATTTTCATTCAGTGATATCTTACGGCATTATAGCATGGGGTGTTTCACATGAAAGTATACGGGTTTTCCGATTTCAAAAAAAAGCTATTAGGTACATTGTAGGAGTAAGTAAAAGGACAAGTTGTAGAGAAATTTTTAAAGAACTTGGTGTACTACCTCTACCCTGTGTGCTAATTTATCAGTTACTACTTTACGCTAAGTCTGAATTAAGTAGTGTCAATACATTAAATAACAATCACTCCTACAATACTAGAAATAATTTGACCCTAGAAATACCCATACATAATTTAACTGTATATGAGAGGAGTCCAAAATATCTAGCAATAATTGTGTACAACAAGTTGCCTAATAGTTACAAAACGCTAAATAAAAATAAATATAAAGCAACTATAAAATGTTTACTGTTAGACAAATCTTACTACTCACTAAAAGAATATCTTAATGACAGATTGTAATTACATCTTTCTTCCCTTCTTTTTTCTTAGACCTTATATGTTAAACATTTTTTTTTAGCATATTGTGTCATATAGATTTCTTCTTTTTAATATCAGGTATAACTTGTATTTTTATTACTGTTATTGTGATAGTCTAATTTATTTAACTGTGAGTGTACCAATATGCATTCTGTTTTTTATTCTGTTTTTTATCTTTATTAAATTATATATACATATTACTTATCAGCTGACGTACCATATATACATATTATGTATCAAAAAGATGGTCAATAAATTATTATTATTATTATTATTATTATAATTTATGAGGGGTGGACTCAGACGCGTTTGTAAGAATGTTTCTGCTTTGTATTTACATGTTTCATGTACAAACATGATACAATCATCCATGTGGAATATACACAATACAATACTTACGGCATCAAATCTATTCATTCGTGGTGGTACAACAATAAAAAATAACAAATTAAAATTGTTATAAATGACGAATAAATCATTGCATGCAACCACGATATATAGTTTATCCTTCCCTTTGATTGCGCCGGAACGCCATTGTATTCATATTTCCCACGCACGTAATTTTGCACTTTCCTAAACAGTGTTCACGGTATCCCAGAGAATATTACACCCAACGATCATTTTCACTAAATCTAAGTTAATTGTTAGCTTTAGTTCACTTTAAGTACGCCTAATATAACTTTTTTTTAACAAAATAAGTTGCAAATTTACTTACAAATTGATTTAGGTATAGATGGACATCACAAATATACTTTAAAATACACCAACTCGTCGATATTTGTGTTTATTCCCCGAATCATCGCAGCGTTATATGTAAAACGCGTATCTCAGCGGCCGCTTTGATAAAAACACGTTTTGTAGATTTGTACCTTGCGAGTCAGACTCTCGCTTGCCACTGTCTGTTTCACAACACAGACGAATACTTGTAGGTACGCATCAAATTACGATAGCGTCAAGTCAGCGGTAAAGATGATAAAATCGATTCCAATCATTTAGCGTTTTGAGCGCAGCTACCTCAAAAAAATATCACGACAATGTAACTACTTTGTAACGATCGCCATGTAATGTTCTTGAAAGACCTGCAGGCACGGCCAATCTCCTGTCGTTCATCGTTCGCTATGAGTAATTAGTTACTTTAGCGTTGAATAACTCGGTACGTTACCTAAAAATATCTCGAGAAAATTCCGGTACGTAAGTAACGACCCATCTCTAGATTCAGTGATTATTACAGTTTGGATGTTTTGGGCTTTGGTTATGTTTATCAAAGTGAAAATATTCTTACAAACGCTACCGAGTAATCCCCTCATAAATTGTTAAATGGCGCCTGACATACCAGCATTGATTCACAGGCACGCAAAAAAAGTGACTTGAACCTTAATTCTTTAGGTTATTTTTGTGGTTTACTAACTTTAGTGGGTCATGGAGCTAAAGGGATATCGGGTTCGTGTTCAGCACGTTCAGCTATGTCGAGTCCCGGGTTCAGATCACCTTTTGCGTGTCCGTGTTATAAATGAGAAGTGAAAGCAATATTTAATTAATTTGATAAAATGATCGTTGTAAGTTTACAAAATGTTTTTGGGGTGTCACCCAGAGCGATAGTTTTATTTTTTTCGCCTCCTTGAGATGAGAGAACGATATGGTTTGCGACCGTTTGCGATGATATTAACTATCGCTTGCGACGCTATGGTTTTTGAAACGTCTACTCGAACGTATACGTGTTGAGAAAAAAGACACCTCTCCACCTGCTCTCTTGGGAAATTAGTTCCTACTGCAACCCAAGGTTGAGTTAAAATGACATGAGCATTGAACTCAAGCTAGCATTGTGCAATTAGTTTTGACGTTTTTAAACGAGTTTAAAGTAGGTGGCGCTGGAATTACAGAATCGAGAACCAGCGGCTAACTTCCTTGATTTTTACTTCACTCGCTTACCGAAAGAAAGAATTGTAATTGTGAAAAATATCGCTATCTGAGATTTGTTCGGATTCTCATGTTTCAGACCATGTAGATTATGAAAATTAAGTCTTTCAGTTCCGTCAGTCTGTCTATCTAAAAAACTGTTTGACGGAGAATAGTCCAATTTGGTAGTAGATTTAGATTTTTAGATGAAGGAGCTGGCAATTAGCCTTACCTACTACACCAGTATAGATCTATTGTAGTACTCCTTTTTGTACCTTAGTGCTCCTTATCCAGACATGGTCCTTACAGGACTTCAAGTCTGTTAATAAGGAGCTCCTTGGTAGTCGTCATCAGTCCTTTGTTTCTATTTTCTCACCAAGCCGTCTCAGTTCAGTCAAGGCTATTATAGCTCATGGCATAGACTGATGTATCTGAACGAGAACTCACCCATCCATGCGCTGGACCGGGCCGACGTTGCTTAACTTCGCCGATCGAGTGCCGGCACATAAACCTGTGATCGTACAAGGAACTGTAATTTGGTAGGTAGTTGACGCTACTGCCAGCGAAGAAATGGGTGGAAAATATACAGGGTGGACCAGCTAAAGAGAATAAATCGTGACAAAATTTGATGAATGGCAATCATATTTAACATATAGTTAATACAATTGGCAAGGAAAACACCTTTAATGAAAAATATACAGGGTGGTCATGCTAATAAATAATTCACCAAATGGTAAACATTTGAAAAGGTATTTATGCAAACCTGGTATATTTGACACATTTTATTTATTATTTATTTTTTCTGTCGGATGAACATTATATTTTTTCAACCAAAAGTTATCAGGTATTTTTATAGCAATCGTGTTAACATTATTCTGATTATTATTCTCCTTTGTCGTTTCTTAATTAATATTTTTTAGTATGACCACCCTGTATAAATAAAGAGGGGAGTTTATGTAAATATCTTTACTGATTCTTTATTTTACATTTACGCTCGAAAATACTAATTAAAAAGAAAAGAAAATTAGTGATGACAAATCTGTGGACAGAGAACTTTAATTTAAAAAAAGATCATCAAAATCGGTCAAGTAATTCTGGCTGCTTAATTAAGAGGTGAAAACGCCTTGTACTTTAAATACATAGATGCCGCTGGAAATTAGGGACAGTAAGGTCATTTAGCCCACGTAATATTTACAACATAAAACATATTTTTTATTAAGCCGTTTTCATTAATTCCGTAATTGAGGTCGATACATTTTATTACCTAGTAATGACCCAATGCCTCGACGATCACTATATTTTTATGTAACCAAGCCATAGTGTCTATAAATGTTAAATTTACGGAGTGGCATACCTTCAGATTTACGGCTCATATAAATTTCTTCGAAACAGTTATCCATCAGTCTTAGTTCTGCGTGGATTTAAACAGACAAACAGAAAACAAAACGTTCTATATAGCAGAGAGTAGCAGGCGGGCAGCCAGTTTTATGGAATGATCGGTGAGAGCAAAAACTGGTAGGATAATGCAATACAGCAGCAAGAGCTGCACGAAGACTAAAATGGCAGCCAATAACCTTTTAGTTAAAGATAGAAACAAGACCAGCGGGACAATGAGAATGTAAGAGTGGTCAGAGATGGCTCTAATTTACTAAACCAGTTCTGTGACCATGTCAAGTGATGCTTGGCTGACTTCACTAACGCATCGACGGTGCCGTTTTTTACTTATTACAAGATCACACGGCGATGCCACGCTTACAAGAATTCCGTAGGTCTCCCTGTTGTCGGCATTTGTTTAAATTAGTTATTGTGAATATTACGTCTAATAATAATTTATTTTCAACAAATACACTCAAAGTAGAAATTCGTTAGAATGAATACTGTCCAAGACGTAAGTGTAAGTATACAAAACGACAAGAATAACAAGTAAAGCTCACACAGGCACAAGTTGTAAAACCCATAGGTATAGTTCAATCAAATTACACAGCCCCACAAAAAAAAAAAAAAATCAGACCTGCGAACCAAACCCATGCCTATGTATTTTCGGTCGCTGAATGCGAATCTGCGATAATAAAAATCGTACTCCACCAAAATCATTAGCTAGAGCCAAAAAACACCCTTAGAATGAGGTAAGAAGATTAACCTACGAGAATAGTCGTTACATCTTAATCAATCGAATTATACAAATTAAGGTTAAACAGGGAGCGTACATACAATAGATATGAAACACACCCCAGGAAGGGCAAATACTACCCCCCATATATAAAAAAGTAGATCCAAAACCGCACTGACTGCTGACAAAACTCGAAATGTCTAAGTTTTGTTAAAGTGATAAGAAACTGCATCAGGTCCGACATAATCTTCATAAGCTGCCCCTATAGGATTAAGAACAACCTCCTCTAAGTTTAAATGACACAAGAAAAACAAGAAAAAAGTAAAATCCAATAGGATTTATATTTTCATGGATGCTATGATTGGCTGATATTGCGTAGTACTCTAAAATAGAACTTACGTACCATCAACGTCCAGTGTCAACCCTCACGGCGTGAAAATTACCCTCTATGTAAGATTTAATTATGAAAAGTTACAGTGACTTCTATTTAAATTCGAAACACCTGCGTTGTGTGGAAGTGAGAAGAAACTAGATTATGTTCGAGTGTGCTTGAAACCTACCCCCATGGGGTTGCGAGATGCCACACCCCTATATCCGTAGGATGCTGGAAGAACAGAGAAACTAACTGGATTTACATTTTGATGGATGCTATGATTGACAAAAATCGTGCCGTACACTTAGAGTGTGAAACTCATGTCCTATCGACGTTATTACGTTATTAAGTAACAACCCCCCCCCCGAGAAGAGGTAAACTACCGTCATTCAAGATGCCACGAAAAAAATGTTGCAGTGACTAATGAAAAAGCTATACTGTTGCTTATTCTTTTTTTTTTCATAGTTTTCCTCGCCACTGGCAAGTGGCAATGACAGTTGCACACACTATAGGGTAGCTTCCGGGAATGTTTAAATAACGGATGATTCCAACCGATGAAGCAACTCTGAGTTCATCTTTAAGAAAAAAATATTTCATTCATAACAATGGAAATACTTTTAGATTAGTGTATTTTCTTTTTTATCATTTAAGATAAGGGGTGATTTCTGGCAGTACTGTTGGGGTTGTTTTCAATAATTGAGCTAAAACTGTTGCAGAATTTTCACATGTACAAACCTCCAGGGTGTCGAACTTTTTCGAGTCACTGCAGCTTTTTTTCAAGAATCTTGAATGTTGGTAGTTTTCACATCCTCTGAGGGTTGACACTGTAGGACGTTGATGGTACGTAAGTTTATAGTTCTATTTTGGAGTACTACGCAATTTCAGTCAATCATATCATCCATGAAAATAGAAATGCTGTTAGATTTAACCTTTTTGTTATTTTTCTCGTGTCCTTTAAACATAGGGGTGGTTGTTGACAACCCTATAGGGTAGTTTATGAAGATTACGTCAGACCTGAAGCAGGTTCTTATCACTTTAATAAGACTGACATTTCGAGCTTCTTCAGCAGTCATTGCTGTTTTGGATCGATTTTCTCGTATATGGGGGTAGTTTTCACCCCTCCCTGAGGGTGTTTCATATCTATTGTATGTGTGCTGCTGATTAACCTTAATTTGTATAGATCTATTGATTAAGATGTAACAACTATTCTCGTGGCCTAATCTTCTTTTTTACCCTATTCCAGGGGTGTTTCTTGGCTCTAGCTAATGATTTTGGGGGTTGCGTTTTTTTTTACCACGGATTTGAATTCAGCGACCGAGAATCCATAGAAATACATAGATGTAGTTCGTTAGTCTGATTTTTTTTTTTGTGGGGCTGTGTTAGATTTTGTTTGAATACAATTTTCCAACTAGCCCAATATTTGTATGAAGCATCTTTTCAACGTTTTAGACAAATTGGCAAAAGTTCTTATAGATGACACTTTAAATGTTACAAGAGGTGAAAGGTCAACAAAATTATTTCTTGCAAATGATTCAGAAACTATTAGCTTTATGGCAAAAATGTTTATTAATAGAATTCGATATTTTACAAAAATTGTAGAATAATTTCGGTGCTTCGCACCGGCGATTTTGTTACAGCTATCCTAACAGTCTGAAAGGAAGAGAGGACGAAGAGCTGGGTTATATGCTCCGTCTAATTTCCAAGCAAGGAAAAAACCTGTCCACCGCAGCTATTGAGCGACATAGTTGCCTATTGCGAAAGCAGTAAACTTCCAGTGATAATAGGAAGTGGTGCCAATGCACCGCACTCAGTTTGGAGAAGCACCATCAACACAAGGGGTGAGTACTTATTACAATTCATTCTAGGTCTTCGCTTTTAGATTATTAGCTACTATAAGCAAAAAACCTACTTTTATTACTTCGGTATGTAAGGAAGACTTAGATATAGCCTTATGTACAAGTAATATAAGCGATACCAACTGGCATGTGTCTGAACAGCCATCAAGCTCCGATCACAGACACATAAAATTTAATATCACGACTCCCATCTCTGACGGAGACGAAGTTCAGGAATACCCGAGAGACCAACTGGAAAGAATGTACAGAGCCTTGAGGTGTTAGTGGAACAGGTATGCAAGGCAATATTAGCCGCTTACTAGAAAAACTGTCAAGAAACAAGGATATATAGAGGTAAAACAATCTGGTGGAATAAACATCTAGAAGGCCTCAGAACAGAAGTGAGGAAAGTGTTCACTAAGGCCAAATTTAACTAATATCGGGATGCCTATAAAACCAAACTTACGAAATACAACAAAGAAATCCTCAGGGCCAAAGAAAACAGAAGATTTTGTGAGGAAGTCAATTAATGCTCAGCACTGCAGTTGGGAGCAATAAAGTGGCGAAAAACGGTCTCATAGTTATATTGGCAGTCCTTATAGGCTTACCACCACTACACATATTTATCCAATAAGAGGAAGCTCGTTCGGCGTTGCATAGGCTAATGCAAGGTTCAACACCAGTAAGGCCGCAGCACGAAACAGAGCACCAGAAGTTATATTCACAGCTAAAGGCAGATCCCATTGTAGAAATGCCGACGGATACCAAGTATAACTTCAATAAAAATTCCAATTTATAATGCGAGACAGAGAAGATTGGAAAAACGGTCCCCCAATATAGGTACAAAGAATGTGGTATGTGGACTACTGGAAGACATAACAGAGCCGTATTAAAGGCAATCGGTTCCATGCAAGTCGAGATGAAGACTTGTATGGGATTACGTAAATGCCCTTATAGACCTAAGGAGTCAAAATAAAGTGGGTAGCAGGACACAAGGGAAATGAAAAATCTGATGAGTTGACCAGAGAGACCCTAGTAGGACCCGAACCCTTTTGTGGCGTAGCTAATCATGCATACGAGTGTCCATTAATAAATGGGTACAAACTGAATCTCTGAAATGGTGGAAAAGTTTTCCGCCGCAGAGACAGGCCAAAGATTATTAAATAATCGATCGGTCAAATTTACGGAGAATCTATTGTACCAAAATAGAACGGCCACTAGAAGAGTAGTGGGTCTTCTTAGCTGGATACTGTCGACTGGATATGCATGAGTCTGATGGGTCTGGCAGATGATGTAATATGCAGATTCTGCCAACTTATTACAAGTAATACAGCAATGCAATCCAATTTCCATATTTTGATCCACAGCCTTTGTAGCTACTACAAAAAAATGCTATTTAATAGAATATCCGGTGCGGACAAGCAACAACGTTTGAATCGGCATCCAATTCATCCCAATTTTCTGGATCAGGTGTATTACCAAACCAAGTTTGTACTTGATAGTACACCCGATACAAATGTTGCTGAACTGCACTGGATGTTGGTGCACTTCAGCAACAGCCAGTTCATAGCTTTATTGCGTTGCGTGTACTTAGACAATACAAGATATCTCTAGGTATTTGTGAAATTGACATACTGTGGAACCCCGTACATTGCCAAAAGCGTTCGAACTAACTAAAAATTAATTCTGGCGAAAACTCTGGCATTGTAAAAAATTCTACTTCATTCGACTTCTTAAAATTTTAAACAATTTGTGTTTGAAATATATTTATTTAGTTATATCACATAAATTATACACCAAAATAAAGGCCAATTTATGTTAAAAACTAGAGCTCTTTAGGTCATGACCGAACTAAAGCTTCGAGAGTGCAATTTTTATAGTTTTGACGCTATATTATGACTACTGCTCACAAGAAAGAGGTTCTTGATTTTACACAGTTATCTGTATAACACCCCGTATAAGTTTAGTTTGGTTATAAGTCTGTATCATTATATTCTTATACTTGACAGTTTTAGGTCGATTTTGCTCCACTACTAACGATGTGTTCTAATCTAATGTAACGAATAAATAAATATTCAATAAAATGAAGGTTTTAACACAAATACTATACCATTCTATTTTAAAAGAAATGCCAAAAGGGAAACCAAAGAAATCCATCAGATGACCCATGTTGTAATTCGTTTAGTTTAGCAATTACAGTTTTATTATTTGATTTTTATCGAAAAATATTCCGTGATGAATAAGGTTGTTAATTCAAATGACATTTAATTTTTTAAAACGGTTTTCTTCCAATCTATGATGAGTTCTAGAAAGCATGTGTCTGAGTGGACCCCTAGGTAGGATTTATTTATTATACATGTAACTGAGAAGAGCTAGGTAACAAGAGAAGGCGATGTTGCCGTTCTACCCGTTTGAATATCTTCAGTATAAATGTTATAGTACTAGTCTGTTCTTCACATCGTTAGTAAAATTATTATCTTTCCAGATTACATTGTTTGAGGCATTGTAATAGTAGAGGGGCAAACGAGGTTGGATTGATTTGCGCTGAACTGCTTTGATTTGTAATTTTTTATAGCTGCGAATCTAGTGAAAAAAAACCAACTTTGTTTAGGATATACAGGATGTTGCGGAAAAACGTACCAACATTAGTGGAGCAGATAGTATATAAAAAAATTAGAGTTCGCTTTTGTTCGCCGTGTTGATCAAAGTATATCGTATTTTCATATTTATCCAATTCCAAATTTTTTTAAAAATAATGAATTTTTCAATTCAACCCGAATGAAGATTTGTTTTTATGTTTGTTTAATCATCATCGGTGGTTCTATTATAATTCCATCAAGCTATGTCAGCATTATAGTCTTTTCATCAAGTTAGTGTAAGTGAATAAGGTTATTCGTTAAATTTAGACCCCTCCCCATTTACTCTTTTGTTTTTAGCGTTCTAAAAAAGAGTTAAATACAAAAGTTGTACGATTGCATATACTTGTATTTTTTCAATTGCAACTAAAGAAACAATAGCCTGCATAGGTACAAAATGAAGTTGATTCTTTTTAATGGAACCCCCTGTTTATATTTATATTTTCTTTTAGATCTTTTTTCCCTCATTTCAAATATTTGATAGGTCTAGCTGTAATATTTTTTGAAGTGTAGGTGTTTGTGGGATACTTCTTTTAAGTCTCCATGCTTCTTTTTTAATTTCCATCTGTTATCATCGGATGGGGAGTGTCGGCGTTTGCAAGATGCTTCCTTTTAGTTTCCATGCTTCTTTTAAGTTTCCATCTATCATCATCTTATTTTTTCTCCGTTCCACAGGTAAATATCCATTTACGGTGGAAGTGCAAGGAAGAGCCCTGTCTTGCGGTGGAAAGAGCTTTTTACAACGGGTTATGAGAAAGAGGCCCGAGAGAATATTTTGCATACCCTGTATATTAGTTTGTTTTTGTAGTAATTACTTTTAATTGCCGCTTTCCAATTCCGGGTAACTTTTTATTTTATTACCTATATTTAATAACTTTTCGATTTTACTTTTAAAATTTTTTCATTTTAATAAAGAAATAAACAAATAAATAAACGAATAAACCAATGCTACAAATTCAACAAACAAAACAAAATTAAACACAACTTATTTCTTTTTATCCACAGCTGGCTGTCTATGTTGCCTTATAAACACATATGTTGCTTATCCAGTTGACCCAGGTTTGCTTTATTTATATTTTGTACCTAACACTTTTTAATTTTTCAATTATTAATTCGGTGTGTGCTTTGTTCTTCTTTTACGCAGAATTTTTTAATTTACCGATGACTTAAATTTTATTGGATTTAATGGAGTTTTAACCGGTTCTTTTTACGTTTTTTCGGTAGCGTCAAAACAAACACGTCCGTTCTCGACGAAGATAATCCGATTCTCTTTGACATTTAATTATTTCATCAAAAAAGGTTACCGCACTGCTATCAGTAACCACAAATATCCACATATTTAATGTGCGACTAGTCAAAAAATATTACAGCTAGTCCTATCAAACTATACGTATTTGAAATCAGATCTAACAGAAGATGTAAAAATAGATGTTCCGTTTAAAAAAATGTTTTCATATTTTTTTTGTATAATGTGACCTGTACATTTGTTCAGGCTATTTGTTTTTTAATTATATTTAAAAAATATATATGCATCCCTACAACTTTTGTATTTAACATTTCTTGATAAAGTTTGCTTTTTATTAATAATAATGTAGAACTTCGGGAAACTAAAAAGCAAAAGTGAAAGCTAGGCACCGCAGAGTACGTACACACACTGTATGTATAAATTAATAAAACTATTTGTACGATGTGATACTTAATTTTTGGATATTTTTATATACGTACATATTTTTTTTGTAGAGTTACTAACCGATAAACGCAAACAGAATTGTCCTTTCGTTATGGTTTATTCATGAACAGACGTCACGTCAGGTTGAAGGCAGAACCAACGTAAAATATACATAAAATTAATCATAAAACGTCCAAGGACTTACGCTGCGGCATTTGTAAATTAGTAAAACTAATTGTATATAGTATTGTCTTTAATTAGTTTATTGTTAAATAAAATACAAAGAAAAAAAATTAATTGGACAGATGAAAAACAAAAATGAAGTTATCACAAAAAAAATGGATATCAAAACTATTATATATAATGGAAAACCACAGCTACGTAAAAAATACATCAATGTTGGACACCATATATTAAATATTGACACCAAAGTATAAAGTCCAAGCACAACGATAATGCCCATTGTACATATTATTAGTTTTGATTTTTTTTTATTTGAATTTGTTTTTTTTTAATTTGAAAACACGTTGTAAGCGGTCGCTTTCGTTTTTTCATTAATTGAGTGCCTAACATTTTTAAAATGAGTACGATATACTGACCACATAAAATCGCGATTCTCCAAGTCTAGCAAATTGTTCTTGCAACGCCAAATAAAAAAATCAACTGGTCTATACTAAGGCCAAGAAGTGTTGTCAGTAGAGCAAAAAATCAACGGCATTCTGGTCAAAGTATAGTAGCTGTTATGTAATACTCAAGCGGCACCTCGTTCTACTATATAATCCCACATAATTCAGAGAAATTTATTAAGTTTTATCCACCTACCAGGGATGAAAACCACGATTAGGTTATTATGTGTAATTGGTACAATCGACCAAATAGAATAAATGTTTGATTATGGCGCCTTTACACCTAATAATTTTTTCAACTACTGTGCAATTTGCGGAATAACTCTCATAAACGAACTTCACGAGCCCATCCTACGCATTCAGTGGCGCTGCCATATATATATTTACAATAGTAACGGTTTTAATGCAACGAACAAATATTTGCGACTGCGCTGCTATAATACGTGGAGCTGATGTTGCCAGATTTAAGCATAATATTTTAAATTTAAGACATGGTAGATTATGCATAATTAACACAATCCGAGTGCTTTCATTTCTTCGAATTAGGTACGTGCGAATTTACGAAATTAATAAATCAGCACGTCCCTGGCTCTACTGACTAGACTTATTGGCCCTACTATAGGTGGAAGTACCCATATATTTGATGAAAGAAGCTTCTAAACTAAACCACTTTCTATTGCAGTAAATATTGTTTTTAAATTTTTAAATTTATTTTTGTTTATGCCACCACAAAGAACATAAAAACAACTACAATCTGAAATAAAATTTTTGATGCACTTGATGCCCTTAAACAATCGACGATTCGATTTTCGAATTTGCAGTTCTTTTTTAGAAGTTATTGTAAACATTTTAACTTGAAAGTAGGTTTGATGGTGTAACTCCACAAAGAGCATATTCTTTTAAAGTTTCGTTAGAATATGTGCATTATTGTTCAAGTTATCATCAGAGATCGGATTTACCTACCGGATTCCAGGAATGGCTTTTACAGATATTACACGTACTGAAACATTCCCAAAGTATAAAAACAAAGTCGTTCAATATACTGATTTAATTTTATTTAATTTTGCAATGTTAATGCTTAACTTAGTTTTATCGAGAAACGTACTATATTAAATAAAAAGAAAATAGGTAATAAATTATTTTAAATTGCAGCAGGTATACGGTATAGTACTGACTGTTTACCTGAAGCCTAATCCCAGGTGGGGAGGGGAGTAATTTAATAACATTACTAACACTCGGTGTCTACTGTAGATTTATTCGGACGTAAGTATTAAAAACATGCGCAAGCTACAGTAAATTTTTGGATTCGCGATATTGCCGATACGAAATGTATTAGTGAAAAATATAGCAATGAGAAGGTGCCTTCGGCGTCTACACTAAGAAAAAATATTTATATATGGAGTGCAAAAATGTTAGACAGAAAATTTCCTCTGAGCTTAATGGGAAGTGCATCTGGCTTAGCGTGGACGAAACAATCAGTGCTTGCGGGTTCATGGAAGCGAATGTTTTAGTGGGTGCATTGGAAAAAAATTGCGCAATGGGCGGTCACTTGATCGCCTTTAAAGTTTTAGAAGCTACAAGTTCTCGCACTGTAGCTGATGCAGTAAATTCAAGTTTACTAGACTTTTGGGGTGACAAATATGCAGAAAATAAGAGCAAGTTCTTAATATTTCTTACTGATGGAGTGGATTATATGAAAGCTGCTGGAAGAAATTTTAAAGAAAATATCGGAATATACTGCATGTAACATGTTTGGCACATGGGCTTCATAGGATTGCTGAAACTATTAGGAGATGCTACCCTAATGTTTATGAATTAATAGTTAGTGTAAAAAAAGTTTCTCTTAAAGCACCAAATCATATACGGTTGTTTCACGAAATTCTACCAAATATTTCATTACCCCCAGAACCCATTAAAACACGATGGGGAATTTGGCTAAATGCAACATCGTAGTATTACTATAATTTTGAAAATGTGGAATCCATAACACAGCAGTTAAGTAAAAATGGCGCAGTTGCTATTTCACAGGCGCAACAGGCATTTAAGAATTCACTTGTTCAAGAAAATCTGGAAGCTATATACGCTATATATACTTTTCAAGAATTCCACTAGCCATACGGGACCTTCAGTATCAGCCAATATTAGAATTTAGTACAGTGGCTGCAATAAACGTTGTATCTGATCTTTGTCAATATATTTTTCAATTACAGGGAGATATTGCTGCGAGGGTACAAAGACAATTTCAGACTGTTAAAAATCTCGGATTTGTTACGATGACAGGTGTAATAAATCTTTTAAACGGCAAAGAAGTACACTTTGCTACACCGGACATGAATGTGGTGACTTTGCGAAAATTTAGATATTTTAAGTATGCCCAGCTTAATGTGTCGACGTCGAGCGGTCTTTCTCGCAATATAAATGGATTTTCAACGAAAGACGCCGACGTTTAACTCCAAAACATTTACAGCAGATATTAGTATATACTTTTATTCTTGTAATCGGCATTGAAAAATACTTGTGTATGTTAATTCAGTGTTAAGTACGTCCCCTTATATATCCAGTTCTCTTCGAGTAAGTGTTTATAATAAATTGACTTTATTATCTTTGGATAATACGGAATTCGCGAAAAAAATTTTCGAGGTAAGATATTGTTTCATACATGCATGAAATCTTTATGTGCTGACATAACCACCTAAAGCCAGCCCTGGTTTTTCCACATGTCCGACAGGTAATTCCGATCTCTGGATCGTCAATTGTTTCAAAATGGCCTCCCTAAAATGTCTTTCTATTTTGCGACTTGGCATATTGACCAAAAAATTTCGGACAAATCTAGTTTTCTTCGCAATCTCATTGTAAATGATTTGTGTCTCTTTCTTTTATTGCGATACGGGTTATACAACCAGAGATATTTAAGAAAAACTACAAAAAACAGAATTCTGAACATTCTTTTGTTTAAACAAAAGCTTTCCAACACAAAAATTTAATACAAAACTTTTTACTAGACTTTTTGAGATGCTTTCAACAAGTTTCAGCAAAAGAATTGCTATAGTAAGACAGTTCCCCAGAAATTTAAATTTTATTCCACTAATATGATATATTTTCAACATGTTTTGAACCCCGTTTCAATAATTTTTTGGTACAGCACTAATTCCAATTGCGTTGAAACCAAGATATTTCTCCGTTTTTAAATATTTATAATTAATTAGTTCATGGCATTGATTTTCTAACAATTCACATAGGCTCATGAGAAACTGTTTCTAAGCATGTACGAGGAGTTGGTTCGCTTTTATTGAAACGAAAACCATAATAATGAAAGAAAATATTATCTCGCTACAAACGAGTGGGATAACAGAGCATAATGAATAATGGCAGTTATTGAATGAAGGGATTGTGTTGTTTAATTGCATTTTGGCCTTGACTCAAGTGCAACTTCACTTGGTTAACCGTGCCTGCATTCGAGAAGCATCGGAGCGAGGAACAGAATTGTTTGTAATAAAATTTTATTATTATTTCAAAACTAATGGTATGAAATTGTTTGTGGTGTGGCACGCCAAGTGAACTCGTTAAAAGTAGTCTAGTGATATATTTTCCATTTACCTTAATTAGCTTACTTCTTGGTACGCTGATAATTAACGGCTGGGAGATAGATAACGATTGGAAAATGAAATTGCAGTTGTATGCTGTTGTGCTATATAGCACAACAGCATTTTAACAAACACGTATTTGTTTCACCCATTGCCAAGGCTTTTAGGCCAAGAGAATTAGGTTATAATATAACAAATCAGTCAATAGATGTAAGTATTGTTGTGGTAAGTTTGATAAAAGGTGACGCTAGTACAAGCACTTAATTACTTCCACATCCACGTTCTGTAGTGGATTGGGAGTATTTATAGTAATCGTAAAAAAAATTTCATTTTTTTTTCTGGAAATAGGTTGAGAATGTCATGTAGAACGTCGAGATTTTAAATTTGAGAAAAAAAATGTTCTGTCTGTCTGTCTGTAACTTTTTTTGTCCGCACGTTTTCTTCCGAACGGTTTAAGATATTGACTTGAAGTTTTGTACACGTATATATTATAACGAGTTCTGGATTTTGATTGTTTTTTGAACGTATGTGAAGGGTTGGGGGTAAATAGGGGGAAATAAGTAAAGCAAGCTGGTAAGAGTACAGAAACTTGAAATTTGGTGCATGTACTAGAAGCCAAGGCCTCAACATTTTTTATAATACTTTCCATCCCCCCACCACCCCCACTCCATTATTAAAAGGGTCGATAAAGTAAAATTGAGATATTCACTTGAAATTTGGTATACGTATATATTAGAATGACATCTGGAACCAGATTGTATTTTGGGATTATTCCATTGAAGGGTTGGGAGTTAAATATAGGTAAATAGAAGAAAATAAGTAAAGCAAGCTAGTAAGAGTACAGAAACTTGAAATTCTATGTATGTACTAGAAGCCAAAAGCTCAGATTTTTTAAATATTTTTCAAAATAGCGCAGAATAAGTAGACCAAGTTAGATACTTCATTTTTAACGTATATGGTAGAAACCAACGCCTCAAATTTTTCTATGATATCTACCCCAAATATTATTAAAATTCTATGACCAATAATTTCCACATACTAGAGTGCAAATATAGTCAAGATATTTCCTTTAAAGTGACTTGGACGAGAAATCTGGATGTGGAAGTAGTGATTCTTTAGGCAGTGGTTTTTTAAAGTAACATAAAATATGTACCATTATTATAATTTTCGCAAATACAAGACAAAGAGTATATTAAATTCGATCGGCACATTTCTAAAACCGGTAATATTTCTCGTAGAGACAAAAAATTTCACTGTGTTGGTGATCGATTTCCGAACAACTTTTAAAATGTCCGTCCGTCACGTTTCTTGTAAGTACGATAACTTAAGAACGAAAAGTCCAATTACATTGAAATTTGGACAGTAAGTTACTGTTAGCTAGAGGACGGTCGGATCTTAGAAAAATTATGTTTGTTTGCCAGGAGTTCACAGCGTAATGGAGGACAGCAGACCAAGTTTTATTTAACTACTAGCCCCTCATTATCTTCCTATATAAGTATGATTCTGCATCTTCATTTCATGCAACCAGAAGCCGCCCTTTTTTTGCACTTTCTATCATAACATTATAAAAAATCTTGTACTACTATTGTTATACATTTTGAGTAGTCGCCTATTACGCCCCTTAATTACTTCCACATCCACGTAGTGGATTGGAAGTATAGTAATCGCAAAAAAATTTTCAAAAATTTTTATTCGTGAAATAGGTTTAGAATGTCATGAAACGTCGAGATTTTAAATTTGAGCGAAAAAAAATTTTCTGTCTGTCGGTCTGTCGGTCTGTCTGTAACTTTTTTTGTCCGCACGCTTTCTCCGGAACGGTTTAAGATATTGACCTGAAATTTTGTACACGTATATATTATAACGAGATCTTGAACTGGATTGTTTTTTGAAGAAATCCGGTGAAGGGTTGGGGGTTAAATAGGGGTAAATAGGGGGAAATAAGTAAAGCAAGCTTGTAAGAGTACAGAAACTTGAAATTCGGTGTATGTACTAGAAGTTAAGGCCTCAGATTTTTTTATAATATTTTTCAACCCCCCCACCACCCCTACCCCATTAAAGGGGTTGATAAAATAAAGTTGAGATATTCATTTGAAATTTCGTACACGTATGTATTATAACGATGTCTAGAATTAGATTATATTTTGGGATGATTCCGTTGAAGGGTTGGGGGTTAATTTGGGGTAAATAGAGGAATATAAGTAAAACAAGTTGGTAAGAGTACAGAAACTTGAAATTCGGTGTATGTACTAGAAGCCAAAGCGTCAGATTTTTTAATAATATTTTTCAACCCCCACCACCCCTACTCCAATTTGAAAAGGGTTGATAAAATAAAATTGAGATATTCATTTGAAATTTTCTACACGTATGTATTATAACGACATCTGGAACTAGATTATATTTTGAGATAATTCCGTTGAAGGGTTGGGGGTTAAATAGGGGTAAATAGGGGAAAATAAATAAAGCAAGCTGGTAAGACTACAGAAACTTGAAATTCGGTGTATGTACTAGAAGCCAAGGTCTCAGATTATTTATAATATTTTTCAACCCCCACCACCCCTACTTCATTATTAAAAGGGTTGATAAAATAAAATCGAGATATTCATTTGAAATTTGGTACACGTATGAATTATAACGACATCTGGAACTAGATTATACTTTGAGATGATTCCGTTGAAGGGTTGGGGGTTATTTAGGGGTCAATAGGGGGAAATAAGTAAAGCAAGCTGGTATGAGTACAGAAACTTGAAATTCGGTGTATGTACAAGAAGTTAAGGCCTCAGATTTTTTTATATTTTTCAACCCCCCCACCACCCCTACCCCATTAATGGAGTTGACAAAATAAAGTTGAGATATTCATTTGAAATTTCGTACACGTATGTATTATAACGACGTCTGGAATTAGTTTATATTTTGAGATGATTCCGTTGAAGGGTTGGGGGTTAATTTGGGGTAAATAGAGGAATATAAGTAAAACGTTGGTAAGACTACAGAAACTTGAAATTCGGTGTATGTACTAGAAGCCACAGCGTCAGATTTTCTTATAACATTTTTCAACCCAACCACCCCGCCTACTCCAATAAAAAAGGGTTGATAACATAAAATTGAGATATTCATTTGAAATTTGGTACACGTATGTATTATAACGACGCCTGAAACTAGATCATAATTTGAGATGATGCCGTTGAAGGGTTGGGGGTTAAATAGGGGCAAATAGGGGGAAATAAGTAAAGCAAGCTGGTAAGGCTACAGAAATTTGGGATTCGGTGTATATACTAGAAACCAAGGCCTCAGATTTCTTTCTAATATTTTTCAAACTCTACCACCTCCGCTTCATTATTAATGGGATTGATAACATCAAATTGAGATATTCACTTGAACGTTAGTACACGTATGTATTGTAGTGACATCTGATTGAGATGACTCCATTGAGGTGGTAGGTTGTAAATAGTGGAAAATAAGTACGGTAAACTAGAAACTTCATTTTTAACGTATATGGTAGAAACCAACTCCTCAAACTTTTTTATGACATCTACCCCAAATATTATTAAAATTCTATGACCAATAATTTCCACACACTAGAGTGCAAATATAGTCAAGATGTTTCCTTTAAAGTGACTTGGACGAATAATCTGGATGTGGAAGTAGTGATTCCTTAGGCAGCGGTTTTTATTCTTATTGATATTAACAGGAAGCCATTTTGAACAAATTTAGCTCTTCAAGCGCACAAGCCAATTGGAGCCTTCTGGCACTTTTTTGTTATTATTCTGACATATTTTCCGACATGTTTAATTTAACCATTCAAAGAGCAATTTTCCTTACTTTCAGTTATCCGGCTTGCAGCCACGGCATCACTTTAAAAGTTGCAAAGAAAATCCAAGTTTTATACAATGATTAGTCGGAATTCTAGTTTACTCATTGGTTAGGTATCAAATATTAAATATCTCAATTAAAACAACAAGCTGAGTTTCATCAGTCTGCAACCTTTTCTACAGAATCAGTTTATGGTAAAACGTTCAAAAAGTAAAACCGGTGGCACAAAACACTGTATTTTTATTAAATTATTTTCATTTTCATGTTAAGCGTACACACGAACAAAACCATGAGCATCGTGTTTCCCTCATTACGAAATTATTCAAGCATGTATCCCTGCAAATGAATATTCATTTTGAATTTTAAATGGAAAACTTCCCCGAACGCATAAGAAAACAATATTTAAATATAACCTATATTTTACTTACGCAGTTTCTAGGCTCTTTCGGTTCCCGTGAGAAGTAACAAAGACTGGAAATGTATTGAATTAATTGTAACAGTTAATCCGAATGTTTAAAATTCGAATGGTTGGGGTACCGCAACAATACAAGTGCAAAAGATCTTGTAAACAGTTTGTTACGCTACGAAATGATTCCGGTGTCACATCCGAGAATCTCTTCGAGTGCAAGAATTATTAAATAATATTCTTGAATTATTGAATAGTTCTTGCACAAAATTCCTCGAGAATAATTTCGAGAGTTGACTAATGCCGAGGGTAGACATACCTAGGACGCTCCCGAAGAAGACGCAAAAGGAATCGGTAAAAAATCCGTTAAACTCTATAAAATTTAAATCATCGGTAGGTCAAAAAATTCTGCGTAAAGTGAAGTGTCATAATAGAAGAACAAAGTACATACTGAATTAATAATTGAAAATTACTGGTTAAAGTGTTTGTTAATGGTACCAAAAGCACACGTGCAGTGCCTTAGTTTGGCCGTCGACGGAAACAGACCGACTTATATCTGGGACCCTTTCAAGTGGTTGTTTTTTGGTAAAGAAGGCTGAATGCCAAATGTTGTTTAGTGTCAAGTAAGCAACATGTGTTTATAAAGCAATATAGACTATTAGCTGTGTTGTGACTTAAGAGTAATAAAACTCCAAGTAGAACTGTTTTTGGAAAGTAGAGTGTGGGAATACTACAGAACAGAGAGGGAAGTTGCCAACACATACACACACGTATGAAAAAAAATTCTATTAATGATAATATTCCTTTACCTTCCCGAAGAGAAAAATAAAAGGAAACGTGGTTCAAAACAGTAAATGTAGAAAAGAAAGAACACTGGGAACATTTTCTGCTGTGAAGTAGCAACTTACTGAGCAGTTAATGTGCCGTCATCAACACGTGCGTTCGAAATAGGTTTTATAAATACGTATTTTTTTCTAGTACTAAGCAAACATTTTATACGAAAGTTAATAGCTGTAACATTTAAACTTTCAAATAAATATAGTTAAGATTTGATCACCTAGTGAAAAGGTACATTGTAGCTACAAATTGTAAGCAAGAGATTACATGAACAACAAAAAACAACGTATGCCCTTTTTTACAGGTAGATTCATCTCCAGACCACTTTAATTATCACCAACTTTTGCTGACGCAGGAAAATTTCTTAAATCTCTCTAGAAACTGACATACGCTTCGTTTAGCAAAAACAAATTTAAGAACAACTATACATTTTAACATTGGAAATGTTCGCGTATAGCGAACAGGACAAAAGTTACGAGTTTTTTCCAAGGCCGTATCAAGATCAGATGATGTAATACTGAGCGAGAGCCTGTTACTATGTGGGAAGCGAGTACGATGAGTCGGTTAGCGCCGATCGATATTGTACCGCCTATTCAACAAAAGGCGGTACGGAGAGAGCAAATTTTGTAGCATCGACCCGGGTCGCATTAGTGCTGCTGCGGCGGACGAATTAAGAAACGTGATATCATTTGTTTCACTATTTATTCCTTGCCCTAGTGTTCATCATCAGCCGTACGGTTGGCGCATAGGTAATGTTCTCGCTTAGGGTGCGAAGGGTCCCAGGTTCAAACTCCTATGCCTGCTGAATTTTTCTTTCTTTCATTTTGTGACGATTAATACATTTTTCACAAATTCTTTAGATTAGGTTAGTAGGTTTTTATTCTGATATCCAATTGTTAATAATTATTAGCGTCGCAGGCAAATAAAAGGGGGTGCGGGGGTGTCCCCCCGCTTTTTTAGTTATTTTTACGACAAGTACTCAAAATCATGTTTTTTGGGACGGATCGTAGCTGTTTCCGGAAATGCAAAGCCGAGTCCGGTATAAGTTTATGTTTTATGTATGGTGTTATCATTTCCAATGTCCCGATGATTGCTAGGATTGCGAAATCTGTGAATTTTTTAAGTGTTGAAGAACTAAAAATAAATAAAAGCAATACTTCTCCAATAATTTTAAAAAATTTCAAAAATGTAGTTTCAGTGAACATACACAATAGTAAACCAGAAAAAATTCGAAAAACAAATCAGAATACAAATGTAGTGTATATTGTATACCTAGTAGGAAAAGTCTAACATTCCCGGGCGACTGAATATTCCGGGAATGTGGCTTTTCGTACGAGGTATACATGAAAAATGATTCGCGTACACAAAACTTTTCCCACAAATACATTGTTATGAGTAGTTTATTGTAGATTTTTTCAAATTTTAAGAAGTGGTGCGCCATAATTAAAAAAAAATAAAAACTGTTACGACGCAATGGTGGTGCTTAACCATTGAAACTTTATGTATTCATATGTCTTACCTTTAATTCGTTCAAATAAGACCACTGCGGAAAAGTATAAATATCTTCAAACAGTTAGTTAAGTAATCGTAATATAAACTCACTACCCCATTATCAAGAAAATTTTTATAAAACAATCACTTTCACTACAAGCGGCATATTGTTATTTATGTTGATACAAAATATCTGTAGAAATAAAATTAAACAAACGTATAACATTTCAATAATTTTTCCCCAACATATGGATTCTCAAAGTAACTAATTGGATTATTGTGTTATTTTACATGCAATATGCACTGCACTAATCTTAATGAAGGCATATATAAATTAAACACAAAGTTAATTATATGGGACATATAGAGTTGGCGTGCTAGTTTAATGAAAATATTTGAATAATGGTAGAGTAACACTAATAATATTTCATGATCATGATGTATTTCAAAATGTTTAGAAATTACTAGTAAAATTCTGATGCTACTCTTTATATCAACTGTGATAAAATATATGTATATACACTTTAACGAAATTAAGAAAGTTCAAGCAATGATATGATACACAACTATGCAACTAGACAACTCTTAAATCATTCTATCCAAATTTTTCCCTTCTAAAATCTCTAACTATACGAAAATAATAGCAAAATGATTGGTTCTTTAAAACCCAATCAGAATTATAGTACTGGAAAAAATACACACAGAGGAGGGTAGCGGGCATGTTTGTAAGCACCACTGGCGGCTTCGGCTACTTAATCGGTAAAATATTTAATATCCCCTCTCTGTTTCACTATATTTTTTATAGCAACTATGATAAGAATCCTTATATACTTTGTAGGTACTATAATAAGAATCCCAACAAATTCAGAAACTACGATACAAGCAAACTTCTTGGAATTAAGAAAAGTTTTTCCTTATTTAATAAATAAAAGCTACCGAATTTCATGATTCTCAGAATATCCTGTAATCATTAGCTGTAAATAAATATTTGAATTAAAAATAAACAAACTTAAAACTAGCTCAGACTATTATAAATGTACTATTAGTTTGGTATGGCTCAATCGTGGAGCTGTCAAAATTCCGACAACGTTAATATTTTATTCTGAGCGACATACGCATTGCGATGAAGGTCAGTGCAATGAATAATAATTATCAGTAGAAGAGGACACCCTATTCATAAATAATTAAAGTTTCAGACGTTTCAGTGGCTAAGCGCCACTAGCCGCATGGATCAAACCAGTATAGCGCATCACTATATTTTTATTTTTTTTAAATATGGCGTACCGCTTTTAAAAATTTAAAAATCTGCAATAAACTACTCGTAACAATGTATTTTTGGTAAAACTTTTGTGTACGCGGATCATTATTGTCATGAAAAAATAAATATTTTAATTTTTCAATATTTTTTTACTATTCGAAGAAGGCAACCAAATCCGCTGATTTTTTTTCTAAAATACGTTTAAATCACATGTATATCGTCAATTTTTTCATAATAATTAACGCGCAACTTGCAAAGATAGAAATGAAAATGAAAAACTACATTTATTAAGATCCAGGGGTTACCAGTGACGACAGGGGGCTACAACTCGAGGAAAACATTTTTTTTCCAAATTGGCTCAAAACGCTTCTGGGGCCATTTTACCATGCTGATTCTGCTACATCCTTTGATAGCATTAATCTTAATCGCTACCTACTCGTGAATTATAGGTACGATTTTTCACCAAAAAATGCTAATAATTGTCATATTATAATGAAATATGTGTAGAAAATTAGTATATTATTCAACGAGCATATAATAGCCAGTATATGCGAGTAGAATATTATTTGTTCACGAATATTAAATATTTAATATTTATTTAATTCATCTTCATTTCATTTCTCCTATTTAAGAAAAGATTCATATGTCATTATATAAAACTATTTAGATTTTTCGGGCAACAAGTTTAATGAGGCGATTTCTGCAGCTTTCTTTATCTCTGGCGACGTCAAAGAAATCTCGTTTTCACTGTCAGTATCCATTTATTTAATTATGTTACTCCTTTTGAGTACCTAAATATATGATTATTGTAAATAATGTTGGCGTTGAAATCGCGCAAATTTTGACGTTTCAAATCAATTACAGAATTACGCTTTGACACATTGTCATGGCTTACTATTAAAAAAATACGGTTTGCAGGCACCTAGGTAAATGGTTTCAAAAACAATGTTGGGGACTGCCGCGTTTTGATAACAGATGATGCTTTGAAAAAAACTTACTAATGTACTTTTTGAGTGTTCATTAAAGTACATCCTCGACATGTACCATTTGAGTGCTTCCTAGAAAACTTGGAGAAACAACACTTGTCTTTTGGTTGCTACAATGTTGACATTTTAAATTTTGAGTAAAAAGTCACTAATGTCATTTCTTATAAACAACTGACTGTCCTCATTATTCACTGCAACCAGTGAATAATGAAATCATTATTCAATGCAGGGGATAATGGATAGCATTATCCTTGAGGAAACACATACACAATAAGTACATTATTTAATAGTCGTGGACAATAGTATATTATTGAACGAGCATATAATAGCCATTATATGCGAGTAGAATACCATACTTTGTCCACGACTATTAAATATTCAATATTTATTTAATTCACCTTCATTTTATTTCTCATATTTAAGAATAATTCATATGTAATATTCATTATTTAGATTTTTCGGGCAACAAGTTTAATGAGGCGATTTCTGTAGCTTTCCTTACCTCTGGCGGTGTCAAAGAAATCTCGTTTTCACTGTCAGTATCCATTTATTTAATGTTATTACTATTTTTGAGTACCTAATATATAAAATTATTGTAAATAACGTTGGCGTTGAAATCGCACAAATTTTGACGTTTCAAATCAGAATTACGCTTTGACACATTGTCATTTCTTACTAATAAAATAATACAGTTTGCAGGCACGTAGGTAAATGGTTTCAAAAACAATGTTGGGGATTGCCGCGTGTTGCTAATAGATGATGCTTTGAACAAAATCTTACTAATGTACTTTTTGAGTGCTTCCTAGAAAACTTAGAGACAACACTTGTCTTTTGGTTGCTGCAATTTTGACATTTGAAACTTTTAGTAAAAGTCGCTAATGCCATTTCTTATAAACAAGTGACTGTCCTGACTATTCATTGCAATCAGTGAATAATGAAATCATTATTCACTGCAGGTAATAATGGATAGCATTATCCTTAAGGAAACACATACATAATGAGTACATTATTTAATAGTCGTGGATAAAAGCACTTTTACTTACTGCTGTTAATGGCAACACACAGCCGTCTAAAATGTCCAACTTTAAAATCATGAAATGAGTTAAGAAATGTCATGTTCTTCTGACGTTTGAAAAAAAGAGCTTACTGATATTGGAAAACAATGCAGACAAACAAAATATCTTCAAGAAATACACTACAATCAACTGATAACTGGATTAAATGGAATAAGAATAATGCTCGCTTTACTGTGAAGAGCTGACTAACGTGGTTTGTGACGTCAGACTACCGCCATCTGCGAATCTTATAGTTTCTGCGCGAAACAAAAATGTTTGAATTTAAAAAAAAATTTTAAGCTCTGAATGTACTGAAAAAAGTATTGCGATGTACGGGTAATTTAGTTTTTTACATAGCTTTTATATAGGTAACGGAATTTGAGAATTGATGAAAATTCCTTATTATGAAACAATAACGTGTATTTACAAGTCCTACAGTTCAAATTGTGGTAAACAATTTAGCAGGACCTGTAGCTACAGTAATTCGTAACTTGTATATTTTTAAAAATTATAGAAAACTTATCACGTTTTCATTTATCTCGAAATTACTTATCAATGCTTTTTGTAACCAGAAACATATTGAATAGACCTAGTTCTAATCATCCTGTCCTATGTTTATTAAATACTCTAATTTGCCATATCAAAATCTGTTTTCTAATTGTTCACGTAAATGTACAATTCCAATTCTTTTAAATAATAAATGTGCTGTTACTGTTAGTGCGCGTTAAAAATTAAATTCGAAACAACCAGCAGCAGTATCGAATGACCGATGTAATGTCATTATCGCTTTGTTTGCGAAGTAGCACTTAATGATTTAGTGAGGGGTTTATTTTTAACTGACCTACTTTTCCCCGGTGTGTTCTGCTGACCTGCCCCAAACTCCAAGATGTTGCTCACCCCAGTTAAATCCTGACAAGTGATTTTTGGCAGGAAATGACCTAGGTCAGTGCAATGTGCCATTTTCACGGTGTGCACTCCGTAATGGAACACTTCATGCGATTTAATGCAATTGCGTGTGCATTTTTCGGATGGCACGTTGACGCCAGCACTAAATATTCAGCTGATGACATCAGCGAAAAATAATTTAAGATTGTTCCCGTATTTGGAAAACATTATTATTAGTATAAAGCAAATGAAAATTTTATACTTTTTTTGAATTCGCATAAATTAGTATGTTCTTATGTGAAAATCTCCTAACTTGGCACAATAATGTCCAACTTATATAATAATCTTTATTGAAAATAGGACAACCTAACACATGTCTTCGACACATTTCACGTAGTATAACAATATATACAGATTTTCTTACATTTAAAAGCATTAACAAAATAAATATGAATTAATGAACTAAACAAATGGTACTTTACAAATGACAGAATACTTAAGACATTATATTGTATTTTTATTTCATTTATTTTAATCACACTCTATTCATAATCATTTTTTTAAGTTTAGTATTAAAGCTGTTTAACATTGTAGGTAGCATCTTTTATAGATTCGGGTAACTCATTAAATTTTTGAAAACTTTTAAAATACACTGTATTCACAGAGTTACGGCAATTAGTTCTTGCTATCTGAATACTGCATGTACCTCTCGTATTATATGTGTGATCATCTTTGTTAAAAGTAATGAAATGCTCAAACTATTCAAGAGATTTACTATTTTAAATACAAAAATCATGGTAAAATAGTACAGTCTAGTTTCAACTGAGAACCAACTAAGAGATGTCAACATTGAAAAAATTGGAGTAAGTCGACTTGCCTTTAAGATGACTCTCATTCCACAATTTTGCAGTTTTTGCAGCATATTTAGTTTATTAAGAATAAGAATAATATTGATGCACAATAATCAAAATGCGACTGAATAATAGTTTTATAAACCATGATTTTAGTTTCAGTTGATAAATGTTGCGACTAAAGAAATAAAATTTTTAGAAATTTCCTTATGTGTATATTTGTAATCAAAGTGATGGTCAAAATTCAAAAAGTTATCAAGTTGAAATCCCAGATATTTTATTGACAATTTTAATTTGTTAATACCATTGGTCGTTAAGTGTCGTCGTGAATAGACGTGTTTTTTAAGATGCTCTCTAAAAAGCGGTAAAAAAGTGGTAGAAATCCCGTTAAACTCGAAAAAATATCAGCCACCAGTAGATTAAGATATTCTGCTTGAAATGAAGCGCCTCAATAGAAAAACAGAGTTCATACGGAATTAATAATTACAAGATTTTCTAATAATATTAAATCAAATAAAGCAAACAAGCTCAAGTGAAGTGCAGTGTCCCTACCTACGTACACCCTAGACGACCCAAGTGGTTCATGGGCAGAAAATAATAGCATAGTTAGTGTCAATATGAGACACATATGTTTACAAAGCAATATAGCTGTGTTGTGACCTAAAGTTAATGTATACAGTGGAACGTTTTTAAATGGGACAATATTAACTCAACCCAAGAAAGAAATGGAAAGGAAATAAAATAAAGCAGCAATCACAAGACGCTGCAGAAAGACAGATAAGCTATAAATGTATTTATTTTTATCTTTAATTGATATTCTGTTCCATCTTTCTATCTGATCTTTACCATCTTAATTTTTATCAGCTCGATTTATTGATTCAAAACATAATATTTTATTAATTTGGAAGACGGAAATTGAAACCGATTGTCTCAAAGAAGCGGCAATTGTAAAGATATTAAACATAATATACAGGTAATAAAGAGTATATAGGTGATGAAATGGAAAAACTGCCGATTGTTTCAAGGAACCGACATACGGGGTGAGCAAACTATCCCTTCGGACCTTTTTGCTCATAACGCGCAAAAAAATAATAATAATGGTGATAATAATAATAATAATGTTACCGCGAAATAGGGCCTTCCCCAGCAACTCCACCGTAGATGGATATTTACTTGTGGAGCGGTTAATAAATAAAAAAAAGGAAAGGGATAAAAAGGGGAAAAAATACAAAAATAAAATAAAAAATAAAAGCTGCTAGATTCAGAGACACAAGAAGCAGAAAACTTAAAAGGAGAAAAATAAGGAGATGACGATAGATAGAAACTTAAAAGAAGCATGGAAACTGAAAAGAAGCATCTCGCAAACAACTGCACCACACCCCAGCCGATGATGACAAATGGAAACTTAATAGAAGCATGGAAACTTAAAAGAAGCATCTCTCAAACACCTACACTTCCCATCCTATATTCCCACCCCATGCGTCATGCGGCTCTCGCTGCTGACAACAAGCATGTCCAATGTCCAACCCGGCGTATGCAGCTGGTCCGGCGGTATATATAACATCCGAGATTTGGTTCCGGCACACGGTTTGGCCGTCTGTTGGCCGTATTCGTCGTATTCGGACGACCAGGCTGCGTGTTGGAACGAACCTCCATGGATGCCCGGAATTGGCAGCAATGCCCACCATACGCTGGCAAATCAATCAATCAATTTTAATTTGTTCACCATTAATATTCAAATTTATGTTATCAATGTTGAGAGAAATACACATATTTTGTAGTAAAATATCAAAGCCTTTATTTTTTCCACATTTAATTTCACTTTATTGATATTTAAATATCTATTCGCAGATACTAAAATAGTATTTATTTTTTGGATAGCTCTCTCCAGTTTAACATCACTACAAGCAATTAAAGTGACGTCAGCAGAGTTTAATAAATTTACATTCTCCAAATAGTTCAATATCATTTATGTACAATAAAAATAAAAGGGGCCTAACACACTACCCTGTGGAATTCCATCATTATTATCCATTTCGTTTGATATTTTATCATTAAAGCGGACGATATGGTTGCGATTTTTTAAATAGTCACAAATCCAGTCAATTACCTTTCTTTTTATTATTTTTTTTTCTCAGGGCTCATCTGTTGGAATGGTCCGAGGGCACTACAGCCTCCTGGGCTTATTGTGCTCTCCCTGTCATGCTTCACTCCGCCCGCTCCAGTACCCCTGTACCCCTAATCAGGTGGTGCAGGTCTATGGACAGGCGGGTGCTGATAACTTCCAGGTCTGTTTGTGTTTGCCCGTAGATGCCATATCTTCTGCGAGCCAGTGCCTCACAGTTGAATATGATGTGATCAACCGTTTCCGGCTCCTTGCTGCATAGTCTGCAGTCTAGGTTGCTGATTGTATTCAGGTACTTCTTTACAGGAAAGTATCCTGTCAGAAGTCCTGTTATTAGTCTCAACTGCATCCTGTTTCTTGTGAGCAGTTCTTTAGTTTGTTTTGCACATGAACCTTTAATAACTGTTTTTCCGTGTCGATTTCCTGGAATGTTCCTCCAGTGGTTTCTGTGTTTACTCTTGACCCAGTCTTTGATCGCCCTTTTGACTGAGCTTTTAGAAATGCCCAGCGTGGGTTTTGGGCGATAGAATATATTAGCTGCCCATTGTCAAGTACTTACCACCAATACCAACACTTAGAGGCAAATGCAAACTACAACAATAAATACAATGTTGGGTAATTAATAAACTACTCTTCTGGTTAATATACTACGGAGCATTGAATTACATGGTAAAATCATAGTATTTGGAAGCAAAACAAAATCGAATAAATAAATGTATCCGTAATAAATCCAAACCTAAACAGTTTTGCATTAATTATATATACAATTTGAGGCACTAAGTACTAACAAGTAATTGTTTTGCAAGAAATAAAAAGTACTAGTGAATGTTAATATTAACTAGAGGTTGTAAAATGTGTGTCTTGAACGTAGTTGCTTGTTATGTAAGTATGTAAATATAAAACATAAAACATGGCGTGTTTTTATGTAAAAAAATGGACTTTTAAATGTTTGTTTCTAAGCGATGTGATTTCTTCACGGTCAAGTTCCGTACGAATTGCTTCAGAAGAATAATTTGATGGAATAGATTTATCTCGAGGTTAAAGCAATCTCGAGCGTAATCCAAGGAAACAAAATCATTATTAAAGATAATTGATATAACGCAAAAAAGCGATCTACAAATTTGTTTATTCACATAAATTGAGTAACTAAGTCATAAATCATCTGATTTAAAAAATCACAGTTGGCCATTATTCGCTCTTAAAACTGATTAGTTTTTGAACACATTATCCCTAATATTATATTAATATTATATTTTACAAAATGCACAAATCATTTATACGTATATTGTATATGAAGTTGATTTTCAGTAAAAAATAATGAAAAGAAAACGAAACATACCACACTTGGCATCGTCGTGGTGTACTCCGTGTACAGGATAATGCAAGTCACAGTCCATATCCAAGATTGATCTTAGAAAAAACAGGAAAAACCTGGAAATCGAAATTATAACTGTTTTAAAAGCGATAACTTTTGATGGAAAATTTTTATTTTAAATTTCGTACATGTAAAAAATAGCATGGTGGAATACTTCTTATTGATGGGCTATATCTGTCAGGGTGATCACCAGAGATGTGTAAACTGTTATGTTCTGTATAAACTAATTTTCGAGCAAAATGTACTAAGGTTCTTGATTAAGAGCGAGCAAGGCCTAAGATCAGTGGGGAAGGGGGGATAACGCGCCAAGTGAAGAGAGATCAGAGATCTCCCTAATAAGCAAATTTTAGCCAAAAATATTCTTTAACAATCCTGTAGTATTTATTTATGCACAACTTACACTTATTTCCAGTTAAATAACTTCACCCTATTATTTGCCACAGACAGCTTATTGTTAATCATAATTTTAGTACAATGATGTTTTAGCAGATGGAACCACTTCGACACAATTTAAAATTTAAGATGAGGCGTTCAAATACTACTTCATTCGCACTATCTATATCCGTAATATAAAACAAACTTTGAAATAATAAACTTATTGAATATACTTATAAGACTGATAACCATTGTAGTCGCTAGAGTCTGTTTTTAAACCAGGAGGAGCGTTTTAAATTTAACGCGCTAAATCATACATCATGTATTGTGGTTGCCCAAAATGCCAAAAAGGTTGTAGTGTATGGTGTGAATGGGACCCATGTTTACTCCTCTTAAAAGCAGACTATAGCACCATCTAGGCGCAGAATTTAGGTTTCATCTTGTCATCTTGCTCACTCTAAAGCATATGGAAACATAAAGATGTACAAATAAATATATTTAAACTGTAATATACAGTCTCTCTCTCTCTCTCTCTCTCCCCCTCCCTCCCTCCTCTCTCTCTCTCCCTCCTCTCTCTCTCTCTCTCTCTCTCTCCTCTCTCTGATTGTCATCACATATAAGTGAATTTTGTCGTATTCGTAGTAATATCAATCAAATACGTATTTGCTGTTGACCAAAAACAAAAAATATACAACAGTATTTGTAAACTTGTTCGATAAATGTTAAATTTGTTTTAGCAATTTGAACAAATGCTAATGGGGTACACATACATGAGCTCAATATTGCCATACTTTTTTCAGAAAGAATGAACGTAACATCGTTGTTGATTCCTGTTGGGGTATAACTTGACTAATTCAACTTTTAATAATAATAATTGCATAGTGTTATTATACACGTGTGGAAATATCCAGAAGTTAACCTGACTTAATATGCGATTATTACAGAACCAGTTACAAGGCACAAAAAAATCTACCACCAGTAAAATCTCAAAGTGCAGAGAGCATATTATAGTCGGTATAATCGGTGTAAAGATGTCCTGTTTCCTGACTACAAGTTTATAAACATCTTAGCTTAGAATAATTCTAGTTGACCTCCCTTTGCTGTAGGGTACGTCTGACAGCACTTATCGCGGTTGCCTGTTTAGCTCTTCATCATTAGCCTAACGGTATGGAAACCGTCCCCTTTGTCATTTACTATATGTTTTTCCCTGACACATTATTCATTCTATATTGCCCTTTCCGCGATTGATATGGCCAACAAAATGTTCGATGCTGCAGAATACAATATTAGAGAGTTGTTTTGCACGGCGTACTTTCTAGAGAATCGAGCTGTTGACCCAAAGAATTCGTAACACCTACATCCCAATAACATCCATACGTCGTCTGTCTATATCGCTAACGATGGGTACTTCAAAGATGTAAAGAAAAAGGAAATAAACTAGAGCGTTAGGAAGTCTGGTCTATATGTGTTGTGTATTTTTGTCATGTCAAATTTATGTTTTCTATTCTTGTATTAAAACAGTACCTTGATCATAATCGTGTAAATCTTGGTTATGTTCAAACGTTCTTTGTGGACCAGCTCCATGGGCATACAAGGTTCTGAGTATCAGTTGCAATTTTTTGTTTAGTATTGTCATCTATCGGTCGATAGTGTAATATTACACCGGCAGCTGCTCTGAAAACCCTGCTGGAGTTACCCTCTACATTTACCCGGAGAGGAAGGTCATGTGGGTAACATACAGACCCAAATAGGCTGGCATCATGGAATGCAACAGTCTGTTCAATGATATAGTCAGTTACAGTACCTTGAGAATGGCTTCAGTTATGATGCCTACCATGATCAACTACGAGCTGTCCTTCAGTATTTCGTTCCGTAGAAGAGATGAACCCTTATCGAAACACAACTGACTTACAAGGGGCAGACAAGTGACACCAAAATATATGAAGGAACTAAAGCCGAGTATACATGCAGTCGCAAGAAGTTCGAGCCTGACTCATAATGCGACTATTTTTCAGGCAGAAATCTTTGCCATTGAAATGTATGTAAGGATGCTGTAACGTTTTTATTAAAATAGTTGTGATCATAATTAATAAATATTTCCCTATTGCATCTCTCTTTCTGCCTTAGATGTGCCTACCTTAAGGTACATATCTTTACTAGGCTAGTTATGGCTGATGGCCACGGTCAGTATTCCTAAAAGTTTGGATGCTGTTTCTTTATTTGCCCGTCTCTTTACATAGTCCTTTTCTCGAATTTCAAAGGTTCCGAGCCTAGTTATCCCAATAAATTATGAGAATAGCCTTTCGACCGCCTCGGCTTCATGAAAAAAAATGTTACTATACGACCGTATATTGGTAATCTTCAACTCTTGTTTGCTACTATATCAATAAGGACCTCGTGTAGTTATTACGCCGTTCATATTTCTGGCATTTCGATAGTACCTCGACTGCAATAAGTCGAGTTAGGGTCCTCGCATTATATGACCTAAATATAATTTGGATAGAAACATTTTTCACTCATTTTGTAGCTGTGTTCGAAACATGATCTGTCCAGGTTATTCTGTGTCAATTTGCCCATGTTTCGAATGCCTGTAATTTGTTCATAGTTGCTGCCTTGTGTCAATGATTTCATATCATAAAAGAATACAGAATAGACATAGGCATTTAATGCATCGTAATCTTAATGTAACTTTAACGTCAAGAAACAGTAATTTTCATTAATTTGTCACATCTTTTCTTGCAGACCTTAGAACTCATTTGGAAAAACCAACACACACGTATTCACGGTATTACTAAATTGCCTTTCGCATCTGAGCCAACTGTTTTTTGTTTTAACAAAGTCGAGTTCTCTCTAGACTTATTTTAGATTAAATATGTCACATTTTATTCGTATAAAATTCTCTTCGGTATAATACGACGTCATTCCATGCCAAGGCAAACTAGCAATGGATTATGTCAATTATTTTAAACAATATTTTGTTACCAGTGCTGGTTAATGATAATAATAATAATAATAATAATATTTGACTCGCCTTTGAGATACAGAAATGTACATATTGCAAGTCAGTCTTGTAGTATAATATCTAATACAAGTATGTAATTGCTACAATGTAAAATAAAAATGAAACTTCCCAATGACTAGTCAAATTGTATAAAATAGCATAAAACAAGTAAATAAAGAACACAACACTAATTATATTATAATGAAACAATTTTGAAATTTATCTAACTGATCAAAAATTCATTTGTGTTATAAAAGCTAGCTTCTAATAGAAAGTCGTTTGCTGCGTTTTCGTAATTTTTATACTGTATAATCATTCTGATCTCGTTTGGTAGGTTATTATACAAAATAATACAGTTATAATGTGGAGTGTTTTTAAATGAAATGGAAAATGTTATTGAGTATCTCTTTGAGATCATGACCTTCTTCCTGTATGTTAACTAATTCTCGTAGTATCTAAGATGTTTCTTCTGATAAGGTTTCCATCAGGTCATTGGCAAACATGGTTAGATGGTTAAGAATATCATCAATATATAACAGCAATAGTAGAGGCCACATAATAGATCCTTGAGGAACTCCCGTTGATATATCGTGCAACTCTGACTTACCCCATTTAATCTCACTTTAAATGTCTGCCTGCCATATAATTCAGTATCCATGACAAGATCTTTCTCTCAAATCAGTGTGATAAACGGTATCAAATGCCTTTGTTAGTTCAAATAGCAGCCTCTTGTCTAAATTTGACATTCTAACAGATGACACGAAGCCGTTTCTGTCGATTTGTTTGACCTAAAAACGTGTTGAGAAACAATGTGTAATATTTCTTTCACATGTTTTGGATAAAACCCTTATCATAGAAATTTGCCTATAATTTTCAATTTCAACGTTTTTTGTAGACTGGTAGTACGATTGCTTTCTTGAGTATATTGAGAAATGATCCTTCATTTACAATGTTTCTATTATTATATTGATTTCGACCGAGCCTAACATTGACAATATGCCAGGTTCCTTGATTTGTTAGATGCATTGCATATTTTATTTTTATAAAAGTTTTTTTTCACTGACTTGATGCTATTTCTTCCATATCCACGTAGTGGATTGGAAGTACAGTAATCGTAAAAAAAATCAAAAATTCTTGTTGAAATAGATTTAGAATGTCATGAAACGTCGAGATTTTAAATTTAAGATATTGACTTGAAATTTTGTACACATACATATTATAAAGACATATGGAACTGGATTGTATTTTGATCATATCCGGTGAAGGGTTGGGGGATAAACAGGGGTAAGGTTAAATAGAAGAAAATAAGCAAAAAAAAAGCTGGTAAGAGTACAGAAACTTGGGATTTGTTGTATATACTAGAAGAGCGGGAATCACATTTTTTATAACATATTTCAACCCCTCCCCACACCCCCACTCCATTATTAAAGGGGTTGAAAAAATAAAATTGAGATATTCACTTGATATTTTGTACACCTATATATTATAACGATATCTTTAACTAAATTATATTTTGAGATTATTCAGTTGAAGGGTTGGGGTTAAATACGGGAAAATAAGTAAAGCAAGCTGGTGAGAATACAGAAAATTGGAATTTAGTGTATATACTACAAGCCAAGGTCTCAGATTTTTTATAATATTTTTCAACTCCCCCCACCACCCCCACACCATTACTAAAGGGGTTGATAAAATAAAATTGAGATATTCACTTGAAATTTAGTACACGTATGTATTGTAATGACATCTGATTGAGGTCATTTCATTGAAGGAGTGGGGAGGGGACGTAAATTGAGAAAGAGAAGTAGAGTAAGCTAATAAGAGTCTATATAAACTTCATTTTTGTCGTATATGCTAGAAACCAACGCTTCAAATCTTTCTATGACATTTGCTTCACATATTAAAATTCTATGACCATTTTTTTACACATATTAGAGTGCAAGTATGGTCAAGGTGTTTTCCTTTAAAGAGACTAGGACGGAAAATCTGGACGTGGAAGTAGTGTTTCTTTGGGCGACTAGTTTTTATATTTAATTGTGTCCAAATTGTAAGTGTCTTGACAAGTTTAGTCATTAGGCAATATCTATTTCTTATATAGCTGTTCTTCTGTTCTGTTCTCGCCTGCTCGTTTTTGCAGTTTTGTGCTTTTTACTATGTAAGGTTTTTTTTTTTCATTGAACAACTGCATTACAAATTGCACAGATACAATTCATTTTTTAAGAGATTGTAATAGCAGATATGGAGCAACAATGATGAAATAGAAAACAGCTTTTATGGTCAAAATAAAACAGTCCTAATAAATAGTTATTTAACGAATAATTGACGCAAAACGGAGGTGTAAGACTTTCCCCACGGCAATGCTTATTATGCAAATCGACAAGAGATCTCGTATCGATTATAGTCAAGTGGAACAATCAAGAATTTTCAAAGTAGTGCAACCGAGTATCACAATCGTAGCATATAGAGAGGAGCTTGGCAACAATGACATTAAACTTGCACTGCATATTCTAGTCTACTTTTATTTTCAACCTGTTGGTCAGGTCGCGCTCTGTTGGAGCAAGGCGCCGGTTCGATGGCGGACGTGACATCTTAGTCGCCTCTTTGACTCGGTTAGTGCTCACTGCGCGAACCTGGATGTTCTCAGATTTGTAAGAATATAACTATTATATAACAATCACCATAGTAATAATTAACAATTTTGTTGAAAGTAATTAAAAAGTTACTTTCATCGCGATCAGATAAAGACTTTTGTTTTTGGTATTATCTGCTTTGGTGGTCAATGTCGTAGAGAAGTTTTAGTCAGTTGAACTTAGAACGATAAAATTGTATATTTGTTCACATTTTGGAAGTTTTGAAGAAAGCACAGTTATAAAAATTTATAATCCAAAATTAGTTTACGTTACACCAAGAAATTAGTATTAATTATTCAATCGTATTTTTTTGTTAATGAAATTTAAAATTGTTCTTGTTAAGAAAGATGAACGCTTATTATTTTGGCATTTTATATTCCTAATCATAACAAGATAATTATTAAACACTAGGTTTTGAAATAAAAAATCTTCTGTTTGTGTCATTTCCCTTTCTGACTTTTTCGCATCTTTGAGTGTACTGAGAATCCAGTTTTCTGTGAAAAAATGTATCAATATTTGTAGTATTTAATTATAGTACACCAAATGATGTTTAACCGCATAGAAAATTACAGAAAGCTAGAAAGCACTACAAAAGATGTACCAATGCAATTACTGCTAGCGTTTATAATGTGTAGAGCAGCAGTATGGTGCATTTGCCGGATTTTAATATACAGGGTGTTTAAGCTCGTTTCGTTCAAATATCCTGGCTGCCTAGATATATACAATTTTCAGAGTGGTAGAGGACATACAGGTGTATAGGATAAAACGGTGATCCATTTGGGCGTGACGTCATAAATTTATGTTTTTTAAAATGGAACGCTGAGTATATTGTTATATATTTGGATTCTCCCTTGAAAGACGATTTAAACGATTTGATGGTTTTTATTTAATTTGTTTTAATTTCCTATTTTTATTAATTCTTTAATTTTCCTATTTATATTTACGTCCTGGCGGAGTTTAGCTTTAAGTATTCCACCACTCAACCTTTTTCTGCCATATTGCTATTTACTGCAGCTGAGACCCGAACCCAGGAGAGATAAAAGCTACTAGACATGTTGTGCCACCCAACAGCGGTCTAATCCACTGCCATCATCTCGGTAATACATTATTAAAAACGCCACTAATCGTTCATACCATGGCCAGGATTCGAACCCGGAATTCCGTGATCGCAAGCCTAAGACGTAAGTATTGCATCACTTAGCCGACATTTGTGATTGGTCTTACCATGATATGGGTGAGTTTGTACCAAAAACATGTCAACTTTGTAATATCACTGTGACGTAACGATACTGCATTTTTAGATATAATTTTTCCTAAAAATTTCTACTACGTTTCTTGTTTTCTTTTCAAATGGAACATCCTTCATAATATGGTACCATACCATACCATACGGTACCATAATAAGGCCCTTTGCAACTACCAAGGGTGGGTTTATTTGCGATGGGTGTCAAAATATTTCATGATAAAATGTACATCCGAGGTATGGTTATTACAACTATTGTCGTCCATGCGGGTACAATTTTAGAAATCTGTGAGTATAAAATTTTGCAATTATTATTTGCTAGATATTTAGAATGACCCACTGTGTGTCGTAGCGTTACATGGTTGGGCTTATTTTCTTCCCTTTCTGGCTTTTACCTAGACTATTTTATGACAATCAAAAGATGCTAATGTAAAATGAGTTTTTATTTAATAACAACAACAAAAAACATCCTAGTACATATGTTTTTTTATATATTAAAATAAAATATAAAATGAACGATGTTTTTTAGGTTCTCTGACAATCTCAGATAAACACAAAGATTAAATTTAAATAAAAAACTACATGATGAATTTCATTGCCGGTATTTCTTCTATCCTACGTTAACCGTAACCTATTTCAAGGTGCAACATTTGGGTTTCAAAGCTATTTATCAAATTTACATATCTAAATAGCTATTACTCAGCTTGTCATTTAATACAAATATTACTGTCAGATTAGAGATTACATTTTCCTTTTTATCTTTTCTTAGGCTTATTATATGATAATGAGTTATAAGGCATGGAGGAACCAGATCGAATTAGTAAATATGAGAATTAGGTTCGTGCAACTAACGTCGTCGTTCCTAAAATGTGTGAAGGATCTTCAAGTGTACGTCTCCACAGGTAGTAAAGATTCGAAAATATACATGACTTGAAATGTATCCAATACCCTTTCCTGACAAAGTAAAACCTAATGAGATCTAGTATTTAAGAGTTATCTTTGATTTCTGCTTTCAAAATTCTTGAGAAATGTTGGTTTGATTATTTAGCAAATTTCAAACATTCCGTATCTAATATTCAGTGGTCGGATTTCCCTATCGGATTCCAGGGATGGCTTTTATAGATATATATTTTAAACATGTACTGAAATATTCCCAACGTATAAGAACAGAAAGTCATGCAACATACTAAATTAATTTTATTTAATTTTACAATGTTAATGCGTAACTTAGTTTTATCGAGGAATGCACTCTATTAAATAAAAACGAAATGCGTAATATATTATTTTAAATTGCAGCAGGTATACCTGCTGGCTGTTTACCTGAAGCCCAATCCCAGGCGGGGAGGGGAGTAATTTAACAAGATTACTCACTCAGTGTCTTTCTTACTATTTATTTATTCGGACCGAAGTACTAAAAACGTGGAGTTAAACAGTCGCATCGTACTGAACCGACACAAACTACAGTAAATTTTTGGATTCGCGACATTGCCGATTTACATTTTGATAGTAGAGAACTGTATGGCACTAAAGGTGACAAAGCAATTTCCTGGTCATGCCAAACCAATATTAATTCACATGTTTCTTCCGAAAACCATAAACTAAGTGGCTTTACGTGGAATTTATGATAGATATAACATACCGTGGTCGAAACTAGACAATCCACTTTTCAGATAATTTTTGGAAAAATGTATTGGTGGCAAATATAGCAATGTTAAGGTGCCTTCGAAGTCTACACTAAGAAAAAAATATTTATATACGGAGTGCGAAAATGTTAAGACAGAAAATTTCTTCTGAACTTAATGGGAAGTGCATTTGGCTTAGCGTGGACGAAACAATCAATGCTTGCGGGTTCATGGTAGCGAATGTTTTAGTGGGTGCATTGGGCGAAAATTGCGGAACGAGCGGTCACTTTACCTTTAACGTTTTAGAAGCTACAAATTCTCGCACTATAACTGATGCAGTAAATTTAAGTTTACTAGACTTTTGGGGTGACAAATATGCAGAAAATAAGGGCAAGTTCTATGTATCCTGTTGATCTAATTCTAAACACGCTAATGCTAGCGTAGTCAGAACTCAGAGTAATATGATAATATGTTATTATCCATCTCGTTCTCGTCCAGTCCTGGACATAGGCCTTCTTCATATTTTTCCAACGCCTGTCTTGAGCTCTCAAGATCCAATTTCTGACGGCTTCCCTCTGGATATCGTCTTTCCATCTTGTGTGTGGGCGCCCGACACTCCGTCTAATTTCTCTGGCTTGCCACTGAATTATCGCCTTGATATCGTCCCTGGCGACTTGTTCTGCCCTGCCTGGCGCCATTTACTTCTAGCGATGCGCTCTATGACGTCAGAGACTCTTGTTTTGTCCCCTCAAGCTGATCTCCAGCAATTCACGTTACATTGCTCGTTGACAAACCCGGAGAAGGTGTGCTCTGTTTTATGTAAGGGATATAGTCTAGAGGTCGTAGGTCATAACCGGTAATATAGAGGCGTCAGAGTTTACGTTTCAGGTAAATGAGAATGGCCAGTTTCCTGAGGATGTGACCAAGTTTGCCAAAAGCTGCCCACGTCAGGACAACTCGCCTGATGATTTCTGCGGTCTGGTTGTTCCTGCTAAGCTTGATATTATGGCCGAGATATACTTACTCCTCAACCACTTCAAGTATGTGGTTCTCGAGTGTGATCTGAATGTTATCTTGGCTCATAACCTTGGACTTCAGGGGATTCATCTTCGGGCCCACGACCTCTGAAGCTTCCTTCAGCTCTCGCATCATGATTTTAAATTCGTCAGCATCAGTGCTTATCGGAATGATGCAAAACGCAGGTGACTCAAGAACTTTTCGCCAATGTTGATGCCTTTTCGCTCTCACATCAGGTATTTAAGCGTCCTGCAGCTGAAGAGCTTCGGCGAGATAGTGTGGCCATGCCTGACTCCTTTCTTGATTATCTATAAAGGAACGTTAATATAAATAAGACGGTAATATAAATAATACCTGTATTATAATATTTTACTTTGATATCGAATATTTATTAATACTTACAGAATATTGCATAACTTTGGTCTTAAATTCGACCATTTTGGATTCGACATCTCATATTTTAATTTTCTAACGTAATTTCAGTTGTTAGAAGTATTCAAAATACCTATGCTGTAATATTTAACATTGATATAATATATTTAATAACGCGTAATAAATTTTGCATGATTTTGGTTTTAGAGTCGGCCATTTTGGAGCCACCATTTTATTTACTAATTTTTTTTTCGAGTTACAACATTTTAAAAATAGTGTTTCATAACATAACAGGCTTTTTGGAGTTTAGAAAAAGATCAGATCTAATCTCTAGCGGTTACAAATGTGTCAGATAATTGCACACTGGCTTATGTACCTACTATGAATTCATGTCAGAAAAACTTCTACCCGTATATAAAAACGACAAAAATGTAGAATTTTGCTATGTATATTTTTGCTATAAACTACCAGAAGTATTTTGTCGTGATTTATGTTCGATATAATTAATGAAGTCACAAAATTTAGGTAACGATGAGGGTCCAAAAAAGCCACTTAGTTCCAGGACTATAAGTCAAGTATATTAAGCAATATTAGAAGCACAATTATTAAATCACCTCTTTTATAACGGAGTAAATACCGGTGTATTTTTTTCTACAAATTACACCGTACCCAAGGTATATACCATTATTGTAAAAATATCGAATATTAAGAGCCCGTTACAAGAGCTTCTATAAGAGAAACATAATACTTTATTGGGGGTGTTCATAGTTCATATTACGACCCAAAATACCGTTACAGGCTTAATGATATTTAAAGTGCCAGGTAAAAATGCTTACCCAACAACAGGCTCCGTATACTTAATGTAGTGAAAGAAATGGAATATAAAATTTTAGCAAGTTTTTATAATGAACACTACCAATGATTGTGATCCGCCAATTAACAGTTACTCAAATTTGGGTTATGCAAATGTGATAACAAGAAATGCAAATAGTTATTGTAATATTTGGGCAAAATTTAAATATGCTTTTATTTGTGTTTTATTCTTAATAGGTGTAACTGTATAAAGTAGTAATTTGATTGTCTTATATATTAATATACCGGCAGCAAATACGCAGCTAGTGTCAGAAGGTATAGAAGGTTTGACTTTATCCACGAAACACAATAAGTATAGTATATATGATCTCAATTGGGACAGCATAAAAACGAAAACTCGGAGTAAAGTCGGCATCTCCTTTATGTGACATAGGCGGCGGCGGTAGAAATGTAAAAATGCTTTGAATACTAAATAATTATTTTTTAATTGTTAAAGAAAGGGATTTCTTTAATACCTTTATTCAATAGAAGTGGTTAATGAAAAAATATGTTTATCACATTTGATAAGTCACATAAATAATATATTGAGGCTACGTCTATTGTCTCGTTCTATCTTCTAGCGGCAATGTTATGTAATCTTAGGCGGAAGTTGCATAGATGGTATATAATCCTTCCGAAGGGGCGTACTGTCTTGTTTATTAAATGTTAGGCCATGATACTATGAATTTTGCAGTATCATAATGTTAGGCAAGTAGAAAATTTCTACTATTCTATAAAGGAAAGACTCGGCTAAAATTTTTAAAGGGGGAACTCGTTTCCTGGCATCGGTAATAGGTGTCAGTAGCGGAAATAGGTCGACGTTAAATAAACCAATTTCAAAAAAGCTTTGTCTATGAACTATAAACAATATTTCATTCGTCACTATCCGAGTTTTCAGAAGTTGAATCGGTATTTACATTAATAATAATTGGATGGTAATATCGAATATTCATTTTCCTTTTTTATTTCATCTACTATTGTTTGTATATTCTTTAAGACAGACTCACACAATTGTGGGGATTGATTATATCGACCTTGTTTTTACATCAGCCCACACCATTTCAATGGGGTTGAAAACGCAGTAATATGAAGGCAGACGTAAAATAGTATGATCGTGTGCTTCAAAAATTTTTTCAGCAGCATATTCCTTTTTAAAATTTTGCTTTCCAATCAGTTCAAATAAAGTCTTTTTTGTGTTTTTTTTTTCTGATATTTCCAAAGCTTTACCTTTCATAAATTCCATGATGTCGCCTATTCTTGTGTTGGTCGGAATTTTTGTCCATAACAATTACAGACTTTGGTGGGATATTTCGCTCATGGGCTGCAATAGTGGCACAACTCAAAAAATCATATTTTGAGATAAATGAGTTTAAAGTTTTCATTACCATGAAAACACAAAGAATGCTTAAATAAAGATTAAGTACATATTAATAATTTCCCTGGGGGTTGAGTTAACAATTTTATACATTGTTATATATTATATATACATATACATTTTTAAATAAAAGTTTTTATTCCCTCTCCATACGATATGTATGACACAATTATTGAGTTATGCCACTTTGCAGCAATGTTTATTTGCATCACGTTGGACTAACTAGAAATTACCCCATTGAATATCAGATACATACTGAAAAATGTCGCTATTGCAGCCAATATTAATGACCAAGTAGAAAATACCATACTGACACTTCTGCCACCTAGCGATCCAGTATTATATTAAGGGATGTGGCAGTATTGCTGCTGGAAAGATTATGATTTTTCACATTTCGATCTGTACTTACTCAAAAAATCGTATTTTTTGAGATGTGCCACTATTGCAGCCCACGGGCGATTTGGTAACAGCTGTTCCTTTGTCCACTTCTCAAATAATTCGGCTGTTAGACCCTCGTGGTAGGCAGAGGATTGCTTGATATTTTTAGCAGACAAAAACAACGCATTTGGAATAAAACCGTTTTTACTTCCAGCATGTAGAATTATAATTGTTTTTCCCCTAGAACATGGAGCACTTAAATTACACTTTTTGGTGTTATCTACCCAACCGTATAGAACTACATCATGGCTGTCAAACCATGTTTCGTCAAGATAAATTATGTCTCTATTTGCATCTGGGTATTCTTTTATTTTACGCAGGTACTCGTGTCGATGATCAACGATGCATTCTGATTCCATAACTACCATTCGCTTGTCCAATTTTTTGTACCTAAAACCGCAATCAAGCCAAACATTTCGCAAAGTATCTAATGATTTAAAGTTATAATCTGGAGACTCGCGTAACTTACCCCTAATCATTTCTAACGTGGGCACCTTCTGTTCATTGTAAAAGTCATACATAAATCCACGAATGGCATCTTTGGACGCGTTATCAAGTTTTTTAAGTTTTTGTCCAACTCTTTTCCATTTAATAGAATTATCAACTACATCCCCGGCTCTAATAACCCTATAAATTGTAGTACGGCTAAATTTGGTTAATTCACAAATCCTCTTCACAATTTAATTATATGGAGAATCAATATTTTCACCTTTTAAACACGAGTAAATATTTTAGATAGCCCTTTGAGTTTGAACGTGTAAGTCTTTATTTTCAAATTCCGCTTGTATAGGCTCTGTATAAAAATCGTCCTTTTCATTGTCAGTACTATCGAAAAACCTCCAAAATGCCATTTTAAACAATTAATTGCAAAAAATCACTCAAACACAGTAATAAAACTAATAATTTGTTCAAATATTCACTAGAATTAAGTAATTTATAACGCTGCCTGGCTGTATTGCACTGCCTCGTACAGATCATACGATACAAATAGTCCATTCGTATTTTTTGTTTTATATATTATGGCATGCAAAAACTCTAAACAAGGTTGGTGTTAACAAATCAAATTCGCTAAGCATCTAATCCCACCTATATTTCTATGTGACAGGCGGATCAAGTCCACGTGGACTGTAGACGAGGAGTGGTGGATATAAATCTGTAAATTCTGTACTCTCTCATTCAATGTGAAGCGATATATTGACAATACCCCGTAAGATCCTCTAGTTCCGTGCCGTTTCAATTGACTTCGTGAATACTATACTGTCACTTGGTGTAAAAAAGTACTCAATCTTCCGACTAATTCTATAGCAGCTTGCAATTTCTTTTGCGGACTCTTATAGGGTATCAACTACAAATATTAAAAAGGAATTGATGTGCTTTTACCCCTTAGAGGGTGAAGACAGCCCTGAGATATCAAAATTTAATCTCACTCAAGTATTATTGAGAACGCTGATTACGAGTCTCGTCAGAATTTTAAAATTCGCGATTGCACCCCTAATATGGCCGATGTAATTGGGGTGCAATGGAAAAATTTGCTATATTTTGTTTGTCGAACAAGTAGAGCTTTCTTTGCAAGTTCTTATATTTTAGGACATAAAACTTATATCCTAATAAGGAATATGATTGTAAGTACTGGGAATTTATTAATGAAATGAATGAATTATTTATGTTTTTGGGGTTGCTCATTATGAATTTGGATCGGGTTTTTGTGTTAAGGTGTAGCCAATTAATAAAACAATAATTAATATTTTCCAATTTAATACAGATGATTTTATAAGTATGTAATACATTATAAGTATAACATAAGCTTGTAATATACATATTTACACAAATACATACATGCATGCGATGTCCAGCGACTTAAGAAATGTGTGTGAATATCAATAAAGTATAAACATTATTATTATTATTATTATTATTATTATTATTATTATTGCTTTTTAATTGAGAAATTTTACCGTCAAATGGGCAATATCGCAATTTGCTAAAACGAGGCATCGAAATCCACAATATGACAACTTTTCTTCGACATTATAAACAATATTGTTTTAAACAATATCAGAGCAGGTTCGTCTGGTAACATGGATTTTTATAATCAGTAGTAGGTCGAAATGTGATGCACCCATGCAACCTGCTCTAAAGGGTAATTACGTTTAAATATTGCAATACTGTATTATTTTCTTCAATGCATTATAATGAAAATTAAAGAGGCAAATTGTCATTTTACAGAAATTTAAATATTGCCATGGCCGATGAAAAAATAATATCCATTTAAATGCAAAGTGGTTAAGTAGGTGCTTAGTTTAAATTCGGTATTCAAATGACTGGAAAAATATTAAATTCATGTTTATTCCGGATGTCTATGTCGGGAATATTAATGTCTTATTTTTGTTTCACTTTTTAACCTGAATGTTGTCCTGTCACTCCTGTCTATTATGTTTAGTATTCTTCTTTGGTTTATTGACTATCAATATTGTTTCGTTTGTCTATAATAATTCTCTAGATCTTAACCTTATTTGACAGAGAAGAGAAAATGACGAAGCTTAAAACATTTCTGGTGGCTTGGAGCTAATATTAGGCAAACTAAGGGATGCTTCTTTACGTTATTATATCCATATCCATACTTCTAAGACGTTATAAAACTGTAAGATGTTAAACACATTGAATGTGTCTAGAATTAACATAAGAAGAACCGAGACGCGAGGTGCTAGAAACATTGGTAATTACCGAAAGGCAACCATATGTAACAATGCTATAATGGATTTTTTTTTAAATGACGGTAGCCCATGACTAAAGATCACCAAACAAATTTAATGTTGTGAATATTAAAAACGTATTGATTTTTTCAGTCAGGAGAAATATACATTTGACCTTGACGCTTTGTGAATAAGTAATTTCAAGATTTTAAATTAAACTTTTAAAACTATATGCGTAAATTAATTTTAGTATATTACCTTTTATCTCTTCTAACCTAAGAGAGTAAGAGTTATTAAGTCTGGTATTTTGTAATTATATACTTGAATGCGTTTGATGTTTATTATCACTATTTTTAAACTACGTAATTTCAATTTCCCTTGGATGGTTAAGTTTTAATATGTCCACTTAGAGCGGCATTGTCACAAAGCGCTTCATTACTTATCTACACCGGCGTAATTTCAGCATTTTTATTGGGTAGGCAGGGATTTTTCACAGATAACCTAATAGATGGAAGCCAAGGGAACCCTGTAATTCTTAAACGTTAACCCAATAAACCCAAATTACCGAGGGAAAGTAATTCTTAAACGATAACCCTATAAACCCAATTGACCGAGGAAAAGCGAGTGCTGCAAAAAATTAAACCATAGACAGGAAACCCTAAACCCGAATGACCGAGGGAAGATAGAATAAAATGTTTATTTTTTTTTCTTTTTTAAATAGTATACTAATAAAAAGTTTACATCTTTTTAATACTATATATTCTTACTATCTAAAGCTATATACAATATAAGTTGCATAAAAAGATTTTTTAAAGACAATTTTCTTTTTCTGATACCCTGGCCGAAAGTGGCATTTTCGCTCACGGTGGCGCGGCACACAGTGGAAACAAAGCCTTTTTTTGGACAAAAGTCTGCCTACAAGTAAAATCTTAATCAATTTTGATCTACCTTGACTTAAAATGTAGGTTATTGGCTACACTTTCAGAGTATACTGCCTAAATTGCAAACCCCGATTTCCTAAAATCAAAACATTCAACAAAACATAATTACCCTACTCGAAATTTTATTATATAATTTATAAATTACTTTCAGTTGTTACAACATTTTGTTATAAAACAAAATTTTTTTCAGCCAATGAATTAAAATTTTACCTACAAATAAAAGAGGTTTCTAAATTATTAAAATGAAAAAATGTATACTATTATCTAATATCTATTTAAAAGATCCAGTCGAATATTTTATTGTTATTAATTATTTTGAAGATATATTGGAGAGGTTAACTAGATATTGATAATACCATCAGTCTACCAAATTTATTATTATAAATTAAATTGCAAGCTTTATCATATTAAGCAGGGATCTGAATAATTGTATTTTATAAGTGAATATGTTCTAATTTTGTGCAAATATCAAACATTATGTATGCGATATTATTTTCGCTGTTCACTAAATGTGATTATTAACTATATCTATAAAATTGTTAATATTGACATTGTATTGATTTATAGAAAAAGATTTGAAGAAAGAATCTTTAAATTTCAATGTTAAATTGTTTTATATTGTCATCGGCGTCGGCATCGAGAACAAATTATGACTCATGTTTTAGTCTTCTGCCGAAACAGAAGTCGTTTGAGCGCAAGAAAATAGTCTTCTGCCGAAGCAGAAGTCATTTGAGCACGAGAAAGTCTATATAAGAGGACACTTTTTCTCAGCGAGCAAGTAGTGATCGATCCTTCAAGTAGTAATGTTCCAGCCTTCAGCAACTAATAGTCTTCTGCCGAAACAGAAGTCATTTGAGCACAGACGCCAACGCCAATGCTGATGAGGTTATCCCTTCCTCTTGTGTTGTAACCAGACAGTGTGTTTTATTTGAGTTTTATTGTGTTGAGTGTCAAGTGGCAATGCATACCCGGAGTGGCAAGGCAGTAGGCACTGGGGTCGAGAGCGACGTCTCCACGTCGGCCCCCCCTCACTGCACGACGCCCCTCACAGCATCTGACCACGAAGTGCTCCGCCAACACGACGCCCTGACAAGGGGTACGGGGGTCACGCCCGACGTCTCCACGACGGTGGCCCCACACTGCACAGCAAGCAACACAGCAACCCGGCTCGGCGAGGTAAGCATGTCCTCTGATTTCTCCACAGGCACAAGTGCTACGCATGGCGTCGCGACGACGGCGCCCCACTACTGTGCGTCGCCGGGCTCCGCGCCTAGGCATAGCGAGGCAGGACTCGCCACCAACATAGGACACGACACTGGGGTCACGCATGACGTCATCACGACGGTGCCCCCTCGCTGCATGGCACGCAGCGCAGCCACCTGGCATGAAGCCCAGGCAACAAATATGGAATGGAGTAGCATCGATTCCCAGGCGATGCCCCCTTACTGCATGGAGCGCAACGCAGCATCGTGGCACGAAAACTCGGCGATGGAACAGGGATTAGATGGTGATGATGATATGGTGATGCCCCCTCGCTGTATGGTGGACCCAACAGCATCCCGGGCCAACGACGATTCCTCGACGCTGGGAGATCGCCGCTTCGCTGGATTCGCTTCCACACATGGGGAAGCCTCCCACTCTGGCTCAGGGCTGCCCAGCGGTCAGTACACCATTGCTGCCACACCCGACTGGCCCCAACTCTTCAGCGACGCCTCGCTGACACCTCGCCGCCAGCTGGCCACCCCTCACTGCATGGTACCACCAACAGCAACCAGCCCAAGTCCAAGCACGCCGCCCAACGCACAGTACTTCGTCACGCCTACCTCGTCGGCCGGCGCCTACCACGTCACTCCGCCGTACCAGACGGCAAGACCTAGTGCTACGCCCCAAAGACAAATAGTGCTCCAAAACCAAACGACTGGAACGATCCCAGTCCCCTCTGCCGCCATAACGGACCAACCCCAACCGAGCTTGGGACTACCCAGCTATGAACAATTAGCGCAACTCCTGGCTCTGACCACTTCAAACCTAGCCTCCATTACCCGGCAGCAAGAAAATTGCCGGCCACCCATTACTGCACGCAACGAATCACAGCCGTACGCCACGGAAAAGGCTAACTTACGTGGACATGGCGACCAACAGCGTGAGGCCAGATCTTTCCGGAGGAAAGAGGATCCACGACAACCCGAACACACAAATCCTGGGGAAATGGACCCCCAGTGGCGCCCAACACAAAACCTAGCAGAGAGTATGACAAGACTAATGGAGGGAAGCGTCCAAGCCGCAATACACGCAATACAAGGTCATCACAGGATGCCCGCAAGAAGAACGAGAGCGCTGCCCACTTACTCAGGCCTGGAATGGGAGGATCCAGTCAACTTCCTGGATGAGCTCGAGGAGGCGATGCTCCATGAAGACATCCACGGCAGGGATAAAGTGAGAGTGGCCATTGAACAGCTCGAGGGTCAAGCCAGACGCACCCTGGAGATGTGGAAGTCCCACAACATAACATACGAATTTTTAAAGGAAAAGCTCCTGCGGCAGTTCAACGACACTGCCACCCTGGGGAAGCTACGCTCCAGGTTACACGGGGAGGGACAAAAAGACGACGAACCCGCCGCCGTTTTTATACAACGTAAAATTGGACTCTGGCTGAGGGTAGATAGGTATACGCCGGAAGAAGAGATGGTTATGGAGGTGCGCGAGCTCCTGCGACCGGAACTAAGATTCGCAACTAGAAATGTCCCAGTGGCCACGATGGAAAGCTTGAGCCGAGTGGCTGAAAACGCCGAGGGTGACTACAGGGAATTTCAGAGGCAACTCCGACCGCTGCCGAGGCCAGCCACCATCCCGCCTGCCAGTAATAATACCAATAATCTACCAAAGTGCCGCAAGTGCCCGGGATTCCACTATCACCGAGACTGCCCCACCAACCAAACTCAGTCAGAGCCCCAGCAAGGCAACTCCAATTTCCGCGGACATGACTCCAACCAGCGAGCCAACCCCAATTTCCGAGGACACGACTCCAACCAACAGGGAAACCCTAACTTCCGCCAACAAAATGTCCAGACAGGAGGTAACTACTTACGTGGACATGGCACCAACTTAAACAACCCTAGCCAACAGGCAGGTCCAACCAATAACCCGGGCCCAGGACAGACATCCACGGCACCACCGCAGCAACGAAGCCAGGCAGCCCCCCGGCAGCAAGCTAACAGCCAGCCCCAGGCGGGAAACGAGCAGCGAGCCGGCCCAAGCCAGGGTGCCCGGCTCCAGAACTAAGTGCGTCAATAGGACTAACGGCCGGTCCCGGCCCATCATCCCACTTGTGGGTCGAGGCCAATGGATGCCGTTTACTGGCCCTGCTGGACAGCGGGGCGACTCATTCCTTCATCCATAGCAACTACGTAGAGGACCTTCCGAGGACTAATCATCCGACGATGCCCGTGCTCTTGGCTGCCGCCAAGGAGATCAAGCACACCCAAGGCAGCGTGGAAGTGCCCCTGCAGATCGGAAACTGGACAGTTTCGGTCGAAATGCATATTTTGGAGGATATGACCAAGGACATCATCCTAGGAAGGGACTTCCTAGCGAAACAGGAAGTGGTGATCGATTTTCCGCGGCACTGCATACACGCAGGGGTGTCAGAACGGCACACCCTGTTCTGGGACATGGAGGTTAGGACCGAGGACTCGGCCCGCACCGTAACAGCCAACCCGGAGCAGCTACCAGAGACGCACAGCCGTGCGTATGAGGAAGTCATCACTAAATTTTCTGATGTATTTCAAGAGACGCTCAAACAACCTACTACACAACTCACTACCCATGAAATCCGTCTGAAAGACGACAAACCATTTAAAATACGACGTTACCAGTACTCGGCGAACAAAAAGGCAATAATCACTGAGGAAGTGAAGAAGATGCTGGCAGCCGGGGTAATTCGACGCAGTAACAGCCGTTACTGCTCACCGATCGTCATTGTGAACAAAAAGGATGGGACTTCCCGCTTTTGTGTCGATTACCGCCAGCTGAACACCCAGACGTTGGAAGAAGTGTCTCAGTTGCCGCCGATAAGGGAGACGATCCGAGAGCTAGGTGCAGCGAAGGTTTTCACTAGTTTGGACTTAAAGAGTGGATACTGGCAGGTCCCGATGCACGAGAATAGTGTACCCCTGACAGCTTTCAGTACCCCAGACGGAGCGACATTCGAGTTCCTTGTAATGCCATTCGGGCTACGCAACGCCCCCTCAACGTTCCAGAAGTTAATGACAGAAGTGCTGGCCGACTTCATAGACGTCTTCGTGAAAGTATATCTAGACGACATAATAGTATACTCTGAAGATCATCAAGACCACCTTCGTCACTTGGCTCTGGTATTAGAGCGTCTGAGGATACATGGATTGCACTGTGGACTCCCGAAGTGCCGATTTGGAGCCTCCGAGCTGGACTACCTGGGCTACAGGATAACTACTACTCAAAATCAACCCCAGGAAAAACACGTCATCCAAATAAGAGACTTTCCCACTCCTCGCACCAAGAAGGAACTCCAGGGATTCCTAGGCACTGCCAACTGGTTACGAGAGTTTGTACCCGAGTTCGCCGAGCTGACAGCCCCGCTAACAAACCTAACAGGAAAGGAGAGGTTCCAGTGGAACACAGAAGCGGAGACAGCGTTCGCACTGATCAAGGAGAAGCTATCACAGCCTCTAGCCCTTTGCAGACCGGAGCCAGGACTGCCTTTCTACCTCCAAACCGATGCAAGCAACCATGGCATGGGTGCGGCCTTGTATCAAAAAACGCCAGAGGGGGAGAAACGGATCATTTCCTGCTCCAGTGCAAAGTTTACAGGACCTGAGAAACGCTATCACATTAACGAACAGGAGACACTCGCCGTAGTATGGGCCTGTCGTCGGTACCGCCACTGGCTGGAGGACCAGCATTTTACCCTTGTCACGGACAGCCGAGCATTGCACTGGTTACATCAGTTCAAGGACGAGAGGGCCAAGCTCACCCGGTGGGCCTTGCAGCTGCAAGAGTACACCTTCACCGTAGAACACTGTCCAGGACGACTGAACCAGCTGCCCGACTTCCTGTCGCGTCATCCCCAAGAAGCCATGCCAGCTGATACCGACGATGACGACAGCAACGACGAGGATGACGATCCCGAGGATCCAGGACATCCAGCCCCACCAAGGCTCGCAGCTCCTACTGTCACAGGACCAGTAGCGCCCGCTGCCCCAGAGCCAGCAGCACCCGCTGCCCAACAGCCAACCACGCCTACTGTCACAGGACCAGTAGCGCCCGTTGCCCAGAAGCCAGTCACGCCTACTATCACAGGATCAGTAGTGCCCGCTGCCCAACAGCCAACCACGCCTACTGTCACAGGACCAGTAGCGCCCGTTGCCCAGAAGCCAGTCACGCCTACTATCACAGGATCAGTAGTGCCCGCTGCCCCAAAGCCAGATGCCAACGCACAAGTCTACATCCGTGGACCTGGTACCTACTTCCGTGGACATGGCGACTATCTACGTGGACATAGCACCACAGCCGCCGCTAAACCAAAATTACCAGCCCGCCGACTGCCCCCAGTCGTGCCTGGCCCATCCACCTCAGCCAAGAGGAAACAAACAAACAAGAAGGAGAAGTCCCCGGCGCTGTCAGCCGCACCGCCGCCGCCAGCAGACCCTGGGCCTTCTACGTCAAGACAAGAGCAGCCGCTCTATACGACCCAATACTGTTCCCGATGCCGTTCTGGGCGAAGGCCGTGACCACGCCTGGCCACGACCGACAGCAGCCATCCGCCAGCCAGATGCCTGTCCCAGTCCGGACGCGAGTATTCGTCAACTCGAACGCCAGCCCGAGCTCAGCCGGCTCTGGCGCACCGCTCCAGGATCCCGCTACCTTAGCACGTAGCACAGCAGGACCTAGCAGCCCCCACGAGGCGCTCCAGTATCTCACTGCCTTAGCCCGCAGTACAGCAGGACGTTGCAGCCTCAATAAATCGCTCCAGTCTCCCGTTGCCTTAGCAAGCAACACAGCAGGACGTTGCAGCCTCACAGGTTCGCTCCAGAATCCCGTTGCCTTAGCGAGCAACACAGCAGGACTTAGCAGCCCCCAATTCACAACAGGATCAGGCAGCCCCGGGCGTCGCGGAGACGACGTCCAGAAAAACGAAACGTGCGATAATATACCATTGTAAATAATTCAACGCCACAGGGCGAAAACTTTGTTCAACTAGAATGCATTTATGATTTGTCACATAAAATACTTTAATTTTAAATATCTTGTTTTATCTAAAATATCTTAGTGGACCTATTATTAGTTACTTAGTTAAATATCTTACCACACTTAATCTTAGTCTATATATGTTAAAATATCTTAGTTGTTGAAATATCTTAACACTTACTCTTAGTTTATCGTTTTGAAAATATTGTATCCACTCACTCTTACATTATATAATTGAAATTATTGAACTGAAACATAACCTGTATGCCTTTATTAATGTTCAATAAAGTCACAAAAAAGGGGGGTGGTGTCATCGGCGTCGGCATCGAGAACAAATTATGACTCATGTTTTAGTCTTCTGCCGAAACAGAAGTCGTTTGAGCGCAAGAAAATAGTCTTCTGCCGAAGCAGAAGTCATTTGAGCACGAGAAAGTCTATATAAGAGGACACTTTTTCTCAGCGAGCAAGTAGTGATCGATCCTTCAAGTAGTAATGTTCCAGCCTTCAGCAACTAATAGTCTTCTGCCGAAACAGAAGTCATTTGAGCACAGACGCCAACGCCAATGCTGATGAGGTTATCCCTTCCTCTTGTGTTGTAACCAGACAGTGTGTTTTATTTGAGTTTTATTGTGTTGAGTGTCAAGTGGCAATGCATACCCGGAGTGGCAAGGCAGTAGGCACTGGGGTCGAGAGCGACGTCTCCACGTCGGCCCCCCCTCACTGCACGACGCCCCTCACAGCATCTGACCACGAAGTGCTCCGCCAACACGACGCCCTGACAAGGGGTACGGGGGTCACGCCCGACGTCTCCACGACGGTGGCCCCACACTGCACAGCAAGCAACACAGCAACCCGGCTCGGCGAGGTAAGCATGTCCTCTGATTTCTCCACAGGCACAAGTGCTACGCATGGCGTCGCGACGACGGCGCCCCACTACTGTGCGTCGCCGGGCTCCGCGCCTAGGCATAGCGAGGCAGGACTCGCCACCAACATAGGACACGACACTGGGGTCACGCATGACGTCATCACGACGGTGCCCCCTCGCTGCATGGCACGCAGCGCAGCCACCTGGCATGAAGCCCAGGCAACAAATATGGAATGGAGTAGCATCGATTCCCAGGCGATGCCCCCTTACTGCATGGAGCGCAACGCAGCATCGTGGCACGAAAACTCGGCGATGGAACAGGGATTAGATGGTGATGATGATATGGTGATGCCCCCTCGCTGTATGGTGGACCCAACAGCATCCCGGGCCAACGACGATTCCTCGACGCTGGGAGATCGCCGCTTCGCTGGATTCGCTTCCACACATGGGGAAGCCTCCCACTCTGGCTCAGGGCTGCCCAGCGGTCAGTACACCATTGCTGCCACACCCGACTGGCCCCAACTCTTCAGCGACGCCTCGCTGACACCTCGCCGCCAGCTGGCCACCCCTCACTGCATGGTACCACCAACAGCAACCAGCCCAAGTCCAAGCACGCCGCCCAACGCACAGTACTTCGTCACGCCTACCTCGTCGGCCGGCGCCTACCACGTCACTCCGCCGTACCAGACGGCAAGACCTAGTGCTACGCCCCAAAGACAAATAGTGCTCCAAAACCAAACGACTGGAACGATCCCAGTCCCCTCTGCCGCCATAACGGACCAACCCCAACCGAGCTTGGGACTACCCAGCTATGAACAATTAGCGCAACTCCTGGCTCTGACCACTTCAAACCTAGCCTCCATTACCCGGCAGCAAGAAAATTGCCGGCCACCCATTACTGCACGCAACGAATCACAGCCGTACGCCACGGAAAAGGCTAACTTACGTGGACAATATAAATTAAACATTGTTACAAATACGACATATAAAATCAAGAAAGAAAAGTTGTGTGAAATTGTTTGGAGGAATGGTGATAAACAAAAATATACAAAAAAAGATTTAATATTAAATAACATTAGGGATACATCTAAATTTGATGAAAATCAATTAAAGACGATACAGAAAAAAATCGATCAATTTAACTTGTAGAAATAGAAAAAAGTGATTACTCTCATATTTGATACATTTTTTGAGGTTAGAAAATCGGGGTTTGCAATTTAGGCAGTATACACTGAAAGTGTAGCCAATAACCTACATTTTAAGCCAAGGTAATCAAAATTGATTATGATTTGACTTGTAGGCAGATTTTTGTTCAAAAAAGTCTTTTTTTTCCACTGTGCGGCGCCCTAACCAAAAATTCCATTTTCAGCTATCTGGAATTCAACTCACCTGATTTTACAAGTATTGAACTCGCTATCCTCCAGGCATCTGGGGTTTAAGTCACCTATCTGCGGTTTACGATTATTGAACTCTGTCTGTGGTTTTACGAGAATTGCATAAAGGCCCCGCTCAAAATTTAGCCAGAGACCTCCACAAAAGCTTAATCCACCCCTGCCTAATTGTATTGAAAATCTTTGACTTGACTGGCGTAATTGTCATACTTATTATTTTTTCCGGAAGAATTTCGGAATTCGCCAGATTTGTCTTAAACAATTTAATGCTCTTTCAAAATATTGGGGGGACAGTTGCCTACCCTTGCCTACCCCGAATTACGCCTATGCTTATCTCAGAATATATCGTTTTAAAATTTTTATATTAATATCACAGACTGATTAGTTCAACGGCAAGCTTATTTTCGCTGTGGAGGTTCAGGTTTGATTCCTGGCTGTAGTACTGAAATTTCTTTGGAGGAGGGTACTTGATTACTAGATGTATATCTGTAAGCATGTCCCTCTCCCTCTCCCTCATAAGTTCTCTTTAAGGATAAAGTGAATGCCTGACATTTTTTTATGTCAGGTGATTAGGAAGTGCAATCCGTACACGGTACTCAATTAAGTTCAAAAAGATTTTAATCTAACCTAACAATAGGGTTTTTCTGGCACTGGTAAATAGAGGAACTTCCAAAGAGAAATATTAAAACATATTAACTAAAAATCAGGTGGCGTAAAATTGATGATTTTTGTTGTTGCTGTCGCAGAAAAAGAGCAATGAATGACGGGGGCGACGAAGTAGATAAGTAACCTTGGATTTAAAATGTTGTTTAATTTTTAGCTGCAATAAAATTTTACAATTGAGAAAAATAATTTAGAACGAGAATAAAAGGGAACTAAAAGATACCTACAAAAAGGAAAGAAGAAATAGATAAAAAAGGAGGAAAAAATAAAAGTTGTAGTACTCTGACAATATAAGGAATGAATACGTAGTTTTGACCACAGAGGTTGTCGGAAAATTGGCAGTGGTATGGTAGTTTATGTTCAATTCTAAATGATGCATTGTGCTTTCTTATTTGTGTTATGTTGCTTGTTAGCAGACTATTGCTCAGTTTGAACTGGCAAAACTTGTGATAAGTCATGTAGACATATAACTTGTGTACTATGTCTACGAAGTTAAGAATGGAAATATCCATTGCTCTATATTTACTTGAGAAACTAATTTTGTATCGCTTTGGGAGTACATTTTATAGCTGACGTCGGTCTTATCTACACCACAGTCGAAGATATATCATGAATATTGTCGACTTAAAAGAAATCATAGGTAGTAATAATAAAAACTTAACAGAAAACAAACAAACTTGAAATGTGGTGTCCCACATGATTCAATCCTTAGCCCTGTGACTAAAAGTCACACCATCACATTTGGTTCATGTTCCAATTACACATAAAAAGATATTAATCTATAGTGTTAAATTTTTGAGTTGTCGATGAAAAATGGAAGCGTCACCTAGTCGAGCTCAACAAGATGCTTTCGAGCGCTTTTTATTAATTATTTGTTATTAGGAGAAATACCGGGCTCAAAACATCGACAATTAGGAAATTAGGCATATTTTCCAACGATTTTATAGTGCGAGATTGAATTTTGGGTACAGTCCAGAGTCGTCAGTCTTAAAAAATAGCCATTAAGATAATGTATCAGTTTGTAGAAAACATTTTTAAACTTTAAATAGTTAATAATTAAACACCCAGATATCATAAATATGAAACACGACAAAGACACATACTGTCTACCTGTATAATCATGTCACAAGAGAAAATGTATTTTATAATGGAGTTTAATTAATCATAATCACTTCTTACCAACAGGTATAGTTGACAAAATACACACAAGTATAATAATTTCGTGTTATTTTGACACCTAGTAGATGTGAATATATTTAAAATTTGTTTGGATAGATATTAGATATTTCCTGTAATAGACTAATAAGAAAATAAGTAAATTTACCATTTTAGATTTTTGAAGAAAATGATTTTTTCTTTGTTGCTGAGTTGTTTGATTTTTAATGGAACCAGAATTTTTCAAAAACCTTCGTCATAACAGCGTTTGAACCGTATATTCGTCTCAAAAGCTACCGAGAAAATAAAGCGTAACACATTAACTCTGACACCCTGTATATCAGTTTATAAAACTTCAATAAATCTACGAAAAAGATAATGGTTACTCCTAGTTTATTTGTACACAAAGAAACAATCTAACTTCAGACCTAAAACTTAGTGGAAAATAACGAGAAACTTAGAATCAAATATTGTTTATTCATTACTCTGCTATTGTTTATTTGTTTTTGGTATACCATAAATTATTTGTTGTATTGTATGTGCCAACAAACAAATGGGCAAATTCCACTCTATTTTATTGTTGGATTATCCTAGACCCTAACGCCAGGTTTCTGGTTTTATAGCATAGGATATTTTAAACTGAAAATTACATTTTATGGAGACAATAAACCCAAGTAATTGTGCTGTATAATTCTATAGTGGGTAGGTATAGAAGTCGTCATGTTCAAAGAGAGTAGAAAGATATTCAGAAGGGAAATATTCTTTGGTCTTTTTCTTAATGCATAAATTAAAAAACCGCTGCCTAAGGAATCACTACTTCCACATCCAGATTTCTCATCCAAGTCTCTTTAAAGGAAAACATTTTGAATGGTAGTATGTGGTAATAATTGGTCATAGAATTGTAATGAAAGGGCGTTGCCGAATCCAAATTGTAGCACTACATAAACCATATTGGGACGCTGTCGAATACCAAGGTGACTTTCGGACGCTGCCGAATACCAAGGCAGTTTCCGGACGTTGCCGAATAGCAAGGTAACTTCCGGGCGCGGCCGAACCTCTCTGGACGCCGCCGAATCGACTATTGAACTGTTGAACACTACCCTCCAGGATCCATTTTGATTGCAAGACTTGACCCTAACATACAAATCAAGTTAAATGAATGCTTTTGGTGGTGGTGGTGGTGGGGGAAGTTGAAAATATTATAGAAAAATCATCAAATCCCGAGTTACTGTTTTCTTACCAGCTTGCTTTACTTATTTCCCTCTATTTACCCCTATATAACCCCCAACCCTTCAACGGAGTCATCTCAAAATATAATCTCGTTATATTACGTACGTGTACCAAATTTCAAGTGAATATTTCAATATTATTGAAAATAGAAAAAAATCTGAGATCTTTGCTTCTAACATATACACCAAATCCCAAAGTTACTGTATTCTTACCAGCTTGCTTTACATATTTTCCCTTATTTATCCCCCAACTCTTCACCTGAATTAGCGCAAAATATAATCTAGTTCCAGATCTAGTCATGGTACATATGTGTACCAAATTTCAAGTCAATATCTAACCGTTGCTGAGAAAACGTGCGCACAAAGTAAGTTACAGACAGACCAACAGACAAACAGACAAACAGAAATTTTAAAATCTCGACGTTTTATGACATTGTAAACTTGCTCAAAAAAAATGTTGAATTTTTTTTACCCATTGTATAGATGTAGAAGTAATTAGGTATTACACTTACACTTCTACAAAGAAAATGTGTGTATCATTGTTTTCAGAGCTCTTAGATTTAGTAATTTTGCGTTATTACTGCAGGAAAAATATACCAAAAATTACACTCACTACTGTAATCGCCACATAGGATGAGGCTGCTCGAAAAGACGAGTTCTAGCCAAACCCCTCCTGAACATATAAAAACACCAAATGGAGCAAATGTGGGCGGTTACGCAGACACACACTATTCTGGTCAGTGGCGCCGTGACGTACACTGCCGTCCTAAGGAAAAGCCTCCTATCTGCAAAATTGCATTTTTCAGGTTATTACATTTTTTGTCCCATTTGCGTGTATTATAACTATTTTGTAGTTAATAATATCCGATGTGCAACAAGAGTGGTGAAAAACTCTTATTTTGTTTGTCTTAAATGCTCATAACAGTATAGTTACAACTAAATTTTTTATTTTCATTTAATTTCAAGATCAGACTTTTTAGCTTCGTAACATCAATAGCTGAACTGATCTATCGGTTTCGTGATTCCCAAGTTAAAGAGCTAAAATTTGAAAAACTAACAAAATACTAGATAGGACGCTTTTCCTTAGGACGGCAGTAACAGTCTTTGAAGGAATAGGTGGGACTTAATATGCGCCAGGCGGCCTCTTTCTATTTGGCGACTACAGAACTTGGTACATGCAAGAAATTTGCTAGAGATGTTGCATTTGCCTTATTGATAATATTAAAAAATCCTTAAAATCGGAGCTGTGCTACTGCCTCTATATTTGAAAATGGTAAATCATATTTTGCCCAGTTTTTAATTTGTGTGTATAATTCCTTGACCATATAGAAGAAGTTTAAAATAAAAATGTAGACCACAATCAAACAATCAGTGTTTGTTACCACCATTTCTTTAAACATAACGAGTCTTTGAATTATGAGCTATAAAATATAATGAATGTTTTCAAATTGTGAACAAAATGAATTATAAAATACCGGATGCTTTTCTCATATTGTGAATAAAACAAAAACAAAACTTTCGTCGCGTGTACTACGAAAGATGAAACATAAGAAGTAAAATGAAAGTGTGAGTAAGCATTCCTTGACATTATGACATTAAGTCTTCGTTATCAATTTTTATTCGTCGCCATTTAGCGTACTATCTTCTCAGTTGCTGTGAGATAGTCTCAAGTAATATCACCACATGGCGGAACATTTTAATCCTGCTCTTGAGTACTCCAATATATTATGCGCTCGAATGTGCTTACACAAAATTTGATCTTAAGTAACTTGCTAAGGATTGGATACAAATGTGTAGCAATTGTTCTCCATGTAGGATATAGTATCCTGAATAAATAATAAGTCAACAGTCTGTGCAGATTTTTTTCTAAGGTCACTGATATTGCTGTTTCTAAAAAGCTCTAACGAATACAGTTATTTTTGCTACAATCATGTGACCAATAAACAGCAATTTTATTCTACCTGTTTTTTTTTTATTTGAATTTTTGGAAAATCCATAACATTCTAGAGTCCATAATAGAAATACTGTTAGGTTACCGTTAGTGGCAATACAAATTGTTTATTTTATTATAATCTACATTATTATACTCTTGGAGTTCAAAGTGGGTTGAGTTCGGTGACAGACGCGTATTTGGTACCTTCTACAAAATCTCGAAATAAAGTCGGTTGAAACGGTAAAAATCGTACGAAATTGTGGTGAATTAAAGCGTGAATAATAATTCTACATTGATTGATATAAATTAGCACGAGTCTAGCTATTGCATATAGCTGATATTTGATTAAATTATATTAGTTGAATATAACATCACAAAAGCGTATATAAAAAACCCGAGGAAGTGCAGTGCCTGGTCGTAAAATCTATACCTGGGTCCCCTTTTCAAGTGGATGATATAATAAGCAACATGTGTTTATAAGGCAGCACAGACAGCCAGCTGTGGATGAAACAGTTGAGTTTTGTTTAACTGGTAGTTTAGTTTATTAATGTAGTTTATTTCTTTATTTAAATTGAAAAAAATTAACAATTAAATTGAAAATGTATTAAACATAGGCAATGAAATAGAAAACGAATTGGAAAACGGAAACTAAAACTGATTACTTTAAAAACAAACCAATATACAGGGTAAAACAAAATATTCTCTCGAGCTTATTTCTTATAACCCGCTGAAAAAATACCGCGAGACAGAGCCCTTCCCTGCACTTCCACCGTAAATGGATATTTACCTGTGGAACGGTTAATATAAATAAAAGCTCATTGCGGCGAGCTAAAACTCAGATTTCTGGGAAACATAAAACCATAAGGACGCAGAAGACAGTGCGCACTACTGAATCCAGAAACGGAAGAAACAGAAAACTTTGGAGAAGAATAAATAAGGAGATGATAGAAGGAAACTTAAAAGAAGCATGGAAACTGAAAAAAACATCTCTCAAACGCATACACTTCCCATCCGATGATGACAGATGGAATCTTAAAAGAAGCATCTCATAAACACCTACACTTTCCATCCAATATTCTTACCCTATGCGTCATGTGGCTCTCGCTGCTGACAACAAGCGTGTCCCATGTCCAATTCGGTGTATGCATCCGGTTCGACGGTATGTAAAACAGCCTGGGTTTGTTCCGGTACGCGGTTTGGTCGTCCGTTGGGCGGTCGGGTGGGGTCGCCCGGTCGTGGCATGAATATGTCACAGCAAGTGAAGGATCCCTAGTAGCACCAATATTGCACTAATATATAATCCATACAGGACCAGTATATAAATATTGGTCCTATATAGGACCAACTTTTTTGTATATATTATTTAAGAAAGTAAACGCAATATCTCTACCAAATTCTTTGCTCGTGCAATTTATTTCAAGGTCAATCCTATTTTTCCTATACTGTATGTGATATAAGGATAGCCTTTTGTAAAAGTCCTAGAAACTCTTAATATCTTAATTGGTTATCACGTTGAACATTGAACCATGTCTATAAAAACAGAATGTGTACATTATGTACGTGTAGTACATACTTAATAACATTTTAAATAGAGTTGTCGATGGGTACAACAGAAGTAAGTAATACAATATTAAACCAGAGAAGCAGTTAGATTAAAATTTCAGAAAACCTGGATATGTTAACCTCTGTTTATTGACAGACTGGATTTTATTTTTAAGACACCTCAAAATCGAGGGGGTACCCAGCACTTTTCAAGTTTATCCCTTTTTTTGCAACTTTTTCATGAATTATAGTTTTTCGTGAATCAAGTCTAACTTTTTCTACCTATATATAATCCATACAGGACCAGTATATGAATATTGGTCCTATATAGGACCAACTTTTTTGTATATATTATTTAAGAAAGTAAACGCAATATCTCTACCAAATTCTTTGCTCGTGCAATTTATTTCAAGGTCAATCCTATTTTTCCTACACTGTATGTGATATAAGGATAGCCTTTTGTAAAAGTCCTAGAAACTCTTAATATCTTAATTGGTTATCACGATGAACATTGAACCATGTCTATAAAAACAGAATGTGTACATTATGTACGTGTAGTACATACTTAATAACATTTTAAATAGAGTTGTCGATGGGTACAACAGAAGTAAGTAATACAATATTAAACCAGAGAAGCAGTTAGATTAAAATTTCAGAAAACCTGGATATGTTAACCTCTGTTTATTGACAGACTGGATTTTATTTTTAAGACACCTCAAAATCGAGGGGGTACCCAGCACTTTTCAAGTTTATCCCTTTTTTTGCAACTTTTTCATGAATTATAGTTTTTCGTGAATCAAGTCTAACTTTTTCTACCTATGGTTCTGTTTTATCGTTCGCTAACTCCAAATGTATCAAGTACTATTTCTTCACCCAGAAACGGAAGACTTTAACGGAAGAAAAATTTACAGAATTGGCATCGCTCATAATAATTTCGTAATGCAAACTGCTAGAACATTCGTTATGACTTTCCTTCAATTTCATAGATTATAGACGTGTATACAAAACAGAAACAGCGAGCGTAACAAACCATGGAAATAATGAAAACGAAATAAATCTTAAAAAATCGCGTACTAAATTGGCAAGCCGGAAGTCGTCGAAAAGTTGCCTATATAGGAACTTACCAACACAAGGTTACAATGAGATAATATACTAAGTTGGTTTCGGTCCGCTGAAAGCGGAAATTCTCAGATTCACTGCTTATACAAATGGTGATTTATGTGAAGCAGAAATTATTTTTCTTTAAAAGTTACTTCAACGCCTCCGCTTGAAGTTTAATATGCATATATTTCATGATTTAAAATTAGTATTGCAGATTAAAATCGTTGGTAAAAACAAAAGAGCACACCCCGTAATTTATTTATCCAATAATGATACCGGAAAATAATTTTCAATTATATGTACAAATACATGATTGGTTAATACTTTGGAGCCGTATAATTAGTCCAATGTTTGATGGTAAAAATAGGTTATTATACCTCTGAATTCATTCGGATAACACCGATTGACGTGAAATTTTGACAATATGTAGGAAATGGCTCAAGGAACAAAAGTTATATAGTGCTGATATGCACGTGTGCACCTTTACCTAGGGGGTGAATGCCACCCCTTGTTGGAGGTGGAAATTAGTACACTCAAAATAATGGTGGAGATGAAATCAAAGCAAAAAATGTTCTATGAAGTCTTTTCGACAAATCAATATTCTTTGAGTTATTCGCAATTGATTTTTCATCTAAAAAATGCGTCTTAGAGGCCTTAGAGCGATTTTTCACGAATAACTCGAAAACCTTACGTTTTATCAAAAAAATCATAAGCAAAAATTAAACCTATAAAACAGCAAACCTTATTTCAGTGGACACAATACTAACCGAGTTATGGTTCGTTGAAGGTGACTGTTGGTTCGCCGAAAACTGAATATTCGAACCTTTCAACGTTAAATAACGGAGAAACTACGAACTATTAGAGGAAAAGTTGTCAGGTCTTTTTTAAAGTACTTGAAAAGAGCTTTAAAATGAGCTTTAGTAAAAGTCGTTAGCATAAAAACTTTCGGAGTTATGTTGATTGATTGATTTGTCAGCGTAAGGTGGGCATTGCTGCCAATTCCGGACACCCATGGAAGTTCGTTCCAACACGCAGCTTGGTCGTCCGTCGAACACGCCCAACGGACGGCCAAACCGCGTGCCGGAACCAAATCTCGGATGTTTTATATACCGCCGGACCGGCTGCATACGCCGAGTTGGACATTGGACATGCTTGTTATCAGCAGCGAGAGCCGCATGACGCATGGGGTGGGAATATAAGATGGGAAGTATAGGTGTTTGAGAGATGTTTATTTTAAGTTTCCATGCTTCTATTAAGTTTCCATTTATCATCATCGGCTGGGGTGTGATGCAGTTGTTTTCGAGATGATTCTTTTAAGTTTCCATGCTTCTTTTAAGTTTCCATCTATCGTCATCTCCTTATATTTCTTCTTCTAAGTTTTCTGCTTCATGTGTCTCTCAATCTGGCAGCTTTTATTTTTTATTTTATTTTTGTATTTTTTCCCTTTTTTATTTATTAACCGCTCCACAAGTAAATATCCATCTACGGTGGAGTTGCTGGGAAGGGCCGTATCTCGCGGTAACAATATTTTTTGCGCGTTATGAGAAAAGTGTTCCGAAGGGATAGTTTGCTCACCCTGTATGCCATTACCCCGAAACAATCGGTTTCAATTTTGGGCAGTTTTTCCATTTCATCGCCTTTATATTATGTTTAATATCTTCTCAATTTTGATCTCCAATTCTCGTTTAAAATTTAATAAAGACAAATAAATTGCTAATGCTACATAAACAATAACTTATCTGTTTCATTCACACATGTGGCTGGCTTTTCCTTAGTTTATATCACCCACTTCAAGAAGGGACGAATCCAGGTATATATTGTACAGTCAAGCACTCAAGCAGTACACTTTTCTCGCGTTGTTTATATACACTATTTTGTGTTGCTTTATTTAACTAACATAATTTAATCAATCACGCTAATTTATATCAATCAATGCAGAATTGCTCACTCTTCAATTCGGTACAATTTCGGCGTTTTGTTGCCGCTTTATCCGGATTTATCTCGATATCCCGTAAGAGGCCACCAAACATGCATCTTTCACCAAACTCGACACATTTGAACCCTCAGCATAAAAACGTTCGAAGTTATGTTGAAAATAAAATGGTTCTCACTGTTCCGGAGAAAAAATCAGCAATGAAACCAATGCCCGATAACAAATAATTAACCAATTTGGATACGGTGGTAAATTAACCGTTTTTTAATTACCTACACATTAGAAAAAAACTGATACTTCTATTGACAATAGTCTTGGAGCTACTTTTAAAAAATCAATGTTCCCACTATTGAAAATGGGATCGGATTCAAGGCTTTGTTCCTAACTAGTAGATCTACCCATTAAACCATGTGGCTTCCTGTGGCCAATTACGTCCTGCATTTTTACTAATTCCACTGGCCTAGAGTCTCTCTGATCTATCAAATGTCGTCGTCGCCGGAGCCTTTTTTCAATCTGCAGTAGCAATTTTATTCTTTACTAATAGATCAAATCAATAAAAAATTGTAGAATTGTTTGGAGTAGAATCTTTTCCATTTTCAAAACGCTATAATTAAAATCGATTTCTTCCAGAATTAACTAATTAAAAATTGCTTTTAACAGTAAAGAGCCTATTCTTGGAGAGTCAACAGATAATAGAGCAATATCAACTAAATAAGGGCAGGTTTATATCAATGTATGGTTGAACAAGCTAAGTGATCATTAAAGTGTATTCAAGCAGATTAACCGGCTATATTAGCCTTAATTCATCGATTGGACTGTCCATTGAAGTATGAGACTTGACTGTGGAATAACCGGGTATTAATTGAAATATTTATCTAATTACCTATGAAAGGACAAGGCGAAAGTCCTCTGATGTCACGTGTTGTAACGTCGTTTCAGCTAGATGCTTAGTTAACGATGAAATCGAGTTAAGCAGCAATCAAATATCATGTATACATGGTGTTCCTTAATGACGTATGACGTGCTAATATTTCAGATTGTGATTCCTTAGATCATTTTATGATGAAAAGTTTATATTAACATATGTTCGCAACGGCTTAAATTTTTGGCTACAGGGTGCTGAATTTTTTTTTAATCGTTATTTTTTAATAACTCGGAAAGATAGATATTATTTTTGAATCCTAAATTTTGCGCCTAGATGGCGCTAGCGTCTACTGTCGTTATCTAGTTTTGTAATTCGTACTTTCTTTGCACTGTGGTACAAGTCTGAAAATTACTAAACATAAAAAATTCCCATTTTCTTTCGTTCGTGTGGGCTCGAAATTAACATTTCGCGGGAGCAATTTACGATGTGCCGAAAACGCCAATTTCAGTCTTTCAATCGTGATATAATACGGCCTTCCATGTCGCGTATTCAGAAAGATCCAGTCGATTAAAAAAAATGTGTTTTCAGCTCTTCGTCGCCTCGTCTTAAATTTTAAATTGTATAGAAGTAGTTCCATCTACTAAAACAGCATTGTACTAAAATTATGATTAACAATAAGCCGTTTTTGGCAAATTGGATGATGGTATTAAACTGAAAATATGTAAGTTGTACATAAATATATACTACAGGATTGTTGAAGAATATTTTTCGCTAAAATTGGCGCATTAGGGAGATCTCTATTCACTTGGTGCGTTACCCCTTGTTCCCCCATGATTTTGCCGCCCTGCTCACTCTAATGTAATGCAACAACTAACGGATCTACATGTTGACATTGACTAACCTGATAAAAATGTGCGAATTTAATAAAAATTATAACTTCATGAACACAAAGTTCAAAAATTGATAGATTAGAAGTTGTCGAGCGTGGAATCATTAAAAAAATACAATTTTGCGTTCTTTTAAGTACCTATTTTGACTAGAATATGACTTTATGAAAAAATTCCCTCGGGATTGTATGTTTTGTGTATTGCTGATTATGAATATTATAGTTATTTCTATATGTTCTAGTCAAATGACATCCAGAAAAGTCTCAAAAATTGGCCTAAGTAAGCACTATTATAAAGTATGATCAAATTGGTTCAAAATAACTATTATGTTCATAATCAACAGCCCAAAAAACATAATCCCGTTGGAATTTTTCGCAAAATCATGTTCTAGTCAAAATAAGTCCTTAATAAACGCAAAATATCTTCAGCGGTATTTTTACCGAGTCCACGCTCGATAACTTCTAATCTATCGATTTTTGGACTTTGTGTCCATGAAGACTTGATGAGATTGGCTTGAAGCATAACATACTACATTTTCAACCGATTTGACTGGGTGGCCACTATAGAAAATTGTTAATTAAGAAACGACATAGAGGAATAAGAATCGGAATGTAGTTATCACAATTGCTACAAAAATCTGATAAAATTAGGTTTAAAAATATATAGAGTGGTCCTCTGACAAATATTGGTGCTAGATATGGAAGGTTTGTGTAAATACCTTTACAAATTTTCACCACAGTTGAATTATTTGTTAAGATGACCACTCTGTATATTTTTCATTAAAAGTGTAATAGGTATAGTCCTTACTAACTGTGTTAACTATATGTCAAACATTATTGTCATTTGTCATATTTTTTCATTATTTATTCTCTTTATGCGGTTCACCCTGTACATTGTCCAGTGAAATTCTACCCATTTCTTCGTTGCTAGTAGCGTCAACCATCTACCAAATTTGATTGTTTTTCGTCATATATTTGTTTAGGTATAACGCCAACAGAAAGACAACAGACCGACAGGTAAACTGACGGAATTGAAAGACCTCTATTTTCATAATCTACATGGTCTGAAACGTGAAAATCCGAAGACATCTAGGAGAATGATTTTTTTCACTAATACGATACTTTGTTAGGTTTTTTATTTATCGAAAACCCACTACAACAGACACAGTCATAGGTACATTATAATTCACAACAATCTTGGCAAATTAAACTCTCTCCCTTTCATAGCCTAATACATAGACACAAATTTCCCCTTAGACGAAGATGAGTTTAATAAAGAATTAAACATAATCAAACAGATTGCAATAAATAATGGATACAAGGAGTCACTAATAGAGAACATGGTTAAAAACAAACAGCGAAAATTACTTCAAAAGAAATTTTTTACTGTAACAAACAAAACAACAAAGTACAGTTTTATTAATTATATTCCTAGGTTTAGTGATAAAATAAGTAGAAAATTAAATAAGTTAGGCATCTCCACAATAAGTGTAAACAAAACTAATTTAGGAAGTATTTTAATTAACAATAAAGAAAAAATAAGTAAAGTCAACAAATCGGGGGTTTATGAAATTAAATGTAAGGACTGTAACGCGACATTGGCCAGAGTGGTAGAAGTATAGCTAATAGGGTAAAAGAACATAAACAATCTATTTTAAACAACACCAAAAACACAAGAATGTCAACACATTGCATTGAAAATAATCGTTTTATCGACACAGAGAGAATATTAATTTAATACATTCAGGAAGAAAAGGAAAACGTGTTGGAAACGAAGATTTGTTTACTTATTTATTTGTTGTTTGCATTGTTTTTATATATTAGTTATTGTTGTGATTGTACTAGCTCCGTAACTAAGAAAGTGTTGTTGAATAAAAATAAAAATAATTTATATTTGACATCTGTTAATTTCTGGCTCTAAAAACCCACAAGTTTAGGCATATTCTGCTTCAGGTATATTCTGCTTCAGGTTATGGGCCCAGTACACCCAGTACAATAAGAAGGGTCAGTGGTTCTCTAGTAATAGAAGAAAACTAGTTTCGTGTCAAGTCACATCAAATTTAACATACCAGTTAAAGGTATTCTAAAGGTAATAAGATGGACAAGTTCAAGAATATTAATATTCAGAAATTCGATGGGAAGAATTTTTCACTGTGGAAATACCAGATGGAAATAATATTTAGAGCAGAGGGTTTGCTGGATTTAATTAATGGTAAAGCAAAACAACCAGTAATAACAGATGAAGAAAACGTAAAGAAATCATGGGAAAACTTAAATGCTAAAGGGATGATGTTAATATCTATGTCAATGGAGTTTAGTCAATTGCAGACTGTAATAACGTGTGATAATGCCGCCAGTATGTGGTCAAGGCTGAAAATAATTCACGAACAAAGGTCCTCCGCGAACAAAGTGATGATTAAACAAAAATTTTTCAGTTATAAAATGTCAGAAACCGACAGTATTGCACAGCATATTAGCAACATAGAGTCAATGTCACAAGCTCTAGCTGATGTTGAAGAAAAAGTAAGCGATATAGATAAAATAGCTAAAACTTTAGAAAGTTTACCTCACAAGTATGGATCATTCGTAACTGCATGGGACTCATACGACGAAGATAAACAAACATTTGAAAATCTTACAACAAGACTTCTCAAAGAAGAATTGAGGCTTACTCAGGCAGACGAGCTAACAACTGCGTTTGCTGCTGTTAAACTCAATAAGTATCCTCATAGTTCGAACAAAAAGAATTTTGTTTCTAATACCAAAAGTAATTTTATTCCTAATACAAAGTATTCTAAAAAAGATGTAACGTGCTACTACTGTAACAAGAAGGGGCATTTCAAATCTGAATGTAGAATAAGGCTTAGTAAACTTCAACCTGGTTACAGCAAGCAAAACTGTGATCCAAATTACAGAAATCAAGCTCTTAGTGCTGAGATAAAAAATATAGTTGCTGATGGATGTGAAGATATCTGGCTCGCTGATAGTGCAGCATCAAAGCATATGACGTCGCACAAAGAGTGGTTTTCACAAATAACACCACTAAAGAACAAAGATGTTCAAATTGGAGATAACTCTTTTATTACCGCTGAAGGAATTGGCTCAATTAGTGTAATGGCTGTTGTGAATGGTAGAAGAGTTCCTCGTACATTGGTAGAAACCTTATACGTTCCAAAGTTGAAGAAAAATCTTTTTTCAGTGGGAGCAGCCACGAGCAAAGGTTTGCAGGTCGAATTTAATAGTAGATTCATAGAAGTTAGAAATAAAAATGGTGTAGTTGCTGTTGGAAGGAAGCTGGAGAATCAATGCTATAAAATGTTATTTGAAATCCCACAAATTCAAGGAAACTCCGCAGAAACGAGTATTGTTCAGCTATGGCATGAACGGTTGGGTCATGTTAATTTTCGTACTTTGAAAGACATGTCTGACAAAGGAATGATACCTGATATCAAAATCTCAAATAAAGAAGTCACACGTATTCAGTGTGAGGGTTGTCAATATGGAAAACAACATAAGCAATCATTTAATGCTAATTTGAATAGACGAGCTGAAAAACCTGGTGAATACATTCATTCCGATGTCTGCGGTAGAATATCAAGTACTTCATTAGGAGGAGCTAATTATTTCGTTTTATTCAAGGATGATTGTACTTCATATCGTTTTGTTTATTTCATAAGACATAAAAGTGACGTTTTCACAAAATTTCTGGAATTTCAGAAAATGTCAGAAAGACAAACTGGTAATAAAATAAAAATATTCCGAAGTGATAATGGAACAGAATTTGTTAACCATCATTTTAAAGATCTTTTTAAAGAACATGGAATAATACATGAAACCAGTGCTCCATATACACCAGAGCAAAATGGAAGGGCAGAGAGAGATTTGAGATCTATAGTTGATAGTGCCAAAAGTATGTTGCATAGTACTGCTCTCCCGATGAATCTTTGGGCGGAAGCAATTAATATGGCCGTATACTTATTAAATCGTCGCCTGTGTGCACAAGATAAGCATGTTACTCCTTACGAAAAATGGACAGGAAAACAATTAAATCTTAGCCATTTACGAAGGTTTGGATCTGAAGCATTCGTACTTGTGCCTAAACAGTTCAGAAATAAGTTCGAGAGAAATTCCAAGAAACAAATATTAGTGGGATATGACGGCAACAGTTCCAATTACAGATTGTATGAATTGGCTGCCAGGAAAGTTGTCGTCGTGAAACATGTTAATTTCAATGGATGTATTTATAAAGACAGTAGAAATATGTCATGTCAAAACAACGTTATATTTGAGATGGAAGATGAAGATAATTTACAAGAAGAGTCCGTAGACACCAAATCAGAAGGCAGAATAGAAAACCAAACGTCAGAAAACATAGAAGTAGAAATTAATCAAGAAAACCAAACGTCAGAAAACATAGAAGTAGAAATTAATCAGCCTAAGGATAAAGCTTCAGAAGAAAATGGCCATTATTTAAGACACCGTAAAGATATTAAGAAACCAATTTGGTATGAAGCATGTGCAGCAATAGTAGGTGAACCTCAGACCTACGAAGAAGCTATGGAAAGTGAAGAAAAAGAAGAATGGAAGAAAGCAATGGAAGATGAGATTAAGTCGCTGATGAAAAATGAGACGTGGTCACTACAAGTTTTACCAGCGGATCGCAAAGCAATTGGGTGCAGATGGGTGTTTAAAATAAAATATAAAGCGGATGGTAAAATTGAAAGATATAAGGCCAGACTTTGTGCAAAAGGTTATAGTCAAAAATCTGGCATAGACTATTTTGAAACATTTTCACCAGTTGTAAGGTATGATTCCGTTAGAACGTTATTATCAATTGCAACTGTCAGTGATTTAGAAATTTGTCAGTTTGACGTAAAGACGGCTTTCCTGAACGGAGATTTACAAGAAGAAATCTTTATGAAGCAGCCGGAAGGCTTTAATACAAAAGGTTGTACTCTGGTATGCAAACTCAACAAAAGCCTATATGGTTTGAAGCAGTCTCCGAGATGTTGGAATAAGAAGTTTGTGGAATTTCTTAGTTCATACAGCTTCAAGCAGTTAGATGCTGAAAAATGCATTTTTTATGCACTCTTTGAAAATTATGAACTATTCCTGGCGTTGTACGTTGATGATGGTCTAATTATGTGTAAATCTAAAAAGGTTATGGACATATTTTTGACAGAACTTGGAAAAATATTCGAGATAACCATTTGTGCTGCAGAATGTTATGTTGGATTGGAAATCAGTCGCAATAGAGAACAAAGAAGTATATTTTTGGGCCAGCAAGGGTATGTTGCCAAAATTTTGGAGAAATTTAACATGGTAAATTGTAACATCAAAGCAATTCCTGCCGATCCAAATGTTGTGCTTCATGCAAACCAAGCATCTATAAGAGATAGTAGGATGCTTAGTGTGCCCTATAGAGAAGCTGTAGGAAGTTTAATGTTTCTCGCTGTCGTCACACGCCCAGATATCATGTTCGCTGTGTCTCAAGTGAGTAAATACCTTTGTAGTCCAGCTTTGGAGCATTGGATAGCAGTAAAAAGGATATTCAAGTATTTAAAAGGAACCCAGAACTATGGAATAAAGTATTGTGGAACTGATTTAAATTTTGTTGCATATTCCGATGCTGACTTTGCAAACGATATTGATTCTAGAAAGTCAACAACTGGTTATTTGACTATGTTAGCTGGGGCACCGGTTACATGGTCGTCACAGTCTCAAAAGTGCGTTTCCCGTTCTACTACAGAGTCAGAATACGTGGCAGGTTCAGAAACAGCCAGAGAGGTTATTTGGTTGAGAACATTACTTCAGGAGCTTAATGTAGATGTATGCGAACCTACCAAGCTATTCGTAGATAATCAAAGTGCCATTCGGTTAGTCAAGAGTCAAGAACACCATAAGAGGACCAAACACATTGATATAAAATACCATTATATACGTGACCAAGTAGAAAAGGGTTTCATTGAAACTGTCTATGTTGAATCTAAAAAACAACTTGCTGATATTCTCACGAAGGCTTTACCAAAGGAACAATTCATCAGAAATAGAAGTTCACTTTGTGTACCTTTAAATCAGTAAACAAATAGGGGGAGTGTTGGAAACGAAGATTTGTTTACTTATTTATTTGTTGTTTGCATTGTTTTTATATATTAGTTATTGTTGTGATTGTACTAGCTCCGTAACTAAGAAAGTGTTGTTGAATAAAAATAAAAATAATTTATATTTGACATCTGTTAATTTCTGGCTCTAAAAACCCACAAGTTTAGGCATATTCTGCTTCAGGTATATTCTGCTTCAAAACGCTTAAACCTCCTTGAACAATTGGAAATAAAAAAATCCCTTAAAAGCAACACTTGTACCACCAATGACCAACTAAATTTCATAAACACTCCTATAATAGACAAGGTTTTAAGAATAGCCCATTGAATTATATTCCGAGTAGGTAGATCCTTAGTTTTATTACTTGAAATCCCCGTACATTCACATGTTTGGGTATTATTGCATTTATTTTTAGAACAACCGCCCTCATAGCTTTAGTATTCATCTGTAATGCTCTTGAGAAAGGCCTAACAAGCCGAAACATATGTAGAGTGTATAAAAATACAATTTTTATTTGAAACATCAAAAAGCATTGTTTTTCCCTTTTCTAAAAATAATTATTCTAAAGATGTTTCACAAGGAACCTACCACATACCTAATCCAGTGTATATAATCAGTGTATTTACAGTGTACAGTCTAGAAAGAAATGCCTTCCCTTCTTCCATTCCCAGCCTGAAAGAATATAAGTCGAAACTTCTCACTGACAGAACTCCATCTCTTATCTTCTGACGATTATCAAAGTAGTTTAATGGTAATTTAACTGATGCTGTTTTTCTATAATACTATCAATATATTACACAAAAGATGATTTTGAACAATTTATCAGTATCGTGATTACACTGATTATGATACACCGGCGTAATATTCAGGAACCAATATTAACTGAGAAGTTAGGTTAGAGTAACAGATGTGATTGGCATCACCAACTTCGCTGTTTGTGTATTTATGTCATTCCTTTTACCATTCGTTATAAATAGTCCTATACCCGTGCTTGATTATATACGGAAATTTGAGTAGGTAGCTTTTATTTCGTTCAGGATTGGTTAGACACCTCTTAGTAAGTATTTTTTGCTTTGGTGAATAACCTTTGTAACATCCATTTATCTTAATCTCTCAAACAAAATGCCTTCGCTTACCTATTCTCAACTTGGAATTTATTCTAATTTCTTTCCCCATACCGGTAAATTTGTGGGGTAAATTTGCACTAAGTTAAATCATATATTCTGAGCTACTGGTAGGTCGAATTGAAGTAATTTTGACTACAAATGTTAGTTGGATCTAAGTTGATTGTATCTTTCGTTGCCAATAATGAACTATGTCCGTGTTGAATGTAGATTAAAATTGCTCGTTCATTTTGTTTCATTCATTATCATTGTATGCATTTCTTCTTTTGTAGTGAAGTTATTTTAATTCAAAGCCATTAGGACATTTATGTCACTAACGATATTGACTCAAATTAGAATAAGATAATCTACGACAGGCGAGATTTTTTTTTGACATAACATTAGACGTAATAAAAGAGATCTGACAGCTGTTTAATATCAACTTTGATGCAAAAAGTTTTTAAATGATTACGTTTTAATTTGATTAATACTCATTTTATTATTTGTTGCAGGTAAGGATCCATTTTTCTGCCTAGATGATAACGGTAAGAATATTTACAATATTTACTAATAACGGTATTTGTTTTAAATGAGTCGTTTAAAAAAAAAGATTACTAATAATTATGAAATAATATTACGCCCTGTCGCCGGGCTCTATAATAATAATAATAAAACGTTATTAAGGCGAAGTTTAGTCATAGGCTCTTACACTTAACCTTAATTATTATCTAATATTGATTATCAAGTCGGCTTCGAAATGAAAAGGTATCATAACCAAATGTCTTTCTAAACGACTTCAATAAATATAAGGTAATCAGGGTGCAATTAACAGTGAAATTTTAGTTAACACTTTTGAAGACGGTTCTTTTAAAGAATATATTTTTTTGCAATTTGTACCTGAAATCTTTCTCTAATTTGTTTAGTGTAATTTCATAAAAATCGATGTTTTGAAGTCGGATAATAATAAAAATAGTACTTATAGTTGTTGTATAGGTGTTTAATAAATCAATTCGATGGGTTTTAAAACCCCTTTTCCCATTGTTATACCTTATTCAGAACATGAACAGTTTGTTTGTTATACCATAGCAGCAGTATATTTGAAAAAACCAAGATGAATTTATTTTTGTGATTACAATAAGACAATTTTTATTATCTCTGATAATCGTACCAAGACCTAGCGTGCAATCAGCCAATGTTAGGCGTAATCGATTACTCATATAGTTCTACAGATAAAGCTCGAGGATGAAAATTGAAAATGTAAATTAAAAATTTGTCAACGTTTCGAAAAATTATCTATTTTCGTTGTCAAAACTTTCAAGCTGACAAACATGATAATTTGTTGTTTTTGTATTTCCTTAGTAACATGAGACATTAATAGTTATTTAACAAACAAGTATGTTAATTGAGACATTTTAACATGCACTCTCGTTAATTGTCGAGATTATGAATCGTCTATTAACACACGAGTTAGTTACAAAAATTTTTCGTTAATCGTATAGTATTGAATTGAAGAAAATCTAATCTTATTTTATGAAACAAAATTTGATTCTAAATGTTACTTTATTTAATTATATATGGAACATAAAAAATACAATTATAAATTCAAGTGATCATTAATTATTATTATTGTGTTTTATACGTTTGTCACTTAAAGTCTTGATATTATTTGTCATTAATAAATCTTTTCAATGATGTCCTTGGTTACCTATACTAAAATCGTTTATTATTAAAAATCATTCAATAATAGGGGTTATTAATAGACGATTTTTTATGCATTTATCAAACCTATAAATAAACGAATCAATGGAAAATTATATTTATTTTATTTTCACTTACTTCATCTGAGGATGGGCAAACAACTCGTACGAAGATGCATCTCAAATTACTCCATAGATTTTTTGATAGATTTTTGATTTGGCTACCCATCCTTAGAGACGAAGTAATTAAAAATCAAACAAGCTAAACATTATACTGTTGCGTGTTTTCCACCTTTTAGGAAACACCCTGTATGAATCCGTGGGTTCTAAATAATGTCAACAAGAGATAAACACCACTAACACTTTATTTAACAATTTACTGACTATACAATACTTCAAATTCAAAATAACCTTTACACCTTGTTTACTTGATATTTAACCTCACTTTTCACTTTTCAACTTTTATAAACTGCCTTCTTAGTAAACTTCTTCTTCTGCGCCGGTAATCGCGCCTTATATACTCTGAAATTACCTCTATATTGAACCAGAATCTTCTTCCACCACACTCTAGAAAAGTCCATGGCTCTTTCTACAAGCTTCCAGTCACTATTAGTAGGCATAGGCGTATCAATTTCCAGTTCCAAGGGGGTGTAATTCATAACAATACTATTCGCCGATTTATTGCTTTTTTTATATAATTGTTTCACATTCTATAAATATTATAAAAAAATCTGAAGCCTTGGCATCTAGTATTTACATCAAATCCTAAGTTTCTGTTCTTTTACCGGCTTGCTTTACTTGTTTTCTCCTATTTACCCCTCTTTAACCTCCAACCCTTCAATGGAATAATTTCAAAATATAATGTAGTTCCAGATGTCGTTATAATGCATATGTATACCAAATTTCAAGTGAATATCTCTGTTATTTAATCAACCCCTTTAATAATGGAGTGGGGTCTGTTGGGTGGAGGGGTGGAAAATATTATAAAAAAATCTGAGGTCTTGGCTTCTGGTATATACACCAAATTCCAAGTGTCTGTACTCTTACTAGCTTACTTTACTTATTTTCCATTATTTGACCTTATTTAACCCCCAGCCCTTCACCGGAATTAGCGCAAAATATAATTTAGTTCCAGGTCTCGTCATGATACATACGTGTACCAAATTTCAAGTCAATATCTTAAGCCCCCCATATACTGCGATGTTACCTGGCAATTTCAACCGCGCGACTAAAATTGTGCATGCAAGATTGTCGTGTATGGTGAAAAACCGAAAATTTTACTCTGCAATTTTAATTACGTGCTTAACCATAATTTTACCTCTACGATTTTCAAGTTCGCGCAAGTCGGTGTGTGTATGTGTTTCGCAATGTTAACTTTGCCCGTCTTATCAGTGCATTTCGTTAAAGGATGCCAGTTTGAGAACTCTTATTAAAAATGGATACAAGAACTTGGAACAAAAACTTTGTTATCGAATTTATTGAATTATGTAGGGGCCACACCAAGGGGGGTGTTTGTGGAAAGTTAATTCATGTGATTACTCTAACAAAATAATAAAAAATAAAGCTTACAATAAAATATATTCACTTATTTTAAATAAACTTTTCTTGCCATGATACTGAACCCTTATTGTTAAAATAATGCATATAAGTATTAGGGATATTTTTAGCGACTGCCGATGACTATAGGTTATATCCGCGATTTAGTTTTAAAAGGGTATTTTCTCCACGTCTTACTCCAACTTGTGTTTCTCCACCACTTAATTCTTCTCGATCTAAATCTGAGGAAGATATATATAAGTTCCTAAACATTTTCTTCGCAAAAATTTATGAAGCACACAGCAAACTATTACGACTATTTCAGTGTTTTCCAGTTGTAAACTCAGTATGGAATATCCGTGCTGCCAAGATTTCGAATACATTTTCTATTATCCTACGAGCCCTGCTTAGTCTGTTGTTAAAAATTCTGCGTTCGGAAGTTAATGCCCTCTGACTGAAAGGTTTCAAAAAATCTGCCCTCAATGCAAATGCTTCATCTCCTATAAATACAAATGGAAGCTCAGAGGAGCCTTTTTCGCTTTTGGAAGGTGGAGGCAATTTTAAACTATTAGTTCTTAATTTTTTCTAAAATAAGGTATTATCAATAACACCTCCATCTGAAATTCGGCCGTTTGTTCCAAAATCGCACATTATAAATTCATAATCTGCATTGGCAATTACCATTAGGACAAGGCTGTTGTACTTGTTATAATTGCAACAATGTCTTTTTAAAAGCAAATCTTTAGACCATTTGGAACGGTTTTTTTCTGATTCTTCGTTTTGCCACTAATGCCGCTGCCACTGCCAATAAATGTTTTCGCTCCATGCTTCAGCACAATTTAAACTGACCAAACAGACATGTAGTGTATATAAACCGTTCCCGAGAAAACGTGCGCACAAAAATAATCGCAGACCCACAGACCAACAGACAGACAAACACTTTTTTCTCTCAAATTTAAAATTTCGACATTTTATGACATTCTAAGCCTATTAAAAAAATTTTACGATTACTATACGAGTTTTGATAGTGTCGCCTAAACTGAGGATTCATGTTTCGGGTGGAAACACTCATTGGAGTTGGTTTATTTTGTTGTGTATTGGTTTCCAAATATTTTGTGGTCTGCCCAATGTTTGGGAATTTGTCGAAAATCTTTGCGGTGACGGGTTTGGGTGTCTTTGAATTTTAATCGGACCACGTGGAAATTGAGAAAATTGTCGTCGTTGTTGTTGTTGTTGTAAAAAATTCATTGGTCTTTGTTGAACATTTGTTTGTGGAAATGTAGGGTTAAAATAATTTTGCGAGTATTGATTTGTTCTAAAATTATAATTTTGTGGGTGTTGGTTGATTGGACTCCCAACCAGCAAATTTGTTTTATAATTTAAATGTTCTACGAGTATTTTATTTTATTGCTATTTTATTAATGCTTCTAAATGCCGATTGATTATATTAGGAGTTCCAGAAAATACTATTTTGATGTCTGCAACTGAACTATTTTATAAATTTATCATTAAAACATTTCTACAGCAAAATTATAAAATATCTTATAATGGAGTTAAGAAACTATTTTATAAATGTTTTCGTGATTAAGTTATAAAACATTTCAGCTTATAAAAACTCATTTTATAACGATTTTTTAGTATCATTCAGCAGCATTTTAGCACCGTTATCAATATACATTCGAATTATTTTGTAGTTATTTCTTATCATCTTACAAAACAGTTATATTAAAGATCTATTTGTGACATTTGCTTTTAAGAATAAATGTTGTTCCAGAGCATGTTATATAATTATTATATTTGTATTTGCTGTAATATGGAAACAGCAACAAAGTCATTACAAAACAAAATTGTCTGTTTACTTGAGCATAAAAATGTGGTGGCTAATAAAACAATTAAAAAAATTGAGAAGATTGATTTCCTTCGTTAGCTGTGTATTTATAGTCATAATTAAAGTCTGTCTTTTAATGAAAATTTTTCATAATTATAGCATACAAGTTTATAAAAAAGTTATACTGCCAAAATTTTAGTTACCAACATTGACAAGAGCGGTGCAGATCTTGACAGATCATATAACGGCCAAACTAAAAACATCAGATTTAGGACAATGGAGAAACTTAAAAAGTGGTTGTAAAAATATTATTTACGTGTATTAACAGCGTAGTGGTTTTGGAAATAAGACACAGTTTGTACTGCTGTAAAATGAAATGACGCATTTCACTCACTGCACTGTTAACGTATCAGGTTATATGCCAAAGTACTGTTTCTTCCAGTAGTAAAAGTAACTACGTGTTTTTGGCAATAAATAAACCATAAACAGCTCTGTAAATAAGGTGATTTACTGCTACTAATTTCTAGGTTATATTTATGTAAATTGAACCAATTCTGGTTCCATGGTTGCATTTACAACTTAGTCCTAGCAGATTTATCATAAGAGCTAAAAAAGTATTTATTTAAAAAGATTCACGAAAAAGTTACACTAAGGCTCATTATTTTATAGATGTTTTATGGGAATCATCGTGAAACGCTTGCTATTAATATAAAAGTAGTTTATAGAGGGAAGCTATCTTGACGGCCAGCGTTCGTGATGGTAAATATGACAAGATATGAAAATTTAAAATATCAAATGTTTATTAGAATTTATGGAGTCAGAAACGTGCTAACTATACGGTTATGACTACTAAAACAAATTAGTGTAAGTTACATTGTAAAAACACTCAAATTCATAAAATCAATATTTGTAAAATTTCAAAAATTATTAGAAATCATCAAATGTGAGGCGCGTTAAATATATATTAAAAATTTGGCCATAGTTCACACTAAAATTTTCTCCGCATCATAAATTGCAATCGTTGTAAGCCAGAACAAGTGTCTTAAATAATTATTATAGGTTATTAAGTACCTACTATAAAATCACAATGCCATATATGCGTTTAGTGTCAAAAATACTTAAACTTTTAGGATACATTTTAGAAATCATTTTATTTTATTAGTGTGTACAAAGCAACATTTTTTTTAAATAAAAAATAATGACTATTAAAAGCTCTTATAAAACAGTTATTTTATAGCAGTAATTTAACAAACAGTGAAGTGTATTTTATAGTACAATTAAATGAAACTTTAATAAAACTGCTATATAGTGATGGTACTAAATTTTCATAAGGCTTCTGGAAATGTTTATAGAATTATTTTGTAATGGTTCCAATAGGCGTTACAGAATATCAACAGCGACTGAAATATGTTAAAGGATGGTGCCAATTTTGAATTTATAGCTGCTGTGAAAACGTTATGAAAGTGTTTCTGAGAGTAGCGTTGTTTTATAAAATTTGTGTCAGAAACATTTATACAACTTTTATAAAACATCAAATTTGCTAGTTGGGCTTTTATTAATAGTCATATTAGGCTCCTCGTTAATAAATTGTAAAGCTTCGACACGAGTTTTTGTCTCATTGCACAAATCGTGGCACCTAAAGGCTCTTGGCCCAGCTAAAAATGTAGTTAATGCTTGTTTAGTGAAAAAACTCCTTTTACTCTTGCCTTCCGCAGCGTCGGAAGTACTCTCTCGTGATATTGATATGGAGTTTCGTTTGGTTTTTGTCTTAGATTTACTAAGTCTTGATTTAAACAATGCTCGTCCCTCTGATCGGAAATTTTGCAATAGTGTCTTTTTTGTGTCATCTCACGTAGTACCGCCATTTATAGCAACAAGTTCTTCCACCGGACCTTCTAATTTATTTAAAATGCCATTTATTAAAAGAGTATTTTGAAAACTATCAACATTGGTACGGTCGTAATAGTAAGTTAATATCGATTCAGCAGAACTAAACAATCTAGGCCAGTGTTGCTCAAACTTTTTTATCTCAAGTACCCCTTTTTGATGTGCGGTGATCATCTAAAAAATACATATTATTATGTAATTTTAGTGACTATAGTAGGTACAGGGTAAAGGTCCGGACTGCACTTCGCAGTTTAGATTCGGGTTTTAATTAAGCTTCGGATGCATTTTAATGGTGCAGTTTTATCTTTCATCTTCATGTGTGTAATATGTTTTGTCCACGACTATTAAATAATGTACTCATTATGTATGTGTTTCTTCGAGGATAATGCTATCAATTATTCCCTACAGTGAATAATGATTTCATTATTCACTGATTGCAGTGAATAATGAGGACAGTCAGTTATTTATAAGAAATGACATTTTACTAAAAATTTAAAATGTCACAAATGCAGCACCCAAAAGACAAGTGTTGTCTCTTTAAGTTTTCTAGGAAGCTCTCAAATGGTACATGCCGAAGAGGTACTTTAATGAACACTCAAAAACTACATTAGTAAGTTTTTTTCAAAGCATCATCTATTAGCAACACGCGACAATCCCCAACATTGTTTTTCAAGGCATGTGTATCTACGTGCCTACAAACTGTATTATTTTATTAGTAAGCCATGAAAATGTGTCAAAGCCTAATTCTGTAATTGATTTGAAACGTCAAAATTTGTACGATTTCAACGCCAACGTTATTTACAACAATTTTACATATTAGGTATTCAAGAAGAGTAATATAATTAGATAAATGGATACTGAAGTGAAGACGAGATTTCTTTGGCACCGCCAGAGATAAAGAAAGCTGCAAAAATCGCATCATTATATATGATGACATATGAATCTTTCTTAAATAGGAGAAATGAAATGAAAATGAATTGAGTAAATATTAAATATTTATTAGTCGTGGACAAAGTATAGTATTCTACTCGCATACAATGGCTATTATATGCTCGTTGAATAATATACTATTATTCTGTTATATATATTATTTGTAGGTTTCTATTATTTAAATTTGTTAGCCGCCATTCGCGACCCCCTAAAAATTTTCGCATACCCCCAAAGGATACGCGTGCCACAGTTTGAGAAACACTGATCTAGGCAATTATTTTACTGTCCAAATTTCGATACAATCCGAGTATTTTTTCTTAAATTCTCGTGCTTACAAGGAACGTAACGGACAGACAGACAGACATTTTGAAAGTTGTTCAGAATTCGACTACCAACACAGTAATATGACATTTTTTCTCTACGAGCGATATTACCGGTTCTAGAAATGTGCAGATCAAATGATATAATCTTCGTTTTATATTTGCGAAGAGTAAGTATCCGTATAATTTAATGTTTCCATGACCATGGAAAGGCACAAAATACCCAACAAAGAGCAAGAAACTATTAAAATACATCGGTAAAACACTGGACCGGCCGGCTGATTTTTGCATGGTTTGCATATGTGTTTGAACTTCCGGCATCAGGAGTTCGCCTATTGTTTCCGGTTGTGATCGTGATTAAAGTACTGATTTAAACTAGACCTAGTTGCTGCCACACAACGCGGACATTGATGCACCGCAGCGCCGTCAGTCAGTTGTAATTTCCAACAAACTAGATTTAAAATTACATGCCGTAGGAAATGTTAAATTAAGCTAAATCAAAGATAACATTTGCCGGAGCATCATGGGAAAATGTTGATAACCTTCACTTCTTCAGTAATACGAGCCGCTTCTCTTACATATTGCATTATTTAGCATTTTTTGTTGCCGACACATCCTCTGCTATTTATCTGAGGCACAACTTGTGTCAATTAGAATACTTACTGTAATTGTTCGTCATGAATAACAAATATTTCTTCTTGCTGTGTAGAAGAGTTTGTCGAGGAATCATGGTCAAGTTTATTATCCCTTATTTCCGAAGACGCGAATAGGAAGAGTTAAAATGAAGAATATGCAGAAGTATTTCTATAATAGGAACTGGTTTTAATTTTTTTTTTTTTTTAATTTAGCACCTTCCTAGGTTTCACACGTCGAAACCTTTGAAGAATGTCAAACATTTTCCCGTTAAAGTTAATTTTGCGCAATGGCTGCTCATATTGAAATTTTTGTAAATGTATTGTAATATCAGAAAATTGCTTCAGTACCTCAATCTTCAAGAATGGCATAAATATAATAAAAAAATAAATGAATTATATATACAGTGTGTCCCACTTTTCACGGTAACACCTACGTAGCTCAGTTAATAATAAATCGATTATTTTAAAGTTATACACCTCTTGAAGGTAACTAAAAGCGCATATACTTATTTAATTTATTCCATAGACGTGCGGACTAATGGGGTGAAAATGGGGTAAATTTTCAGTTAAATTGTATTAGGATTTTTTTTTTTTTAAGATTACCACCATCTCATAGGGCATCCTTTAAAACCGCTTTGTGCCAAATTTTGTTAAAACATGTCTAGTAGTTTTAGAGGTATAAACAGGTACATATGACGTTTTGTCAAGAATTAATGGCCTTTAACTCGTAACGAGGTGAATTTAGAAACAAAGTTATTTCACATTTTTTGCTACAAATTTCAAATAATAATCAATATCTTCGTACTCGCCAAAAACGCTAAGAAAATTCTGCCCATTTACACGGGCACTATACAGTTTACTTGTTTTAAATCTAGTCACGTTTTTGGCGAGTACGAAGATATTTTTGATTACTTCAAATTTAAAAAAATGTAATAAAAAGTAGCAAATCCGTTTTAAATTTACACATCTGGAAGCTAAAAGCTTTGGGGCGGTATTGTAACACTATTTTACAGTTATAGTGCTGAATTAATCACCCCCAAAACTTTTAGTATCTCCGAACTTAAATTTTTTTAAAATATGACGTTACATAGTTTATCGTATTTTACTCGTCGAACCTTTTCATTTGATGCCAGAGCTGGTAATATCCACATACTGTTGTATTCGGATACAGAATTAAAATAATTTTGGTGTATCCGAAGCCTGCATTAAAGAGAAATGTATTTATGAAAATTTTACTATTTTGCTGGAAAAAATATCTTTTTTTTTTGTAAATAACTCCAAAACAATTGCATTAAAGGAAAATATGACAATATAGAAAAATAGAGCTTAACAAGCGATATATTAATTTGTTTTTTTTTTTTAATATTTGTAGAATGAATAGTTTCGAAAATGTGACATTACAAATGTAATACTTAAACTGGCAAAGAAATACATTTAAATCTCATGTTTCTTCAAAACTTTTGATGAATTGAAGCTCCCAAAATCAGAGCATATTGGTAATACTATATATTAATAAAAACTGGTACAGATTTTTTGAATTTCTGTTCTATGGCCAATGACAACAAGATAATTCTAAATTTTCTATTTAAAAAATCACAAAACAGTCATTGTTTTGCACATACCATCGTTATTGTTCAAGTTATAGGGATGGAAAGAAATCATATCAAAGAGTACTTCAAACCGTTTAATTTCTGCTATATGTATTTTATGCTTCATACCGATTGTTTCTGACATATTTGAGATTTAAACATTATATCTCGACTGATAAACGTTGGAGCGCCATTTTTAAACTATCATATTCTTAGAACTATTCATCTTCCAGAAATAAAGGAAAAATAAAACCGTTGTAATTTCATAATTTTTTACTTCCCTCACATACCGAAGGGAAGTATTGTATTGATTTGATTGATTTATTGATTTGCCAGCTTAAGGTGGACATTGCTGCCAATTCCGGGCATCCATGGAGGTTCGCAGCTTGGTCGTCCGTCGAACATGCCCAACGGACGGCCAAACCGCGTGCCGGAACCAAATCTCGGATGTTTTATATACCGCCGGACTGGCTGCATACGCCGGGTTGGACATTGGACATGCTTGTTGTCAGCAGCGAGAGCCGCATGACGCATGGGGTGGGAATATAGGATGGGAAGTGTAGGTGTTTGTGAGATGCTGAGAAGTTTCCATGCTTCTTTTAAGTGTCCATCTATCGACATTTCCTTATTTTTCTTCTGAGTTTTCTGTTTCTTCTGTTTAATTTTTTTATTTTTTTAGTTTTATTTTTATTTATTAACCGTACCACAGGTAAATATCAATTTACAGTGGAGTTGCTGGGAAAGGCCCTATCTCGCGGTAACCATATTTTTTTACGCGTTATCAGAAAAAAGAGGTTTCGGACCTCTTCGGAGATAGTTTTCTCACCCTGTATGTCGTTTCTTTGAGACAATCGGTTTCAATTTCCGCCTTCCAAATTATTTATAAAATATTATGTTTTGAATCAATAAATCGAGTTGATAAATATTAAGATGGTAAAGATCAGATAGAAAGATAGAATAAAATAATATCAATTAAATCAGATAAAATAGAATAAATTAATTTATAGCTTATCTGCCTTTCTGCTGTTTTATTTTATTTCCTTTCCTTTTCTTTCTTGGGTTGAGTTGATTTTGTCCATTTAAAAACTTTCCACTGTATACAATTACTTTAGGTCACAACACAGCTATATTGCTTTCTAAACATATGTGCCTCATTTTGACACTGAATATGCTATTATTTATTGCTCATGAACCAATTAGAAAGTATCTGGTTGGGTCGTCTAGGGAGTGCGTAGGGACACTTGCGCTTCACTTGAGCTTGTTTGCTTTAATTGGTTTAATATTATTAGAAAATCTTGTAATTAATAATTCCATATGAACTCTGTTTCTCTATTGAAGCGCTTCATTTCTCGCAGAATTTCTTAATCTATCGGTAGCTAAAAATTTTTCGAGTTTAACGGGGTTTTTACCACTTTTTAGAGAGCATCTTAAAAACACGTCTATTCACGACGACACTTAACTCACTTCCATACCGAAGGAAAGTATTGTATTCGAGAAAAAATCACCCTCCGAGATTTTTTCATATTTTCACGTTTCAGATCATGTAGACTACGAAAATCTAGATTTTTCAATTCCGTCTGTCTGTCGGTCGGTCTGTTGGTGCATTATTTTAAATAGGTTTAGAATGTCAGGAAACGTGGAAATTTTAAATTTGAGCGAAAAGAGTTTTTTCCATTATCTATTTTTAGACGGTCCACCCTGCATGTTTTCCAGTGAAAGTTTAACCATCTCTTCGGTAGTAGTGTCGTCAGCTACCTACCAAATTTGACTGTTCTCCGTAACGTACTTTTTTAGTTAATGCACCAACAGACCGACAGATAGACAGACGGAATTGAAAAACCTGTATTTTCGTAATACATGATCTGAAACGTGAAAATCCGAAGAAATCTCGAAGCGTGATTTTTTCTTGAATACAATACTTCCTTTCGGTATGTGAGGGAAGTAAAAAAAATTTTTTTCTGAAAATTTTAAATAAAAAAAAAATTGAAATTTTCAAAACTTTGAAAATTTTATATAACATGGGTGATGGAAGAAAAATTTTTTTCGCTCAAATTTAAAATTTCCACGTTTCGTGACATTCTAACCCATTCCAAAAAAAAAAAATAGAAAATTTAAAATACCTAGAATAAAATGGAAATTTTGAAAATTTTGTATAAACTGGATGATGAAAAACATTTTTTGTGCTCAAATTTAAAATTTCCATGTTTCGTGACATTCTAAACATATTTCAAAAAAGAAATTAGGTAGTTTTGAAGATTTTTAAAAAATATGTTTTTTTATTTTTTTACCACTACAAAGAATAGATTATAAAACAAAATGTTTCTTCAATTTTAAAATTTCCACGATTCATTATATTCTAAGCCTATTTCTACAAAAAATGGTTTGTAAATTTAAAAAAAAAATAAAAAATGTTCCTGTAGATGATGGAAAAAAGTTTTCAGGTTTTCTCTGTAATAATAGGGCTAACTACATGGCGATTATAATTCTCATGTCATCTCTTAATTAATAATTTTTTAAAGTAACCGTCTTGTATGAATAAAGAGGTGTAAATACCTTTGCTGAATTTTGTACCACACCACTTTTTCCTTAAATGTAAGACTTTTGAGTTATTTACGAAGAACGGTACCAATTTCTTAAAGCTAAAATCGTAATCTTCAAATCGTTATAAAATATAAATTTTCATGAAAAATTGTAAACCACTTTTTTCTTACAGTACGATTCCATATCAGATTTGGTGGTTACTATTTTACTTTATTGCACACCTCTCTGGAGGGCCTGGGAACCACCCCAAAGTAAAAAGCAACAATTTTTAAAGGGTTTTTTGAACTTATTATTAGTATTAGAAACTCAATGCAAAAAAAATCATGAAAATCCATTCATTATACCTGGGTTCCGTCATTTCTTACTGTGTCTAATTGCACTCGACTAAATAATAGCGATAGTGAAATGGGTGCAAAAATGAACAAATGTCAAAATTGAACGTATTTTCAATTGACGTCGATATCGATATTAGGTTGAACATTACCTAACGACAAATTTTTATTTCATAGTTTTTACTGCTTTTTTAAATGCAGTTCAATTTTTCCTATTTATTTATTTTTTTCAATATTTCACTTTCATGATGATAGCTGTCTGATTCTACATCTACCCTATTTTGATTTTTCATTAAAACAAGTAACACATACACTTTGACTCACGTAAGCAGTCGCAAATGGTAACATTGAAGCAGCTGTCTGTGGGTGGTATTTTATCAACTGATAGTATTGAGGAATTCGAGGTCATTTCAATAATTATTTCATACGAAAATGAAGTTTTTCATTAATAACGAAAGGAATTTCAACTCATAAATTGTTTTGTAATTTCTTGTCCTCATGAGGAAAATACGACTACATTTTAACTTATTTAGATCTTCCAGATACTGGAAATCATAATGCTTGTTCTTGATATTTGAGTTACCTAAAATGCCCTTTACTTGGGAAGCAATCAAGGTCGTGTTGTGCGGCGATTTGGTATATAACTGGACCAAAATGGTAACGTTTTGTGAAAGCAGTATTTTTCAATAGAAATGCATATAAAAAAATTGATTGAAGGAGCCGTTACTCTGTGGTAGTTATTTTGCACAAATAACTAAATAAAACGCACTACAATGTTTTCTACCACTATGAATTTATAAAAATTGCGACTGCAGTTTCGACTTACAAAGCCATTGTCAAGCAGTCATTTTTGATTCACTGCTTGACAATGGCTTTGTAAGTCGAAACTGCAGTTGCAATTTTTATAAATACATAGTGGTAGAAAACATTGTAGTGTGTTTTATTTAGAAATGCATATATTTACTTACTTTCTTTGAAGTGTTAACTTCATGAATGTTTACAAAAAGACCAGCTAAATATGCTACTCTACTCATTTTATTTTTTCTTCCCTCTCTTACCGAAGGGAAGTAGTATTATATTCGTGAAAAATCACCCTCCGAGATTTCTTCGGATTTCCACGTTTAAAACTTCGTAGATTACAAAAATGAGGGTCTTTCAATTCCGTCAGCCTCTCTGGTGTCTGTCTATTAGCGCTCTAGCTAATAAAATAATTTGATGGAGAACAGTAAAATTTGGTAGGTAGTTGACGACGCTATTGCCAGCGAAGAAATGAGTACACTTTCCATGGAAAATATTCCCATTTCTTATAAGGGTATGTATAGAGGGTGGACCACCTAAAGAGAATAACAAATGAAACAATATATCAAATGGCAATACTATTTGGCATATAGTATAATGGATTCAGATCTGCTAATTACTTAGCTTATACCGGTGTACCTCAGGGGTCTGTTCTTGGACCACTCTTGTTTAATATATTTATCAATGATCTAGCATATGAGTTAAATGTTCATTTTTAATGTATGCAGATGACGATAAACTACTACATAGAATATCTAACGTAAGTGACATTAAATTACAAAATAATGTATCTAAACTCATCGCTTGGTGTGTCGAGAAACGTAGACGTAAACAGAACTATTGGTTTTATTATACAGAATGGGCGTGATCTCTCAAATATCTCAACATTAAAACTATTATATTTTTCTTTTTTGTGATTTAAACCAAGGTATTCGTCTCTTTTTTGGCAACCCTGCTGTGAGATTCATAGTCTTAAATTAGAAATATATATAATATATCCACCAATTGGTTTTCCACAAAGCGATTTACTTCAAATGTTTTCTATGAATAACCCATCTGAAAGACCCAACGCAACGACTTTGCCATAATTTTTTTTAAAAAGAAGATTCATTACGATATTGACTGTGGCGTAATACTCCGGAGTTTCCATATTCTACTAATAAATTCAAGACAAGACCAAACTTTTTACCTTGCTAGAACCCAGACTAATACTTTGAAGTTTTCACCAATCTACAGCATGTGCTCTAGCTACAACCACAGCCAGTGTGATATCGACACTTTAATAAATAGAAAGTAAATTGAACTCTCTGTTCACTCTAATATTTTGTTTTAATATTGTATATCTTTATTGAAATTGAAATGTATGTTAGTAAATTTAAGTCATTTTGTATGATGTATGTGTTGCTTCCCATCATATAAATGGTCTTGTACTGTTAGATGGTGTATGAATAAAATTAAAATAAAATATAGTTAGAGCACAATTGGCAAGACAAGGCAATATTATATGTTTAATGAAAAATATGGATGGTCATCCTAAGCAATAATTCAACTTTGGTGGAAATTTGTAAAGGTATTTACGCAAATCTACTTTTTCTGTCGGATGACCACTCTGTATTTTTCATTAATCAAAAGTTATCAGCTTTACTTTGTAACAATAGTGATAACCACATTCCGATTATTATTCTCCTATGTTGTTTCTTAATTAATAGTTTAGAGTGACCATCCGGTATAAAAAGAGGGAAGTTCTGTGCAAAAATCTATACCAATTTTTTAATATTCATTTCATTTCATAATTTCATGGGATCCTGAAAAGCTCCGAGTTTAAGAAACGTGTTGCTATATAGAAATTACTTTTTTTTAAGAATTAATAATAATTTTTAAATAAATATTTGTATTTTCTTGACCGTTGATATCAAACTAACTTGATGTATCCTGGGATTTTTCGGTCATATTTAAATGAAAATTCTTATATTTTCTTACGTTTCGGTTTTATTAACCATCGTCAGAGGAAAAACTACAATATTTATATTAACGTACAATTATTTTATGTGATTTTACAAATTTAATTTTATTACTTACAATTTAAGAAATTTTTTGTTTACACTATATTAACATTTTACGTTTATTTCTGTTGAAAGTTTTAATGCAACTAAATGCTGAACAAAAGTATTGCCTGCTTTCTGGTCTGTGTTATGTCACTATTGGTACAGTTTATTTAATTTATGGATGCTAGTTATGAGGTTTTCTCTAAAGGCTGGTGGTGTGAAATATGATATTTTAAGAATTTTGCGGACTTGATGGAACGATGTAAAAATATATGTTGTTTGGTAATATCCCCTTTTTAGTTAATTTAACAAATTAAAGTATGTTTCACTTAAATTCTCTATATCAGTGCGGTTGTTTATTGCGTTGTTATGTCTTTTAATTTGTAACATTTCATGTATTGTCCTTCGATGATAATTTGGTTCCTTTTGTAAAATTTTTGTATTGTCAAAGTTAAAGCTATGGTTATGGTCTAAAGCATGTTTGGTAAGAGCTGTCGAGTTTTGATTTAGTGTTCTTATATTATATTTGTGTGTATATATTCGTTTATGCAGGTATTGTTTTGTTTGGCCAATATATGTACTATTACAATTATTACAGTCTATTTTATAAATTGTGTTAGTTTCGTCTTTTGGTTGTAGTTCGGGTTTTAGTTTTGTAAAGAATTTTTTTGTTGTAGTATAAGGTTTATGCGCTACTGTTATATTGTGTTTTTTTAATACATTTGAAATATTCTCAGATACTTTTGGTATGTAAGGCATGGATACATAGTTGTTATTATTCTTAACTTTTTTATTCATATTCTTATTATAGATATTATGTATTCTTTTTTTAATTATTGGTTCATAAAAATGTTTAGGATAGGAGTTTGTTTCGAGGACGGTTTTAATTTTTTTCAAGTTGTTTTGTCTATATTTTGGATGTGCAAGTTGAATGGCTCGATCTGTTAAACTATTAACAACGCTCTTTTTGTAATTGGTAGGAGTATGTGAATTATAATTTAAGTATCTTTGCGACCAAATTTCTTTCGTGTACCAGTTAGTATCAATAATTCCGGATTCATTATATTTAATGGTAATATCTAAAAAGTTTATGCTCTTTTCTTTTTCAATTTCGGTTGTGAATTGTAAGCGTGGATGAAAACTATTGAAATTATTAACAGTATATTCTATTTTATTTTTTGGTAAACAGATAATACAGTCATCTACATATCTTTTGTAAAAAATAGGTTTAAAATTTAATGATTTTAATATCTGACATTCTAATTCCTCCATAACTAAGTTTGCAATGGTGGCCGATATGGGTGAAACCATAGCAGTTCCGAAAATTTGAGAATAAAATTGGTTGTTATATGTAAAATATGTAGAATTTAGACATAATGTTATGGCACTAACAAATTCGTTTTCAGTAATGGATGTATGTTTACTAATTTCAGACCATTTGTTTTTTACACATTTTATTGCAAGTTCTGTCGGTATGTTAGTATATAGTGATGTGACATCAAGTGAAATTATACAATGGTCTTTAGGCACTATCTGTTTTTTTATAAAATCGCAAAATTGCCATGAGTCTTTTACATAATATTCTGTTTTTCCCAGAACCTTACTTACTATATTAGATAAAAATTGTGAAAGGTTGTATGTGGGACTGTTTATATTATTAACTATTGGTCTTAATGGGATATTTTCTTTGTGTAGTTTTGGTAGGCCATATATGAATGGGGCGTGGCCATTATGACAGATGAGTTTATTTTTTTGTTGTTCAGTAATTAGATTTTTTCTGAGCCATGATTTAATAATGTTATTAATACTGTTTTGAATTTTTTTTGTTGGATCTTGGTTTTGTTTTTTATATGTAGTGGTGTCATTGAGCATGTTATGGATTTTTCTTTCATAGTCTGTTTTATACATTATTACTGTTTTGTTGCATTTGTCAGCCATTAGTACAAAAATATCTGAATTTTCCGTTAAAAACTTTTTAGTTTCGTTAATATAATGATTTAAGAATATTTCAAATGTATTAAAAAAACACAATATAACAGTAGCGCATAAACCTTAGACTACAACAAAAAAATTCTTTACAAAACTAAAACCCGAACTACAACCAAAAGACGAAACTAACACAATTTATAAAATAGACTGTAATAATTGTAATAGTACATATATTGGCCAAACAAAACAATACCTGCATAAACGAATATATACACACAAATATAATATAAGAACACTAAATCAAAACTCGACAGCTCTTACCAAACATGCTTTAGACCATAACCATAGCTTTAACTTTGACAATACAAAAATTTTACAAAAGGAACCAAATTATCATCGAAGGACAATACATGAAATGTTACAAATTAAAAGACATAACAACGCAATAAACAACCGCACTGATATAGAGAATTTAAGTGAAACATACTTTAATTTGTTAAATTAACTAAAAAGGGGATATTACCAAACAACATATATTTTTACATCGTTCCATCAAGTCCGCAAAATTCTTAAAATATCATATTTCACACCACCAGCCTTTAGAGAAAACCTCATAACTAGCATCCATAAATTAAATAAACTGTACCAATAGTGACATAACACAGACCAGAAAGCAGGCAATACTTTTGTTCAGCATTTAGTTGCATTAAAACTTTCAACAGAAATAAACGTAAAATGTTAATATAGTGTAAACAAAAAATTTCTTAAATTGTAAGTAATAAAATTAAATTTGTAAAATCACATAAAATAATTGTACGTTAATATAAATATTGTAGTTTTTCCTCTGACGATGGTTAATAAAACCGAAACGTAAGAAAATATAAGAATTTTCATTTAAATATGACCGAAAAATCCCCAGGATACATCAAGTTAGTTAGAATAATTTTTAATATATTATTAGGTACTTACAAGAAAGAAAGCAATTGATTTAAAAATTATACTATTTAAAAACGAATCGAAAAGAATCAAAATCAATGAGGAAAACGGTAGAAAATTGAAAGGCCTTCCTTAATATGCAGCATCACTCACCCCGTCCCTCCCTGTCATATTTCATGAGGGTTGCTATGAGGGTTGGGGGAATCAAATAGCGTGAACGAAATGTATGATAAAATGTGTGACCCTTACAAATATTGCTGACATATAATGTCGATTCTCTGGAAGTCGATCATTATATATATATTTTTTAATATATAGGCTTCAATACTAGTTAGCTAATAGATAAGTGAAGATCTGTTGTTTTTTATCAGTCAATGTCAAATATAAATATTTCATACTTATTCATGGATATTGCCTTGGTTTTGCATGGAACATCGTTATGAGTTGGCTTTGTGCTTTTCTGATGAGCTCAGAATAAGGGCGAAAAACGTTTCAAAGGCTAAGAAACTGAATTAGAGATTTTATGAAAATGTAATCCATTAGAATGAAAACATTTTAAAGACAAGGTAGGTAAATAAATTAATTTCAGGCCTTTGTTCTCATTTTTAACTGAATTTACATACTGTGGGGGTCATGTAGATCTAGTTGAATCTGCTTAGCCGTAGGGGACTATGTTGGATGCTAGTGTTATAATGAGAATGTCAAATAAGAAATTGGACAGAATTATTTCAGAATTTTAACTTGCTAGCATAACCAGAAGTCAGGTTATCGAAAGAATGCAAAGATTTCATTAATATTTTTACATATAGTTTTTCTTTTAGTTCTCATAGATAGTTTTTCTTTCCACTGTTTGCAAAATCCTATAAAGAATATGTTTCATTAATATTTTTTATTCAAGATGATTTATTTTATAACACTCTATAGAAGAATGCATTGGAATACTGACTGACAATCTTGAAATATTTTAACTTATCTGTGTTTGTTATTAATCATATTTTCACTACATTCTCAAGCTAATCCGTTAAAAGAATACGATCAGCCCAATGCTACAGTAAATAAAAGACGAAATGAATCAATTTCTAGTAGAAGGTTACTGTTTTGTTTTTTAATCCCGGGGATTTTGTGATTCTAAATATTTAGAAAAACAGGTTTTTTCACTTTTTTTCTTGAGAAGATAGAAAAATATGTTTTAGATAAAAGTTGTACTCGATGAACCATTCAAATTCGATGTCAGAATAATGAGATCTAACATCAGAATTAAAAAAAAAACTAGGAGACCACCAACTTACTCTTTTAAACTCAATGAGCACCGACCGACAATTTTTAGCATCATTTTTTAATTATTGTACATATTGTACTACTATATATTAATTGATAGGCATAATGTAACATATTTATTTATAATAAATAATGTTTGTTTAATGAACAACTCCATAAATGATTCAATAATAGTAAATAAATATCATTTAACCTACGGCTATGCTACCGACAATATTAGGAATGAACGAAGATCAGGTAACGGACTTGTAATGGTGAGCCAGGTAAACAATCGACTACTTTCGTTTGAGGTAAGCGTATAACACACCCGGTTAACTATATTGGTATATGGGTATCGTTTGTAATATTCAAGCACGGTCTCGGGTGTTATTCTATCACAAATCGGCTTTGTAATGACTTATCCTGGTAGCAGCGCTTTAGGCTGATTTTTTAAATTGACAATGGAAATACTATATTATTGATAAATTATAATTATCAATAGTAACATAAACAAACCAAATTCATAAGTAGGGTACAACACGAATAGAGAAGCAGGCATTTTTTTCAGATTTAGAGGCGTTAAAACATTCGAATTCAAGAGAATCAACTATAAAATGGTATAATAGTGTAGAAATATTTAACAATAACAATAATTGTGAGTAATACATATTCAGGTTATAAGATGACATTCAAAAATCTTATATTTTTGTAAATATTGTAGTTCTTCATTGATGATGGTTAAATAAACCGGAACGTAAGAAAATATGAGAATTTTTCATTCAAACTGAAAAGTAGGCACAATGAATTGTCATAGTACTTTTAGCTATATCCTACCAAATACTTGACATAAATTATAAAAGACGCATGACCCAATAACCAAGTTAAATTCAGAGATTGTTTCGTAGCAGATCAATAACCCAGACAGGCCATGTGTGCGGAGACTTTAATGGCCTTGGCCTAGTGCAGGTGCAGGGGTAACAACCCCTAAAGATAAACAGCCCCTCTAACAGTGAAACACCGTGTGTCTGGTCTGGCTTATGTTGTCGGCAACTTTCATCTGTCAGAAGATTTCTTGGCTACCTTCAGGATAGGTAGAGAGGCATCAGATTTCGGAGGTATTTAGGTAGGTTCATTTGAATCACAAAAAGTTACGGATATAAAGGGACTTCTACAATAAATTTTACTACCTTTCATTGCGGACTATGTCTCGCGTTACAATGTACATATTGGGGAACAGGTATGCCAGAGAAACTGTTATACATATTGAAGTTCAATAAAAAATAGGAATAATTTTAGACTATTATTGATTTTATGACAGCAATACGACCATGGTTACTTCTGGTGAAAAACCTTAACCATTTTACTAGTAGTTTTATTTCTCAGTGTCCGTCTAAAAATTATGTATTCTTGTTTCATTTAAAAAATAAATAAAGAGAGACCTTCAGTGGCCTGTGTAAAAATTGACAAAGGAATGTAAAGTATTATTTTTAAAATTTTGGGAAATTTTACCAAAAGATGTGATACATTATACAGGATGGATCATTAATAACACTGATCCGCATGGCTTTTTTTTCTTAACCGAAATAAGTGATTCAGAAGGTTTTTGACATGCTAAACACGATGCCGTTGGCCGTTTAGTGTCACGTCACAATTTTGAGAAAACCTAACCTAAAAGTACTAAAAAGGTAATTTCTGCCTATATTCGTACTCTGATAACTGGACAACGATACGAGATTGGGGAAAGCGGATCATATCATCTTATTCGGCTGTCCAAAATCTTCAAAAAGCAATAGCGACAATGAAAAAAGACATAGATGGCGATAAACGAGCAGAAAAGAATACAGTTCAAGCTCTTTACCTAATCATAACCTAATTGGTCTAGCCCTAAACGAGTAGAAAGGAATGTTTAATATAATCCCCTTTAGCATCACCCAGAGCTAACGTCGTGGTCGTAGGGGCCAAAAAAGGCAAAAGAAGAAAAAAAAACAAAAACTAATAAAAAAACAAAGAAGAGAACCAAAATAATGGAGCTACCTAATAAAATAATGTATGCGCCATCTACAGTTATGTTTTTTGTTGTTGTTTTTATTTTTAAAGATTTTGGACAGCTGAAGATGGTCTGAATGTCATATCGTTGTCCAGTTATTAGGGCACGAACGAATATAGACAGAAACTGCCTTTTTAGCACTTTTAGGATAGGTTTTTTCAAAATTGCGACGTGATGGCGCAAAACGGCCAACGGCATTTTGTTCAGCACGTCAAACCTTTAGATTCACCTATTTCGGTTAAAAAAAACAAAAAAAAATGTTTTTTGCAGGTCTTTGTAAGGAGCATTCTTTGGACCAAAATATGAGAATGTAACCAAACATGCTTTGGTAAATTGTTGCTGTGGGAAAAGATGCAAATCTTAAGTCATATTCCGGGTAGTAGACTTCTGCTTGCTTCCCTTCAATTTTTTTCTCATCTTCTATTACTATCTGCCATTTTGTTGGAGGTCACTTGTTTCCCGAGGGTGATGTGTGGTCTGGAAAATTGTTCTGATTAAACGGACAGGAATTTTGACTAGACGTAGACATTCCGTTTCTTTACTCCTCTTTTTTAGGAGTTTTTTTCAAATATACGTATTATGTTTTTATTATAAGATACAACAGTTACGCAAAGAAATTTTTATATGGGAAAAAGTTCTCTTGTAAGACTTCATGTGCCTCTTTATGTGTTTCGATCGAATCAATGAGAAAAAAATCTAATTCGCGAAAGATCGTTTAGGCAAACCAAGGTCAACTATGTTTCTTAGAACTTCCTCTACACACCCCCGGAGACGGCAGACAACCCCCAAACGAAAAAAAATCGTCAAAATCAAGGTTTCGGTTAGAGTCACCCAATTTTCGACCGGGCGTGTCATGACAACATCTTCTGTGCAACCCCACTCCCGAAGTGCGGAACTCATATTTTCAATTACACCCCAAATGGAAAAAAATCGCCAAACTCGAATTTTCGTTTGGGGTCATCCAATTTTTCAATAAATATGTCCTTACATAATGGCTTTATGCAACCACCATTGCTCGGTTAACTGAACCCTGATTGATTAGCCATCATATAGTAGGCATTGCGGCCCCTTCCGGATATCCAATTTGGATATTTTTATATACTTCCGCTCCTATTGGATATGGGAAATGCTTGTTAGTAAGAATTTAGGATGCAAGGTGTAGGTGTTTGTGAGATTCTTCTCTTAAGTTTCCATCTATCATCACCTTCCTGTTTATTCTTCTTCTGAGTCTTCTGTTTTTGAATCTAGCAGTGTGCACCTCCTTCTGTCCGCTTGCGTTCAGATATGGGTTCATGTCTCCCAGAAATTTGTGGGCTTTTTTCAACATCCTGCATGAGTGCATCCATTTTGTTTGCTTGCCAAAACATGCATTAGGTCCCTGTAAGATTTCATTTATTAACCGTTCTTCGGGTAAATAGCTCTTTACAGTGGAAATGCAAAGAAGAGATAACATTTGAGACAACCTGTATACCGATCTGCCTAGGTAAAGCAAAATAAAAATAAAATCTGCAAAAAATAAAAATAGATCTAGTAGAACATTTGGAACGCTCTGTATATCAAGCAGACCCCAACTACTTTGACTTGAGAAATATCTTTGTATTCGTAAGTAAGCCCAATATATGGACCATGTGACAGCTGTCAAGCCTTCCCGTTGTTAATTTTGAGAACTTCAATCAGGTTTAATAAGGATTAATAAACTAATACTACTAATAGAACTTATCTTTTTCGCCCGTGTGTATATGTTGGCAGCTTCCCTCTCTGTTTTATAGGATTCCCACACTACTTGCACTCGTTGTTTCACCAGTCCTAAAAACCAGCTTGTTGTTGCACAATTTATATTATATTGCCAGATGTTTGCGTCCCCTTTTCACGTTGTTAATATACGCTTTTAGGTGATGCTATATTCAACCAGTATATCTTAATCAACTATCAACTAGATGGAATATCAGACTCATTTATATCATTATTAATGTAGAATTCTCCATGCTTTAATTCAACAAAATTTCGTACGATTTTTCGCAGTATTAACCGAGTTTATTCGAGATTACGTAGGAGCTACACAAACGTACCTGCTTCCGACGCCATCCGAAACCGAACTCCTTGTTCGGTTAATTAAACCTTATTATCTAATGTCGATTTTGAGTTGGGTGTAAGAATGAGCAAATAACAAAATTGAAGGAATTTTTGCCACACCTCAAAATCGGTATTAGGTAATGAGGTTCAATCAACAGAACTACGATGAAATTTTATTTCATAATTTTTTGCGACAGTTTCTTTAAGGTGGTTCCATTTATTTCAATTTTTTTACCTTAAATGGATATAGAACTGGTAACTGGTAACAATTATGTTTTAGGTTAGACGCTAGACTACAAATATCTTCTACGGAACACCAGTAATCTGTATCTATGTTTACTATTTAATATTTACTTGTAAGAAATCTTTATGATTTGGTTGTTTGTTTAAATACTAAATTATTATATTATATATTTACATTTACATTAGCAACAATAAAGTATACCACCGTCAGCATATCCATGCTCCAATTATTGGCTGTAGATAAATAGAACCTAGATATTTTTATATAAAATCAGACACAATTCGAATGTTTGAATTGGTAATAGGTTTTTATACTCATTAAAAATGCCAAGCCAGGTGTGAACGTTCTGTTAATAATTCGCATTTATAATTGGACCTCCTAATAATGAAAAGTGGGAATGTTTGTTTCAAGGTCTGTGGAGCATTCATTAACCTTTAAAGGTTACACCAAAATAATCGTTCTACGATTCTATAATGGTTATATTCCGAACAATATGACCGGTCACCGGTCAACCTATGTACGAATTTCATTATTTCGCGATGTTACGTGTCATCGGTCAAGTTCAAATGTAAAAATACTTCTTTGAGGAAAATAATCACTACTTTATTTTTATCCTGTTTTAATAGTAAACATTTTTAATATACGTAAACAAATTCGAATCAAACTAGTCAGGCGTCTGACCGTCGTGTAATTGGAAATACGACGCAAATAACTTGTTGCTCACAATCAATAACTGCACGGTTATATTATTAATTGCCTTATTAAACTTTTGGGAGAGTATTCGTTGTTGACATGTGTATAACTGAAGTATCTTATTTATAACTTCTTGGTAGATGCTTTGTGGCATTTGAATTGGGCTCACTTGACTGCATGACACGACTGACAACAACATGCCATCTACCGCAATTGCATGTTAGGCGTCGGGATTTACCAGAGCTCTTTCCCATTAGTCCCTTTGGAACATCAGCACAACGTTTTATAGGGTGCCGTCTTCACCGCTTCCATTTTGTTTTCCCTGATAATGATTCTGTATTACCTTATCTTCGGTTAATGTACCCTAGGAATAAAACAAGCTAACTATTATATTCTTCGCCGATTTACTGCACTTTTTATATAATTGTTGCACATTCTATAGGATACTCTTCGCAGTTTTTTTTGTAAATAATATTAGTTTTAGACATTTTTTGTTTAATAACAAAACATTAAGAACTTAATAACTTTTTTATTTACTGATTTTGTTCGAAAACAAGAGGGTTCTTCCTCTAGCTAACACTAATTTACCAAATTTCAATAAAACCAGACTTTTCGTTCTTAAGTTATCGTGCTTACAAGAAACACGACGCGACGGGCAGAAAGCTGGACGTATGGACATTTTGAAAGTTGTTCAGAATTCGACAATCACCAACACAGTGATATGAAATTTTTTCCTCTACGAGCGATATTATCAGTTTTAGAAATGTGCCTATCGAATGCAATATACTCTTCGTTTTGTATTTGCGAAGAGTATAATAATGCAGGAAAATACGGTGCAGAATTTGGGGTGGCGTGTTTATTGGAGAATCGAGCTGTTGGTGTTGAAGGAATCCATAATAAATTCGTCTCCAAATCCACATCGCGAAAGCATTAATACGCCATGTGTCTGCCTTATTAACAGTCTACGTGTCAGGCACATAAAAAAATTGAGGAATATTAGGATGTTATCAGAAGCTTGGTCTTCGTTCGTTTTTTATCTCACGTCACATTCTGCTCAACTTTTGTCAAGTTGCCGATTTTACTGCCAGTGTGTGCTCTTCGTTGATCTGATATTCACATTTACTTATCTTCAGTAAGGGTTCCAATATACACCATTATGTATTTAAGAATTGTATCCTTCTTTTTCTGCTTTCTACTATTGAATAATATTAGTTCTGGAGAATTTTGCAGATAACTGCATACTGTTGATCTTACTTCTGATCATGTTAATATATCAATAAGATCATCCAATGACATCAGTCTAAAAATATAACAATATATTATTATCTGCAAGAGATTATCAAGAAACCTCCATTCTTTCGAGACAGTCCCTAGCAATAAAGAAATATAGCGGTACCTCTAGCTCTACTTAACTAGTTGATACTTAACAGTGTGACAAGAACACATCATAATAGAACATTTATTTGTATTTTTATTTTTACTTTTTAATAATATTTAACTTTGAACAAATGTTTTATTTAAAATGTGCTCTCTTGGCTTAGTATAAAGTGTTCACTTGTAAAGATAGGGCCAGAAGTACTACTGTATTCCTTTATTGGCTAAGACTTTTTCGCAAGAGTGAACATTTCTGATTATTTATTTTGTCAGATATTAAATTTTCAAAGTAATGTCATTTGTTAACTTTATTAGCATAAAGCGCTGATCAGAAGTAAGATCAACAGTATACATAAAGAATAGGTAGTTTCTTGTTTTTCATATTACATATATTGTGTGTGTGATAATTATCTGATAAAAACCAAAATTACATTTTCTACTATACCGTCTTTTTTATCATTTCCACTCTCCAATCCTTAGCCTGTTTGGGTGGTTTTTACTAGCTCGATTTATAATCATATTTTTTGTTTTATTGCAATTTTCACCTCGCAGAACATTAAGATTTTACAGCAAGACTATGGGCTCATACTAGCTTGCTGCATTTAAATTTTAAATTTGTATCATCTGCAAATTCCAAGTTAGAGATCTTAATTCCCCTGCCACCCCTGCATCACACCACGCATCATTTGTTCAATATGGATATTAAATAGTATTGGTGACAGAACGCAGCCCTGTCTGGCGTCTTTGCCCATTTTACGTTTGCTGGTTGCTGATACGAAGTAAATAAAAATATGTATAATTTTGTTCACATGTGCCAATAGAAATACGTACCAACATACTGTGAATCTGCTTTTAACGTTTTTAAAAATAGAGGGCGAAACATTTTTTTTCGAAATTTTTAAACGTTTTTTTAGAACACACCCAATAGTCAGAAATTATAAATATATTATATAGAACAATGGCCTCTTTGTATGCTAAAATGTGACTGAATAATTTTAGGATTTCAAGCAATACTTTTTTTGTTTATGTTACAGAATGTACATTGATTATGGGAGTTGAGAAACCAAGACATTTTTTATATAAATATAGCTAATTTAATATGGTCTGGATATTTAAAATGGCGGCAAGTAATTCACTTAGTATGCTGGTCTAATAGGGGATGGGGCTGTATTATATGGCATGCAGTTCTCACCCTCTGAATCCTAACTACCCCATCCCTAAAATCTTAAAGAGCAGTATAACCTTTGTAGTCCAAAATAAAGGTAGTTTTACAGGAATCAGCGCTAAACTTCGTGTTTAAATATTTTTCTTTTTTGCCCAGTTTCATCAAGTAGCATGAAAAAGCCATAGGTGGAGAGCCGGTTGTATAGATTTCCTATGAATAAGATACATGAAATACTTTGTGTGAGTGAGTAAGTACTACCGCAGACTCACAGACATACAGGGAGCCACTTTTCATATAAGCAAATTTTGCCCGCGTCATGGAATTTCGACGTCCCTTCCGGTCACGATTTTTTGTGTCATCGTATACATGAATAAAACTAACGTCAAAATGTAGGTTTTGAGGTATACAATGAGAGTGTAGTGGGGAGCCAGGCTTAATTTGCCCGCAACCCTAAACCCTAAGATACCCTCGATTAAAGTTTTTTTGTGTGTTTTCTTAAGTCATCGAATGCATGATTTTTTTTTAAGTTAAAGTACAAGCCTTCTAGTTATTTGCCCGCATCATCCCATTTTGACGTCACTTCCGGTAAAATTTGCTTATATGAAAAGTGGCTCCCTGTAGGTCTGTGGTAGTACTTATTCATACTTATTTCATGTATCTTATTCATAGGAAATCTGTACAGCCGGCTCTCTACCTACCAGGTTTTATAAAATCGTCTTTTTTAAGTTGAACACTGCCTTAATGTGATTATTGACAAAAGCAAAAATTTATTTAAGTTCTAATAGTCGCAAATTTTTGACAAGCTAAAATGATCTCGCACAAAATATTTCATTTGTGTTTGTACCCATTATTTCTAGAAAAGTCGATTGAAAATTTTATTCCTGTTTGTTAGTTTACTGTATTTCTAGAATAATGTTAATCGCGTAGAAGAAAAATATGAACTAATTTCACTGTGTGGCAAAACGCACAAAAAAATCAGTACGGTTGGGTTTTTACAAGATTTATCCTGATAAAAACGTTCCAGATGTTTATGTGTGTTATTGAATTTAAAATATCTGGTTCAGTTCAGTTATTCCGTAAAATATAGCAAGAGCTGTTACAGTATTGGGTTGTATCTATTTACTTTCACATCAGTCTGTTCGCCAAATAGCTGCTACTTCAGGTTTCAATTTCTTCTATACACCTGATTCGAAAAAGGCAAATTGTATTCATATAAAATCCAGCCGTACTGAGAATTGTCTACAGCAAACGTCTTGAAGGCAACCCAAACTGGTTAAGGTACATCTGTTTCAGTGACAACTCTTGCTTTTCGCCTTACGGTATTATGAACAAGCATAACTAACATACTAAAAAATATCTTAGTTTATCGGAACAACTAAGAACTCTGTATTGGAGTGAAAAAAATCTTTATTGAGGTCCTCAAAAATAATTTCCTAGTCTGGAATATGTTGGAAAATTCTATAAATTCTCTAATAATGGAAGTTGTCGAGAATTATACTCTGATGAGGGACAGAAAGATAACATATTTAGACAAAATGTACGTAATTAATTAAGAGGATACCAAGGCAGTATCCAAGGGTCAGTAATATTACCAGAGCTTATCCCACTGAATTTCATTTTGTGAGATTGAAAATAGCTGTTGAATATGGCTTCGTAACTCAACAAACGTTTCATAATATTATAGGAATGTTTCAGAATCGATTGTATTATTTTCAGCGACAATACGGCTGCCATTTTGATCATGTCATTCAATTGCGTAAGTTGGGACTGACTTTTTCACATTTATTCCTGGAACTTTGTGAAGAATTACGATTGCAGTTTCAACTTACAAAGTTATTGTCAAACTGTGAGTCTGTTTTGATTCACTGCTTAAACAGTGATTGTAATTTGAAACTGTGGTTGCAGATTTTTGTGAATACGTAGTGGTAGAAAACATAGTAGTGTGTCTTTTTTATTTATGCTAGATGATAGACTACCACAGAGTAACGGCTCTTTAGTCGATTTTTTTAACCTCTTCGCGATTTAATGTTACATTTACTCTCAAATTACAGCTCCCATTAATTTACAAAAACCCTGTATATTGTTGAAAAGTAAGGTAGATAATAATATCTACTATACTATAAGTATGAATTTTCATTCAATTTTAGTGCATTGCAAAAATTCAAAATTTTAATACTATTAAATGCAACAGTTTGCAATATTGTGAAATCTTGAATCAGTTGAAACAACTAAGATTATTGAGTGACAATTAGTTTTTCTACTCTTAGTATAATGCCACTTCGGTTTTCTTATAATTAACATGTTTAAAGAGACAACTAGAACTCAAGAACAGCTTTAACTAAAAATGTAGTTGATTTTATATCATTCTTGTCCACCATTAACATTACAAAGAAATGTGGAGGAAAACAGAACTTAATTCAATTAAAAAATAATTAAGATGAAATAATGTGAATATACGTATACTTATATGTATATGTGCCCAAATATTAACGCACAGTGTGTGGGAGCTAAAAAAAATTGATTACCAGTTTCGCCCACACAGTACAAAATATCAATCAAGAATATCCTTTTCGAAACATTGTTTCTTGGAAGCGCAGCACAGTAAAAAATCTCCATAACTGTAAATGGTAAAATTTTCATTGATGACAATTTTGACAGGCAGAACTAGTTTTTGTCTATCGAACAGATCGAGAGCTAGTCGTAAATATGTATTACAATTGCGTGTGTGTAAGTTGATACAGGCGGCTTATTAAGCCCTCACCATTTTTACCATTATAATACAAGATTTTCCAATTCCCGATCAATCATTTACAGATTAAAGCATAAAATTACCAAGCACAACTGAGAAAACAGGTTAAAAATAAAACCATTTTAATAAATAATAGTCATGAAGTTGGTTAATATAACAAAACCTGCAACGAGAGAGAGAGCGCACGCTAAGATGGCCATGACAGTGGAACAAACATCGTGGCCAGGTAAAGCTAGAGGAATGTAGAGGGGGGGACAAGGTAACAACCTGTTGTGACGTCACCGCGAAACCCCTCCACCCGAGCAGACCGACATTAGTATTAGTGTTGTGAACGAAGAGTGAAGTTGAAGCACACTTTGCGACTTCGTCATCATACTGGACCCAATTTTTCTTAATTCAAGCACGTGTTCGAGTGCAAAGATTAATCAGTGACCTTTTTGTGTCGCATTGACCCTCGCCGTTCGCAGGACTGACCAAGTTTACGGTTTCCCGATTGTGAGTGCCGGTGATTTTAACGCAAGATCAAAGTGGCAACTGTGTTTTATCCGGACCCATATATGCCAGGGGTGGAAAATGAAGCGTAGATGGTCGGGGTTACAGTCTATGAGGGTGGCCCCAGAAGAGAGTAGTTCGGAAGTGACTTCTTCGTCGACTCTGGTAATGAGTCCTGCTAATTCTTTGGCGTCAACGGATATAGGCGACGTCGATTTAGAGTTTTGGGACCTCGATTTGAACCATCAGCATCAGGCTCGCGGGTTAATTATACAGAATGGATATGGAATACCGGGACATACTATAATAGGGAATCACACCATGGCGAAAAGTGACACCAGTTCAATGTCAGGTATGAATTTGGTTTGTTGTGATTGTAAATATTTGGTTTACACACTCGCTTTCTAGTGCGTATAATTTTACTTTCTTTTATGCAAAATTGGCTGTAAACTGTTTAGGAATTTGACTGTGACATACTTATCGGTAATTAAAATTCACAGGGCTTATCAATAGTTTCGGTGCTGTATTATCGCAAGGGAGTTTAAAGGATGGGTGTCGCTAGGCTTTTTAAATACATCCCAACTATCATCACAAATTTTCCTAATTCTATTCTTTTGAAATATAGAAACTTGGAGAGCGTTTAAAAAATATGGAGGCATTTATCTATATATTATTACCCCGAATATCGCACATTTTATATTTGAGACCATACCTACTAAGTGTTCTAGGAATAATTTTATATCACCACTGTTTACAAATTTTATTTTTCCTAATTAAACTGTGCTACCATGATATAATAAACAGCATTACGTATAATTCTCATCAAATCGAAAGATAAAAGAGAAACTAAGTTTTTACTTACGTCATTTTAAAATAATACATCTTTTTTTTTAAGTGGCACATGCATTAACTGCTGTACTTAAATCGAATTGTTTGAACTTTGTTAAAACTTCTAGAAAATAATTTACTTCAGGACTCGTATCATGTAATACATCTACACAGTTTTAATATATGTCTGGTTTTTTAGAGCTAGAAAACGACTTTTGTTTTCATGGCTTACTTAGTTAGGTCTTTATTGAAGATTATTTCATAAAACATGAACGAATTAGAATTTTTGCCTTGAATCTGATTGTGGCATACTTATCGGTATACGAGATTTTCACAGGGGTATATCAATAGTTTCGATGCTGTATTGATTTTCGGTCAAAGGGAAACTTAAGGAACATCACATGAGCGTTAGAATGCGTAATTCATTTAACTGTAAGACTCCCTAAGTACCGTAGACGTTTTGTATGTAAATAAATATAGGGTACATGTTCAGAATTAATGAAAGGGATCTACATATAGAAATTCTCGAAGCAAAATGCAATAATAATACCATATGCAGATTTCTTGCATTCTTGCAGTACAGATGTTCGTGTTAGGACTTATGTATGTGTATTTTAAAAGCGAAAAAAGTGTTGCTAGATGTTTAGGCTCGTATTTAAATTTAATAATCTCGTTCATGGAACTTACAAACTCGTTAGCTGCTAATTATATTCAGAAGTACATGAACTAATCCGATTAAAAAACCTTTCATACCAGTTACAGACGTCTAAATTTAGTTGACTATCGACATGTTTACAGAATTTTTTCTAAATCTCAACTAAATATTCTTTTTTTTAATCCTAGAAGTTAGATTTGAAATTGTCGGGTATCTTTTCCTAATAAGAAAAGTTCTATAAATACATTTTCTTAAAAAACATTGGTTTTATTAACCTCTTTAGAATTTGCTTCACAAAAAAGGTCAAATGAAATATATCGAATGCAGAAAAGTGTAAAGCTTTGTGCATTGTTATGGCTGAAACAATATTGCTTACTAAATCTTGTGCAAACTGTAGTGTATGGCTCAGCGGTGGTCCCATATTAGTTATGTCAAGTTATTTTCAGTATAAGGAGCAAGGATTGGAGAGAAGTACTTTCTATTTGAGAATATGCGAATATTGGCGGAGTCGCCGGTTGTAGTTAATTAAGTATTTTTTGAGTAACTGATACTGAATCTGATGTCCAAAGTTAAAGATTCAAAATAGCGAATCCAATAAGGTTGCCATAATTACATAATTTTTGAAGATTTAGATGAAATTATTACTAAAAACTACGAGTAAAAAAGTTTAGTAACCATTTTTTAAAGACGGTTCAATTTAAAGAAAAAATTCCTACTAAACTCTCTATGTGCAGTCGAAGTCGTGCTTGACCGAGTTTATTATTGCGTAAAACAGAAATGAAATTTCAGTTGCAAGAAATTGAATTCATCGGATTTCGTTCAGAGTATTTAAATAATTAAATATTATGTTTCGAATTATATTTTAACTCTACCTTATCTGTGGCACTCCATAAGGCAAACAAACTCTTCTTCGCGTGTTTATTAAATTTTTTATATAATTGTTAAACATTCAATAGAACATTCCTCGCATTTTTTTGAAAATCAGTTGATTTTTGTATTCGTAATTGTAAATGGTTCCTGATGATACTAGCTTAGTTAGCGAAACAATCGTCAGTATAATACGCACGCAGCATTTTTTTTTTTTTTTTAGAATATCAATGCAGCCATGTCTTTATGAACATTTTGGTATTAACACATTTAATAACATGTATCGGTATTTTTCAAAAACAATAGGATTTTTCCTCCAGCAAACTACAACTGACTGATCAAATTTCAATACGATCTGAATTTTTATTTAGGCGTTGTGGTGTTTAAAGAAACATAACAGGCGGAGAGACAGACGTGCAGTGCGCCGATATGGCTACTCTCATTTAAAATAATGGTTTTATTTAACTTCAGTGTGCGATGTACCATGTGCGGTGTGCTGTGCGGTGCGCCGACGTGGCCATGCACTAATAATTTCCTTCTGAGGATTTCAAGCGTGGGGACAAGAAATAAAACGGAAAATTACTCTGATTTTAATACATATTTTTTTTAAAGCAGACTTCATGAGAGTGATATAATCATAGATTAAGTTAAAACCTCTTTGGATGTAATCTATATTGGACGTAAGATTTCGATGTTCAGTGTATACTTCGGTATGTGTCTCTATTAATTTCAATGTCGCGGATTATGAAAAAAATTAATCTTTTTTTCATAAATAATTATATTGAACTCTAGCTAAATGAAACCAAACCAAATTCTTGTTCACATTAAGAATAATATTCCGTATTACTTCATACTTTTGTTTATTAATTTTTTAAGTATTTACTCAATGTTTTGTGTCGTTTTGAAATTTCTAATTTTTTTTTTTTTTTTTTTTTTAATTGCATTAGGTCATTGACCATGCAGCCAGTTACCTAAGTTTTAAAAATAAGAATGTCCTAAACTAAATCTAACAAAATTAATAAAAAGGAAAAAATTGTTTATATTTAAAACAAGAGCCTAAACCCAGATACATACCTACCGATAATCTTTTGCACTAATACGACCATTAAATAATTCTTCTTTAAGTACCACTGGAGAATTAGGGGCTCCCTATTTGTGATATAAACTCTAAAGTCGTGAAATATCGGGTTTACACTTTACAATGACATTAATCTTTATTATTAATGTTCTATTCTCAGTTCCACCGTTGTAGCATTACCCAAGCATTACCTGGTATTACTTTTTCCAGTTAGCATAATCCAATATTTATTATGTCGATCTTTTAATACTCTTGATTGTAAGATTTGCATTAATTAGAAAGTTTTGTTGCATCAAACTTAGCAAAGAAGTAAATATGACACGTGTTTCTAGAAACAATGTCGATGTATCTAATTGCTCCATAAAATTTTATTACTCACGTATCCGTTCCCCTAGGGTTTCGGTGTAAACGGTTTTTTTTTTTTCAAATAAGAATTGCAGTCCAATATAATGAAAGAATAACAATAATTATGACGTAATTTATTTAAACTAGTGTCCTAAGGTTTTCAGCTGGGATGAAATAATTTTTTAATGAAATTTTGATAATAGAAAAGTATAAAGACATGTCTCAAGACTATTGGGGCTAAAATATAAAATAAAATTACGTGAAACTCTCAAAAATGTTTTTTTTTTTCAAAACACGCAACATACAAAAAAGAACAATCGTAGAAAAAAATATTAAAGAGCATAAATCCTCCACAAGAAATGTCCTTACAGGAAATTTATTACATGTAGCCATTTTCACGTGAACTGTGTAGTCCAGCCTACAGGGGATTTCAGCTCTAATTTGAGTGATAGTAAATGGATTTTGATGAAACCATGTGCAATGCAAAAACTGAGGGTTCCATACCTTGTAGAATTAGGTCAAAAATGAAAAAAAATATTTACGTTTTTTGGCCCAAAATAAGATGATCTCACTCTTACGAGGTTTTACGAAAAATACATATTTTTCGAAATGTGGCCACTCGAAAAGTTCCTAAAAGTGTGGGAGGAGAAATGTAAAAGTTGAAAAAAATCTGAAAAATTTTGGGTGACTGTATTATCGAAATACTTTTTTTATTTGCAACTTTTCTGTAAAGTGCGTTTTCACCGAGTTCTTCCGGAAAAACATGAAAAACTACTCCTTTCTTTGAAATTGTAGCGCTTTAAAAATATGTAATTTAAATGACATACAGAGGGACGATTCTAGTTGCGCCCTCTTATTTTAAATCACAATTTTTTCGTTTTTAATAATAATACAAACCGAGATACAAACATACAAAGATGTCAAGTAACGTATTCCATTTGCATTGTTAGTATTAACATGTATTTTTATCGCTTTCTTGGAACGAACTAAATTAGTAATTATTTCTATTTCTATATCCTGCACAACTACATTTAATGCAGAAATATCGACTGGTAAACATGCAAGATTAAACAGTAATGTCTGTAATTCCAAATTCTAGATAAGTGAAACCGCCCAGAGATTGAAAACAAACACGTTAATGATAGTGTTGTCCTAGTCGGCAAACACCATTTTTGTTAATTAGCTTCCCACTTAAATTTATAATTAATAGTAGGGACGACGTACAGAAATCAGCAGTAGCAAATTAATTTAATTGCAGGATATCTGAATTTAAAACTCGAGTTTCGATGTAATTAGAAACTATTTCAACCTTGGAATACTTTAGGTAAGTTTTTAAAACCTTTCACCGATTTTAAAAGACTTAATTCTCTAGTACAGCACAACGATGTGGCTACCGGCCTACCGAGCAACTGCAAACAATGATTACATGTTCATAAGCGTATCTCATTTTACGTATCTTAGCTTGAAAGGGATGCTGATTTTCGCAAGCTGTATCGATATGGTAATAATGTAATAAATATTCTATGAAAAATGTTAAACTATGTACATTTTTCTTGGTACGTTCTCGACATCTTTAATAGAAATTTAATATTAATATCAGTTTAGAGACGGCACAAAAATTATAATAACCGTCGTTGCCACAGTGAAACCTCATAATGGTGTGATTGGATAAAAATATACATACTCTACAACTTAACAAATTCTGAAAGCTATTAACTTCTCACAATATTATTATTTAAAAAAATGGAGAATATTGAACAGCCTTTTCGTTGATTAAAAGTTGATGAACTAAAATTTCGCCGACGTCGTCGTCCGGTTAAATGGTCCTTTAATATCTACGCTTTTTGAAGGCGGTCATTTAAAAAGAAATGTTTCACCCTTTTCAGTAGCTTCTTCTTGACAGCAGAAGAAAATATTTGTTGGATTGAATTACTAAGCTTTCACATTAGATTTATCAGATAATCCTGATAATTCCCATGTAGAGGTGTTTCAGAATCTCATGAGCCGCGAAATGCACAAAAGGCAAAGTTTAATCTGAGTTATAAGTATGTCTTTGAAGACACTGGAGGCTGCCTTGCTGAATGCATAAACAAGAGCTCGGGGTAAATTGTAAACAATAAATATAATATTTTTAAAAAGTGTAACTCAGTTAACAGGGCGGATGATGTCTCTGCGCATATGAAGGTCACAACTCATGAGGTTTTAAAACACCTCTACCGCATTTCATGTTTCGTAATTATGGTAGACATATTGGATATGTTATTTTGGATTGTTAACTTTTCACGTCAGATTCGGTATCAGCTTCTCAAGACATATCAAAGTACCCATTTCCGACGAAATTTGAATTTTGTCTGATTTTTCACTATGTACACTGTATACTGGTCGCAGCTTGATGAAAAAACTAAATCATTGCAAAACTCTATACCCTTTAATGTAACATAAATAATAGAATTGTTTTCCGCCATATTTGAAATAAAAAAAAAGTTTTTCTATTTTTGCTCACCTTTACTAAACATAGCTTGATGAAACCATATTGGGACCACCGTCATACACTACAGTCTGCAAAATATATCACTACCGGAGAGTAATAATTGAAGAAATGTTTAAAAAAATATTCATACGGGTCGAATTCAAAACATCCCCCTTTTTAAATTAGTGAAAAATAATAAATGACCAGTAAAATTAAAAAAGGGTTCACAAGATAATAGATGTTAAGTACCAATAATAATAAATAGCCAAACCAAAATACGAAATGCCCAGTAACAATTTTAAACTAAGCTGTTTAAAACTAAGCTTGCTTAATAGGCGTCCAGGAAAATAATAAATGTTTTGAGGAAAAACAATAGGTGGAAACTAAAACGTTTAAACCACAGAATAATAAACAATCAGAATGGAATTTTTCAGGGAAGAAGATTCGCGCATCCAATTCACCATGTTCCTGGAATAGAACAACAGATAATCGGGTGCTCTTTACAGAGTTGCCAAATGCACAATAATTTCTGATAAACCAAGGATAAGTAATTCCTTTTTAGTGTTTATCATAATGACATAATATTGATGTGGTATACTTTTCAGCTAACAAAAAACTTTTAGAAAATTTAGAGAGAGTTGCAAGTTTTTTTAAGAAAAGTTGGCAAGTCCTTTATAAAATTAAATCATAAATTCCTAAATGCAGACCTGACCACAACATCACAAACTACGCCCCTGACTTGTATCCAATACGATGGGCGATTTTGGCCAACGTCGACAGTTTCCCTTCTGATTGTTTGGTATTCTCTGGTTTAGACATTAGAAAAACGATACGCATTCAGTAAAACAGAACTTGTGTATGTACAAACAATTATTATTATTCAGTAACATAATATAGTTTCAATAAAGCAGTAGTACTCAAGATGCCCATTTTAATGGCACTGCAGATAATCTGGATTGTATAGAATGTCTAAAATTATGAAAATAGATGACAAATTGGAGAAAAATGGAATCAGATGTGATACCAATGTATATTTGTATCTATCATAATTGTAAAAATAATAATCATTCGTTACACCAACACGTGCAATTACGTCATCCCAATTACTCCAAGTGAATAGCAACACCAAGGGCTTATGATCCTAGAATCGAAGTTGTTTTTACTGATTGTTTATTATTTCTAATGGGCAAGTTAGAACGAAGCGCTGTGCATAAGTTACTAGTCGTCTTCTCTTCTTAACCTTCACCATTTCTATTAATTAATTATGGACTAGCGTAGATGCATCTTGACTCTACTCGTTTTTCGATGCGAAAAGTTAATCAACGCCAATTGCGGTTAATACTTGGACGAGTAAACCTCCAATGAAATACATCGATCTACCTCCACCTAACGACTTGTATATTGTAGAAACTATACAATTTTAGGCGGGGGTTGCGTAGTGGATATACCATCCTTTGGAAGGTATGTAAAGAAGTCAGTCCCTTGTTTATTAAATGGTAATTTAAAAAATCCCTACTATTCGATGGAGAAGAGATTCGGCCAAATTTCCAGGTTGGGGTAGCTTGTCTTCTGACGTCGGCGATTGTCGTTAGTGGCGGTTAAATGATGAATAAAAAAATCTGTTATCTGCTTTACTTTTCAAAATTTTGTTAAGTACTGCGTACCTCTATTTTTCAAGCTATTAAGGGGAACAACTGAAGTCTTTCTTACTATGCCGTACTTTTTCTTTTAATGACAATCATGTGACTACCTCTGATAACCCGTTTGATACCGTAAAATAAATTTAGTGTTGTTAACAAGATTATTTCACGTACCTTTTCAACTTTTACTCGAGCATAGCTTTTCCTTTAAAATGTGTACATGTGACATGTGACAAAGGCAGTTATTACATCATATCACGTACAAGTGCAACGATGAAAGTAATGCCTAGAAATTGTCCCACATTTTACAACATTCATACAATTTAATCAAGGAGAGCTTCGTACTACCAGTTGAATGGTAAATTTAAAATATTTATTGTAAAACTACGTCTGTTTTACACGTACAGTGGTATGTTTAAAATTAATATGTTATTTTAGTTGTAAAAATAAGATTAATAGCAAATGCATTTGTTTCTACATATTTTATTAATGTTATACGAAATTTATAAGAATCCAAGGTTTTTTGTTATTACGGTGTTTCGGATATTTCCAGTATTCCCACCTAATTTCGAATACACTAAATGAACGCATCATTGTAGAAATTCAATTGTAAATAAAACTTCAGATTCTTACTGGTCAATCTCTCCACAAATATTTTAGTCATTTGTATTTTATCTCTTTGTACCAGTTTATAAGGTTCAAATGTAGTTGCTGCATAGCTCGAAGTCGTCTTTCCTTTTGCACTCCTATTTATTCCATGGGCTATAAATCTGGTTCTCTTGTAGGACTGTTCATTGTGGGCGTACCAATTTCTATTGATCAAAATTTATCACGCAGTAACATGAAGTTAGTGAGAATGAAGTGAGATGCTTTCACAGATTATGCAAAAAAATATGGAAACGGAATTCTGACCCAATGGCTGAAGAAGTTAAATATCCGTGCCACTAAATAAGGGAATGACAGATATCTGGGAGAACGCAAGGAAATGTCACGTGGTTTTGTACCTTTGTCTCATAAACTACCTTAAGGTTTTCATTATTGTGAAATGGGGCAAATTATGAACGATACTATTAGAAATGGAAAAATCTAGAAATGATCTTCATTGTCCTACTATGTGAAGAAATCTCTACTTTGGTGAATGTTAACACGAATCCCGACAAATGTAAAGTTGGCTGGGCTGGGTTCTGTTACCAAGGAACTACTGGAATCGTACGCTTAATAGGAAACCACGCCAGATGGCGTGATGCTTTAGATACAGCAAATTAAATAATTGAAAAATCAGTTAAAAATCATTAACGAAAAGAGAAATTTGACAGTTTACAAATGTTTAATTTTTTTTATTTATTAAAAGTCTCCTAATTAAATTTGAAAATATCAAAATATGCGTAAAATATCAATGCTTTACATAGTTAGTTTTCGGAACTGCTGACATTATTTGGTTATTTGCTATAAATTAAAATGTACCAAGAAATTGATTCAAGGAGCCGTTACTCTGTGGTAGTTAATCATTTCGCACAAATAACTAAATAAAACACACTATTAGTTTTCTACCTCTATGTGGTAGAAAACATAGTAGCGTGTTTTATTTAGTTATTTGTGTTAAAATGTACCGTTTGCATGTTGGTTTGACATATTTTCCATAAGACTACATATAAAAGTTAACTTTATGACTTTGGATTTCTTACAGAACATTGTGTCATATAGAAATTTAAAAAAAAAAACTTTAGTTCAGATTTTTTTCATTATTTTCGTCCAACACCTCAACCTCCTTAATTATAAGTTTTTTTCCTTTATTCAATCACTATGGCTACTTGTTTGGAGAGAGGAGGGTCCTCAAAACCAACAATAGAACTGATTTCCATCCCAATGGACAGATAGCGTATCCTTAAAAAACATTTGTACTATGCGCAATTAATTACTACGTACATCTTAGATATTATCCTCGGTTGTATTCAACTTCCTCTTTAATCATTCATGAATGCGCTTTGTGATTCTACTGTCGCTTATACACTTCCCATGTCTAAATGAACCTAATATTCCGTGCTTATGGCTATTCTTTTGCCTACTTAATTCACACTTATTGATTACATTGTTTTTGCCGAGGTGTTTCCAAGATTTCCCAAACACACTAGTTAATAAAACAAACCATACTGACTGCACAATACAACATTTCTGAATTTAATCATAATATGACAGCAATAGAAGTATAACATGACAATACATCGGAGGAAATTTAGAATCACATATTTGTAACACGAGAAGAAAAATATTACAAACGACAAAACAGATAGGATGTAAAATTGTACAATTCAGCAGGTGAAAATTAACACATTGCAGCGATTTTAGAGTTTGTTGAACCACTCACGACAATAACAAACAATGTAAATATGAAATAAAATAATGTACCATTCAAGGTGCGACAAGTTTACACAGATATTTAGCTATGAAGAATATGCTCGTTTGGTGACGTAATACCTGAGAATTATTACTAAATATAGGTTAATATTAAGTTGATATATCTTTACGTATATCCGAGTGTATCTTTTTCATTAACTTCGTTATGTTAATTGCCTTTCGGTTCAGTTGTTCAAAATGTAAACGACGCTGTAAGTTCAGAAATTTTTTAACACCATAACTGGTAGGAACACAATATTTTTGTCTAATGATACACTTTTTTAAATGATATTGTTTTATGAGGTATATAATTTCCATGATATCTTTCCTGAACGTGTTTAGTACATTGTCTTCCTCCTGGGAGTAAGTTCATTGAATCAAAGGAAATGGGTAGATTTGTGCTCAGCGTTGCCAATCCTACTGATTTTTCAGTATGTCGACCGAATTGTATTAAATTCTACTGATCTACCGATTATTTTGATTTCTACCGAAATTCTAAAGACTTCTGTTGGATTATTGAAAAATCCAGCAAAAAAAATAGCGTTAATTTTTCGTGCTCCCAGCGCGGGAACCGGATATTTACGCAGGGCCATACTTACACTGTACTTCATATCTGTTTTTATTTTGCATTTTTTTTTGTGAAAGTCTATGTTTTCTTATGTTTTTGAAAAAAATAAATGTTTATTTGATCGATTATTTGAATTTACATAGCTAAATGAAGCATGTGTATGCGCATAAGTTTACCCGAACCATACGATTCCGCAAGGGCCTCCCGCTGCCGTGTTGCGGGCTCGACATGTAAAAACCAGTGCCGGAATGAAAGGGTTAAAAAGGTACATAGAAACAAAGAGTGTTTCAATTTTGAAATGAATAAATTAGTATTACAAGATATGTCCAAGTGGAATCTGTACTTAGCAGGCGATAATTCTAGTCGGAAGGAAAACGTATTACAAAAGGTAGCTACATTGTTTTTTTGTTTTTTTTTTTTAGGTTTAAGCAAATTTTATTATTTATGTTATAACTAACATAATTGGCATGGTAGTGCAACGCGCTAGAGTGTGTTGTCCGGCGAGCACGGTCGCTGTCTTTTGTGTACTGAGTGAGTTCCCCAGCCCTGGCAATGTCTGCGTTTTTCAAATGAGTGGCCCTCTTCCCGGACAACTTTGACTTTGGATTTGGGGGGCTGTCTAGTATGTGTGGTGTGTTGCTATGATCATTAAGAGTTAAGTGTTATATTTTGAACGCTTTTTACTTAGTATGCCAGGGTATCTGGTGATTTTTCCTATAATCATTGTTTGTACTCTCTGTGTTGCCTTTTGATGTACATCCTTGAATTCTAAAAGTTTAATCTGAAAGTTGAATCGAAGCCAAGGTACTTACAATACAAGAATGTCATACAACATACAATTGTATAATACTCCTTTATATGGTCCTCAACTAACTTCATACTAAAATTCAAAAACTACGAAATTTCATATCTTAAATTAATATATGGAATATGAATACAAATAATAAGTTATAGAGTTCCGTAAAAATATAACAATAGAATTAGCACCTGCAAGTGAAATGACAGGTCAATATTATTCAGGGTTGACTGGAAAAAAACCACACTGGAAAAAAACTGGATGGTTTAACCGGTGAATAGGTAAAAATCAAATTAACTTTTTCCACTTTAAGAAATGTTTGCCTTTCTATATAACTTTCTATATAACTTTCTATATAACTTTCTATATCAGTGTAGTGCATTTAGATTTTTACTTGGAAATCGATAGCACTTGACGTTTTATTGCAAATAATTGTTGTTTAATATCCTATAAACGTGTAAAAAAATGCCGACCAAAATCTTCTGCCAGGTAAATTATTGGGAGGAGGACAGTGATTTAAAAACGGTATTTTGCAAATATATTGAAGCTATGAATTTTTTAACATAAAAACTGAATGTCTGCAGACAAAATGTTCTTATTGCAACCTTCCACGATAAGAATTGGCTAAGTTTTGGACATTTGTTACCGAAAATGCAAATTTATTCCTTTAAATTGCAGTTTGACAAAAAAAAAGACAAAAAAAATTTTTCCTCGGAAGAAATGTATTTGTATCCAAATTTGTTGTAAACAATCATCTTTAAATAAACAAAATATTATACGAATATCTGTTGTGAAATAAAGCTTTGCTATACCTATTTAATTATATGACAATTATTAGCATTTTTTTTTGGTGAAAAATCGTACCTGTTGTGAATTATCGATTCATAATTCACTGCATCTGGCAAATCACAAATACAAATTCAATTACTTCTTACGAGTAAGTACCGATGAATGCTATCAACTTTCAGTCTAATTTATTTGTTTAATAGGTGTAGAAAAAGCATAGTATTACATTCGCGATTATGAACATTATTCACGCAGAAAATTTTCGCCACTCGCCTACGGCTCGTGGGCTCAAATTTCATCTTCGTCAATAAAGGCTATCATAATCACTCTATAATAATATACTATTATTTGTTTATCTTAATACAACGCCTTCTATCTCCACTTGAATCTAGTAAAAAATATGGAAAAAATAAATTTTATGTCAAGAAAAAAAATTACGAAGAAAGCTGGTATGGTGTCTTTAAGCATACTGTTACAGCTAAAAAATTACTGAGTGATTTTCGTGTCCACTGTTTAGTTTTAAGATACGCCTGTTTGGAAATCACTTTTTTCGGATGGTTTTTAAAAATTCTCAATATCTTGAAAAATATGCTTTCTAGGAATGTAGGTCACTAAACCTTTGTTGAAACTGATCAATTTATTTTGAATTTATTTTTAATACGTCTCGTTCGGATGTTTTAGACGAAATTACAGCAATTTAATGGTGGACAAAAAATGATCTTTTATCTTGAAAATACTTTATTTTCTTTTCTCACGTGATTTAGAGTCACCAGAGTAATTTGAAAAATACTGAGCGCGCTTACAAGCGCAATAAACCGCGACTCTGGACGTGAAGTATATTTAATTTTGTAATTTTTTTTGTTTGAAAGCATAGGCCCTTGAAAATCGTCGTTTTCTTAATTTATCGAGTATTACATGATTGTTTAAAAGTGAATTATTTTTTGTTTGCTTATACTTGTAATGAAACATATTCTTTATGGGATTTTGCAAACAGCAGAAAAAACTATCTATGGGAACAAAAATAAAAAGTATTTGTAAAATTATTGATTTACAATCTTTGCATTCTTTCGATCACCTGTGTTCTGGTTATGCTAACAATTAAAATCCTAAAATCAATGTATTTATTTACATACCTCGTATTTTGAAAAATTTTTCATGCAAGTGGATTACATTTTCATGAAATCTATCATTCTGTTTTTTGGAAATGCTTAGCCTTTGAAACGTTTTTCGCCCTTATTCTGAGCTCATCAGAAAGGCACAAAGCCACTCACGCGATGTTCCATGCAAAAACCAAGACATTTACCAACTTTTTTCATTCAGTTAATGTCAAACAATGTCAAAAAAGTTCTCACCCATTTTCTATCCACTGTCTTAATTAATAATTATTTCCAATGTCACTTTTGTTGATAAAAATATTAGACACATCAATGCTTTAATATTTTAACTTCGATATAACATATTTATAATTAATTATAGAATTTTGTATGATTTGGTTTTAAATTTGGCTATTTTGGTGGCACCGTTTTTTTGTCAAACACCAGATTTTTAATCAGTGACCTCGAAAAACCCTATCTGGATATTATCATATCAAAATAACCTACATTTTTCGAGTTACAATATTAAGTTGCTTTTGAAGTTTTAAAAAAGTTAGCAGACAAAAAGTATTAGAAAAGTGTTATGATTGTACAAAAATTAGATTTTGAATTTGTTATAATATGCAAAATGGTCCACAACTGTCTTTTTAAACCCGGTAGAAACTTGCGTTTATTTGATTCGAACATTAATTAGTAAGAACCGATCATTAAATTTTTCATACAGAATAATTCTTAAAAGCTTTTAGTAGTCATAAATCATGTCGTAAAAGATTTTGGACTTTCTCTTTATAATCGTCTGGCCGACTATCCCCACTTTCTACCTGATGATGATTTGATACCAGTTATTAAAAATGTTAGGTGTTGGATATACCGTTCAGGCTGAAATGTATGTAGATAGAATACAACCTTGTACCGCATATACATATAATGTTTTCGATGATGTCCTAGTTTAGAGCACGTAATGGTGTCACTTTCCAGTCAAGATCGCCGTTGCACAAGAATCGAGAATGAACACTTTCTCAATCGGCTAATTGGTTATTTATCGGGAAAAATACGCATACGATGTTCTGAGTACTTTCCTGACTTATGGAAACCTGTATTTTCCAAAAATGTGGAGCGTGGGTATTTGATAAATATTGTGAAAACTTATGAATTTAACTAATATACGATTCAAATAAATTGACCGCTCACTTAAACCGCGAATATCTCAGAAACGGAGGAGAGGAAAAATTTGAAAAAATTATGTGTTCATTATGTGTCTGTTCTAAGTCATTCACTGAAATTTCCATAATGTGCATTGGACAGTTTTGAAGTTCTGCTTATGTCCTACTTTTTGAGGAAATTTTGACCATATCGGTCTTAAATTCATTATATCTTGGAAAATATGCCTGCTATGTAAATAATATTTTAGATACTGTTAAAGCACGGCATTTTTTTGTACCAGGAAATTGTTTCATAATTCTTTATTTTAAAAATTTGCAGTTATTCTTAAAATAATAATATTATTAAAAGATTGCAATAATATTATCTATTGCGCTTGATAACTAAATTAATATTTGATATATCAATTATTTTTTCTGGAAATGCCTACATTTTATATACTTAATTAACTATTTTATCGACATTTTTTAAATACATTGGTAAATAACCAAATAAACGTGAGGTCGCGTTTTTGAGAATAACTGCAAAATTATGAACAAATTTCATCATACAAAAAAGGTCGTGCTTTATCGGTATCTAAAATATTATTATATATTTTCCAAGATATAATGGATTTAAAACTAGTATGGTCAAAATGCCCTTAAAAAGTATGACTTTGAATAGAGACCTAATGAACATATAATTTTTTCAATTTTTTCCGCTTTTCCATTTCTGAGATATTCGTTGTTAAAGTGAGGGGCCAATACATTAAAATCGTATATTAATACTTATTATTTATATGTTATTCTTCATGAAATTCATGAAATTATGGATTTGTAATTGAAGGAATGTTTTTACGTATGATTTCAACAATATTGTACAAAAATAGCAAAATTTTTGGTGATGTAGAACTTGTATTTTGAAGTGAAATGTACAGGAGTGAATCTTAACCAGATTTCTTAACGTTAACTATCATAGTATAGCAAATTCACATTTTAGCAGACTTACTTTCGTATGGATTTTAAGAACTTAATGTTCTTGAAAATTATTGAAAAAATGTTGTATGAAAATTAAACAATGTTTTTTCAAACAGTCAACATGGGTTTAGAGATAAAAGATTAACTGTAGTATTTTAGATTTTATTTTTATAAAGAGTTGGATAAAAATAATACTGTTATGGCGGTATTTGTTGATTTAACCAACAAAGCCTAAGGACTGCGTTGATCGAGAGGTTTTAATGTAAAAATTAGATATTTATGGACTGCATAGTAATTGCCACTTATTGAAAAAGTATCTTTGTAACAGAAAACAATTTGTCTTCTTTTCTCAGCGAAAATTCAGTAGAAGTGCCAATAAAAGGTGATGAGGTGCCCCAAGGTAACATCCCAAAGCCTTTTGTATTTTTATTACATTGTAATAATGGTAACTTTTTTTTACAAACGTTTATTCAACCTAACTTGTTTTCAGTCGAGCGTCAGTGAGTTTAGTTCAAATCTTGCAAGTCACTTTGAACCAGTTCCAATTGATATATCTATAGCGTTGATATTTTGCATGCATATCGAAGACAATAGTCCAGCCATTACCTCGAAACAAATCTGAGGCGGATAATTTTTGCCAGACAAGGGGCAGCTAATATATTCTTCGGCCCAGTACCCGCTCTGGGCATCACCAAAAGCTCAGCAAGGGGGATGATCAAAGACTGAGTCAAGAGCAAACACTCATCAAAGGTCCATGTGCAAAACAAACTGAATAACTACTCTCAATGAACAGGACGCAGATAAAAATAGTAACAGGACTTCTGACAGAACATTTTCCTGTCAAGAAGTACCCGAATGCGAGAGATATAAGGACTGCATGATGCCGGAAGGGGTATATTTTAAGGAAGGTTCTCTTATGGTGTCGGCAGGTCAAATATGTGGAAAATATTCAAGTTGCTTTTGTTCCATTTTCGTAACTGAATACTTAGATGACTTGACTGACCTGCATTCAACCCGCAACTTAATCTGGTTGAATATTCTTGGAATCAATTTCAGATACGTATTCGTCATTGTCCGGCTAAACCATAGATTTTATAAAAAAAAATTGCTGAAAACAGTTGAATTACATAGAAAACAGACATTTAAGTTGTTGTGACTTATTTCAGGGTCGTTGGTTTTTTGCCGGTCGGTGTAAATACAGGCAATGTTTCTATATAAATCCACGCAAATGAGTATGTCTTTCTATGTTAAGTAATGACGCCTTAAAAGACCGCCATACTATAAAATTTGTCTGTAAATTCCTTCAACAATAGATAACTAATTTCCATATGCAAATTATCGTCGGAAGAGTAATTAAATTTTTTAAAACAGGTATTGTTGTCTTGAACTTAATCACAACAAAATACATTTTTCAAGTGCTGTTTCTTCTATGTGTTTCGAATCCACTTTAGCTATTTTATCCATAATATAGTATGTTAATCTATCCGCCCGTTTGTGCTTTTGTTTATGACTTCACATGATCAGTTTTTAAATTTGAACACCTCCTTGATGTTATAGATCTATCTCTTCTTTAAATATTATGTTTAAATGATTTTAAAAAATGCACAATCCAACGAATTTTAACATCATTTATAATGTATTCATACATATGGCCTACCTGCCAGTTATTAGCACTGACACTAAATAGACTATATTCTCGAAATCCTCGAAGTTTATGCAAACTAAGTTATTAAGTTATTCTAAATCTGAAAATGTGTATCATGTGTGTTCTATTTTGAATATTACCGAGTGACTTAATCGTTCTTTCCACAAAAATTAAAACGATAGTAATTTTTATTGGCCCTCTTTGGGTGTATGGCACATCAGCACCACGTCATCTACCGTGGTTGTCTGTTAAGCGTATGACATCATTAAGGCTTCCTCTGATCAATTCCTTGGGAACATTAGCCCAATGTTCTGGAGAACTGCGCTTACCATCTAATTTCGCATGATTCAATACTCGTTCTAGACAACCATTCATTTGTAGGCCCGGATCTACTAAATTTTCGAGGGAGCAGATATAATTTTTGACCTTTTATAATCATATTTAGCTCGGCTTGCTTTTGGAACACGAATGATTGATCAGAGTGCATCACATGTAGATGTCGAACATATTTTAGAGTTATATTTGTGTTCTTATATGTATATCGGAAATTGTCGTGTCTATAACTTTCTGATTTCATTTTGGAAACCAAATGTGCATGTAGCTGTACGCGTTTTTTATCCTAATATTCTAATTTTACAACGCTTTTATTAACTCATTGTCTCTGTCCGGAAAATCTTGCAATCGAAATTTCGATTAGTTCTAATTAAACTAGAGCTTTCAAATTTTGCACACGTGTATAACTCCGGTGACAAAGCAAGTTTGTATATCGAATATCGTTCCAAATCCAATGTGGCGGGCGCTTGAAGATGGCAGATTGCCATTTTCTTCACAACCCCTTTGATATGGGTATCAAATGAAGGGTTTTGACAAGTAAAATACGATAAACTTTGTGACATCATTGTAAACCCAATATTGCGGACGCCCTAAGATGACGGATTACCGCTTTCGTCACAATACATTCAATATTTTCACAAAAAGTAAAAAGAGTTTAATAAAGTATATTTAAAAACAGCGCTTTTATAAATATACTTACTAAAAAAAATGTTTCTAAGCCTATAACATTTAAAAAAAATCGGTAAAGGTATTTACACAGAACTTCCCTCGTTATTTGCGCATGACGATCACTAAAAAAATATTAAATACGAAATGACATTGAGAATAATAATGGAAATATAGTTATTGTAATTATTACAAAGAAATCCTGATAACTTTTGGTCAAAAAAATAGTGCTCATCCAACAGCAAAAGTTCATAAATTATTTCTTGGGATGACCACCCTGTATATTTTCCAATAAAAGTATAATAGCATATGTCAAATAGTATTGCCATTAGACAGTTCCACATTCACGCAGTGAAGTGGAAGTATAGTGGTGGTTAAAAATTTAATTTTTTTTTGAAATTTTTCAAAACTTAAAAATGTTCACTCCTTTTTCTTCTGCAATAGGTTCAGAATGTCATGAAACATGGAAATTTTAAATTTGAGCAAAGAAAAAAAAATTTCCATCTGTTTTAGTGGTTAAAAATTTTTCAAAAATGTGTGAAAAAAATTTTCAATTTTTTTTTTCTGAAATAGGTTTAGAATGTCATGAAACGTGAAAATTTTAAATTTCAGCAAAAACAAATTTTTCCGTCTATTCTAATGGTAATTTTTTTCCAAAGTGGTAAAAAAAAATTCAACTATTCTATAGTAAGTAGTGAAATAGATTTTATCAATTTTTTTTATTTGTTTGAATAGGTTTAGAATGCTATGGAAACGTTGAAATTTTAAATTTGAACGAAGAAAAAAAAATAATTTTTTTGAAATTTTTCCAAAATCTTAGTTAAAAAATTTTCAAAATTTTTTCTTCTGAAATAGGTTTAGAATGTCATGAAACGTGTATATTTTAAATTTGAGCAAAAAAATGTTTCCATCTATTCTAGTGGTAATTTTTTTTTCCAAAATGGTAAAAAAACGTTACAATTTTTTTTCTTCCGAAATAGGTTTGGAATGCCATGGAAACGTGGAAATTTTAAATTTGAACAAAAAAAAAATTTCACCCATTTTGGTGGTAAAAATTTTTTCAAAAATATTGGTAAAACAATTTTCAAATTTTTTTTTTTTTGAAATACGTTTAGAATGCCATGAAACGTGAAAATTTTAAATTTGAAGAAAGAAAAAAATTCTCATATTTTAGTGGTAAAAATTTTTTCAAAAATGTTGGTGAAAAAAATTTTCAAATAGGTTTAGCGCGTAATGAAACGTGGAAATTTTAAATTTGAGCAAAAAAAAAATTTTTACGTCTTGGTAAAATTTTTTTCAAAAATGTTGCAAAAAAAATTTTCAAATTTTTTTTTTTTTCTGAAATAGGTTTAGCGCGTCATGAAACGTGGAAATTTTTAATTTGAGCAAAAAAAAATTTTTTTCACTATTTATTCCGTTTAGACGGTCCACCCTGTATATTTTCCAGTGAAATTTCTACCATGTCTTCGCTGACAGTAGCGTCAACTATCTACCAAATTAGACTGCTATACTTCAAGTAGTTTTTTAGTAAATGCACCAACAGACAGACAGACAGACAGACTGACGGAATTGAAAAACCTATATTTTCGTAATCTACGTGTTCTGAAACGTCAGAATCCGAAAAAATCTCGGAGGGTGATTTTTTCTCGAATACAATACTTCCCTTCGGCATGCGAGGGAAGTAAAAATGTATATAGATTATTAGATTATCATTAATTTGTAAATGTTTTTTTTATGCCTCTTGTTACAGTCACATTCAAGGTTTAATTGAACCTTCTGTGATTTCTTTTCATGTTTATTTATATTTATATTCTTATCTCAAATAAACATTATTGTTATTAGTATTATTATTATTATTATTAAAACTAAAAGCGTTGAGCACAAATTGAAGCAACTTCTACTGCTTCTTTTTGTGTTCAAGTTTTTTTTTGGTAATCTATATAATTTTTAAAAAATTTATAAAAACAGAAAAAAAAATTTTTTTTAGTAAGTACATTTATAAAAGCGTTGTTTTTAAAAAATTTTCTTACTCATGTTTTATTCTGCAATCAAAAACTTTTAGTTACTGCTTACGCAAACCACGGTAATAGTGTAACATTTTTATTTTCTAGTTTTTGTACAATTGCCCTATTAAAATGTGTTTGTTCCTTTGCTTATATTTTATATCGGCAACAATTATTGCGACCAGCCCCCCCCCCCCCCCAGAATGTCAGCTCAAAGTAGTCTGGCTTTGTTCGCTTCCCCCAGTGCCGGCCTGTGACTTTTAGCTGTGGGTGGGTACTTGCATAAACACAAACAAATAGCAAATATCGTAATAAATACGTTACAAACTTCTGAAAATGAAACGATGTTTGGCGAGGAATTACGGTTGTAAAAGAAGGGGAAGGGATGAGGCAGGCAGTGTCAACATTCCACCCACAAACTACAAAGCCACGTATCTATTTGAATCTGCATTTTGTCATTTACAAACAATATTATTTTCATAATAATAATCATAATTAAAGCCACACTAACTTCCTTTTTTTTCTACTATTTATCAAATTATTAAATTAGACATTAGGTACACAATCAATATTCTGTATGATATTCTCATAAGATTAAGAAATTAATTAATCATTTAATCAATTTTAATTTTTAATTTAACATTTACTAACTAGTCATTTTTCATTTTCCAGTTTGATATATTGTCAAATGTAAACAAATTCTATTCAATAATTCAATATTCATTATTCATAAGTTTATTAAGTTTTCTTTAGGTGCCCTCCCTAGATATAAATCGCCTAAAGAGACGAGACATAGACATACGTTCCGTTTTGATACGTATTGCAGGCATAAGATCAAAGAGAATGACCAACATATGCGTAGACGTAGTATCACACAATTTCAGTGTCTGCTGCCTACCCTGGTTACTAATGGTTAGAGTTTAGGCTCATGCGCATAGAATATTAGCGGCAAGCGACCCGGTATTAAGATTAAGCGGATTCGTATGTGAACTTGACGGAGGCGGATTAATATGTAGTAAAATATTAAAAATATTATCAATTAAAAATAACTTTTTAATTTTATAATTTTTATTTTAATATTAATTAATGGCAAAATTTTATCATAACTACTGCTTAGTCTTGGCGCTCTAGATAATTGGGTGAGCACTGCCTACCCTGCCATCCCCGACGGACCGCCACTGCCTTCCTCCGCTTTTAGATGCGGATCTGTTCATTTGACAGTATTCAATAAATAATCTCTTACATAGATTATCTAGCAGATTATGTTTGTATCATATTCCAGTACTTAAAACCACTTCAATAATTTATCATTTTTAATCTCAGATTCCGAATGTTTTTAAATTTGCAAAGTAAGCAATTGAAAAATTAATATTGTCAATGCATGCTCAGGTACACCATAGAAGCGCTTGCCTCCGTTGTGGATATGGGTTCAATTCCCAAGGAAGAATTATTATTTCGAAAAGTAAATTGCATTTAGTAATAATTGTTAATTATAAATTAAACACTGCTTGTAGATGAATCAATCTATATATTATAAATACTCTACATATATTTCGGCTTATTAGGCCTTTATCAAGAGTATTACATAGTGAATACTAAAGTTTCCGACGTGCCTATTCTAATTTATACCTAAAAGTATTTATATCTTAATCTATTTAAGACTTAATTTAAAATCCTTAATTATAGCAAAGTTTGGAGTGGACCTAAACTGATTATATAAATCAATGGATACTTCTTATCATTTTGTTTATTATAGGGGTATTCAAGAAATTTTGTTGGTCGTTCGTGGTACAAGCAAAATTTCTTGAATACCCCTATAATAAACAAATTGATTGATTTATATAATCAGTTTAGGTCCACTCCAAACTTTGCCATAATTAAGGATTTTAAATTAAGTCTTAAATAGATTAAGATATAAATACTTTTAGGTATAAATTAGAATAAGCACGTCGGAAACTTTAGTATTCACTATGTAATACTCTTGATAAAGGCCTAATAAGCCGAAACATATGTAGAGTATTTATAATATATAGATTGATTCATCTAAAAGCAGTGTTTAATTTATAATTAACAATTATTTTCAAGATGTATCACAAGGTACCTACCACAAGTTCAGTTCAGTGCATTTAGTAATGTGAAGATGTAGCCTTTAAATGTGTAGATATAAGAATATATAAATATAAGATTTTGCAAACTAACATCAAATATCATCGAGTAGACTGAGATGCCCACTGAAAATATGTCCCAAGAGATATACATAGACTAGTATAAGTTGTTGTTAATTGTTTTATTAACCTTTTGCTGGAGTACGACACAAATAACATCTACGTGATGCCACTGGTATTACCAGCTGATATCACCCGGTTCAAAATAATAACAATTCCTTAACACTTTGACGTAAAATGTATATATCACGAATATCACCTAATCTACGTAGACGTCGTTGAAACCTGAAAAAGACAGTGTGTATTACAGTCTCAATATCTTGTACATCTTTGTATTTTTGTATGCTTGATCAAAGACCTTAGTAACATTTTCCTTTAAAATAATAATGAAACAATTTACATTTACAACACGACAGTTTATGAAACAAAAATTTCGTATCTAACAAATGTTATGCTGATTACAAGAAGTTTTTCTCCGATAATTATTACTTATTTTTGTTCGGCTATCATACAGTACTTTTCTATACAGTAACTTTGGGTAAGAGACAGACATATAACACGTAAGGATGCAATAGATTCGGTGAATGTAAATGTATATCTATTTGATTAAATTAAACGGGTATAATAATGTAATTACTTTTTGTGTTGTGGAACGTATAAAATTTATTATCTATTCGGTGTAGCTTGATATAACCAGAAATTTGTTCTAGATTTATTTTAATTTCCTAGAAGTTGTAAATACCTAGGTCTTAAGTACTATCACTCCTTATACTAAACAGGTTACTACTTAATTAATCAAGGAGCATTATAAAATGCGGCGTTTGAAAAGGAATCTCGAGAGTACCTTAATCAGACCTATCTTAAAATGATAGTAATGGAAAAATAATTGGCTTTAGATCACCGTTATGGAAATTATTTTGTGTTTTTGTATATAAATTAATTCTATACTATTTAGTTTCCTGTTCGTATAATATAATTAGGAGTATATATTCCTAATTATAGCGATTTAGATATCTACGTAAATTTTATGGCTTTTGTCTAGACTTGATTTGGTTCATTTCATCGACGATAGGGTGTGTTGCTTAAGTCTACAGCAGACGTAAATTTTTGTATGTCCTATATTACAAACTTCTTATTTGACTTTGGTCTTTTCCTTTTGTATGTATCTATCTCACAGTAAACATTTTTGGCACACTCTTAAAATTTATTTAAATCATATTTGAGTTGATAATACTTAGCAAATACGTCGGTAAATGCCCAAAATAAATGACAGTTTTGAAAAATTAAGTAATTTATGACGTTGCTTTCTAATGCAATTTTAAAATTTAAAATCGGACTTTGAAGTTGGAGATGACAGAATACAGATTTAGCATTTTGATTAAGAAAATCATTGTAAAGGTAATTCAAGCCTGTAACAGATAAGATTTTAACGTGACAATGACTTTCTGTATAGTGCGAATTGTCCTTTAGAACGATTTCTGTAACATGTTAATGTGACGTAGATAGATGTCGTGTCCTATAGTGTGAATCAACTTTGTATTTATATTTATGAAATAATTTACTAGACCGCTGCTTTCATCGCTTATGCTTTTGATTTAACAACTACGTTTTTCACTTGGTTTGTACACTCGCATTTAGTAATTTGTTTTATGACTGTATTTTACTTATTTTTTGGCGAAATTTGACCGCAGGGTTTTGAAACACCTGGATTGCTGAGAACCACGTCATGTGGAATTTGCAACTTTGTCAAATTATATAAATTTTCTTTATATTCGTTCAAGGAAGACAATAAACACATATGGCTAATGTTGTAATTTGAATATTTTTGTAGTATTTTAAGTAAACGTCTAACCCTAGTCTATAATTAAGTTCCGAAATACATCTGTTGAAAACCAGTCTTGTCTAGCGGACATATAGGTCAGGAGAACTTTTTGGGGACTTCAGGGTTGCTTGTAACATCTGTTTCTAATTTGTTAGACAGGTGGGGCTTCAGACAAAATCAATTAGTGTATATATCAGGCGATAAAGGTGCAGATGCCAATTTTTTCAACCAAAAAGATTGTGAGTGAATCTGATGTTTCCTTTGATAATTGGCAAAAAAATCGTAGTACTTAGCTTGTAAATTTTAATTGGCAAAATGCCTCAGTTAAACGTGATCGTGTTCACATAGCCCAAAACTATTTTAATCTCTTTCTGAATTAACATATAAATTGCTATAGCATACCAACAAAACTAAAAAAGTACCACTTGGTTGCCTGTGTATATGTAACCCAGAGAATGATTAACACATTACCTTCTACCTATTATAAAAAATTGATGTAGGTTGGTTGTGCTATTAAATTTTCATCAAATAGTTTAAATTTACTTAATAGGCCAATCTCCAGGTGCTTTTGAACTAAGATTAAATATATCTTTTGTGAAATTTTGTACATAAGTAGGTCTTTGCTATTAGAAAAGTATTAAAGAAGTCCTCAAGGCTACCCTGGTTTAAACATAATAAATAGCGCTAAACTGTAACATATTTTTTTTTAAATAACGCAAATAAAAAACACAAGTGAAAATTAATGAACACAAGATTCTACTTAAAAAACGTACCTACTTGTAAAAAATTCACATATGTAACCATTTTCGTGTAAATTAAGAATTAAAGTTATGGAGTTGCTGGCCAACGCGCGAACTCCAAAATTCGTCTTTTTCGTGCATATGGGCACAGAAATTTTAACAACTTTATTGAAGGAATGATCAGATCGTGACATAATTAAAACATTCACTGTAAAATGACTAAAAAACCGACCATAAATCTTTGCTATGCTAATTCTTGCGATACAATTTTACTTCGATTGCAATTTCGAAGGGGGTGGGGGAGGAGATGATTCCTTGCGATACAATTCTTTACCTTGATTGCAATTTCGAGAGGGGGGTATTCCTTACAATGCAATTTTCGAGATTTCTAAAAGCGGGGGGGTAGTGCTTCTTACGATTCAATTTACAAAGACGTATGCCTTCTCTTGCTTCAACTAATACAAATACAGTCGAAAGCATATGCATCACCATTTCCTAGAATCCGGGCCCCCTCAAAAGCTCCGGGCTCGAGGGAAACACCCTCAACCTCCCCCTCTCGTCGGGCCTGGTAGCGGGATAAGTTGCGTAAACGGCCCCAGAGGCTTTGCTCCAAATTAGGTGTCAGTTGATTGATTATAGGGTAGTGATGTTTATATTATGTTTACTTGACCAACGTTTCGCAGGTAGTAATGTTTTTCATTAGTGACACATTATCTGGACCAATAAACGGTAAGAGATATGGATACATAAATAAGTTTTGATGGTTAAGGGTCACTAGAAATTTCGTAACAGTTTTTCTTTGTTTAATTATGGCGCACCACTTCTAAAAAATTTTAAAAATCGAGAATAAAATACTCGTAGTGTATTTTGGCATACATTGTGTGTACACGAATCACTATTTTCACGAATAACTTCATTTTTTATTCGAATAGGACGGCAAATCCAGCCCAATTTTTAACATTGAAAATGTTTAAGGAATCGGGAATGTAATGGTAGATATAGGGAGACATATACATCGAAAGTGAAACAAATGTTCGGGCGCGACCGCTAGACGCAGGGGTGGTCAGATCGGGGTTATTTGAGTGGCGTTGTGTAGGTTGGATCTTTGTGTATCGAACAAAAGTTGTCCGGGCATTCTAAGTTTACGGGGGCGGCAAGGGGGAGGTCAATAGTGAAGCTCTACGTTTTGACTATTTTAATAAAATTATGCCGAGGTTTAAGTGCGATATAAGAAAATTAGGGTGGTCAGATCGGAATGATTTGAGTGGCGTTGTGTAGGTTGGACCTTTGTGTATCGAACAGAAGTTGTCCGGGCATTCTAAGTTTACGGGGGCGGCAAGGGGGAGGTCAATAGTGAAGTTCTACGTTTAGACTGCTTAAAATGATTGAATGGTTATAAAAAATAAAAACTTTTGGGCATTAAATTGGACATAGAACGGGGCCATGTGCTCATTTTTGAAAATTTTCGGGAGGGAAGAAGGGCGGTGGGTGGGGGACGGAGTCCCCCGTTGAAAATGTAGTAAGATGCCTTTGTTACCAGAATTCTTGTTGTATATTTGTATAAATACATAAATACATGTATTTACTCGTAGATGCCAGTGATGAGGCGTTTCATTTTATTTATGATAACTATGTTCATTTCCAATGTGTAAGAAGATTGCTTGATGGCGATTTCTGTAAATTTTTTTCTAAGATATATTTAGATGACACTTCCTATATTTTCAATTTTTTATAATTAATTAACACAAAAGATGCAGAGATATAAAATCAAAATGAAAATTGCGTATCTTAAGGTGCAGGGGTTAGTGGCAATAAGGGGCTAAAATTATCGATGTACTGGCGGATTTGGTACAGAGGCTTCTGCGGATGTTTTACCCTGCTTATCCCGCTATACGCTTTATAAAATCTCCGATGTTGACAGACATGAGCTATATTGCAAACTGTTGAATGTGAAGAATTATAATGAAAAAATTGACATACTAAGATTCCAAAACCAACGGAATTTAACGAGTATATTTCAAGATATAAATAATGTAAGTAGGCTCTAAAATAGAAAGAAAAAGTTTTCATTTGTTTTCCAATATAAAAACAAATGTTACGGTTAAAATATATTTTATTATATGGTAATGAAAGCTGCACTCTTGCCCTAAAAATATTTTATTTCTTCCAAGATTATTAAAGTTTTGTGCCGAAACGCACGGCGAAAGGCTACTTTTAGCATTCATGCGTTGGCTGGTGACGCCGTAAGTTTGATTTTTATTTTACGCGAAAACTGTTACATTTGATTTATAATAAATATTTTGGTCTTCAATTTTCACATTTTCGATAGTTTTTGCATGTTACAAGTTATTTGCAAAGAATAGAGAACTTCGAGGCAATTTTGTTTTATTTTGCAACCACGGGAGCCTTGAGAACTTTTTATACTGTTCTACTTCTAAGGACCTACCAAAAAATTAAGTCCTCATAAGGATGATACTTTCCCATCTTTTTGCCGCTATTATTATACTCTTCGCAAATACGAAACCAAAAGTATATATTGCATTTGATCGGCACATTTATAAAACCGGTAATATCGCTCGTAAAGAAAAACACTTCATATGATGTTGGTGATTGAATTCTAAACAACTTTCAAAATGTCCGTTCGTCTGCCTGTCTGTCCGTCCGTCACGTGTCTTGTAAGCACGATAACTTAAGAATGAATAGTCCGATTGTATTGAAATTAGAACAGTAAGTTAGTGTTAGTTAGACGAAGAACCCTATTGTATTTTAACAAAATCGATCACTAGATAAAAATGTAAGTAATTAATTTTTTTATTCTATTTTTTTTGTTTGCTAATTTCACAAAAAAATTCTAAAACTAATGTTATTCTCAAATAAACTGAGAAAAATACCCTATAGAATGTGCAACAATTATATAAAAAGTGCAGTAAATGGGCGAAGAGGTTAGCTTGTTTCTCGGTGAACTGGGCTATGATATAATAGACAAACCGTGACTGTGAATCTATATAATAAAGGTGGTAGCAGGCGCACACTATTTATACCATACACATATATACAATCGTTGTTTTTTAAATAATCGATCTAAATATTCATTGTTTTTTATTTCCAAACCGCAGCCATGTTTTCAAATTTGGACTATTTGTTTATTATATACATATTTTATTGTTATGGCAGAATAATAAATGCATACATGTTGCAAAATAAATTGGAAGCGACTGGTGCACAGTCCAATCATCAAATCACACAGAAAACTGCAGACGCGGTATTATTGCATAATGAAACAAGCAAAATGTGTCACACAGTTATTATAAAACAACAGGTTTTAAACAATAAATAATATTCTTTTTTAAACTGCTGGTATAAACTCGGCCATGTTTTTGTATTGAGCTTTAAAAACAAGAAGAATAAACTTTTTTACGTGGGCGTTGCTGTTTGTTTGACTTCGTCAAATAGAAAGTTCATAACTGGACGTCGTTTGTAGCCTCGGGCAGGCGATGCGAAATTCTTGTTTTTGAAAGAGGTTCCGGGGGAAAGAATGAGAAGGAGGTGGTAAAAAGAACAAACGAAATGAACGAAAAACTGCTGGCTGATAATTTATTCCATTTGCAATTGATTGTTTTAATACAATAAAACAATCTGTCCCAGAAATGTGCTCAGACGAAAATGGAAGAAGATCCACCACATTTCATCTACAGAAGAAACTATATTTCCAGCTCATTTTCTTTTGGTGAGATTTCGAATTTTGTTCCTTGTAACTCAATACGTTATTTTCATTATGAACAATGGCGAAGGAGCTGAGAATTTGTAGAGCCCCCTTTAAAGTGTTCATTTCTCTTTCCTGGCTCATGCGCCTCCCTTTATAGATACTCCGTTCACTGCAGAAAATAACCGATCCGTACTTTTTGCTTGCTCGTTGTCAGTAGGTGCCAGGGCAGGGAGTGAAAAAGGCTTACCATGTTCCGGTGACATCAGCTGGTAAATTGAAATTGAAATTTCACATCGATGCTTTGTTGAGTCTTTTTGCTTGCTGTTTCCAGGCGTCGTCAGGTTCGGCCCTAGGCCCAACTTCCGGAAAAACGGCTCTCGGCCAAATGGTGCAATGGTGAAACTTTTCAACGAAATTTGGAGTATATCTGAAACGTGGTTTTTCTGAGGCTAAGGTGCCATTGCCTCCTTTTTTTGTGTCACCGAAAGAGTTAATTTACAAAATACTCACAACGTTGCAAAACTTTTTTTGCCGTTGTCTGTATATTGTTGAAATTATTATTATTATTGGTGGTGTTCTGCTTTAAAACAAACAAGTATAATCCTGTATATCTAATCATATTTTGAGGTCATTATTTATTCAGTGACATACAAATTCTTGCAAAAAATTATTTCATGTTGGTTTTTAAGTTCTCGACCCAATCCAGAAATAACCAAGTTACAGAGGAAGGAGGGAGGCATTTATGGTGAATCACCCTGTACACGTATGTAAAATTTGAGCAAAATTTATGCAGTGTTTTGGGTTGTAGATACGACCATAGGAAAACGACCGATAGACACATATTTTAAAAATTATTTTGATTCAGGGAGCTTAACTTGTAAATTCGCCAAGAATTAAAAATCAAATATTCGCACATCACAAAAACTACTTCCTCCATATTAATTACTTGGTAATATGAGAATAAAAAAAAACATTGTTGTGGTAATGAGTACCAAGTCATGTGTGCATTTTTTATGCCTATATATGCGCCTACCATCTGCTAGTAAAAGAATCTGATTTGTATGCATTTTTTGCACTTTTCAAGGTTAGTTATGCAATAAAAAACGAAAGTCAGGTGGCCTCGAAGCATCTGCCGCGTAGCTGAGGTGCCCTCGTCTTCGGATTGTCGAAATTCTTCTAATTTTTCGCTTCCTGTTATTCGTAGTATTACTATTTTACTACGATTTGACGCGAGCTATTTTAATTTGTTTACGATCTTTTTGTTTTATGATAGTTTTAAACAGAAACGATTTCATTGTGAATAGACCGGGGTCTCTAATTTACTACCTTATAATTGCTATAGCTATCGGCGAAGGAAATACCGAATGATTTTTTCTTCGATGCATTACCTCACTGTACGGAGTGTTCCAGAAATATGGGACAATGCTTCTAGGTAGAGAACCGGCCGTACAGATTTCCTATGAATAAAGTACATGAAAAACTTTGTATGAATGAGTGAGTACTACCACAGACCTACCGGAATTTATCTATGAGGTTTTCACTATAACCGTTGTTTTCACTATAACCGTTGTTTCTAGCTAATTAATAAAACACAAACAAAAGAAAAAGTTACTTAAAGAATTTTATGCTGATACTCCACAAAGAACTGACATATATAAATGTATTAATTATAGGCCTAAGATTAGTGATAAAATTAGTCATAAACTGAAAAAACTAGGATGTAAAACTATTTCTGTTAATAAAAATAATCTAGGGAAAATGTTAGTTAATAATAAAGACAAAAGAGATTTATTAGAAAAAACAGGTGTATATCAATTAAAATGTAATGACTGCGATGCTATATATATCGGTCAAACTGGTCGTAAATTAAAAAATCGTCTCGCTGAACACAAAAAATCAATAACGAATGGTATACATAGCACCGGTATGTCAACACACTGCATAGAAATTAATCATTTTGTTAATTTTAATGAAGTCGAATTACTCCATACAGAAAATAAAGGAAAGAAGTTAGATTTACTAGAACAATTTGAGATCATGAAAGCTGTCAAAAAGCATAAAAATGTAACTAATGATCAAACATTATTTATGGGTCATAATATTCTAGAAAAAATAATTTAACATTAAGAACTTATTTGTAGTATATTTACATAGGATAGGAATCATATAACTAGTTGCATGTAATAAATAGATTAAAAGCTTTGAATAATTTATACCTTCCATTAGGTATAAATAAGTAAGGAACACATTTTAAATTTAGTATTATCTTGTACTCTTGATAAAGGCCTAATAAGCCGAAACACGTGTAGAGTTTTAATAAAACTTTTTGAAACATTAAAAAGCATAATTTTTCCTGTATGTTTAAATTATTGAAGAATGTTTCACAAGGAACCAACCGTAGAATCAACCCAATGTAACAAAATAGTATTTTCTGGAACTCTAATATAATTAATCGGCATTTAGAAGCATTAATAAAATAACAATAAAACAAAATAATCGTAGAACATTTAAATTATAAAACATATTTGCTGGGTATACATACTTAGAGGTACATATTTCTACTGAAGAACCCCAGCTGTCATTTTTTTTTTAAACAGACCGTTTCTGGCTCTTTTGCCAAGTCTATAATAGGTATCTGCTGCAGCATTTGTATCAAGTCTAAGAATTTCCGTCTTCAAGTTATTAGTTCTAGTTATTTCGGCCGTCTTAATAAAATTTTGCTACCATCTCGTTCTTCAGTTATTAATAAAAATCACACAAACCCGTTAGGTATATATTATACCCATTATATTAATGAACAACGAACCATTTCATTATTTCTGTGGGAATAAACAAGGCGCGAACATAATAATGGCTCCATTGCATTAGTTCTTTTCATACAGAAGGCTTCAGACGAGTCACATATCAACAAATGTAATTATCGTAATTATGCAGCAGGATCATTGACTAATTGCACGTAGAATGGCAGTCAATTTTACAATAATTGTTACACTGTTATATTTATGTGATTAGAGGGCTGGCAGTCCACACTCTACAATCTATACGTCTATGGTTAATAATTGAGTTGCAGTTGCATATTGCAGATGCTGATCTGGTTGGCCCTGACCATGACATTGTGCGACCTCTGAGCGAGGCAGGTGCACTTCTACTAGGGCAAACACATTCGTTCACCACAATAATTTCATTACCGCTCCTAATACTCTTTTTTAAGTTCTATTGTAATGTTGACAACAATTCCACAAGACCCCATTTTTATACGTACTAATATGCCTTTTAGAGTAATAGGGCGACGCTCGTGATTTGTGGGTATTTACCGTTTTAATTATATTCGTCTTAAGAACGTAATATGACAGTTATTTTTAGAAAGAATGTATTTAGAGAATATCTGTTTGTTTTTATTCTGTAACTGAATCAGAAATCAAGGTGCCAGATATACAAATTATAATATATCTCAGTACAGATTTATTTTTTTTTTTCAAAAGAATTGAAATGTTTACAAAAAAAAATGAAATAAAATATCACCACCATTCGGTTGCTTTAGAGGTCTGTTCAAAAATTCTTTCGGTTTTGTTATTTACTCATTTGTACACCGACCGTGAACATAACTTCCCAAATATTAATAATATGAAAATCCTACACTATGCTAGGAAAGCTTTGAAACTTAATTTGTTAGAAGCACTGGAAATATACAAATGCAATAAAAAGGATGATTTAATTTTGTTAAATGATCAATTACATATTATGTATTCGCCTCTTTTTACTGCTACCAAAATGTAATTAATAATTCTGAGAAACCCCACCCTTAGATAGTTAGGATATCATAAACTACCTGTGTACTTTCATAATTCTCTAATCTGTTTAATTCTAGAAACATTTAAATAGGGACCAAATCTTTTGTCTTTCATTCTTAGTTGAATCATCGTTTGAAAATGACCTAAAGGGTTGAAACTGCAGTCACGTTTTGTGCAAATATAGTGGTAAAAACCACAGTAGTGTTTTACTCGATTTCGTTATAAAAAAAAGTTCACCCGAACACGATTCGAACCGAGAAATCCGCTGTAAATGTCGTCGCTACAGTCGGGGTGGACTTGAAAATAAAAAAAAGTTCACCCGAACACGATTCGAACCGAGAAATCCGCTGTAAATGTCGTCGCTACAGTCGGGGTGGACTTGAAATTTCAATTAGTCTCGTAGGAATAAGGAAAACTTGAAGTTTTTAAATGTTGATAACTAAATAAATACATCAGCAGGAAGTATTCGTAATGTCGATATCGATAGATCGAAATTGGCATTTTCGCGGCATCGTTAATTGCATGTGTGAAATCGAAAATTCGAGCCGACAGAAGTGTACGAAAAATAGCATTTTTTGCCATTTCGGGAATGTTATTTGTTTTTTGTTCTATTGTCACTGGTACGTTAATAACCGGAAAACTTGTAAGAATAGGGAGAATTTAAATATAAAAACAAAATCGCCAGAACTGCACCTTGACCAATGTCAAATTTTAATAATTTGAACAATTTTCTTACAACTTTACCGACTTCTGGCAACGTTTAATCCCCGACTTAGTCTTCTGGCAATAATTTTACGCAATTTCTACAACTATAACTACGCACAATCTCAGAGCTGCACTCAATGATTTCTGGCTGCAGAATTATGTACTTTTCAGCTGGTAAGAATGGTTTTTACATAATATTTTTCACTACATCTTATCATTTTTAATTTCCGTACCCAGCTCTTAGGTTAAAAGTACTCAACAGGTATTCTCTCTAGGTTTTGGAGGTACTTAATACAAAATTGATGTCAAAAATATTATGTTAGTATCTACCAAAGTAGCTGCCACATTTAAAAATATGCAAGTGTATCTTTCGTAATTTTGAAAATAATATGAATTTCCATAGAGGAAGTCGGGACTCCGTAGTCTCATAACTGATATTAAAATAAAGTTTCTGTTTTTAACAGCGATCAAAATTGGTGCCAACGTACCAAAAATTATTTATTATCATTATTTAAGCATTAGTGATTGATTGCTCTTAATGTTTTCGAGATCGCTGAATGCAAATCTGATGCCAAACAAATACTTTGAATGGCAAATTTAATATATTGTAGCACAATTTCCCTGGAGTGTTATTCACTAATTATAAGTTTGCATCAAAATACATAAACATATACTTATTTAAATACATATGAGTGCTCGAACCTATCTACGACTTTTCCAAAAATGTCAGACATTATTCAATACCTCTAAAATCGATAGGAAAATGTCTGCTTAATACTTTAATTTGCTGAAATAATTGCTAAACGGCATTTTCATTAAGTTCAGCCAAAGGTGAAAACTTTGTTTTAATATGAATTATTATGAAACTAGTTTTACAACACTTTATATCTCTGAAAACTCACATTATTTTCAAAATATGACAGACACTTGTAAATTTTTCAATTTGACAGCGTTTTTGGCAGCTGACAAGAATCGGAAAAAGGGCATGAAAAATTTACTTTGGCAGATCGATTATGTATTTGGAAAGTAAAGATTTAAAACTAAAATTCTGCGGATCTTTATATATTTATGACCTGTAGACTGATTTTAATTGAAGAAAACGATATTTTTAGCAAAAATTAGATCAAAATTATTTAAAAAGATGTAGCCAAAAATAAAAAATCCGGCTCGCTATATTGTTAGAGAATTTTAAAACAAAAATTTAAAAAAGTTTCTGATAAATTTAACTTGAAGACGTATAGACTGATTTGGGTAGCGCAGTGGAGCTTCGCTCCCCTGTGCGACAGTGCGTTGGATGCAGAAACCCGTACTCACCGCCTACAAAATAAATTGGGTGGGCTAGGGAGTAATAGGGCCAATAGTCATCATTATACCAACATATCTTTCTTTTCGTCAAGATAATCTCGTACCATATTTGCCGGCTTTATTTCTAAATCAGTTAAATCCAGACTTACCCGACGCAAGCTCCGGTATAAGCGAGACGGAGCTCCACCGGACTATGCTGTGACAGTTCGTAATATTTAGACTAGACAAAAGGTTCAATTGAGTGGCCGGCAAGATCTCCGGACCTTACTCCACTCGTTTTCTTTTCCTAGGGATTTTTCAAGAAAGGTTTATGTACCAGACAACATTTGGGGACTTGCAGCAACACATCCGCTATGAAATAATGTAAATCTAACCGGAAATGTTGCAAAATGTAAGGGGATGGATTTTATCATCGATTGATGGCGCATATTTTGAACATCCCTTGAAATGTAGCCAGCAGAAAAGTGACGTTGACGAGTTTTAAAAGTTTTCATAAAAACACTGTAGAATATCTAAGTTACAGTATATCCAAATAAACTTTCCACACTATATTGTATAAAGCCTGTTGGAAAATAAAGATTATATTATTGTTATAATGTATTAGATTATTATTGTAACTCGAATAAAATTAACGGCCCTCTAATCGAATTAAACTGAAAGGAACACAATAATATACACTAAAGAAATAAATGTTTGAGGGATACTTGTACATATAGAGTAATACTCTCAAAAGTACAGCAGTTAATTATGCTAAGGATTAAGTTTCCCTCGGCCTAAATCGGGTTTTACAGTTTGAAATAATTTATACATCTCCCTAAAATAATAATAAAACTACGTATACAAACGAAAGCGAAAGCTCTTGAAAGCAGCCAGAGCACAATTATTGATACTCGAACTTATGTTTGTAAATTTAAAATGTGTAATTGTAAACTCGCACTTTTTTCAATTGCCTACTTCTAATTCCCATTTTCTTTGTTTCAGGTACGTACGTGAGTCGAATGATACGTGAGTACAAAATATTTGCCAATTTTTATAAATAAACGTTCTTAACCTGTAAAACTTTTATAAGTTTTCAATTACGTAGGTGAGCTATATATTGTTTTTCCACGAAAAACGCCTCTCTTTCCTAACGTGTTAGTGTACCGCAGTGTACACTGATTTTTTAAATAATTAGTAAATAACAAGCAAATAGTCATTATAAACCAGTCAATAGAGGCGGCAAAAGGGCCTGAACAGGACAAAATTGGACACTAATATTTTATTTCACATGGTATGTGGGGTAGTTCATTTAAATTGAGAGGAAAATATTTTGGAGCCAACGTATTTTCGAAAAGAAAAATGCTTCGGACAAAAGTTGCTTGGTTTGGAGAGGAAAACAAAATAACAATATCTTCTTTTGACTTATGAATGAACGGTTTTAAGATAATTTCAAGGTCATATTCAATTTTTGAATGGAAACCTGCATTTTTAATTAAGTACATTTTGTCTAAAAAATTTTTTTTTCGAAAATGCGTTGGTTAAAACCAGGCCGTAAGAATTTTAAAATTATGAAGGGGTGCCAAAACTCCCCATTAAAAAGGGATTTCGTTGGAAGCCCCCTAGGGACTGAATTCGGGGAGATAAATTTTGAGGAGTGGGTCCCAAACTCTTAAATGAAGAACCTTAAAATGTGAACGAGATGTTGCTGATGGGCTCAACTAACCTCTTAAAGATAATTTTTTGAAATTTAGTGCTAGGGGCTAAAAAGGGAGGTTATAGTCTCCTGAACTCTTAAACGTAGAATATCGAGATGATATTCTTAAAGTGCTAAAACTACCCACTTCCAAAAAAAAATGAGTAATTTTTAATAAATTTCGACAAATCTACCTTATAATAGACAAAAACATTAGTGGCGAACTACCAAAATGTACTTTTTACGAAAACAAATAAATTGTTAGTGTCTAATTTCTTTCTTGTTTTAATTACCCAATAATTACCATGTTAATGTAATTCGCGATTAATAGGTGATAACAAAGTGTGGTTTCAATTTGCATAATTAATTAAATAAAACTATCTGTCAGGGGAGTGAATAAACCTGTACGACGTTAATCATTGTACCTGTATTATGATTTAATATTTATTATTAATTCAAAGCTGTTTATGTTTACTCAACATTACGATGTAATAAACAGTACAAGGAACCTGGTTTATTTTGAAAGTATGAGTTAATACATAATTAAAACGTACATGGTGTCCCAAAGATAGAAAAGGGAAACTATTGGATGAAAGGAACAAAATGGACCAATATGGGAGAGATATTGATGTTGTAATCACAATTTAAAATTACTTAAATCTTATCTCGACGGTCGTAATCAGTTGGTCCCTATGGGTCAGAATATGTGTAAATTGGCAATTAAAGATGGAGTTCCACAGAGACCTATTTTGGGTCCTGTGCTGTTCCTGATCTCTATTAACGATATAAAGTCCGCCCTTCGGTATCAACTGGCTCTTGTATGCAGACGACACAACTTTACTGAGCTCAAGCTCTAACAAACGATTTAAGAGATATTGTAGGAATATGCAATTGCAATTAGTTTCCACCCAATAAACTTGATAATATAGTATCAATGAACATTTTAAGAACTGGTCATTACGCACTAATTCACTTTAAACTCCCATATGGTATTTTTCTGTGCATTCTTCTAGCAGGCATAGGCCTTTTGACTAACAACAGAGGGTCAGAGTTGTGGAACGAATAGGTAATGAAGCAGAAATTAAACCAGTATTTACATACCTAGGCATACTAACTTTACCATCTATATAAGCATTACAGTGTCTTACCTATCTGAAAAAGCTCACATATTTTAAATATGTACCAATTACATCGGTTGGCTCCTATAATATAAATAAATGTTTAATGAAACACGCCAAACTTTAACTCCAGAACATTTAGAACAAATATTAGTATCAGACTTTTACTCCTATGATTGGCAGTACATGTGTGTTGATCTTACAATCTTAGATCTACCGATCCTTCCAGTTCTCTTCGAGGGAATGCTATTAATAATTTCATCGTATTCATTTTCGACATCACAAAATTACCAAAAAATACTACAAGGTAAGATATAGTATCATATATCAAAAAAGAAATTTTAGGCGATGGCACATCACCTAGAGCTAACCCTGGTTTTAACGTCATTTATCGCTGTGATCCGGGCTCTGGTCTGAAGAATTTTTAATTTCGCAGGTAAAGTTCCATACCCAGTTATAGAAACAGGTGTTCTAAGTCAACAAAACAGTGATATCGAGATCAAAGGCTGTATTCCAGGGGTCGTCTCTTTAGTACCATCCATCTTCGCCTTTAGTTATTAATTTCAATATTTTTTCAATAAGTATGCTAAATGGCACCGTTCATTCATAAACTTGGTAATAATTACAACGACAAAAAATAGAAGCTTTCCAGCGACATCAAATGCAGTATATAAAAAAATAGTGGCGTAGTTAGAATAATAGCCAATGAACGATATTATGTCAACGCATAGCTTAAATGTTCCATCTTTCAAGTTTTCTTTCACATCCGATTAAACACCCAAAATCTTGGTCCGCATATGTAGACTACCCAATATAATGATCTGAAGTATTTTGTAAGAACCGCTTTTTACATTCCTAAAAATGGATAGGTGTGTTACACTCTACAATTATTTTCAGATTAATCTGTTCACCGCTGTTGATTGATCCGCGCATGTGGTCAAGGTTAGCTACAAGTTACAATTATAATTGATAAAAATAATAACAATACTTGCTTCAATTAATTATGCCAGTGTAAATACTAAAGAATCCTGTTCTTAAACGAGATTATTAGTCGTGGTACCTCGGAGCGATGTTTTGTTATTCCTATATAACGCGTTTATTTTGAAATCTTGTGAAACCAAGAGAAGTTTGTCTGGAACGTGAGAATGACTTGGATTTTATAATCAAGAAGTATTCGTATTTTATATATTCTTTCATTCCATGTTGATAAAATTCTTTGAAAACAGTGAAAACTTTATTTTAGTGATAAGAGTTTCCAGGGAAAATAAAAGAAATCTGAACCAATCGTCAACTAATTAATTGTACCGTATAGGGACGACCATTCAACAAGTATATTCACTTTTGTACAAAAACTGGAGATACCGAGAATGGGAGAGGAGGCCATAAAAAATTAAACGTTCTCACAAACAAAAATTGAATGCAGAACGGTTTTACTTAACCTCTTATATTCGTTTTCTGGTGATAAACTAATCCACAGAATATTTATGCATTATTATATATTTTTTAAATGCGGAAGAGGGGGAGTGTAACCGAACGTTTAGGTAAGGGGAGATCTCATCGACAGGGCGGGGGGGGTGAGTTAGAAATAGTAATAGTATTTTTGCGAACATACTTGTTAAATAGTGACAAATGGATAAACAGTCTTTCATCTCCTCCTACTTAAACTCCACTAACCAATAATGCGGAGTATTCGAGTATTTGAGATAAATTCTTTAGATACTATTTTTACATTATTCGATTTCTAAGCTTTCCAAGATTTATTATTTCAAATTAACCTTATTCTGCATTAGAGGTAGGCCGTAGGGATGCTCCGATGTCTCGGTTTTACTTCGGCATTCGATCGCTTCGGTTATATTTCAAACAACCGGCATTATAGCAAATATGGAGAGAGCCGAATTCAGTATCTACTTGAAATCCTTAGTTGAGTTGTAAGAATTGTAATTTGACGTATGTTGAACAAACGATACGTCTGGTTGTAAGTAGATTCAAGGATAATAAGGCCCATTTCAAATTTGAATAGATTAGTTTAGTATTGGCCTTGGCTAACATACATTTGATAACAACGCCATATAATTAGAATTGTAGCAAATAATAGCTGAATGCCTCAAAATTGCTAACATATTTGATGAAACGCAAAGTATAGTATTTGAATGTAGTATACAAGGTTTCCAATGCTTGTGAACAGTACTTCATATGCAATGTCGCACCAAAATTTCCAACCCTCTCCATAATCAAAAATAGCAATGTTTCCCTATCCAATGTTCCTCTCCTACTCTTGAAAATGACAATATTGAAGGTATACTACATTACTTAATTTTAACTTAAATAATTATCCCTAAAAAGTGCCATGCATGTACAATACTTACTACAAAACAGATGGATGATGGCGAGAGGCGACGCACAGGTGCCTACTCAAGGTTACGCCCTAACCGACGTTACAGCTGCATGCAATTAAAAATCATTAAAACCATATAAGAAAAAACATTAAAACAATAAGTATTTACAAGCTATTCATAATATGACTAATAAGAACACCTAAAAATATTCACCGTAATAATTTTATGTCAACATGTATATATAATGTAAATGTCATTGACTAGATACTAATTATCACTATCAAAATAATTATTGATGCTATTACCATGTCCTAAGCAAATAATTAATGGTTCAACTGCACTGAAATCTGAGTTAACCCATGGTATTTTAATGAAAACACTAAATGATTTTATGTGCAAGCTCCACCACTCGCCATCATTCATCCATTTGGCAGTACGTTGCTAAACTGGAATGACTTACTTCGGTGACTTGGACAGCGCCTAGCAACATTTTTCTATCTAATTATTAGTTTTTGAAGGCAATAATACTCTCTCGTTCTGTGCTATATACATACCTACTCGTTGTCATCTTAATGTATGTAAATAGTAAAATAGATTATGTGAGGATGTTGCTATAATTTGAAAAATATCACACCTTGTATGTGATTTCAACCATACCACAAATAAAATACGCACCACTGAGGCACGTGTTTCAAACTAAAGATTTATTGAACCGCGAAATCCAGAAGCCTTCAATTTATCATCATAATTAGGTATTAAATTACATTTCTCGTTATCACCTTTCGAATCATCATTGGAAAAATGATCATTTCCCTCTTGCCAGAAGCTCACGGCTTTGTTCAAAAAATACATTGACCTACGCATTATTCGTAATAAGTTCCTAGGATTTTTTTTAAAACAATTCATAAAAATGTAGAAATGATATAAATTGCCTATTTTTAAGCATTCCCACGCTGCCGTTGAGATTGTGTAAGAAACAAATATATCCAAGGACTTAAAACGAGTTCATTGTTAAAACTAATTTTTATTGTCGGAGCGTCCATAAAAACACCGTGGTTAACACGATTTCTATATAAATGTGTTTATACATTGTAGTTGAAAACTCAGGTACGTTTTTTAGGTCATGTTTTATGTGTGCTGCTGATGTAGTGTTACAGGAATACCAAGGAACTAGGATAAGATTAAAATAGCCTTGAACGCAGTGGCGTAAAATTACGATTATGTGGACAGTTGTATACAGGCAACACAAAAATTGTTCGAATATAAGAACCACTAGGCGAATTTGCAATTCCCAACCGAGTATCTATAGAGCATGCGCAATTGTTAACTAATTTGCCACTGGCAACGAGTTACCTTACCATTGCCAGATCATTTTTTTTATCATGCAAACAGTTTTCATCTTTTAGGGCCCAACTATTATTCACGATTTGGAAATTTAAAAAGCAGATTAATTAAAAATAGCTATTTTACTGCTTAATGTAATATTCAGAAAACGTACATTGTATATCATTTCAATCAATTAAATATTAGATTCTACAAAATTTGGGGTCATTACAATTCAGCTAATGTGTCAATTAAATAAATGTGTTAACCTTCGAGATTTATGACATTGGAAAGAGATACGTGCAAATTGCGCCTAACTTTCATATGATACTTAGATAGAAGGGAAAGGTGCGACCTTTCATAATATATTTTTCCGTACAAAAGTTTCAGCGCTTGCTGCGAGCCACTAACCCCCATTATAAATTTAAACTTAAGGACATTGTACTCTCTGTAGGTCGGATGCGCAACGAAATTCCCCCACCCCCATCCTTACCGATAAATTTAAACTCGGAAGCATCGAGCCTGTCACAGTAGATTTCTTAAAAATTGAAGGAAAGGGAAGCAAACATAACTATGTGACGTCATTCTAAATCCAATATGGCGAACACACCAGGATGGCGGATTGTTTTTTTCTTCACAGCCCTGTTGATATGGATATCGAGTGAAAGGGTTTGACGAGTGAAATACAGTAAACTATGTAACATGATTATAAATTCAATATGGCGGACGCCTCAGAATGGCGGATTACCCTTTCTTCACAAGCCCCTTGACATGGGTATCAAATGAAGGGGTTTTGCCTGTCTGTCTGTTGTCTGTCTGCAAAATAAGTAAAGACAAAAAGTAAACAGTAAAATTTTATATAAAGAAAACATGTTTAAAGCAAAGTCTTTTATTTAAAAAAATGTACTACAAAGTAAAAAATCATTTTTAAATTCATACATCTGGAAACTGGAAGCTTTGGGGCGTTCAATTGAGCCAAATAACCGCCCCAAAACTTTTCGTTTCCAGATTTATGAATTTGAAAATAATTTTTACTTTTTAGTACACATTTAAACTTCGTTTTAAAAATATTTTTTTATACATAATTTTTTGTTTTATTGAATAGATAGGTGTTTTGTAAATAAATTTATTTTAGAGTCTTTAATTTATAGCATACCTAGAATGTAGGTTATCGAAATTATTATTATTGAATAGATAGGTGTTTTGTAAATAAATTTATTTTAGAGTCTTTAATTTATAGCATACCTAGAATGTAGGTTATCGAAATTATGCAAGGATTGGAAATTAATATTTTCCTACATAGATTTTTTAACATTTTTCCTACGTTATATTTTCTGCTGTTTGCAAAATCCTATGAAGAATATTCCAAACAAAAAAACATTTTAAAACAGCTACGATTCTAAATATATAACTACCAGTTGGGATCCTCTGTCCGATATTAAATTTGTACCTTTATACTTTTACCCGTTAGTGGTAAATCGTGACCAACTTGTCGCGTTTTGGAGTTAAAACGAGTTGAGTACTTGTAAAAGCTTACATTAAATCTAAGCAAACACTACTAATAATGTAAGATATATATCAAAACCGTTGGTCTAAATACTAATTTTTACATCGTTCCCTGCATCTTTTGTACGCGAGGGCGTTCCATAATTTCATCTGCAATATTCTCGAAAACTGCTAGAAAATAAAGTTTCGAATGAAAAAGTTATATGCCTCCTTTTTATTTCTTCTCAATGTATTTTGGTTGGGTATATTTACCCCTTGCAAATTCTTACATTTTTATCGACATAGTCTTAGAAAAACTCCATATTTTTTGCACTTATTAAAATTTAATTTGTTAATTTTTTCACATTTTTGCCCGTCTCTTCTTTTGACTAATCAAAAGAGTCATAATTTTTTATTCTATCGAGGGATATCCCTTGAACATTTCGATTACGATGACATTACTTAGTACCTCGAAAATTTTTGATATGCTAGTTCAGCCTGGCTCTTCATAAGTTGCTACCCAGCAAGTGACATCTCGGCAGAGGCTACGGTAAGGGGAATTCTACGTGAGAGTACGTCTCCTTTTCATAGTATCATGGTATTAACTATATTGCAAAAAAGGTAGAACTTCACAAAAACGAAGGTAACATCATAAAAATCGATAAGAAACGATTGTGCTGCTTGTAAAGTGAAAATATTTAATAGTGCCAATATAAGGGATGTGATTTTATATAATATAATAATAATAATGCAATTCACAGAAGTCTCACGGCTATAAAATATTTAACCTGTTCTTCATTGCGTCGTCGAGTGTCTATGGAATTTCTCAAGCACCTACTTTTATCGTCCTTGAAAAATAAAACTAAAGTAAAACTTACAGTTTTGTACATAAGTATTTTTCTATAGAAGTTATATTCGCTGAATCGTCCACGAGTAAGTCAGATCTAGTCGTCTCTGTGCGCTGTGATGTACATCGTATGTAAACCTTCGATAAAATAGGTGTGACAAAAAAATAGAAGGTACACGTTGGACAATCAACACTTCAAGTTGACTGACATTTTTTATGTTCGCAGTTTATCTTATTTTTATCAATAATGTCTTGATAGATGTTATACAGGCATTGTTTTAGTTGGCCTCCCTTGGCGTATAGCACATCTGACAGTATCACACCCTCTGTCTCGGTTGCCTATTGGGCATACGGATCAACGCTCTTTTCCATATAAGCTCCTTGATAATAACAGCTCAACGTTTTGGATGCTGGCCTCTCCAGCATAATTGTGGAAGGTGCTACAGGTTTCATTGGAGCTAAGCTTATTTTTCACAGGAAGCAGTATTTCTCATGTAGCTTTATCAACCAAATTTCAATATACAGATTATAAATTGTAATAAGTAGTCGGGGACACTGGTCTTAAGCGCAAATTTTAAAAATATATTCAAATATACAGAGTGTTTCATAACTTTACTACTTGAGGCTGAAGATTTTTTTTAAACACCGATAAATACGTTTTAAATGTAGGGCTATTAAAAAACCGTCTTCAGGGTGCCCTATTCGAAGGGGCGTAGCTTCTTTAGAAAGCATTTCCGGACCCATGTTGACAGGAACTTTTTGTCTTATTTTTATCCGAACATTACGCCCCTAAAAGGTTTACGCTTACTTTTGAAACACCCTCTATAATGAATTACTTAATAGATAAAACTCGTATATAAATTATGTTCTGGATTGATTAAGAAAGGAATAAGCAGAAACACGCCTCTGTTAATTAAGACTTGTGCTATAGTTACGCGAATAACCCCTAACTAGAACGTCATACCTAGTGAACAGATTAACAGAGCCGTACTTTGAATTTTTCTGTCGATGCCGCGAAGGACGGGCAATGCGTGCACCATTTTTTATTTACTAGAAACTTCATTAAGTTTCTACCGAATACTCGTTTTTTAAATCTCTAGCATTATCCTGTTCATTCTAATACGCAAAAATTTGCGGTACGGCTCTGTAGTACTCTCGGTAGTACTCTTGTCAGCAGGTAATAGAGCCGACTTTGATATTTTGATGGCCAGTTTTATGGCCTTTTTATGTGCGTTAAGCAAATGGAGACAACTATACTTACCTGACTATTTTTATTGTCAACTTTTTTCTGTCCACTAATCACTAAAACAGCGGAACAAGTCACTCCAGAACAATGAAGATCCGAAGCTAATATAGCAATAACAAACCCTTAGTTCTGTGCAGGCAAAAATAGTACTTCCCTATTATTTGTGCATCGTTTGCAAGTAATTCGGGTGCTCACAAGATAGGAATATTTGTGAGCAGTGTAGTGAAATAGGGAACCTAGATCATATTTTCTTCAAATGTCAGAAATACACTCAAGAAACTAATGAATTATACAGTAATTTGATCAAACACAAAGTAGAAGACCCCAAGCACTGTGCTTTGGGGCGGCTCCGTTAATAGAAGAGTTGTGTTATATATAAACTTAGTGCAGTCAATATGTCTAGTGGTAAATATTTAGATATGTTAAGAGAAATAAATAGTCGAACATCACGTAGAGAATCTTACTCTGAACCATATGGCATCATGATGGAGTCCCTTGCCAAAATGTAACTATATTATTGAACCAAACTTTTAGCGACTATATGGGTAGATACTATATATTTTTTTTTCGCTAAGGAAATGGCTTTGTGAACGTAGCCCGTATATATAGCCACGACAAACTCTAGGTATTGCGAAAGTCATTCTATTATAACCTAAACGAAAAAGAGAAAGAAAAAAGAAAGAAGGAAAACAGCACAAGGAATAAACAAGGACACACTCTTCACACCCAGGGGTCTTTCATGAAGACTTTATATAAACACACAAAATTGGAGATCACGGTTGGTGGATGTTCATAACATAGGGTTAAACAATAGGATACAACTCTAAATCTACGCCAACCTATAGCTTAATTCTTGGTAGATACTATAAAATGGTTCCCTGAAGGCCCTATTTCACGCCACCACACAATTTCTTACAAATTAAAAAATCAATCCCCCAACCCAAACAGCGAACTATGGACCTGTCAAGGTTTTCACATTTTCACAGGATTGCAACTTCCCAAAAATTACTTTTCCTGTCGGTTCCGGGAATATTGCTTATTTACAGACACTTCTGACCCTGGAAACGCATTAATTTAAATCTTTAAAATCATCATCGAAATTCGTTACGACAAAAGTTACACAAAGACCAATTTTATTACAACGTAGAGACATTGACAGAACAAGTCTTTGGCCATCACGCTCGAAGGCACAATCGTGAGAAGGCGAGTTGACTTCTACGTGAATTGCATTTTAAAATAATAAAAACCATCGACAAATCCAGCATTTTACAATGGTGGTAGGCTAATTTTACTACACATATTTTCATATAATGAAGTACAGCTTAATTGAGGAAATTACTTAAATCTTTTATAGGTTATAAATAATACATTACTAAGCTCCCAACTATTTTACTACAATTATAGTGGGACGCAGTTTTTCTCGGAAAAACAACAATGGTGCCGCTACCTAATTATGGCAATGGAAATATTTTTTATTTAGTACAGTTCCATTGCTAGAACCTAAAAATTAGAGCTTGTGGTTTTCTAATGTGGTCATTAAGTACTAAATAAGTTTATTAGGAAAAAAACGTTGAAATAAATACTGTTTGTTTGGAATAAATGTGACCGACGTTGATTCATTAATAAGGGCCGTGTGTCAGGTAATGTAATTATTATAAAACGCTTAGCAGATGTAACGGACAGAGAGTTGTTTTTTGCAGAAATTCAAACATTTACAGATTCATGTCGCTTCCTTAGCAGCAATGTCAGTTTTCAGTTCTCAAATGATATATGGAATGGTTTCTAAATTTATGACAGTCGTCGAAAAAAAGTCAAATCTTACTTAAGTAGGCATTTTAAAAATACTTGACAGAATTGGTAGTTCTCTAATTGAAAGTTAATAAACAGTTTAATTACAATGTCGGAAATATTTTCGTATCTTGCTTCGCGAGGTGTTTAGGGTCACGTTAATAAACATTTATAGAAACAAAGGTATAAGCAACCGACGACTGCGGTTTGCAACATTTATGTTTGTTAGCTGAATGTTTATCCTTGGCATTGATCTATCGTTTCATCTGTTGGATGGATTAATTTTAGATTTAACTTTTCGATTATTGCGATGCGACTGTTAGGTTTTGTTCGATTCTACTAAATAATTACAAATTCACAATATCTCGTGATATCCTAGTATACTTATTACGAGTGATTACGTTTTAATCTATAGAGGACCGGCATTTTTCCTTGAAATTCGATATTTTCTAGAGGTAAGATTTATGTATATAAATAACTAACAAGTCCGGTGGAGTTTTCAATTTACCTGCTGTCCCCTAAAAGTGGGTCAGGTCGGCCCGAAATATTGCGACCAATGTTAAAAATTTTCAAAATTCGGATATTAAAAATTAAAAAAATAAATTAGTATCTATAGGGATTTTTCATATCGCTGATCACGATTTTGATATCAGATCATGATTATTTTATACAAAAGACCCCTTATTGAGGATACAATCGATATGATTGTCAGCGATTTTGATTGTATATTATACTTTCCTTCGTCAATACACACACCCACAGCTAACGACGTGGACGTAGAAAGTAATGTAGCTAAATTTTTGTTTTGTTTTTTTTTAATTCTTATTTTTTATCATTTTTTTGTTTTGTTTTTTATTTGTTTTATTATTCTCTTTTATTTTGTATTTATGAAATTTTTATCTGACTCCTTTAAGGGACACCTTGTCCCCTAAGTTAATAAGTTGTATGATGTATTCATTAGAATTAGAAAATAAGTTTAAAGAAAAAGTAAAAATAAAACCTTTTTGTTAGAAATTAAACATGCATAACATTTTTATTGAAATAAATGTATTTCAATTCCCATGGAGTGCAAATATCTTATGAAATCTTAGCATACTGTACTGTTACGTGTTTCCGTCCCCAGGAAACACCCTGTATGAATTCGTGGGTTCTAAATAATTTTAACACGGGGTAACCACTAACACTTTATTAAATAATTTACTGATTACACAATACTTCTAATTAACTAAAATAACCTTTACACTTTGTTTAATACTTGATATTTAACCTCACTTATCGCTACCAAACTTCATTTTTATAAAACTTCTCTCTCCTGCGCCGGGAACCTCGCCTTATATACTCCAAAATTGCCTCCAGAGTTATCTAGAACACAATCGAGAATCTTCTTCCACCACATTCCAGAAAACTCGATCTGTTTCTACAAACTTCCAGAAGAGATAATGGCTGGCGTGTATTACAGATTGCCTAACCATTGGTACTTAATTTCAGCTATTAGTAGTCATGGGTGTATCACTCGCCAGGCCTTAGGGGGATGGTAATGCGTAACACTACATAAAGATACATATGACAATATTGAAAGCACTATAATAGCTGAACTTAGAATTTGACTGACTACAACGTCAAAGAATTGGTAGAATTTGAACAGTACCAATCACAGCTGGATAATTATTATGTTTCTGGACAAGGCACGGTCGGTTGTGTAAACTCAGCCGAGGAGACATGAAGGAGGGAGCGAGGATTCAGTTACAAACTATCAAGTAGAACGCATGTATCATTATTTTGGTTGGACTTGTATTTTTTTCTTCGCTTCTTCGAATATAGTTTTTATTTAATTGCTAGACTTTTCTTTAAAATCTTACATTTCTAGCAGTAATTAATAATAATAAAACAATATAATGTTTGAACTAATATTAATACTATAAAAACGATCAAAAATGAATACATGTTACACAGTTGATAAATGTTTAAGGCAACGAATATTAATCCTTGACCTTGATCATCATTTCATCTAACCAATGCACAATGGTCCCAATTCGAGTTTCTTGGTTCAAAAATGGCTAGAAAACGCAAATCTAGTAGGAAATTAACATTTTTTTTTAAATTAAAGCTTACCGAAATTTATTATTTTAAATTAAAGGCCAAAAACATTTTTTTTTAATATCATTTTTGATATAATATGTTGAATAACTTCATACGATAAAAATATAGAAACTAGGAACATAAGTTAAATTTCAATTTGGCAGCTGTCAATTGACTTTTTTTTATCTAATTTGACAGCTGATTTTGCTTTACTTTATTTCCCAACTGGCTTTAATTATTTAAAAAACTTCGAAGCAACTATTTTTGTCTGAAAATTGTAAAGTATAGGTCATATGTCAATTGATAGCTGTCAAGCCGTCAATAAATGTCAAGCCGTCAATAAATGTCTTATGCCAAGTTAGGCATTAAATTTTGACTTAGTGACATCACCAATACTCGAGTTATGATCTTCAGCTTCAAGGACTCGATATTTTTATCGTATGAAGTTATTCAGTATATTATATCAAAAAGTAATTTAAAAAAAATGTTTAACATAAAACATTTATTGACAGCTTAGCTACAAATGATATATATGATCTATACTTTACAATTTTCAGACAAAAATTGTTGCTTCGAAGTTTCTTGAATAATTAATGCTAGCTAGGAAATAAACGGAAGCAAAATCAGCTGTCAAATTAGACAAAAAAGTGTCAATTGATAGCTGTGAAATTGACATTTAACTTATATTCGTGGATTCGATATTTTTAACGTATGAAGTTATTCCGTATATAATACCAAAAAAAAAAAATTTTTAAATTTTGTTGGCCTTTTAACTTAAAATAATAAAAAGGATTTTTTTTTCAAAATTTCGTTCTCCGAGAATTTGTTGGACTTTCGGTAAGCTTTAATTTAAAAAAAAATGTTAATTTGGAAAAGATTTGCGCTCTCTAGCCATTTTTCAACCAAAATACTCGATTTGGGACCACTGTGCGACGCGGTGCGTGATGACAGATCTGTCGCATGTCGCTTCATTAATACTTAAGCGGTTCCCCATATACACGCACCCATCAGTATCTTCAATACTAAATCCGGAGTTCCGGGCCGACAAGCTCATGGTCTTTTTTTGCACGCCATTGTTTTTGCGATGTAATGATTGGACTATTAATTGTACCACCCATTTCTTACCTGTAGTAATAATAATATTAGTCTCATTAAACAGCTATATTTCTTCCAAAAAGCATCATACTTTCGATTGTCATTTTTTTAATCCCCAATTGTACCGTCCTAAAGTTCCAGGACGCTACAGAATATATATAATTTAATTATGGGGTTCTTAAAACCACTATAATAGCAGATACTTTAAATTTATTAACTTTTTGTTCACAGAAACCTAGAGCTGCCAAGTCCTCATTCCTACTCAAATATCTATCTTTAAAATATACACCGAGCGCCATCTGTACTTTACAAGCAAACCCAACCGATTCTTAACGAGTAGACTTGAATTAACTTTAAAATATACACCGAGCGCCATCTGTTATTCTACCAGCAAACCACCGGCTCTTACTAGTTAGAAATCTAAATAGTTTTGGTAAAAATTAAACAATAAACCTTGATTAATAAATTGAAGCAATAGAAATTTAGTAACAAATAAGAATTACTAATGGGAAGTAAAATAGTGCAATAATTAAGTAGATTTGATAATAAAAACAGAATTTTAAGTAAATACTTTTTATCATTTTGCGGTTGGCAACGATTGAGAGCTATTTAAAGGAGACAATAAATTAGGCATTTCCGATTCTTGAAGCCAAGAACAAGACGTGTCTGTGCTGTCTTGCCGCAGATTTAAAGCCTCAAATTCCTGGAGATAGGTAATTAAATAAACCAATATCTACTAAATTATAATCATTGACATTTATTGATTAAGGTATATGTATTTAATTTGTAAAATCGCCAGTATTCAATCCGATGTTAAGGGATATTTAATAGGTTAATTTTTGAAGCGCTTGGGTAAAGATGCGCGCGTGCCATAAAAAACAGCGTCAGTAGCTAAAATCTATGTTGGATAAGGAATTACATTTAAGTCTGTTGCTTATTGTTAAGGGGAATTAATTGTGAATTTAAAGTTTTAAACGCGATTTAAATATAGGTTTGGGCAATAGTAGAACGCGGTTTTATTAAATTTTGTAAGGTTATAAAAATATCTTGGAATTTGGTAGGGGATATTTGGGCATTTTTAGAAGAAACGTTAAGGTATTAAAGCATTACGTGGGGTATTAACGCACCCAGAGTGCCTTTTCAAACAAGTAAATGCAAGGTAGAGTAACACGATGGACTCTTTTAGGTGTGAGGTAGTAAGTACCAGCCTGCGAGGTATTAAGTACCAGCCTGATGAGCTATTAGGTGCCAGCTTGAAGAGGTGGTAACGACCAGCCAAAGATAAGCCTTAGGTGTCAATTAAAGTGACCAGCTTGATGGTGATGGTCCTGTGAGGATAACCTTATTTAGCCCAGGAGGAAATTGTTTGTCCATATCCACACATGTCACTGAATATGGAGCTTGAATAGCGACTATATGGGAATCAATCTAAGTTTCAACTTTTATCAGTATACGAAGCAAACAGAGGAAGGGGAAGAGGAGATTTGAGTGGGACGAGGCGCTCTGGCAGCTCGTGAACAGGATCTGTGGTGAGAGTGTCATTCTCATTTGAACATCAACACGCTCAACTTCTTGTGGAATTTTCAATTAACATATAATTTTTAGCCTTCAGCAAATGTAAATTTTTATCTTTAACTTTTCATCGGCCGTCAGCCTTATAACATTCTTACTCCTACATATAATTTATGTAAGGAAGGTAGCTACCCTCTAAATTCAATTTTTTGTTAATAAAATATCTAAATTTATATCAAATATTTACCATTCCAGTTTTGTCTTTAAAATTTTAATATACAACTTATTTTTCTTACTTTGTGTTTTTCATAATAAATTTTCTAAAAACTCATGATACCTATGTAAACATTAAGGCCACTGAATAGCCACAGTATTACATTTTTGAAAACCAGTAAGGCATAGGTATCGAGCAATTGGCTATTGGCGCCTAACAATCCTAAATTTTTATTAATTTTCGAACCACGACCCAGCCTCCACAAAATAAGTGAGAACCGGGTAGTTTCATCGTTCCTATTCCATTCAGGGGCAGGAATTGATGTTACAAAGTGGCGCCCAACGTGGGGCTTGCGAGTATAGAAGTTGAGTGTTATCAAAAAAAAAATTAAAATAAAACTTTGAGCTGTTGAGACAAATTGTCACATTTTTAATTTTGTCCTATTTTTTGAATTTTCTTACTGTTTATATATTTGTGTGTATTACTGATATTATGTGTATTGTTTATGGTTGAGACCTCAAGATTTGATTAGATTAGTTTTGCAAAGTCGTGAATACTTTTGGGTTAAATTAGAGAAGATTAAACATTGCGGTAAGACAGTTACAGGAAAATTTTTGAGTCCTTATTGTAGGAATAAGATAATCGTAGGGTGAAATACGAGTTATCGTAGTATTTTTGAGAAAGTCTAGAAAAATAATACAGGGGCACAGGGGTTATAAATACTTAGTAAGCCAGTGAATTGAATTTTGATATACCTTGCAGTTTGTTAAATTTGAATAGTTGAGTTAATCAAAAGTAAACAAAATGTCTGAAATTTTCATACCAACGTTATTACAAGCTGATCAAGTTGATTATGAGTTACGCGTAAGAGGTTGTACTACAGTTAGGGACACAGAAACATGCTGTAGACTTTTAACACGAGCTCTAATAGCCAAACCATGTAATGATTTATCTCTGAGAGATCCATTATTTAATTTTAATACAGAGAAAGTACAAGTAAACAATACTTTAGATTCCATCAGAAATATAATTAACAATTTAGATAATCCTACGGAAAATGATTTGCCAGTAAAACAGGTTAAGTCACAGTTAGTACATATTATGGTACGAATAAATAGAATGCCTATCCCAGAACAGAATTCTGAGGAGACGGTAACATTTCAAAATGAGTCGAGGGCTACGATTTACTTACTAGAAGCAGATCTTTATAATAAACTGAATTTAGAAGTAGTAGATGATTTAGCATTACAAGTAGGCACTGGTGTAAATATAGCAACTAGTCCTAGTACTAAGTTTGTACCTATCTATAAGTGGGGTGTCACGTTTGATGGCCAGCCTAATAATGTAATTTCATTTATTGAACGAGTTGAAGAGTTAGCAATAGCTCGAAACGTCACTAAAAGAGAATTATTCCAGTCAGGGTTAGATCTTTTTTCGGGACCAGCTCTACAGTGGTATCGATCTGTTAGAGGTAGTAATGAGGTTAGAACTTGGGAAGATTTGGTAGAACAGTTGAAAAATGATTTTTTACATGAGGATTTTGATAAGAGTATGAGTGATTACATTGAAAAGAGAACACAACATGTGGATGAGCCAGTACATATTTATATTAGAATCATGGAAGCTTTATATAATAGACTAAAAACAAAACCAAGTTTAGAAGAACGCATTAAACAAATTAGAAAGAATTTATTGCCATATTTTGCTACTCCTTTAGCATTATTGACTATAGATACAATTTCAGAATTAATTTCAAAGTGCAAAAAAGTAGAATACGCTGAGGAAAGTACCAAAAAATATATACCGCCTCCTATGAGAAGTAATTTAGTGGAAAAGGATCTTTTGTATGTTGGATTGCCTTCTTTAGATAAGAATAATGTTAGGGAATCTCATGAAAAGTCTGTTAAGTCTGTATCACCACCAAAATCAAATTTTAAACCTAATCGTAGAAATCAACCTGGGCAATCAAATGTTAATGAAATCAAAACTACCAAGACACCAGTAATCTGTTTTAATTGTAAAGGTGAAAATCATGTTTTTAAACAATGTAGGGCTAAAAGAAATAAATTTTGCTTTAAATGTGGTGAGTCAAATGTCACATTTAAAGAGTGTAAAAAATGTTCAAAAAACTAACAAGGGGGCCACGTAAAGTTAGTCAACGTCCAAATCCCCGTAGTTATAGTAAGTTTAAAAATGTTGTGACTAACAAATCAGATTGGAATTTTTGGTTAAGTAAAGTAAGAAATTTTTACAAAACTTACCATAGAGTTAGTGATGAAGTACAAGTAACACCTCTATTGTTGTCTAAAAATGGTGACGATAGACCTTACATTTCAGTTTTTTTATACGATAAGAAATTTTTAGCTTTAGTGGATACTGGTTGTAATCGTTCTGTAGTTGGAAGCAATGGTGTGAAAATTTTAGAACAATTTAAATGTAAATTTGTAACGTCAGATCTAAGATATGTAACGACAGCAGACGGTACTCCTCAAACTGTCACAGGTATAGCTCACTTACCGCTCAAGATTAACAACATAGTTCGAATACTTAAGGTTTATATAGTTCCATCTTTGCCTAGTTCTTTTATTTTTGGTATAGATTTTTGTAGGTTATTTGGCATTCATTTAGATTTTGAATCAAATACTTGGGTAAATAAAGTTGGTAGCATAAGAGTTTCAGCTCTGTGTCATGTGAACACAGTTGAGACCAATGATGGCGGTTTGGCTGACTTAACTGGAGTTCAGCTCCGGCAAGTTGAAAAGGTCAAGCAGTTATTCAAGGGACTTAGTTGTGGGAAGTTAGGCCTTACCGATAGGATGGTATATCATATAGACACTGGAAATACTGAACCTATCAGGCAGCGCCAATATCTTTTATCACCACATATGATGAATATTTTAAATGAAGAACTTGACAAAATGTTAGAACAAGATGTAGTTGAACCTACTTTTAGTGAATGGAGGTCGCCAGTTTTATTAGTTAAAAAGGATAATGGAAATTATCGATTTTGTTTTGATGGTAGATCTTTAAATTCAGTAACTGTTAAGGATTCATATCCTTTACCTTTTGTAGACGGTATATTGAGTATGTTACGGGACGCTAAATATATCAGTAGCATAGATTTGAAAAGCGCTTTTTGGCAAATTCCACTTTCTGAAACTTCCAAACCCAAAACCGCATTTGCTGTTCCGGGAAGGGGCTTATTTTGTTTTAAAGTACTACCATTTGGTCTTGCAAACGCTGCACAGGCTATGCAACGGCTAATGGACATTGTTATAACACCAAAATTAGAAAATAAAGTTTTTGTTTATCTAGACGATATAATTGTCACCGCTTCTAGTTTTGAGGAACACGTATCAATTTTAAAAGAAGTGTTTGATAGGTTGAAGGATGCTCGCCTAACAGTAAATTATGAAAAATGTCAGTTTTTTAGAAAATCTCTAAAATATTTAGGTTATGTAATTGATACTGAAGGTGGATTACGTACAAACCCTGAGAAGGTAGAAGCGATGATCAGTTATCCTCGTCCTACAAATACAACCCAGATTAAACGATTTATAGGCATGTGTTCGTGGTACCGGAGATTTTTACCTCATTTTTCGACTTTAGTTGCTCCGTTAAATGATTTGCTAAAAGGGAAACGTGGTAAAAGACAACCAATTAAGTGGAATGAAAATGCAGAACAAGCATTCTTGGCACTTAAGCAAGCGCTTATCTCTACTCCAATCCTAACTAGTCCTGATTTTAAGTCAAATAATTTTGTTATACAGTGCGACGCGTCTAGTACAGGATTAGGTAGTTGTTTGACACAAGTACAGGGAGGAGAAGAAAAGGTAATTGCTTTTGCCAGTCGCTCACTAAATAAGGCAGAAAGAAACTACAGTATTTACGAGTTAGAAGTATTAGCCTTATTATTTAGTTTAGAGAGATTTCGGCCCTTCGTGGAAGGTCAGAAGTTTACAGTCATAACGGATAATTTAGCGGTTAGCTGGTTGCATAAGTTAAAGTCACCTACCGGCAGATTAGCTCGCTGGATGGTTAAGTTGCAACAATATGACTTTAATTTAGTGCACCGTAAAGGTCATTTAAATGTAGTTCCTGACGCTTTATCTAGAGTGCAGCGGGACGAACCGTCAGATAATGAAGAACAAAATTTCACAGTAGGTTCATTATCACTTAATCAGGAGAATCTAGATGATTGGTATATTAAATTACGTACAAAAATTTTGGCAAATCCAAATTTGTATCCATTTTTTAAGGTAGAGAATAATTTAATCTTTAAACATGTTGCTAATAAATTACCGGTGAAAACTAATTTAACAGAATGGAAACTTTTGGTACCACTTTCACAACGGAATAATGTTCTAAAACAATGTCACAATGAAAGTACAGCAGCACATTTGGGGTATTTTAAAACACTTAAGAGAATTTGTGAAGACTACTATTGGCCTAAAATGCGTAAGGATATACTGAGATATGTCAAGTCATGCAAGACTTGCGGTTCGCAAAAAGTGTCATTTTCACGTTACGGTTTAATGGGGAAAGAAAAGAAAGTAGAATTTCCATGGCAAGTCATAAGCGTAGATATTTTTGGCCCGGTAACAAGAAGTAAAAGGGGTTTTTCATATCTTTTAGTAGTTTTAGATTGGTTTACTAAATATGTTCTCGTACATCCCATGCGTAATGCCACAGCTCAGACTATATCTAAATTTATGGAGAATGACGTATTTTTGATTTACGGTGTTCCACAGTTCATTATGGTAGACAACGGGAAGCAGTTTGCTTCATCAGTTTTTAAGAAACTGGCCGATCGGTACAAAGTACAAAAAATTTGGTTTAATGCATTGTATCACCCACAAGTAAATCCAGTCGAGCGATCGAACGCTACGATAGGTACAGCTATACGCAGTTATATCCAAGATAATCATCAGGATTGGGATGTAGAAATTTTCAGAGTTGCTCACGCAATCAGAACGGCTACTCACGAAGTAACTGGTTTCCCTCCTGCTTTCTTGAATTTCGGCCGTAAAGTTCCCATTTCAGGAGACTTTTACGGGCAAGTAGAGTCAACATCAGGCATTCAACTAGCCCCGGGTGATAGGAATAGGTATTGTGATGACATATCGAATCTTTCGGATACATATAAAGATGTAGTAAAGCGGTTAAATAATGCTTACCAGAGAAATCAGAAAACATATAACTTGCGTAGGCGGGAAGTTAAATATGAAGTAGGTGATAAGGTATGGAAGAAAAATAAGGTTTTGTCAGATGCTTCCAAACATTTTTCAGCTAAGTTAGCACCCAAATTTGTACTTTGCACAGTTCGCCAGAAAATTTCTAAATTAGTATATGCACTAGACCATGCAGACGGATCTGATGCAGGTCACTGGCATGTTTCTGATTTAAAAACGTACTATGGATCAAACTCTGACGTTTCAGTCGGGTAAACATTTTTATGATGCATTTTCTATTAAGTTAATTACCCATAAATTTAGATTAGGCGCACTAATTTTAATTAAGATACCTGGAAGGTTTTGTCTTGCGTTGATAGTAGTTTTCTAGTAGTGTAGTTTGTTGTCAGTAAACTTCGGAAATATTTTTCCGGCTGGATATCTTTTATCCAAGGGTTGAAGGGTGGGCCACGTTTAGTGGGTGTAGCGTCTTCAACGTCTGCACGCCACGCAGTTGATGTGAACCAAGCAAGTGAAACTCAGCAAGATTTGTCTCGAGGATATGGAATCCGATGTAGTAACGGTTAAGCCTTTTGTGATTATACGACATTTTGGTGATTGTCATGCGCTTGGAAAATATCAATAAATGACAGAACATCGTCATTCTTCTTTGTGTTGTCCTTATTTTCATCTATACTTTCTATTTTTCCACTTCTATAATTCTTTAGTGTTACTCTACTTAGGTTTATTTTTGAGGAAGGGTTAGGGCAGACTGAATTTCGTTAGGGAAACCTTCTACCTGTTAGTTTTATTATATTTATTGTATTCTATTTGCCAGTCTTGCTAAGGCATTCTCGTGGTCTGGTAAATAAATATAATTGTTCAGTTGTGGTTTGAAAGTCAAGGGAAATTTGTTTGGAGGGAATATTTTTCCTGGATGGTCAATTTGCCCCTTGATAAACAGTGAGTTAGTTTTCCTTTCGTTAGTTCAGAGTGATGTCTTTACCAAACCTGACTCAAAAAGATTATGCTTTGCTTGTAGATTCCTTTTGTATTTCTGACGTTTCTGGAGAACATCCTACTTGAAATCCTCTAGTATCTTAATTTTGGTTAAGTGTTCTGACTAACTTCGTTCTAGTTTTGTTTGTTTAAACTTTAGTTACTTTTAGTATTATATTTTCTAGATGTTTACAGGTAAGAAGTAATCATTATCCTAGTTCGTAGGATATTTAACGGCCATTAAAGGAACTTGTTCCGGGATGGGGATGGACTAGTTTCGGCCGGGCTGTCTTGAATGACAGGTGGTTAAGGAGGGTCGAGCGTAAACATGGGTAAGGGAGCTTGTCAGTCAGGAGTGACCTAGGTCGTCTGACGGTCTTCGAGAGACATATCTCAGCCTCCCCGCTTCACCTCAGCCCTTGACCAATCGCTCGATCGAAACACTGTTCATCGCGCCTGAAGCAAGAGCTTTCCAGAACAATGGTCCTTTTTGTTGTTTAGTCGTCACGTATTACTAGTTCAGCCCCTTGGAGCTATATCCAAAGTATTTTAGTTGATACGTACGTCTAATTTTAGCCCTTTGGAGCTACATCCAAAATAAATTTTTTTGATTTATTAACAGTCTGGATATTTTATCCCACTGTTAAGGATAGGCAGAGAACTTGGTTCCTGTATCGTGGTTTAGATGTGCTTATGTCTACTCCAATTTCAGCACTGGCAGCCGCTACAACGCTGCTCAGGCACTACACCACAGTGTCTGTGGAGACTGATGTTTGGGTCCTCTCCTAAAACATTTTATGTTTCCTTTCCGAACTCTCTTCAAAGGGTTTCTTGTATGTGTACAAGCTTTATATCGATTTAATTCTACTTCCAATTTTGTGTCTGAATGATTAGTATTCAGGGGATATTTTATATCTGGTGGAATGTGGTATTGAATAGATTATGTTTTGGAGCCTCTCGGTCTCTAGTAAGTGAAATATGTATAGTGTATATGCTAATATGGCTTGGATTAGTACTACATTGACTTTACCGATTGTGTCTTTCCCAATTTTGTCATTATTGAATTTGTCGTTACTGATTTTGTCCCTGAAATATTAGGCGTGTAGTACGCGAAGCTACTATTGAGTACTAAATCCTCTCTTATAGCAGCATTCACTAGTATGTAAGATATTTACTTTTAGTTATTTAGTAAGAAGTTAAGGTCTAGGAACCGTAGCTGTCTTATAGCTTAATTTAGTCACAATTCGGTTTATAATCATTTATGGTTAAGTAACCATATCTCAATTATTTTAAGTTAGCTTTAGTTATATCCATCAGCGGATAAGTAGAAATTGAAGTCTCAATTTATAGGAAAAAATACATGTATGGAAGTACACATATTTTTTGTAGAGGGAGAGAGAAAGTGTACCGTCCTAAAGTTCCAGGACGCTACAGAATATATATAATTTAATTATGGGGTTCTTAAAACCACTATAATAGCAGATACTTTAAATTTATTAACTTTTTGTTCACAGAAACCTAGAGCTGCCAAGTCCTCATTCCTACTCAAATATCTATCTTTAAAATATACACCGAGCGCCATCTGTACTTTACAAGCAAACCCAACCGATTCTTAACGAGTAGACTTGAATTAACTTTAAAATATACACCGAGCGCCATCTGTTATTCTACCAGCAAACCACCGGCTCTTACTAGTTAGAAATCTAAATAGTTTTGGTAAAAATTAAACAATAAACCTTGATTAATAAATTGAAGCAATAGAAATTTAGTAACAAATAAGAATTACTAATGGGAAGTAAAATAGTGCAATAATTAAGTAGATTTGATAATAAAAACAGAATTTTAAGTAAATACTTTTTATCATTTTGCGGTTGGCAACGATTGAGAGCTATTTAAAGGAGACAATAAATTAGGCATTTCCGATTCTTGAAGCCAAGAACAAGACGTGTCTGTGCTGTCTTGCCGCAGATTTAAAGCCTCAAATTCCTGGAGATAGGTAATTAAATAAACCAATATCTACTAAATTATAATCATTGACATTTATTGATTAAGGTATATGTATTTAATTTGTAAAATCGCCAGTATTCAATCCGATGTTAAGGGATATTTAATAGGTTAATTTTTGAAGCGCTTGGGTAAAGATGCGCGCGTGCCATAAAAAACAGCGTCAGTAGCTAAAATCTATGTTGGATAAGGAATTACATTTAAGTCTGTTGCTTATTGTTAAGGGGAATTAATTGTGAATTTAAAGTTTTAAACGCGATTTAAATATAGGTTTGGGCAATAGTAGAACGCGGTTTTATTAAATTTTGTAAGGTTATAAAAATATCTTGGAATTTGGTAGGGGATATTTGGGCATTTTTAGAAGAAACGTTAAGGTATTAAAGCATTACGTGGGGTATTAACGCACCCAGAGTGCCTTTTCAAACAAGTAAATGCAAGGTAGAGTAACACGATGGACTCTTTTAGGTGTGAGGTAGTAAGTACCAGCCTGCGAGGTATTAAGTACCAGCCTGATGAGCTATTAGGTGCCAGCTTGAAGAGGTGGTAACGACCAGCCAAAGATAAGCCTTAGGTGTCAATTAAAGTGACCAGCTTGATGGTGATGGTCCTGTGAGGATAACCTTATTTAGCCCAGGAGGAAATTGTTTGTCCATATCCACACATGTCACTGAATATGGAGCTTGAATAGCGACTATATGGGAATCAATCTAAGTTTCAACTTTTATCAGTATACGAAGCAAACAGAGGAAGGGGAAGAGGAGATTTGAGTGGGACGAGGCGCTCTGGCAGCTCGTGAACAGGATCTGTGGTGAGAGTGTCATTCTCATTTGAACATCAACACGCTCAACTTCTTGTGGAATTTTCAATTAACATATAATTTTTAGCCTTCAGCAAATGTAAATTTTTATCTTTAACTTTTCATCGGCCGTCAGCCTTATAACATTCTTACTCCTACATATAATTTATGTAAGGAAGGTAGCTACCCTCTAAATTCAATTTTTTGTTAATAAAATATCTAAATTTATATCAAATATTTACCATTCCAGTTTTGTCTTTAAAATTTTAATATACAACTTATTTTTCTTACTTTGTGTTTTTCATAATAAATTTTCTAAAAACTCATGATACCTATGTAAACATTAAGGCCACTGAATAGCCACAGTATTACATTTTTGAAAACCAGTAAGGCATAGGTATCGAGCAATTGGCTATTGGCGCCTAACAATCCTAAATTTTTATTAATTTTCGAACCACGACCCAGCCTCCACAAAATAAGTGAGAACCGGGTAGTTTCATCGTTCCTATTCCATTCAGGGGCAGGAATTGATGTTACACAATAAAGGAGATATAAATTATTTGTTAAAAAGCCTATTTCCTTTATTATTTGCTCAACAGAAAAACTCTGCTAATGTGCATAAAATAATTATTTCGCAATTAGACGCAAACCATGCTCCTATAGAAAACATCTTGGAACGGATGTGAACAATGACTGGTGTTGTTAGTTAAGTTCAGGTTGAAGGCCAGGGCCGTAATTAAAGTGGAGATTAAATCACGGGGCCATAGGCGCCCGCACAAAAGATCAGGAAGGTGAAACAGAATAATTATTTTTAGATTTCGTGACCAAACATAACGTTGGCCTTTTTACTGTTCTATATACATTACTAAACAAAAAATTGTACATTGAAAAGGGGACAGCGGAGCACTACATAATATTTCTTGTTTGATAAAGGACTCTTCAGTTTTTCTTTATAAGATAGGTCCCAACCGGTTTCTTCAAATTTTATATACAGCAAGAAAGATCATCGAGTAAATAAATCTCAGAATACATTTTTGAAAAAGTTGCGTTTTTGAGTTGTTAGCCGCTAAACATGCTGATGATGGAGACATAAATGATAATGGAAACTACTATTCATTGGCACATTTTATGTATTATTTTCGGACTAAAACAGCAAAACTCTATCGTATTGCAGTTATGAACTGAGCTTCAGTTCAACTGTTCCTTTGTGGAATATTTAGAGTTCATTCTGTAGATACTCGATGGACTGTGTGGTGGCAATGGCAATATATTTGCAACCTTTAGTAACTTTAAAAATATCGTTCCGAATCGTATACTGTGAGTAAGTAAGTTGGTGTTTGCGTTGCTCCATGTATTCAGGTTTTGGTCTTGCTCCGTGTGTTTCTTATTGTCCCATAGATGAGCTGTGTGCCAAGTGTTTAGTGGGCTTCCATTTACAGGGTTCCCACCAACCTGGAAACCTGGTAAAGTCAGGAAATCCAAAATGAGGTCCTGGAGACCTGGAAAAGTCAGGGAATCCAAGAAATTTCAATAAAATCCTGGAATTTCAGTCATATGAAATATTTTGACTTGATTTTCTACTGTACAAAAATTACCTATAAGATTTGAATTTTATATACTTTGCTAAACAAATATACGTGTAATTTTAACTATTCATTATTTAAAATAATTTCTTATAAACAAAATGACGACAAAAATTACTTTAATGGTTTACTGTATTTTTTTTCATGCCGATCTGAAGGTAATACAATTACATTAATATCCAAATTGGTGGAAACCCTGGTTTACGTTTGACTATCTTTTGTTTTTGAAATTTTAAAATTAAGAATTATTTAAAATAATATTTATGAAGTTAATATAATAAATTAATATAGCTTATCTTTCTGACACCGCCTGGTTTTATTAGTCACTGGTTTATTTTCTTGTCTTGTGCTGATTTTCTACACTTATTTATTTTTCTTTTTTAATCATTGCACACAGAAATTTATTATTCATTTATTTACACTTTCCGTATTAGTTTCATTTTGGGTTTTATTATTCTTAAGTCACAACAAAGCTAATATCTATATTGCTTTATAAATACAATATGTCACCCACTTGGCGCTAAAAAACACCTAATATTTAACTTTCTTTGCCCATAACTATTTGATGAAAACTATAACCAGCAGATTTATCGTGCTGATAGCTCGAAAAAATATTTTGTTTCAAACATTTCTTGTACGAATTATTTGAGGATATTTCTCTCTGTATACGAAATTTGAAAACAATCGGTCGAGTCCTATTTCGCCTAGAAAAAGCAATCTGAAATGTAGTAATCTGCAAAGGCCGGTTTTTTTCCTTAGAGTTTCTAGTATTTGGGTTTGTTTAATGGTACCCAAGCCAGAAAATGTATTTTCAGAAATTTTGTATGTTTGTCCGTCTGAATGTTTGTTCCGTAACTCGAAAACGGCTCAACATATTTTCATAAAATTTTGTACAGGCGTAGACATTTTTCCAACTTAGAGCATAGGCTACTCTGTATCATAAAGGAAGGATAGAGACAGATGTTGGAAGAGGGAGAGTGAATGTGAGTCGTAGGCACAAGCCAGTAGATAATAAAAATATTTTTAAAACCTTACATTCACAATAGTCGCTCTGAAAACACAGTTCAAGTGTTAGCTTAAACATATTCCCAATTCCCACGCAGTCTTCTACTCTCAAGTATAGCAAAGTTGTGAAAGATGGTCGATTCTCCGAAAGTTACTAATTAATATAGTGAAAATATTAGATTTTTTTTTTTTTAATTTTGTCAATTTCTTGTTATTTGGAAGAATCGCCTTTAGTATTCTATATCTGAGTTTTATTCATGTAATGTTTATAATGCACGCCAAAGGAGTTTGTTCATAAAATACTTATTTCAGTGTGAACCTTTTTTTTGCAATCGTAATTGTAAAACTAACATTACTTGCTAGACACTAGACAGAGTATCGAAATTATCTTGTGAGATAATGCAAAACTGCAAAGGTATGTACACTTGTACACACGTGCTTAATTTGAAGAAAATGAATCCGCATAAATTGCATCGCGTCAGACTTTATACAGGGTGCCGCAATTTTAAATTATGAACACATTAAAGTAAGTAAAAAACCCAACATGGGTTCTAACCATTTGTGAGAAAAAAATTACTAACTGTTCTGGAAATACAAATGAACACGAATGAACATGTACAAATAGCATTTTTATACAGTTTCTCATCAAAATTAAGTCTTTTCAATATGGCAGCCTCTATTTCACCTTTAAAGAAACATGTATTTCTTCGATCAGTAATAAATCGGTAAATAGGGTGTGTAACGCAAAAAATCAACAACATAAACGACTTGAATTCGTAGGTGTCGTGCATGTATGTAAAATAATGGTAACCATTTTCAGTATCTCTTGTAAATCACTTTGTCTAAAGATTAAATCATTTGGTAAAATTATGAATAATCCAGGACGTTTTAATTTTTTGATTTATAAAATAATTGTTGTATCCTTGTTGGATTGCCACAACTGTGTTCGTGTTGATCGCATTTAACGACTGACCTTGTTGCCAAGTTTAGCAACATTTTAGGGCGCCGTATTTCGCATACGCTGAGAGATAAAAACTTGCATAGGCTGATTGAGCTTCTTTTGGTATATATCTATTATATCGTCTTCTATTAAAATTAGGGTATACTTCTCATTTATCTAGGCGGCATAAAAATTGTCGGCGCCTTTAACTTTGCGGTAAAGATCAAAGACCCGACATTTTTTATACGGACAGTGAGTCTGAGGTAAACTATACTGATATCGCTAACACCTGTATTACATCAAATAACAACTTGGCTAATTTATTCACCATGTATAGTTTTAGAGTAATTTCTCTTGTAATGCAAATTGTTGGTTTAAAGTTCATATCAATATCGTCATTAGCTCTTCCGAATTATAGGAATTGTTCTAGTAGCATTGAAATAAATTGTAGTTTTTACATTTATCTGTGTTGTATTTAATTTCTGACGTCGGGACATTTCCATACAGTTATTTTATTAATTACAGTAACTATTTGTAAAACATTAGTACATTGGTCAAATTATTTGGCATGCAATTTTCTGGAAAACTGCTAATCTTAGAAAAAGAGTGCCAAGCAAAAAAGTTGACGTCGATCTTTATCTTTATTTTTTCCGAACATGCTTCGTAACTATTTTGAAAAATTTTCCGTTTTACTGTATTTACATCTTCAAATTATCAAATTTTATCGACATATCCTTAGAAAAAAATATTCATATTTTCTGCACTTATTAAAATTTGACCTTCATATTACCATATTTTAATTGTGTTTTTTTCTTTTTAGTTTAATTATTATTATTTATCAAATAGACACCAAAAACAAGATAAATAATTCTCAAAAACGATGTTAAATAATTATTCATAAAAATTAAACTACTAGACAGATCATAATGAAATTAAATATGGTTTTTATCGATTTTGAAAAATCAAGTAGGATCGATTTTTCTGGTTAAAATGAGACTTTTTAAAAGTCAAATAACTCCATAAACTTCCCATATTAATATACCTTTCTTGTTTGTTAGGCCTAAGAATATTTTTCTAGTCAATATTTATTTAGAAAATTGAAATTAGAAAGCTAGGGGGGGGATGGGCCCCCGAAAAATCGTTAAATAACGAGGAGCTACTTTAAATAATCCAAGTCCATTTTTGGGTGGATATCCTATCCACCCCAAAACGAATTTTGCTACACTTTATTTCTGTTTATATAATTATAATTTAATATTTTTAGTGATTTAAAAGTAATTGCAAGAAATGATTTTAAGGAACTCCCTTTTGAGGGTTGTATCCCTTGTATTGTGCGATTCGGATTCTCCCTCTTTTGAGAACGCCCATGTCCAGACCAATCATCTTGATCTCCACGCATTGGCCGTGAACACAGCCACTCCGATTAATTATTATTGATGTATACGTTTTAATGGAATTACGTAACATTCAATAATTACATTTTACTTAGTTTTTATCCGCTGTATTTTGCTAAACCTACAGCTCCGCACCAAGGTCATGTAAAATTGATATAATTTACTCCCATGCACAACACAATGTCAATATACAAAAAAAACTAATGAGCACAACTGATGTCACAGTAAGGTCGGACATGTTTCGCGTGAGATTATCGCTTTTAACTACTTTTTTTTAATGTAAATTCCACATTTCCACACTGGTGTCCGATTTCTTTTTGGTATTTTTTTTTATTAACTTGATGTGTAAGGGAATAATATGTGCTGTTTAAGTAGATTCAAAATATTAATAAATTAATTTGTTAATTTTTTAAATATAACTATCGGCGATGGCACGAGTGCGAGTTTTCGAAATGATCTATTGAATTTATTTGTTGTCATCTTTTTAAATTGTGGACTAAGGTATTTTTAGAAAAAATTATGTTGTTTTAAATATGAATTGTATATGTATATCCTCGTTGACCTTGACACTACATTCCATGATAGTGTTTCAACAACTCGTTAATTGCTTCTCTACTTGAGGTCTTTTGCAGCATATTCAAGTCTAAAAGCGATAGAAGGAACATGCAAAATAATAATGTTGAGAAAAGCTCACATGTAGTTCCAATTCATGTATTATGTATTGTATCAATTCAGTTCAACAAAGGTTTTTTGATATTTAAGGTAATTTTAATACATTTCCAACATTTGTTCCGGAACCAGCCAGACATCCACTACGTTGAACGTCGTAGTAGTTGAGGGGCTGGACAAGACAGAGTCGGATCTTAATGAAATGAGGTGGATAAGACCAAGACTCCTTAGTTTGCTGACACAAGAAAAGTAGTTAAGAATAATAATCAATATACCTGCTTGGGACTGGGCGCAGCGAATGTCAAGTCGCTTAATTTATGATTTAAAATGTGATTCTTTGAAATTTAAATTTGATGATTATAGATTGTTTAAAGGGCTGCTCGGCTATTCAGCCCTTCCTTATCTTGACATAAAAGGTCTTGTGAATTATCCTACAATTAGTTGCTGCACACGATTACCAAACTTTTTACAAAGCTAGTGATTTTCCTGAGATGTATTCCTTCAGGCGTCAATTTCGCCTTTTCTGTGTACTTTAGTCTAATGTGGTTTAACATCTTGCATTTGCAATGTGTTCCGCAGTCTCTATTGCAAAATCACAGTATCTGCATTTATCATTTTCTGCCTTGCCCATATTCTTAAGACGATACTCAAGGGGCAATGGCCTGTTAGAAGGCCGGATATTAGAGTTGTCGGACTGTTCGGGTTCTAGAAGCCCTGAGGCATTCTTTGTCGAATAAGTTGTATCTTTAGTAGGACTTTCTCTGGTCCTTTTCATATTTAGGATCTCTTCCGTTATGTGTTTCTTAGATAAGCCCCAATTTTGGCACCTTTTCTGCAAGAGTGTCAACTAATTCATTATCTTCTATTCCCTCGGCACTCAGTTACATCCGCATTCCCAGGCAATTCCAGATTCACAGGTGTAAGACTTTAAAGCCTTCAACCTTTCTGAACGTATATAGATCTTTGCATTTCGGATGCCCTTTGGTTATGCATTCCTAGGCACTGATCTATAGCATAAATTTCTGTCTGGAAGATGCTTCGGACTCTGCTTAGGGCTCTGGATAGCCTACAATTAAGTTCTGCTACGTGCTCACCAACCGCTTGAATCATCTTCGATCCATATGTGTGCCAGATAGGTGATCCTTTCTCAAACCGCTATCCTCTGCATGTGACAGTTCTTAATCAGCTCTTAATTCGATAAATTAGCTTTTTCTTCTCTTCAAAAGAGACGGTCCTCCTCAAAATATTTTTTGATTTGGTAGTCACAAAGCTATTGCAATGTCTTTGATATTCTAAAAAATAATATATATTGCACAACCCGCCGGACTGTATCCTATTCTCGTTCAACGGACCAACGGTCAGCTTGCTAATTTAATTATAGCCTTTTGACGAGGGAAATTTCCTCTCTAAAAAATGGTACAATTTTTAGATTGATTTGATCTTTTATTAAGTTTTAAAGTTGCTATTGAAGTTGGTCTGTATATATGTAAACATTGCATGTTACAATCCTTAACAGTTCAAATTATTTTTTTAAATCGTTTCATCAAAATAGAACTACACTGAATTTCATCATGTTCCGTCGAGTAGTTGAATTATTATGAATAATGAACACCATTTTTGCGGAGCATTTCCCTCATTCTTTGCGTTTATTGAATGAATAATAATTAAAATGAAAATAAGAAAACAATGATTTTTTCGAAGTCTCTCAAACAAAACAATCAATATGTCTTACATTTTTACCGTATTATCATCATATACTTTTGCTTTTGCATTTTTCCTAACCTCAAAAAAACAGAATGCCCGAAGAATCTCAAACAAGTAAATAAAACGCTTAAATGAGTTGGCCCCCATTTCCATACGTATTTTGGAGCGCTGCGCTGAGACCAAATGTGGTGGGTTTATGATCATTTTTAAGGGAAATACACACCGCCAAAATCCAAATTCAGAGAGAGATACGCAAAAAGAACAGAAAAATCGTTTCCCAGATAGGGCCGCTCAAAGTCACCGGAAGGGAAAAATCTCCCTAGTAGCACGAATATTGCACCAATATATAATCCATATAGGACCAATATATGAATGTTGGTCCTATATAGGACCAATATTTATATATTGGTCCAATATATGAATGTTGGTCCTATATAGGACCAATATTTATATATTGGTCCTATATGGATTATATATTGGTCCAATATGTTGTGCTACTAGGGCTCCTTTTCCCCCCACTTCTCGAGACTATCTCGGAAACCAAAAAAGCTGTAGACTTCTGGTTTGCGCCATTCGATTTATCACATCTTCGTACGTACTCCTGAATTTTAGGGCCCACGAAGTTGTGTCGTGTCGTTTGAGGAGCGAAATCCTCGAGTCTTTTACTTTGGCGGCTTGTATCTCGCCAAAAAATAATCGTAGATCATCGTGCCCGCCCACCATCGGATAGAAAATTTAATTTTAAATCGATTAAGCACAAAAAGGGGGGTCATTTTTGTCTGGAAAAAGTTAGAGCGTAAAATGTGAAGAGATGTCGAAAACGCGTACATTTTTTAGATGATATATCCACCTTCAAAATTTTGGGAAAGAATGAAAATGTCGCTAGAAATCTGAAGGAATTCAGGAGTACGTAAGATGGTGAGATAAATCGAAAGGCGCAAAGTAGAAGTCTATAGCTTTTTTGGTTTCCGAGATAGAGTCTCGAGAAGTGGGAGGAAGAAAAAAGAAATGTTCTCCTTCCGGTGACTTTGAGCGACCCTATCTCGGAAATGAAGTGTCGTATGGATGTCTGATTTGCGCCATTCGATTTCTCTTTTCTTTTGCATATCTCTGATTTTTTTCATAATTTTACGGTCTCTCGTTCGGATGCAGATGCTCCCGAGGCGGACCCATGTCGCTGGAGAAGCGAAATCCTCGGACTTTGACGGTGTGTATTTCGCTTAAAAATTACTATAGATCATCGTGCCGCCCACATTCGGGCTCAGCGTCCCAAAATACGTATGGAGATGGTGGTCAGCTCATTTAAGCTCTTTATTTACTTATTTGAGATTTTTCGGGCATTCTGACGGTGTTTTTTAAGGTTAGGAAAAATGCAAGAGCCAATCGGGCAAAGCGGACATCGGATTCGTATTCATCAGGTCAAAATGTATGGGGATATACAGTTTTGCCTTCTTTTTTTTGTGTGCCTGTATTATTATTGTATTATTAAATTCCAAAAATTGTTCTTAATTTCTGAAGTGAATCCAAACCATTTCAGCTACACCACTGGCTTCTAGTATAAATCGTGATGACCGATGATCTTAATGTCAATTAATTAACATTTAAAATAAATCCAGTAAAAGATCCACTTAATTTTTTGCCCATTTTCGATACCCAAGCGGATGATTGATTTGCGAATTTCCATGGTAAGTATGCAAACTGACGTACGCGAAGTACGTTCTACTTCATATACTGAAATGACGTAACTGCGTCATCTGGCTAATGACTTTCATGTCATGTCACGGTCATTGTGTATGTATACAACTTGCTAGCTAGCTTTGTATGTAAAGAAACCGAGAGTTACGTATACGAAACATTCGTAAAGATCTCGGACGTTTGGGGCCCATTGTGGACGCTGTTTTAATGCATTATTAAACACATCTAGTGTAGAGGAATTTATCCTACAGAATTACAGGGGCAATTAACATTTGATATTTGTTTTTACGATTTATCTCATCAGCTTTATCACAAGTTTATAAATGGAATGCAACGACCTTGTAAATATGAAAGTTAATTTGGCAAACAGATTTTAATTTATTTATTTCAACATGATTTTTATGATTGAGCGGAAGTACATTGGCTTTTGGTAATAACCACGGTGCTGGTCTGCAAGGTCAGACGTTTCGTGTACAGCCACAAAAACGTCTTCAGCTATGTGTACAGTCTGGCCAAACAGGTCTTTGACAGCTTTCATATGTAATACATCAACTAATTTAACTGATAGGAGTATTTTCGCTTTCTAAATACACAATATTTTATTTTTTATTTTATTCATACACCATCTAACAGTGCAGGACCATTTACAAGATGGAAAACAACACATACATCACACAAAAATAACTTAAATTTACTAACATACATTTCAATAAAGATATACAACAATAAACCAATATAAATATTAGAGAGAACGGAGAGTTGAATTTACTTACGGGAAATTAAAACTGATTGCTTAAAAAAATATATACAGGGTGTACAAAACATTCCCTCGGACCTCTTTCTCGTAACCCGAAAAAAGCCTAATTTTATTTTTTATCGCGAGATAGGGCCCTTCCCAGTATCTCCACCGTAACTGGATATTTACCTGTGGAACAGTTAATAAAATAAAAAATTAAAAAATAGTAATAAAAAAGCTGCTAAAAAAACAGAAAACTTAGAAGAAGAATAAATAATTAGATGATGATACATGGAAACTTAAAAGAAGCATGGAAACTGAAAAGAAGTATCTCGCAAACGCCTACACTTCCCAACCAAAAATGACAGATGGAAACTTAAAAGAAGCATCTCACTAACCTCTACACTTCACATCCTATATTCCTACCCCATGCGTCATGTGGCTCTCGCTGCTGACAACAAGCATGTCCAATGACCAACCCGGGGTATGCAACCGGTCCGGTGGTATATAAAACATCCAGGGTTTGGTTCCGACTCGCGATTTGGCCATCCGTTGAGCCTGTTCGACGGACGACCAAGCTGCGTTTGAAACGAACCTCCATGGATGCCCAGGATCGGCAGCAATGCTTACCTTACGCTGGAAAATCAATCGATTAATCAATCAATAAAGAGAAAAAAATACATATTTTAGACAAAATTTATTAAAGATGTCGATATCACGCTGGCTGTGGTTACAGCTAGAGCACTTGATGTAGATAGGTAGAAAGCTGAGTTTTTTATCAAAAATTACTCCTAGGTCTTTAAACGAGAACGGTGGAGTTAAAGGTTCGTTTTCTAGAGAGTAGTTAACTGAATAATTAACATCCTCATGGAAAATGTCATTACGTTACATTTTTGCACATTTAATATGAGACTGTTCTCAACATACCAAGCGCTGAGTTTCGATACATTAGTGTGTCATTTATGCAGTCACTTATGTTAGAGATTCTATGTAGTAGCATGATGTCATTTGCATACATTAAGACATAAACATCTAGCTCATATGCTATATCATTGATAAATATATTAAAGAAGAGTGGTCCAAGAACAGACCCCTGAGGTACACCGGAACAAGATAACTACTCAGTAGACCTGAATCCATTATACGCTACGTACTGTTTTCTATCTGACAAGTATGATTTTAAAAAGTATGTGAGATTCTGTGAAACTCCAATGTTAGACAGTTTTTTAATAAAAATGTGATTAAGCCTGTCGAATGCTTTTGTGAAATTAAAATATATTACATCTGTTTGAACTGGATACCTATATATTAAGTAGCACATATTAAATTGGTGGTTGTAGATCGGCCTTTCGTGAATCCATGCTGTTGAGAGGAGATACTGCTTTTGACATGCGGATATATGCAATTATGCAGCGAAATTTCAAAAGCTTTGCCAAAGTTACAAATGACAGTGATTGGTAGGGAATTTGCTATATCATATAATACAAAATCGAAGCAATATACAATTTTGTGGCGTAGCTAACCCACACAAATGCCTCAAGGGGTTCAATATTGACACTACTGCTATTATTGTCTAAATGTTAGTTGTAGCATTGTTTTAATTCTTCTACTTCTCTTTTGGAACTTCCTGTCACTGTGTGTATTTAACATACACAGCACAATTTTTTTGTCAAAAAATGCTTTGAGAAAGGAAACAGATTATATTCCCGGAACGCTAGCAAATTACATTATTTTTATATTTTTTCTTATTTTTATCATTTGTTAAAAACATAATCTAACTGTTCCTTTGATTTGCGTAGAGGTTATTTTCCAGTAATACACTGGATAATTGTATTATATCGTAGATTCTTCGCGCGTTATTTAAAAATGAAGACGAATGTGGCAGGAAGGCCCAAAACAGGAAAGTAGAAGCACTTCTTCTTAATGTGTGTATTGATGACAACTAAACTGAATTTAAAAGACGACATACCGAGTACACTTGCATTTTTAAGTCGTCAAAAATGATATAAGTAGTAGTACAAATAATAACGCCCAACGCCAGAAGTCGAAGTGCCCCCAACGTGAAAATTTTTCCGAAACTCATCTTCTGAGAGGAGTAGGAACTTTTACTTGCCTAACATTTAATAGGCAAGGGGCCGACTACTTTACATCCCGTTCGAAGAATGTAATACTCGCCTAAAATTGCAAAGCTTCTGCGTATACAGCCGCTAGAAGGTGGATTGACGCCTCTGTCGAAATTTACTGATTTGTATTTCATATATTATTTAAATTCAGTGTTGCGTTGGGGAAATGCTACACATGCTAGCGTAATTTCTCCATTAAACCTTACACTGTAAGGTCAAGATGACTCAATTGAAGGTTTTCCGCGCTCACAGGGAACACCATAAATTCAATTTTTGGAATTTTGAATATCAAGTTTCAATCAAATGGTCTTAGTGTGGTGCCCGTTTTTAGCTGAGATTTTTTGTGATAATCAAGAAGTATTTAAACCCATATCTGATCCGTTTGACAGAGATATTTCTTTCATTAAATTTTGAAATATATTTACAGAAGTGGCAAAATACCTAGGAAATAGCAAGAAGATTTTAAATAAACTAATCTAAAAAGTTTATTTTAAAATGAAGCAAATATCATAATTTATGTAATATTTAGAGAATAAGCTATCAATTAAGCAAACTGAACATTTAATTAAATGGTTTATATTTAGTTGTATTTTTTTGAAATCTAGAGAATAAGGGAAACTTTATAAATTGTCTAAGATTTAACAGATTAAAATTAATGAGCAGCAATGCAAATAAAAAAATAGGAATAAAATTAATCGAAATGTTTTTATCTGAAAATAAAAAAAATGAAACCAATTACTGGAACGAGAAACTATTTCATTTTACAAAATGATACACTGTAAACTAGATTCTAATTAGCATTAACATTTTCACTATTTATTTACATAACTTCATTCTGCAATCATTCAATACATAATTTGGTAAAAACTGTATTTGTATTATGCACTAAAATTATTCAGTGTATTGCCAAAGAAAGCAAGTCATATGTTCCTTACCTTATTTGTGCTGAAGACAGAGTTGGTAACAATTCACAAAAAGCCATATCTTTTAACTTTCTTCACTTTTACAAAATTAAAAGTTTTCGTGTTATTGAAGGATTCTGAAAAAAATATTGTTTGTAAGTTATGTCTGAAACGGGCACTAATATCATACAAAAATGTCAAAAAACGGGTGCTCATAATACATTTTTCCACACAAATTTGTATGTTCCTAGATTCATAAATTTAACAAAAGTGTAATAGCGACTTATAAATTATGTAAAATTTTGTTTGATAGGATCGTTGTTTATGTTTAAAAATAGTTATCTAAGAAGTTATAAATTTAAATGAAAAACCTTAAAATGTTTGTATTATCTTCATTACTATATGTCTTTTCCTCATGCTAGCACACAATAGTTGCCAAATTTGTGGATACTATGCAAGAATAGTCTATAAAGATACAAGAATGTTAATATGCTGATGATATTCTGCATTATTAGTACCTATTTCGTCAGTTTTCTGACAATAATGTTACGTTGCCTTTTTTTAAAATCATTTATGTAACGTCGGCCTGTTTCCGCAACTAAGGTCAGTTATTGACGCCGACAGAAGAGCTACCTCCAACAAGAGACCGACTACCACTAAGCAATCCTCGCCCAATATGGCACAGCTTTTGCGTATACGCTGATATACATGCTAGAAGGTGGAGCAAGGTCGCTGTGTTTCCCTAAAAAAATTCTAGCCACGACTAACGATGTTAATCTTTTGGAACGGAGATAATGAATAATGATTTAAATCAGACCAAACCTGGTATGATTTTATCACTTTTACCTTACTACCGTCTGTCTGCAACTGCGCCCGCTATGTCATCATGCTGCATTATCTTCCCGTCATCTTCTCTCACTTCCTCATGTTCCCTCGTTCCCACTATCTGCTCCCATCTTCCCCCAATTACCTTGCCACCCCCGATATAATGTTAGTCTCTTCACTAATCTAGGAAAATGTTTACATGTGTGCTAAATTGCAATAAAACATGTTTTGCCATTTTCGAGTTGTGGTGAAACAAACATTCAGACAGATAGAAATTCTGAAAATACATTTTCGAGCTTTGCTTTCATGATTACTAATTATTTTCAGCATCTTCCGATGGTGTTTTGCTTGGCGAAACGATCATCAGTACAATGTTTCTCTACGAATGATACGTACGATTTTAGAAAGTACAATATAGTTTTAATCGCCCCCCGATGATGCCTACGTGGTTAGCGAAACGCGAAACGAGTAATAGTGTACAAGTGTTTTGATTTCAGCCCCCATCCCGGAATACAATATACTCTTCGTGTCTGCCGGGAGTAATACTCGAAATTATAAACCCAAATTTGCATGGGCAGCTTCGACCTATTTTCAAGAAAATTGTCATGCCATCGCCTATGGTGATATAACATTCGATTATTTTTAATGCACTGTTTGCTATTGCTTATGAAAATTGGATAATTTTTACACCACAGTAAATAATTTCACAATGAACTGAATAGGTAATTCGGTTTAAGTAACGTTTGAAAGTGTTAGCTAATATACCCAGCCACTCTGTAGACTTGTTACTATAGAATACAGAGCAAATAGTATTTAAAAAATTTAACAATACTGTTCATGCACGAATTATATATCTCTTCGGGTTTTTTAATAGAGACATCAATCATAGTATAGGCAACAAACCCGGTTGCTGTTTTGCAAAGTGCAATTCTAAAGTTTGTCCATGTGGAAACAAAATATTTTTCTTGCGTTCAGAATAGAAAGTGTCACCGATTTAATAGAAACGAGCGTCTGTAGAATTTCGCTTGAATGGGTTTTTTAATTGGAAACGACTAATTTCATCATTAAGTAGGTCAGGTTGGTACTGATTTTTTATCCGTCTCCGAAATTTAAATATGTTATATCATATTTTTATTACTAGGTACTTATACAGAAATGTAATATTTCTATAGTGTAAATTGGGCTGTTAAAACGTTTTAATGCCAATATTAATATGGTTTTACTTGTCGTGCAAATGATATTTGCGTGTCAAGCATTTTTTGCCAAATATTTTAGGAGTTTGTTATTCTGTGTAAAATAATTTGGTGTATATCACGTAATATTGTTTTCAAATCAAAACTTACTATTCAATGAAACTTCAAAGAAAATCACCTTTTTAGAAGCCTCTTATGTACAGTTCCCACGAAGGAAAAAAAAATCGTCGTTTTGAATTTTTCCTTATTTAAGAATTCTCTTATCCAATTTACCCAATTTTGTAAATTCTCAATAGTTTCACAGTGAGAACTCTATTGGATTCAACATTTTGAATTTTTAGCTGCTCCGAAAATACCCAACTGCCCATTTTAATGCAATGCCAAAGAAATTAAATTTTGTCCCAGCGCATTCGCCAAATTCCCGAATGAAAAAGTGTTTCCTATTTTTTATCACCTTATACCAAAGATATCTTGATAAAACTATACCGAGGCCACTGCCTACACATACTCTATGGTTTGCAAAAGATTTAAGGGAAATATCTTAAGTAATTTCAGAGTAATAATTGAAAAAAGTCGAATTGAGAACCTTCGTTTTAAAAATATTTCAGTTAAAATTGATTAAAAAATAACTAATCTGAAGTATTGTTGCCGTATTTATAAAATACAGTATTTACAACTACTTTTCTCTAAGTTTTCATGTCAGGTTCGGGTCAGGCGTCTGAGTGCAGCAGACAAGTGGACTAGAACCTGAGGTAAACCTTCATATTTCAAACAGATTTGGCCCAACCTGATAGGGAGAAAGATGCCTAACATTCCATTCCTAACTAGCAGTTTTATGGTGAATGGTGTGAGCTAGAAACGTGTCATTTAAACGAATTTAAAATCTCGCCTAAAACAAATCATTTCTATTACCTTTTGTTAACGAAAGAAATTAAAAATACACGAAGACATGTTTATTGGTTTGTTCATGTGTAATATCAAAAAAATGTATGCATCTTGTCTAGGGGGAGATGACTCAACTCTTCGACAAATCAGTGATATGCATTACTCTCGGTTAATGATTATTTATGAAGCTATGATTAATATACCAGTCTATAATGCTAAGATCACTTGCAATCGTCAAATCATTTCTGGATAACTGAACATCAATGTCAATCTGTTGACGATCGCAACGTCATAACTCACGATTAAGGTTTTCACTTTTCACTGTCGAAGTATCTACTAATAAATGTTTGTGATGTTAATATCAAGAGGAGTACATAGTAAAAATGTAAAAAAGTATATCCTCCAATACATCGTTCGCAGTTGTGCACAAGATCATTTAGTACCTTTGCAACACTTAAAATGGTATTAGTAATGAATTTAAATGCGAAAGAACGCATTGTTTTAAAGATAACTATTAAGTCTCTCTTACTTGAACGTCCATTTATCATTTATAGCAGCAACATTTAGCATAAATTTATTTATTTACTTTTAAGTCTCGATTAAATCTATTATCAAAAAGCAATTGTAATAATTATGTCTTCTTTGAATTTTATACATTTGGACACTCTTTTGGAATCGATGTAGATACTCATTTTGAGGTCCTAGATGAAACCAAGCAAGTTGTTTTATTAAGGTTAAGTGTAAGACTGACGGTAGTGATTGTTTTTCTTGTAAATGTTTCTAACATATTAAACTTCGCCTTTTGTATACTACATAACTAAGTTGTAATTTTGTTACCTTTCCTGTTGTATTTCGTGGGGTATACCTAACATAGTTTATTATTATGATTATTATTGAAATAAAATTGACACTTACAAAAAAGTTTGGTGTTATATACAATGTGAACCTAAAGAAACGCACAAAATTCATATCTTTGGTATGTGTCATTTGTCAGAAAAGTCCTCGAACAGGTCGATTTTAGTTTTGTAAATGCTACATTTTGTCACTATACCAAAATTTATGACGTCATTGGTTTTTGAGTTATGACGTCATCATAATTTTTTTTTTAACGGAAACAGACATTTTTGTTTACTGTTTTTGGTGATATATTCCTTTAGCTTTCTGGTGAAATGAAAAAAATTGATATTACCTAAGCCATTCTTTTGGAAAAAAACATTTTTATTGATTGATACCTTACATAAGTAATTGTGAGAAAAAAATCATCTCCATTGCTTAAATTGCGACCCTCCAACCATTTGGCATTAACCAAGACGGGTGTAGACACTTTGCACGCTGTTCTGAATCATCTCATGGGCAATTCGTCTCATCTCCAAGCCAATTCTGTCTTTCAATGCTTCTATGGTATCCGATCTGTTAAAATACACCCCTGACTTTAAGTAACCCCAAAGAAAAAAGTCTAAGGGTGTTAAATCCGGTGAACGCGGGGGCCACTCAATCGGACCTCGACGACCTATCCTCCAGTAAAAGTGTCATCTAAAAACTGACGCACTGCTATCCCAAAATGAGGTGGGGCCCCGTCTTGCTGAAACCAGACGTTTTCAGCAGGAATATCTTATATATATTTTGTGGCCGTAAGATTTTCTTAAAAAAAAGGTCCCAATAAACGATCACCAATCATACGTGCCCACACGTTTACTTTACCTCGTCGCTGTGTATGGGCTTCTCGAGTCCAATGAGGATTTTCGCGTGACCAATACCTACAGTTATGCCGATGTACAGTCCCCTTTAAAGAAAATGTAGCTTCATCAGAAAACACAATGTTCTTTAAAAAATTTGGGTTTACATCGCACAAGGTCATCAACTGTTCACAAAACTGTAAGCGCCGATCTGGATCGTCCTCATTCAATTCGTGGATTAATTGCACTTTGTATGGATGGTCTTTTTCTTCGTTCGATAGGCGTACAACAGTTTGACTCGCGTTATGATTTAAAGCCAGCTGCCTTGTCGAAAGATGGTGGTTTTCCTTTCTAGAAGAATATTTAATTTGGTTTCGTTGCTTGTGCTAGGGCGACCAGATCGAGGGAGGTCCGCTACAGTGCCAGATTCATCATATCTAGCCCCCAATCTACTTACAATGGATCTAGAAATTCGCTTTTCGGGATACTCGGCATTGAAAACATCACATGCTTCCTGATGAATTCTCAGCCTATCACCATATCCAACCATCATCAAAAGTTCTACGCGTTCTCTTTCACTTAAACGTGGCATTGCATTCACTAGTTTTACACTGTCTCAGAAGTGTCACAAAACTGAGGTTCCACACGTGCCAGGAATAAAAACAGTAATCGATACTTTACACAAAAAAGCCTCTATCTCTCTGTTATTAAGATGATTGTTTTTTTTATTATTTTATTTGTTTTGTTTTTATGTCAAATGTGTTCATGCTAGTTAAAACAAAAATGTAGGCAACAAGATTTATCAATCCATAAGAAAGTGGAACATTACTCGTGAATTTGCGAAAGGTAAGCTATTTTTACATAAAATGTCATTTTTCCAAAACAATGGCTCAGGTAATATCAAAACTAAAATCGACCTGATTGAGGATTTTTTTTGAAAAATGACATACCAAAGATATGAATTTTGTGCGTTTCTTTAGTTTCACACTGTATGTACCTTTTATCGGTTTGATATTCATGATATAGAGATATCTGTTTGTCTCATTTGCATACATTGATTATATTTTAGTTTCTCTATATTCTAACATTTTCTAAGAAAATAACAAATAATAATTTATAAATTTATAAAGTATTGACATTTGAAACAAAAGGATTTTAAAATATTTTGTAGTAGTGATGTTATTTCGAATAGTTTGTACACTGTCTTGAACATTTTAAATGAGAATGAAACAACTTGTGCAATTTTTAGTCAGTTCAGGCGATGTGAGGGAGTGTTTTATTTATTTAGACTCGGGTGAGTCAAGTTATATATTTTCATTTTTATTCTCTAATAATTCCTAACTTTCAAAGGAAAATGTTTTGTTTATGGTTTTTTCCACAATCAAGTGTTCTCTAGACAGGGCTAGAAATATTGAGATGCATGGTCAAGACTCATAAAGGAGGATTCTCAGTGTTGTTTTTCAGATAATAATAATAATAATACTACTTTATTAACCATTCAAGATACAGAGAGTACATATGGCAAGTCAAAGTGTATTATTATAATTTCAGAATAATGTCGCTGATTAACTTTAGCACACAGTAGGCTAGAACCACCTTTGAAATATGCATGCGCTCTCTGAATTTCTATGGGAAATGGTAGCTTTATCTGTCTTGAAACAATTCACGTAAACCTTGAAGTTATTCCCTTGGTCATTTTCTATAAAATTAATTTGTTTAATTTTTAAACATTTCTTTTGGAAATTAATTTTTTGAATTAATAAGCTCATTTTCGGTATTGGAAGTACTCTTCAGATTTCTACATTAATAATAATTAAATACAAAGTATATAACTGATTGAGACCTGTGACTCTTTATTTCACATCAATACCATTTTACAATAATGAAGTTTTACATTACATTTACATTATTATCTAATGATGAAAATTGGAATTCTGTGCATGCTTGCTGTTGTACCCACAAACACTTTTCAATAGTTTTTCTAAATATGTGTTTTTTTACGTTTATACTGGCTCCAAGTCTGTTTAAAATTAGCCTAGAAACCAAGCTCTCGAGAATCTCATACACAAAAATGTTTCTATTCTATTCTCTAAGCTCGGAAAATGGCAATATACTCAATGTATTTGGAATCCAGAGCAACAGCAAAAAAAGAATGTACTACATTTTTAGAGTCTCTGAACACCCACCGGACACATTTCAAACAACTTATCTGACAAGAGCTCTCCAGAATGTCTACTTTATTTAGTAAAGTTTTACAAGAATTTCCGGCGAACGAGGGAGATCCGTGAAATAAATCTCGTTTTACATTACATTGTTTTGCCCACTGTAAGCAATATCCTTCAAAATTGACCAGCATATTTTTGTAAATGTAATTGACTATGCCTATCATAAGATGAAGTTCTGGAGGAGGAATTATGTCAATTATCTCTTTATCATTATTGCCTGAAATGAATGGTCCAGAAACGCAGTTTTGATATTTTTTTGCCTCGTTTCCTTTACTTCCATTCGCTTTCCACATATTGTAATTCTCTATGAACTCTCCAATTGTCCTGAATTTTCCACGCTCATCCAGTTTATCTTTTTTTGACAAACACCAAATAGAAGGATAGCTGCTTGCTGAACTTAGCAAGCAATTCAGATTGCAGTTTGTGAGTACAACAGCAAGCATACATAGAATTCCAATTTCTATTATTAGATAATAATGTTAAAACTCATATATTGTAAGATGGTATTGATGTGAAATAAAAAGAGTCACAAAATCTCAACCACTTATATACTTTGTATTTAATTATCATAAAACTGATATTAAATTAGAACAGATTTTTTTTAATGAAGTTTTAAGACGTTAATGTAGAAATCTGCAGAGTAATTCCAATACTGAAAATGACCTTATTAATGCAAAAAATTAATTTTCAAAAAAATTATTTAAAAAAAAGAATTTTCTAGAAAACGGCCAAGGGAATAATTTCAAGGTTTACGTGAATTGTTTCAGGATAGATAAAGCTACCATTTCCCGTATGAATTGAGAGAGTGTACGCATATTTCATTTAAAGTTGGTTCTAGCCTACTGTGAGCACTATACTAGCACGGTCCAAGTTACAGCAACAGTATACTTAATGAATAAGTAATTTTGTTGTTTGTTGTATTAAATATTAGATGCTGAGAGTATGAAACTCGTCTGCAAAATGCCCAAAGAATAATTTTTCAATGACCACTCTTAAAGCGACAGGAAAAACAGAACACCCAGTATATTTTGTTCTGTGGCAGGGAGGAAATAATTGCAATGGTTGGAGACTCGTGGGAAGAACAGGTATATCGGCTAGATACTTCATAATTTGGTGTAACCTCGCTGTGAAGACTCGTATTAGTTACATCGATTAATAATCAATTATTCAGAACAAGTTTTTTTTGAGTTCACACCAGGTGAAAAATGTATAAGTAATTATAATTATAATGTATCTACCTTTTGTGCAAAAATGTTTCGTTGCTTAACCTCTGCCAGTTTTGATTTGCGCCTCACGTTTCATCGCAAGGTTAAGTAAAGAAGCTATCGATAATTTATAACTACAAAACAAACACTTGATCCCACGCGCCTATTTGAATATTCTCTCTAATTGTTTTTTATTTTGTTTCGTCAGTTTGCGAGATGTCCGAGTCCTAATAAAAGTAGGATTAATAAACGCCTTCGACAAATTAATTAAATGAGAATTAATGATATACCTATTTCGCAATAAATATTTTGACGCAATCTAGAAATGTAGAATATTCAGAAAAACTTACAAATCGAAAAAAGTCAAGGCCGCACAATTTACTTTATTGAAGCAATAGGTTTACTTTTGGTGGTTTATTCGTGGAATCTCTCTCGATGTGACGAAATAAGCTTTAATGCAAGTCAATGTAATAAAATGATTTTCTATATTATCGAAATTTTTTTTTGTGCAGCTCCATTGAAACAAAAGGAGATATAAACCAAAATAGATATGTTTAATATCCACATGACCTGCAACATTTTTTTATAGGATTTAAATCCAGGTGATACGGTGGTAGACATAAATATTCAATTCAAAATTCATTTCACTGTCAACTGTTGTCATGCCTGCCTTCCTAGAATTTGATAACGGTGCTGGATTTTTCTGTACATTATGGTAGAATACATTGCCAACGACGATTTCACAATTTTTCGGCAAATTAGACATTTGGTTCAACCACTTTGCGTAATTTTCAGAATTAATTTTTATATGATCCTCGGGTTTAGGCACCGATTTAAATGTTAGCAAGCGTCCAAATAGGAGTGCTATTTCTCCACCACCATGAACCATAGTCAGTCTTTTTATCTTTGGATATATTTGCGAAGTCACCATTAGGTAGCCTTATAACACCCCTATAACTTTTATCTGAAACATCAGCCATAACCTCGGAATTATACGCGTGGAAAATATACAACGACCTACATTCAATTAATGCATTTGTTTGCTCCAATTCTGCCATTAGAATACCGAACTTTGTCGTTTCTTTGCTCACCATCCTGATTCCAGTTTGCTACTTATCATTCTGTCTCACAAGACGTAAGCATCGGTACCAAGTCGAAGTGGGGATGGTGCGTTTGTAATAGAAATCCTAATGTAGCTGATACTGTCAATTTTCGATATATATGCTTCTGTATGTTTACTGGTATCAGGAAGATTTATTTATGCATATGAGTGACTATACCATCATTCACAATTTAACATAACTTGAGATTCTCAAGAAATTCACCTCCTCCTACATCATATTTCAGTTTTGTCGTTTTATTGGTAAAAGTCATTATGGTAATTCTACTGCCATCGGTCGTGGACCAAGAAAACGCACCTAATGAAAGATATGTTCGATTTGAAACTTTCCGAGGATTAATGTCTCGTCATTTATTGCTAAACTTGAGTCCATATTTATATAAATGATCCTGTTGTCTGTAACTGGGTAACCCCCTATATCGATTTTCGAGATATTTTTGAAATAAAAATTTTTGGACACTCTTGGTTGTTTATCAATAACTTTCTTAATGAAACAAATATTTTCCATAGCGAAAATGTACAGTAGAACATCCCTTAAGTCTGGAATAAATTGGTTTTATTTTAGCTGAGAAAAGAAATTACAACAAATAATACAGTTTTTGGCCTCCTACATCAGCCTCTCCCCCCTTTAAGTATAACTATTTCATCACTAAAAGACCATGCGCCAGAGAAATTTTTGCGTCAAATTGAAGTAAAAGGATGCTGCTTCTTTTTGTTAATCGCTGGATTTTATGATTCTGAATAAATGCCTAGTTTTATGAATAAAAATCTCCTCAAACTGTTTTTTTTGCTATAACTTTTTTCTACAAAATATAAAGAACATGTTTCAGGTAAAAGTTGTAGATAATAAAGTTATCTATCGATCTGTCAAATCCCGATATCAAAATAATGAAATTTAACCTCAAAATAAAAACAAAAAACAAAGATACCAACTTACTCTTTTAAACACAAAACTTTTTAAATAATTTAACCAACCCGGCGTTTGGTCTATCACGATGATTTTAATGCAGTCCAGTGGAAATACTATACCATACAGCAACTCCATCTTCACGACGAACTTTTTATAATGGAAGCCGCAAGCCTATCTCGAAACACCCTAATAGATTACTAATAGTCGGGGCAAACTAACATAATTTTAATCAGAATACGGAAAAATAGAAACCAGAACTAGCCCAACGGGAAATGGTTGGGGGGGTTACTAACATGAAAAAAAAAATAAATGCAGTTACTGACCTTGGGGACTAACTTAAGGGGTGGGGGTAAAGTGAAAAAAATTCAAAGTCAATAGTTTGGATGCGTATTACGAGAAAATTTGACGTCGGAGATAAAAATGTTCAACAGCAAAGTTGTAGGTAATAAAAAGATCTTTCATTTTTGTTAAGGGTACTTTTCATCATAACCTCAAAATTATCGAGAAATTTAAAAATTTTCCAAAAAATTATAAAATTTTCGTTTTTATATTATAACTTTTATAAAAATTAATGAATTGTTATGAAACTTGGTGAAAAGATACCTTTATATATTATAAATAACCAAAAAAATTTTCAAAAGAAAATAATGGAAAATTTTTGATTTTGAATTTTTTCAAAAAAAAAAAGTCCTTTTTTCAGACGAAAATTGTATGGTGGAAAATCATCGTAAATAGATTTTTCAAAGCTCATTTTGTTTGTTTTTTCGTCTACTTTTTGATAAATCAGAGACACAATATAGCTTCTATTTAAGAATATGCTAAAAAATGCAGAAAACGAAAAAAGTCAATTTTGAAAAAAAAAATTTTCAGTAATTGTTGATAATTTTGTTTAAATTTCAAAAAAATGTTAAAATTAATTTCACCAATCGATTCTACGTGAAAAAATATTTAAGAAACTATATTTTGTTGTTAAAAATTACTCCAATATTTAGGGGTGGTAAAGGGTTGCTTCTGGAGGGTGAATAAAGTAATGATCGTTCTCATGCAATTTTCGGCTAAAATTGACGTTAAACAAAAAATTAGTAATCAATAAAAGTTGTAGATTTTGAAAAATTCTTCAAGTTTTGTAGAGGTCATTTTTACCATAACCTCAAAATTAAAAAAAAAATGCAACAAATGTATTTTTTTACATTTTTTACTTTTTTAAACTTTCTTATTATTTCTTTTCTTCTTATTTTTGTGTACTTAGTAGACAAAATGTGTGGTTGAATAAAAGTATTATAGTTGTAACTTTAATTTGGAAAAAATGTTCAAGATTTTGAGGAAACTCATAGGAAGTTCATGAGGAAAATATGTATTTATTTTGTTAAAATATGATCAAAACTTAAAAAAAAGAACTTTTTATTATAAAAAAAATGATTAAATCTTAAAAATACACATTGCAAACTACACTAATCTTTTTCTTTTATTTACATGAATAAGTTCTTCTTCACCCTCCGATTCTTCGCTAAACTGCGAATCTTCACACTCCATCTCTTCTTCAAAATCATCTTCGACTTCCTCATTGTTTATATTATTTTGAGGACTTGGCTCTTCGTCTTCACCATCGCTTACATCTTCTGAAACTTGTTGTATATTGCAACAATTACCAGAATCTTGACAACTCGTGCAGAGATCTGTACATTGTAAACCAACTTTTCTACATCCGCATCTGTTCGTAGAACAAGTCGTTTTGCAACTGCAAGAGACTGTTTTTAACAAGGTTTCTGGTATAATTGGCATTTCCGTAAAGCGAGGCATTAAATTAAGTTTTGATCATATTTTAACAAAATAAATACATATTTTCCTCATGAACTTCCTATGAGTTTCCTCAAAATCTTGAACATTTTTTCCAAATTAAAGTTACAACTATAATACTTTTATTCAACCACACATTTTGTCTACTAAGTACACAAAGATAAGAAGAAAAGAAATAATAAGAAAGTTTAAAAAAGTAAAAAATGTAAAAAAATACATTTGTTGCATTTTTTTTTTAAATTTTGATATTATGGTAAAAATGACCTCTACAAAACTTGAAGAATTTTTCAAAATCTACAACTTTTATTGATTACTAATTTTTTGTTTAACGTCAATTTTAGCCGAAAATTGCATGAGAACGATCATTACTTTATTCACCCTCCAGAAGCAACCCTTTACCACCCCTAAATATTGGAGTAATTTTTAACAACAAAATACAGTTTCTTAAATATTTTTTCACGTAGAATCGATTGGTGAAATTAATTTTAACATTTTTTTGAAATTTAAACAAAATTATCAACAATTACTGAAATTTTTTTTTTTCAAAATTGACTTTTTTCGTTTTTTGCATTTTTTAGCATATTCTTAAATAGAAGCTATATTGTGTCTCTGATTTATCAAAAAGTAGACGAAAAAACAAACAAAATGAGCTTTGAAAAATCTATTTACGATGATTTTCCACCATACAATTTTCGTCTGAAAAAAGGACTTTTTTTTTTTGAAAAAATTCAAAATCAAAAATTTTCCATTATTTTCTTTTGAAAATTTTTTTGGATATTTATAATATATAAAGGTATCTTTTCACCAAGTTTCATAACAATTCATTAATTTTTATAAAAGTTATAATATAAAAACGAAAATTTTATAATTTTTTGGAAAATTTTTAAATTTCTCGATAATTTTGAGGTTATGATGAAAAGTACCCTTAACAAAAATGAAAGATCTTTTTATTACCTACAACTTTGCTGTTGAACATTTTTATCTCCGACGTCAAATTTTCTCGTAATACGCATCCAAACTATTGACTTTGAATTTTTTTCACTTTACCCCCCCCCCCCCTTAAGTTAGTCCCCAAGGTCAGTAACTGCATTTATTTTTTTTTTCATGTTAGTAACCCCCCCAACCATTTCCCGTTGGGCTAGTTCTGGTTTCTATTTTTCCGTGCTCAAATTTAGTTTGCCCCGACTATAAGCCCTATTTTAAATTCAATATTGCGTTAGACTGTTAAACTAGTCGTCAGTTTTATTGGTAATATACTATAGTTCAGTACATGATATATCGCCATGAGTCAAATGAATAATGTAATATGGAAATGCCACTAAGACATAAAGACGTATCGTTACTAACCCAAGGGAAAGATGGATAACCTCAAGTTAATGATTAATAGGGCTATTGTATGGACGTCAATAACACGTTTCTGGTAATAAATAAATAAATAGAAATGTCAAAATTGTCGCGAGGGGGTAACTTGTACTACACGGTTTTTGTAGTGTCAGCGTGTAAGTAAATATATTATTGTGGAAATGTAGTATGTGGAATATATAATAAATCAAGCAAGTCGATATTTTTACTTTCTACTCCATAAAGTAGTCACAGATATGTACAGGGTGGTCGACGATACATATTAGGCATTTTTTTTGAGAGAGATTTACATAGGTGCAGGATTTGTTTGACAATTTTGTTGCAGAAAGAAAAAAGTCACAGTACGAATACAAATTCAGAACATTTTGTAGGAAATTTGACTCCTAAAGTAAACCAAGGGAGTTATTCAACGTCTGCGATTCGACGCTTTAGAAGAAATTACCTAATTTGAGATTTGGAAGCACTCCCTTACCTATATACATGAAAAAATGAGTGTGGACTGTAGCTGTCGACGTCCCTTGCTTCCTATTTTCCATGCTTACATCGCCATCATCATTTCGTTCACGTCATCGTTCCGTGTACTCTTTGGCTTAACTTGTTTATGTGTATTTATCAGTGACTCACTTTGATTATGCCATACCACTCCAATCTAGGGTAGTATTGATTTCTATGGTAATATTTTTATCGAGCTAGCTTCGGCTAGATTTCACCCTATTATACACTATAACATTATTTTAAAAAATCATTATCACGAGCCTTGCACGTTCCTTTTTACCTCTTGGCATTATACCAAGGAATTCAGCTCTGTTGGAGCTCGTTCCAGGTCTTTGGCTCTGTTGGCGACATTGATGATATCTCATCCAATAGCTGAGAGTCCAGATCTCATCAAGGAATCACAGGCGACTCCAAAACTTTGTTTAAGATATGTACCGCTTCCAATAATACGATCTTCTACACCCAGCAAACATTTTTGTTAGAATTAGGTCCAACTTGACTTGGGAAAAGACAAATTTACTTATTAAAGTAATTATGACGTAAAATTGACTTCCAATAGAAATTTACCGATTAGTTTTTATTTAGATTTCAGTTTACGTAAATAATACCAATTAATCTTCCCCATACACAATTTTCTTTGAAAGTAAATTTAACAAAAGCAGCGAGTGGAAAACAACTAAAAAAATCTACCAAAAATGACCTAAAGGATAAATTTCCAATAAGGTCGAAATAGGTAATATAATTAGGTAGTATTCACGTTTTAACGACTAAAAATATTTCTAATAGTTTAATATCTTACTAGGTAGATTCTGTTGGAAATCCTACGTAATGTATACCTAAATAGCAACCTATTTGGTCACTTTTATTACACTCCTTTGAAGTAATATTTAGATGACAACTTGGATAAATTCTACCTAGCTTATCTACCTGATTTCAACCATTAAGTCAACCGTTAAACTGACCCTAAAGTTACTCTAAAGAAATACATTTTAAACCTCTTCGTAACCTGGCAAGTCTACTTCAAAGTGAACTTGACTATAAAATAGAAATTCAGAAGCTAACCCCCGCCTAACCTATTTGTAAAATTCTTATTAATTAGGTTGTTTTAACAATTAGGTATGTGGTTTAGTTATGATCTAAAAATTATTTCAGTCATTAAAAGAAGCCATTAACGTAGTGTAGTTGGATAATTTGTCGAGCCAATAATATATAAATGAAGTGTGCCAAAAGTAAAAAAACCTCTGCCTAAGGAATCACTACTTCCACATCCAGATTTCCGATCCAAGTCTGTTTAACGGAAAACATTTTGACTATATTTGCACCCTAGTATGTGGAAATAATTGGTAATAGAATTTTAATCGAAGGGCATTGCCAGCCGAGCCTCCAGAACTTTCGAGTGCTGCCGAACACCAAGACAATTTCATAGAGCTCCACTATGACATTTTCAGTTCATTCACTCTCAATACAATAATACACTAGTTGAGTTAAAATTTACACATAATAGGTAGAATTTACCAATATATTCAAAAGGTAATATATTAAAAAATAAGGTAACATAAATAGGTTATATTTAGCTACAAGTAATTATTTGATATAACATAATAATACTTTCAATAGGTAAAGTAAACCAAAATGTCGTTAATTTTAGGGTAGCTTGACTCATGATAATTTCTACCTACAAAATACGTAGATTTTCGTGGTCATTTTAACTTTGAGGTCTAATTAACACAAGACGCCATATTTTCTCAGCACAGTTAAAGTATAATTCCAAATTGAAATTTGTAAAATGAGTGTGTATGGAAACGAACTGATGAAAAGGTAAAATAAAATACATAAATATACCTGTAAACTCATATTTAGCAAGTATAGCATAGTTTCGACTCAAAATATTACTATATATTTTTTATTTGGCAATAGGAATTTCCTTATAGATAAATATATTGGAGGCGCATTATTATTTTACGAAGTACAGCTGCTATTATTCACAAAAAAATTTCGGCGCATTGATTTCAACAAGCGAGAACTGCCAATACTTGCCTTATAAATTGGATTTATTTTAGTCACCGACATTCATTTTGTATCATTATTGTGAGTTAGGTATCTCTTCAGTCTTGTAAGCAGTGACTGACAACAATATATCGACTACTTATAGAGAAAAATACCAAATAGGTATAAAAATCTTATTTTTTTCCGCTTGGTGTCATTTTCTAATTTCACATACGTCCGTAGATTCTACCTAAAATTAGTCAAGTTGACGTCGAATTAACGTTGAATTTAAGTAAAATTCACCTAAACAGGTATTAGTAACCAAATATACTATGGGAGTATAAGTACGATATGTTTAATTTTACCTGTTTTAGTTGATATAACTTTATTTCGACGTCGTCTTATTCTCCACTTATGTCGATTCCACGTAGCGTCAACGTAAATTTTACCAAAACATGGTTAATTCTAATTTTGCGACGAAATTTATTATACATAGTTTAGGTAGTCTTGACGTCAAATAACACCTAAATGTTTGCTGGGCACCTCTTGAACTTACGAACGAACGATTAACCAGGCAATTGTAAACTTCGGTCATGGTACTTCTTAATAATTGCGAGGGCTCCTACGTTCATTGGCACGACTGTAGTCCACATCGTGCTAACTTCTAGTGTGGAGGTCTTTGTATTTGATCAACTTCTCAGTTTCCTTGAGAATCACATTGGTGTCATTCGTGATGGACACATCAATCAGCAAACAGTTATTCCTATGGTTTATTTTTCATACTTTCGTCACATAAGTACCAGGGTATCTATGATCATTTTATATAATTTTGTTGTGTCGTATTCCAAATATGATATTAAGTTGTCTTATGGCTGTTTCTTCTCTTGTTCATCACTACTTATTACTTCCTCTTGTATTTGTTAGTTTCTCATCTAAATACTCAAAGCTATATTGTTTTCACGGTAGAAATATCTTCTTTCTACCTCATTTAAGTTGGTTAACTGAATCAATTTTCATATTTTTCATGCTTTCTTTGTATGTCTATTTCAAAGCCTCTGTTCTTAAAACGATTTACGCATCAATGAGGAGTAAACAGCTGATTTTCCTCTATTAATACTTGGTTCTTATTTCGCTTTCGACTACATACTCAGCTGCTTTGCTTATATGTTTTAAATGGTATTATCGGTATGCGGCGGTGTTGCTTTAAGACCTTTATTACTATATAAAATGTATTTATGTATCCAATTGTGACGACTGAGTTACCTTTCTTATTAGAAATATTTTACAAAGTTATTAGTCTATGTCGTTTGGAAGACAACAACGGTGAATATATTCGAAGTGAAAATGTTCAAAACATTTATGATTTTTTTGTGATTGTTATCAATCGAGTATTTTTTTCTTCCATGGTGGCATGGAGAGTTACTGACTATCAATTCGTACCAGATTCAATCCCATAATAAATCTATTATTAGGAACAATAGGCATGTCGACCTATTGGACATTCGCAACATGTAGGATGTCCTAGAAAGAGCTCCTCCGGCAGTGAAAATTGCCTTTCGAGATGTCTATACCTTGATCCTCTAGAGGTGCGCAATTAGTATGTGGGTAATGGCTGCATCATCCACTCCCCACATCCTATAGATACGATGATCCGTCAGCCTCATTGTATGTATAAAGGTACTTGTTCAGTGGACAGTGTCCTGTTATCGGGCTTACCATCCGTTTCATTATTTCTCTATCGAGCTGAAGCAATCACTTCAGATGGAGTTAGTTGAAGGCCCTTCTACATGGAGCCTCGACCACCTCATTTCGGGGGCTTGAGCCCAATAGTCGTTGAACTGTCATGTACCAGCCTTCTGCCTTTGATTGAGTCAGACTTCTAGATCAGCTCATGGACTAGGAAAAGGAATTTTACTCCTTCTCCTGCTAAACCGTCTGCTTCTTCATTCTCCTCCACGCTATTGCGTTGTGTCTGGGTACCCACATCAGTTTGACTGAGTTGTGTTCACACAGCTTAGTCAAAATATTCCGACAGTTCAGAATCAGCGATTTCTACTTGCGTACAGTAAGATGGTATATACCAAAGGTCTAAGTTGACGTTAGTTACGTTTTTAAAAAGCATGTACCATGCGTGAACTGTGGCCGTGAAGCCGAAAATAAAAATTGGCGAATTCTTTAGAATCGTAAATTTTTGCATTTTTTAATGTAGATATTTAGTATAAGTTTCCCGAAAATTTGAAAATTCGAGTGAAGTGAAGTGCTGGGCGGAATTTTTCTTTACATTAAATAAATTGGTCCATTTTGATTATAGTATGCTTTGAGTATTTCTAATATTTAAAAATTAATAAAAATTGCTTTATAATGATTTTATTTAGATTAGAATTACGAAAGTTAAAGGACCCCGCACTAACCTTATGCGAAGTGGCCCCCGATGAAATTCGCTGGAATCGATATATATTATTCCTCTCGAAAGTTCTCATGGGCACAAGATCGGAAAAGGGACAAATTTCCAGATATCGGGGATGCAAAGTCGATTTTCCGGGATCTTGTCGATATCTTGTCTTTCAGAATATATACTGGGGCGTTTTTGGAGGGATTTTTATAGTCGCTGATTCCTGATTAAGCTTTTGATGAGGCGCTCAGAGAAATAACATATGTCGATTCCAGCGATTTAACCGGGGGGGGGTCATTTTCCATAAAGTTAGTGCGAGGTCCTTTCGTTACGGGTAGAGATTCGAAAAATTATTGTCTAGGAGCTGCAAGAGCAAGAGGTTTGAGGGCAGCTGTTTTTCTGCGGTGATGATTAAAAAGTTTCTCCGTTTATAATAATACATCATATTTAATTGAATCAAGTGTTGATGTATTTACTCGATAATATATAAATACTATAGTGTTGGCCAGAAGTTCTACTAATAAAATCTTACTTGATATATCGAACATTAATCCCTACTTGTGTTTTTTATAATTCAAAATAAACGAACAAGCCAGTTGAGCAACAGAGAACGTTAGCGTGGGAAAATAACGAAACGTTACCTAGTTTACCGAACAAAAAATTTACCTTATGTGCTTTCATTAAATATGTAAAGTTAATTCATTTTCTATAATGTAATAGTGGATTGACTATTGTGGATAACAGTAGTACTTACTTTAAAAGGTATTTTCAGTATTTATGGCTAGATGAAACAGTCGTATTAATCATGCTCTTAATGAATTGCCTTAATATAGTAAAAAATATAATAATATAATTATAACACGTAACATACAGCATGTCCCACTTATGAGTGTAACATCCATGTAACTTGTTACGAACAACGTTGTTAGAACACAATAAAATCTACTTATGGCTAAAAAACCATTCGCCTCTTTAAATGCACAGTTACCTAGGATATCAAAATAAATGAACAAATAATTAAACAATCATATTAGACATTCTTTTAATCCGACAATTTTACTAATTAAAGTTGTCCACACGTTTTATTAGGGAGCCATCGCAGATATTTGCCATGTTTTCTGTTTAGTTGTTCTGACATCTACAAATGCGCAAATTTTTGGGAGTTTACTATATACGCTATTTAGTTTAATGTTCTCCATTATTATCTCATAAACAACGTGTTGCTGTTGATAACTGAAACCCGAGAATTTAGCAATTAGATACGGGGTGCCTCAGGGCTGTTTACTGGGCCCCTTATTGTTTATTTTACATGATTGATTTCTTTTGTTTGAGTCCTCAGTAAAACATTTTTGCTATACCGATTACAACTCGATTCTGAATTTTAATTTGTAAATCCATAAATAGCGACAAATTGGTTACGTATAGCAAGCGTTTTTCTTCAAATAATCTTAAGCTTAATGAAGGCAAGATACGGAGGCTTGTTTTTTCTACAAGTAACTTATTAATAAAAAGTGACAGTATTAAAATTCTTGGAGTCATCTTAGATTTCACTCTTAGCTTAGCCACATGGAGGTACTCTAATAATAAACTATCTGATATTATTTTTCTATTACGCAGGCTAAAATTGTACTTGTTCTTCCTTACCGTAAGAATTTGTTATTGTTCTGTTCCATTCTCACATTAATTACGTAATTTTGCTATGGGGTGACTCATTCATAGTGTAGAAATGTTTCGGTTACAAAAGAGAGCAGATAGGTTGGTTAATAGAAAATGTTGGTTGGAGAGACCACTATCAACTAATTTTTAATAAGCTAGATATAATACAAGTTCCCTGTTTGCATATGTACACTACTTTATTCAAAATTCGCAAAAAAACGTTTTCAACTATTTCGGATTTTCGTAATTATGTCATCGGTGCCGCTCAATTCAGACAGCTACAACTTAACAATATCAATTAAAAATACGTTAAGTCTCCGGCTGTATAATCATGTTCCTAATAACTTAAAATATCTTCATTTTAATTCTTTTAAGTATAGAATTAAACATTTTCTAAATTATTGCTTCCATTATTATATTAGTTTCTTTCAGCCATCTACTTATTTGTGGTGCACTGATACACAATTTTTGATCTTATTGTTATGTATTTCGTCTCTTATTTTATATTTTGCGACTGATTCAATACTATTTTGTTTATATATTGCGTCTACACTGTACACTTGTTATATGACGTCAAAAACTATTCTATATTTTTTGTTAAATAAGGATTCCGATTCAGACGGGAAACGACATTTCTTTTGTCAAAATAAGGGTTATAGTGTTAAAAATACTGAAGTTTCAAAATAAATCATGCTGCAAAATTTCCTGCTAATATTTGTTCATTGGTGTGTGCTTTTGTATTTCTGGAACAAACGTTTATCATTTAATTTTTTTCTTAAAAACGATTAGCTTTAGGACCATATAGAGCTTGTCTGCTATTACTTGTTTACATTACAAGTCTATGGCAGCATCCATTGTTTATATCTTAAAAAATCTATAATATACTGAGTAACTATATACAATAGGTGTTGTATCTATAATATACTGAGAAACTATATACAACAGGTGTTCATAGTATAGGAAGCAATATACTATGTTAAGATAATAGTAGATGAACACAAACAGAAAGCATTTTTACATTACAGCATTAGGTCCCGTTATTTCTCCTATGTTAAAACGTTCGTTTTTTTTTTAAATAAAATTGACAATCATAAATACATTCACAGGCGGTAATTTTTCAGATGTACCGTTTACAGATCTCATACTAGCCACTAGCTATTTAATCACGCATAAAACATAAATAAAGCCAGTAAAATTCTGTGTTTACCTATTGTTAAAGGCAATTTAAGCCGTTAATACAACTGATGACGTCACCACCAATGGTAGCGTGTTTTGCATATCCATTGAATTATTCAAATTTTATGTTATTGTTGAAATTAGTAACTTGAAAGGTGATAGTTTAAATATTGCGGAATGCTTTAATATATCAAGTACTTCACTTTAATAATTCAAAAAAGCTAATTTGCTAATGGTTAAAACACCTAATTATTTTTATTTATTTAAAATCAAGGAATTCATATACCTAACACCTTGTAAGTTTAGCCGAACTGTTTTGATTTGCCCATAGATTCGATGCACTTCTATTCTGAACACTATATCGAAGGTGGCTTACCTACGTTGATTGCATATTTCTATATTCAGCAAATTGTGTGAAATGTTGCACCAGGTTTCATCCCAGACCACAATGTTAAAACGGCTCCTAATAGCTTCCTTATATTTCTAAAATTACTGTACTCCTATGAAATTATAAAACCTATTATCTAACTCATCAAATTGTTGTCTGAGTGTGAACTTGCTGAAATGCAAATTATGTGGTAAAACTCTTAAAGAATTTTTTAATCTTTAAGTTAAGTATTCTTAGATTTTAATAACGGGTTAATTAATCATTTCAGAAACAGAAAAAAAGGTTTCTGAAACCGGTTTCGGAAATAATGGATACTGAATGCGTACCTGTTGAAAGAGCTAGTTGGATATTAAAGGTTAAAAGTACACAAACAATTTGATCTGTAATTGAATGTGAAATCTTGCTCTGGTGTAAAAAAACGAGATAATACAACACGAAAAAAAGGTTACAACCAGTTTGATTTGGTTATCCTTTAATTCGATCTCTACTTGGAAGTCTACATAATAAAATTGTTTTTATAGTAGTGATTGGTAAGATACAAAATGTATTATCGCGTGGAGTTATTATTTCGAGCGTTCGGTAAACAATGTGTATAAAAACTGGTTGAAAAATTTTGAACAAATTTTGAAAGTCAAGGATAAACTGCGTATAGCAATTTGCATAAAATAATAGTCAAGGGTCTCATTTAGAATATGGTTATTAACTCATATAGTTTATGTCATCAGACAAACAAACAATGGAAGGTGCACTTCTGGTACTGCTGGATTTCTCAAAGCTTTTGGTACATTTGATTAGTCACCATTATTATCAAAATTACAATATTTGAAACTTTAAAGGTGTGCCATAAGGGTCAATTCTGAGGCCATTATTGATTTCATTATATATTAAAAATGCCTGTGACTTTATTAAGGATCACTTTCCGTCAGTATTGTGATGACTCGCAAACAGTGACCTCAAAAAAGTTCCAAAAATCGCCTGTGTTTTCGCTCTCAAATTTGATTCTAAACGATAGTTTATAATAAAACATTAATCTCTGACGAATTACAAATTAAGGATATTTCTAGTTGCTGAGTTATGAGACCTCAACGTTATTGTTATACACCATCGGTCTCCTTGTTTGATAGTCGAGTAAGGGGAGGTCGGAAGATCGCCTATGTCCAGAATACTTTAACTTTATGTCTTTTGGGATGGAGATTACCAAATAATACTTTTCGCAATCCCTGAAACGTGAAACACCCTTAAATATGCCAGAAACGCTCAATCAAGGGAGTTTCTCGCATTTGTTGATACCATTTTTTTAAATGAAATCAATTTTTCACAGCTTTTATATAAATTGAGTACAAATTACATGTACATGAAAAAAGGAGTTATTTTTGGCTTTAAAACTGCCTCGAAATTGTTGAAAACCTCGAAATAGTTTTTTAATTTTCTAAGAATTCAATAAGTAATTGTTAATCGCTTTTGCAGATTATAAGTGACAGCTACCTTTTATGTATGAGAACTACCCCCCAGAAGGGGTGAAAAAGTCTTAAAAATTCAATGACTTCTGTTTCTTTTATTCTTAAAAAACTGAGTTAACTATAACAGTTTAAAAAGTTTAAATACGTAAAAATTTAAATCATCCTATGCAAATGCATTTTTTATGGGAAAAAGTTTAATAAGTGCATGGCCACGTCGGCGCACCGCACATCGCCCACCGCCTATCCTGGCCTGCATACAAAAGAAATTGTACTAATTATATATTATTCGGCTATTACCCTCCATAATTTTATTAAAATCAGACTGCTGTAGTTATTTTTATATCTTTTGTTGCAAATAGGGATTCACAAACACGGTATCGCCACTGCTGAAGGCTGTCCGATGTGCGAGGGTCAAGTTGTTGATTTGGTCACTCTCATTTAAAATCATGGTTCTATTTATTTTTACTGTGCGGTGAGCAGTGCGATGTGCGGTGAACATTGTGCTGTGCAGACGTGGCCATGCATTAAAATGGCAACGCCGAAGTGTAAGCCCAAAAATAATATGCCTGGATAAAAAATTAAGAGACAAATATAAGTATATAAATAATTGGGTGTTCTATTTAAGCAATCCTAGTATTAGTTTGCCAATATTTATATAGAACACCCGGTATATTTAAAAATAATTGAAAATATTCTACACTTAATCTTCTACAATTTTTATCTGAGGCATTTTTTGAAATTTCAAACGGTTGAAGATATATTGTCCGTCCAAGCACAGTGACTCACCCTATATATATAGATTGTAAATATGATTTGGTATATAGTTACAGCAGTTTTATTGCTATTTTTGAACTTGCCATGCCTAAAAATATGTAGACTGACATTCAATCATCCTTCTTATATCGTGCTTCAATATTTATCAGGTTTTATTCAAGATGAGAGACGTTTCTAAGGTAATGATTACCATTCAGAACACGTGACCAACTTTTTTTATTTAGTATACATAGTAGAAGTAGCTAAAACAAACAAAACTTCTGAAGTTTTCTAGCTCCTGGACTAATAATGAAAAAGAATCGAGAGATAATAATATGCAATAGGTTTGACCGGCGCATCCACCAAATTTGCAAATATATCGGTGAATGCAATGTTCCCAACTTTTGCTGACTTTACACTACGCACAACTTGACGAAATTACAAGAATGATACCACCTCCGCGCCATATCCTAGAGTTTGCATTTGACAGAAATGTCTTAAACTACGCCAAAGTAATAATTGAACAAAAAGAAAACATTTATACCAGTCAAATTGAAACCTTCTAGTTGTCTAAAATAAGTCGGTTGATGAACAGCAGTTAGGGTTAACTAAAAAATCTTCACTCTATACAGACCTATTGGGTTATTGACTATTTGTAAAACGGCTAGTATCTTAAGATCCTTTCATTAGATCTATCTTTATATCTATTAATCTATTATTAATATATTAGTAATTATAATTATAGTGAATAATTCAAAATGTTATACTGTTACTTATAATATACAGGGTGATTCTTTTAACGCGGCCATTAGAATATTTCTCACTTGCAAATGAGATAGACAATTGAGATTTGGTACCAAACCATAGTCGACTATTGCTAGTCAATAGTTTCAAAATGGCGGCACTTCCGGAAATACCGGAAGTTGATGATTAAAGCGGTCAGGTTGTCGGTACTTATAATAATAATAGATTTTTATTGCCCAACAGAATATTCTAATTACAGGACAACATAAGTAATAGTAATAATAATAATAATAATGGTAATAATAGTAATATTAGATTTAGATTAATGTATAAGTCATACTATAAAATTCTACATAGTTGCCTATGCTGTGCAGCTATTAGAGCTATTAAAATACAAATATAGTACATATCAAGAGGTACATAACCTAAACGAACAGTAGATGTGTAGATAACTCAAAGAATAGTAAACAATATATAGTAACTTATGTTAACATACATTGAAAATAACAATAATTAATTCTATTGTAATAATTAATATATTTGAACTGATAATATTTTATATATAATATTTTTCGAGAGACTGTGAATGAACGTTATAAATCGGGTTCCAAATTATTGCACCATACTCAATTTTTGATCGAATAAGTGAAAAATACAGCGTTTTTAGAGCTTCACTATTTGAAAATTGTTTACAGTTTCTTATTATAAAACCTAGTAGTCTTAATGCTGAATTTGTTATTACATTAATGTGCTCCACAAAATCCAACTTCAAAGAATCAAATAATATACCCAAATCTTTAGTTGTCTGAACTCTTGAGAGGACCGTGTTATTAAAAGTATACGAAAATTCAGTTTGAGTTGCTTTATGCAATCTGCGCAGTCGTCGGCAGAAAGCAGTTTCTCACAGCCTAAATTATCGCATAAGTCATTAATAAGTATGATAAATAGAAGTGGGCCCTAGTTGGACCCTTGAGGCACACCTGATGTGGCAAGATAAGTATTTGACCTATAACCGTTATAATAGACGTACTGTAATCTATTGTTCAAGAAGGATATACAAAAGTTTAATAATGAGTTACTAAAATCAATGTGATTTAATTTATAAATTAATAATTTATGATCTACACGATCCTATGCCTTCGAGAAATCAGTATACACCACGTCTATTTGACCTTTATTAGCCAATGAATCTGAGACGAATTGAGTTAAGCAAGCTAAGTTAGATACCGTAGAACGTTTTTTCATAAAACCATGTTGGTAAGTAGAGATTGAGTGCTTAATAGTAGAATAAGTTATGCTGTACACTGATGCCTCAAAAACCTTTGCAAAGTTTGGTAGGATTGATATACCTCTATAGTTTATTATGTCTCCTACATTACCACTTTTGTATATAAGACAGACATTTCTTAATTTTCAACATTCTAGAATAGTTCTTCTGTAATAGTTTTTGACATATGCCAATTTTTCTCATAAGTCTTGGAGACAAGGGTCCATTCAAACATTCATGTCTCTTAAACCGTTCAGGCTAGATAAATAAGTTTCTTTTTCAATCGATTCCCTTAAAGTTCATGGTAGGCAGATATCGACATGACGGATTATATACTTTCCTAAGTTTAGCTGTTATTTTTTCCTTTTGTTTCAATTTTTTCATAGGTTTCTATTTTTTTGACAGGTTATAATTTTCAACAAAAAACTATGAATAATTCAAAAGTACACGTGTTAGGTACAGGACGTGCTAATTTAAGTCTACCTCAAATTTAATTCTAGGTCGACTGCCATAATAAAGTCATTTGAAAAAATGGAGTTTTTGACATTTTTTATTATCCTTTTCAAAAAATCGCAGTAACCACTGGACACTTCGAGGTGGGCCTATCGTGGCCACTTAAATGATTCCTTGAACTTCAGATTGAAAAGAAACTTATATACCTAGCCTGAATGGTTTAAGAGATATGAATTTTCTTATGAACCCTCGCGTCTCTAAAACTTAAGAGAAAAATTGACATATGTCATAAACTATTACAGATAAGTACCGATAACCTGAGTGCTTCATACTCAATTTAATTCCGAATTCAAAAAATATATATATAAAATTTGATATGTCCATTTAAAAAAACAATGATGGCATCAACTTCCAGAAGTGCCGCCATTTTGAAATTATTATTTTTGGACTCGCAATGGGATCGACTATGACAGGGTATCAAATCTCAAATGTCTATCTCATTTGCAAGTTTGAAATATTCTAATGGCCGCCTTAAAAGAATCATTCTGTATGTTTATCCATAAATTGTCAATTTTTTTTGTTTTGGGAAAGATTATAAAAGTAACAATACTAACACATACTGAATTTAAATCTACCAAGAATAAAAAAATAATATTTTTGCTAATTTAGAGTTTCGCGATAATATTTAAATAATATAACGTACAAGGTAAGTGCACAATTAACATTCGAGTGTTAATTAAGCTAAAGGCCACTTACATTTGAAAATACCGCAGATTTAATTTAATTTTTAACCTTTCCTTGCTATTTTACATAAATAAATATCTGATTCACTCTAAACTTTCTACATCTACAGAGAAAAACGGCTATGCTATAACTTTCCGTGGGTTTTAGAAACTAAACAAGTACATCGTAGAGTAGTATTATTATGAGAAGATGCTTGCAAAAAATGATGCGCAGAAACGAGTTTGTGTACATTCATTGATCTAAGCCAATGAGAGCGATTTGCGTCATATTTAACCTCGAATCCAGTGGCAGTGTACTTATTGTGTTCGCCGTTTCTGATTGAATCAAGTGAAATAACCTCATTTTCGGTAAAAAAAGGTCTTCATCGTAAACACCAGAGTGTGACGAGGTTTTAATCTACTGCATTACACAGCTCCTCGACCTCGAAAATTTGATTACAATTATTATACATCCTTCTACCCCAGATGATGCTGTCACTGGTAAAAATATTCGCGCACGTTGGCTCCGCCCCAAGCATCTTCTCATAATAATACTACTCTAACCTCAGTACTCCTACTACCTAGTAAAGTATGTACCTAAACTGCACTGTAAAAATTACCGACATTGCAAATAAAGTATGTTGATATTTCTCTTCCTGAATATTGGGACGCAAACAATTGACACAGAGGCAGAGGACAAACAGATAGACGTATGAACATTTGTTAAAACCCCCTTCTTTTAGGTTTAAAAGACTTGAAAACGAGTATAATCAGCAAAAATTCAAAATCAAATTTTTGATCGATCTCTATATTAGTCCGTATACATGAAAGTAAAAAAACGTGTACAAAAATACACGAAACAATAAAATTGGGGATATGGAAATCTTGAATATTTCTGTATTTGACAGTTACTCGTAATTAATACCTTCGCTGTTTTTATATTCAGTTAATTGTTTCAAATTGGTTTTTTTAAAATTTAGTTAGAATTAGTTCTATACTAACACCAATACGTGTAGGCAGTAGAGCAAAAAATCAGCGACTTTGTGGACAAAAGATAGTAGCTGTTTTGTAACACTTAAGCGGCACCTCGTTCTACTATGTAATCTCACATAATCTAGAGAAATATATTAAGATTTATCCGCCTACCAGCGATGAAAACCACGACTAGGCCATTATGTGTAATTGCTACAATCGGCCAAATAGAATAAATGTTTGAATGTGGTGCCCTTAGACCTAATAATTTGTTCAACTACTGCGAACCTCTCATAATCGAACTTGACGACCCTAAACTACTGGATTCAGTGGCGCCACATATATATTTACAATAGTAATGGTTTCAACGCAACTTATAAATATTTGCGGCTGCGCTGCTATAATACATGGAGATAATGTTGCTAGATTTAGGCATAATATTTTAAATTTTAGACATATGGTAGCTCATGCTTAATTAACACAATCCGAGTGCTTTTATTTCTTCGAATTACGTACGTGCGGAGTTAAGAAATTCGTAAATCCGCACGCCCCTGGCTCTACTGCCTACACTTATTGGCTCCACTGTACTTAAATAAAATTAAGAAGATAAATACTTTTTTTTTTTTTGTTTCACAGAATTGGTTCATACTTATCTGACCAAAAATAATTCGTTATTTTTCTCTCTCACTTCTTTAACGTCTGCCTATTTCCGCTACTGAGGCCTATCACCGACGTCAGAAGACGACCTACCCCCAACCTGGAAATTTTGCCAAACCTCTTCTCTATCGAAGAGTAGGGAACTTTTACTTACCTAACATTTAATAGACAAGGGACCGACTGCTTTACATCCCCTCCGAAGAATGGTATATCCTCTATGTAACCTCCGCCTAAAGTTACATACCTTCTACTTATTGTGGGCTGATATACAGGCCATTAGAAGTTGGAGCAAGAAAACTCTGTATTTCTCTCTAACTGGGTCACCCGTCCACGTACTAACCGTGTGACGTTGCTCCATTTTCTTACCGAAACGAGTCTAGGCAGACGTATCTACGTTCGCTCCCAATTCATGTTATTAAAATAGAAAATAATTATTTGGAATTGTACCGTCTTTAGGACAGTAAGGAAGACAATAAATTGAAATGGTAATAATAGAGACGAAATACTATTTTCCTATGAGCTAGCGTTGTGAATAGAATGAATTAAATAAAAATAAAAAATGACAAGTGTGCATTAATCTGAAGGTGTAATAAACAACTCTTTTGCTTATTTCATTACAAGCAAACAGCTTTAAAAAATAATAATCAAAATTATGGTTGCAGTTAATGCAGTATTAAGCAAAACCAATTGATTTATTATCTAAAATATCTCTTCTGTGTTCTTTTAGCCCTATACTTAAGCTTCTACCACTCTGACCTATATATATATATATATATATATATATATATATATATATATATATATATATATATATATATATATATATATATATATATATATATATATATATAATAATATAATATAATATAATTAGGAATAATTCTTTCGGCTGGTGCTTGTTTAAATCAAAACCAAGCGTTTTGTTGTAGAATGTGATTTCTATACTTAACGCGGCCAGGCTCGCAATTATTTGCAGTTTGGTTTATTATCCTTATGAAAATAAGGATTCACAGAGGTGATTGACAGAAATATTTTATTTTTAATATATTCTGCCCTCTGGAAGCACGCTGTTTACTATTACGTGCCCCATGTCGGGATATTATTGTTTTGATTTCAACAGGCAGCCGTCGCTAGATGGAGCCTCCCCCATTTCGTCGTTTTACAACGTCGATCTGGCCACTTGGTTAACCAGGCTCTTGTACTAGTCGTCTCGGGCTCGCCTTGCACTGATGAGCACCAGGAAGTGCGAAACTGCAGTATGCAAGTTAGTCTGAGACGGCTGGTACGAGAGTTTCCTTTAATTAGGAATAATTCTTTCGGCTGGTGCTTGTTTAAATCAAAACCAAGCGTTTTGTTGTAGAATGTGATTTCTATACTTAACGCGGCCAGGCTCGCAATTATTTGCAGTTTGGTTTATTATCCTTATGAAAATAAGGATTCACAGAGGTGATTGACAGAAATATTTTATTTTTAATATATTCTGCCCTCTGGAAGCACGCTGTTTACTATATATATATATATATATATATACGCCACCACAATAATTACTTTTTATTTCATATACTCGTGATTTTTCAATGAGCTTTGTTTTATCTTTATTATTAACTAAAAATTATTTTAAATTGTTTTTATTGATAAAAAATCTATGCAATATAATTTATTGTATAAACATATAAATATTGAATTTAATACCTATAGCTACATTTCTAAGAAATAATCTTTCCTAATTTTCTTTAATAATTTATTCGTTGTTAAAGTTCATCGAGCAATTTTAGAGATTCTACGTTAGCCTCTAGTACCATCGCAATATTGTATCAGATCCCATGCAAAGTTTGAAGTCTTATCAAGGAACTTGGTTGTCTGAACTGGTTTTTACATTTGTTAGCGGTACAAAGTTAAAATGAAAATTTCGTCCGATTGGCAAAGAGTTTGCCCAAATATGGTTACGTTACACTTTCAGTTCTGCTCCGGGCGTATTTTAATCAACTCTAGTCCAGCCGGTTAATCGTGCTAGCAGCGGAATATGTGTCGGCCCATGGCGATGATGTCAGCAACTTGCTCTCAAAGCTTAACAGAGGTGAAGACTCGAGAACCAAACCACTCTCACGGCTTTTGCCGTATACATTTATCGCTTGCACGGATTATATATCGTCAGTGTTAATGTTTACTTGTGAATAGTACAGGGAATATTGTTGAAAATTTGGTGTAATAGCATATCAATACGTAGCTAGCTAAATCTATGGAGTCGTATAGGCAGTAATAAGTAACGTGGTAAAATAACCCAAGTAACAATTGTAATTTTAAAATAATCTATAAGTTATCCTAAAAACTTATTTCCAAGACTACTTATAAACGTAAATAGTTTGAAAGGACTCTGTGAAGTCGATTTAAAACCTTTATAAGAGTACAGGGGCCCATCTAGAGAAGGGCCTACATGCCTCTTTTTAAAACTACTATTAAAACTTTCGGGTTTTAATGAATTATCTAAAGCTTTACTCAGAGTGTATCAGAAGAGTATTATAAAACTACTTGATTTAGGATAGGCACTATATGAAAACTTAAAAGCCACACACAAATGCTTTGAGCGGACTTTTTGTATTTAATGAAGTAAATGCAAATAAATCTATTCTACATGCACTATGGGCCGCTATAGTTATACATAAGTTATAAAATGGACAATTGGCGACTACTAAGAACAGTTCAGAAAACCAGTTAATGAATTGATGGGACTACTTATAGTGGGCTAAAATTTTCAACGAGGCTAAGTTTACTGTAAAACATATATTGATAGTTCTTACAAATTCGTGCGCTCCCTAAAAACACAATCTTTAAAAGCGTAAAGTAAAGAGAGCTTTAGCACCTGCCCATGATCAGCTACAACCATCGACTATTTCTGTAGTAACCTTAGTAAAAAAAAAATCTCCTGCCAGGTCATCTCAGCTGCTTTATCAGACCACGAGGCAGTATATTGTTCATTATAGACCTCTTGAAATGCTTGTCAAAAATTCAAACATGGCCGTTTATGTAGTAGGACTAATTATAATAGGTTTTATCAAAACTGCCTTGGGTACAACTGCTGAATAGAGCAGACCCATTTGATGCCTTCTACAGGGATCTTACACATGCATTCTATGAAGCCTTTCCAGTTCAAAAAATTAAACTGAAAACTAAAAAGCCATGGATATCTAAGGGTATAAAAACATCTGCCAAAAATCTAAGATCTCTTCACTATATAAGAAAATACACCAACGAAGAATTTTTCTTTAAACACTATCATAAATACCGCAATATCTACAGAAGTCATTAAACAAGCTAAAGAAAGTCATTACAAGTCCATAATAGAACGAGCCAGTAATGGAGCAAAAGAGAGCTAGGCTATTATAAACGAACTTAGGGGTAAAAGCCAACCGCGTGTAACATCGACTTTAAACCCCAAAATTATAAATAACTACTACTGTTCAATCGCAGGCAATCAAATGGAAGACATAATTCCAACAAATGACCCCTTGAGTTACCTTGGAGAAATATAAAATCATAAGACCTTATACCTATATAGCACAAACATCGACGAACTTAAAGAAATTATAAGTTACATTAAAAATAAGAAGTCGTCAGGCCTCGACGAAATCTCTGTAAATATATTCGAAAATCTACCAGATTCGGCTCTTTATATATTAGCATCTCTAATAGACGAATCGTTTGAATCCAGAACATTTCCATCTTTTTAAAAAACTTCGGTAGTTATTCCACTCTATAAGGGCGGAGAGATAAATAATCCATCTAACTTCCGACCCATCTCACTAATCCCCACATTAGCAAAAATTCTCGAAAAATTAGTTAAAAAATGGTTGTAGAATTGTTTGTCCTCCTGCAACCTACTAAGTGGTCAACAATTCTGATTTCAAAAGGAAAAAGAACCAATGAAGCAATGTTCTCATTTTTAAGTCAGATTTATACCGAAATCAATAACGGGGAGGCAACGGCGGCAATTTTCTGCGACTTGTCGAAAGCCTTTGATTGTGTCCAGCATGAAATATTGTTACGAAAGCTTGAGCATTATAGTTTTCGACGCACTACCCTAAAGTGGTTTCAATCATACCTATAAAACCTTAGCCAAATAGTTAGAAATCCAAATTATTCTAATAAATTAAATATAAACTTTGGGGTACCCCAAGGTTCCGTTCTTGGTCCAATTCTTTTTTTATTATATATCAACGACCTGACAAAAATTAATATTGAAAGAAAATTCACACTTTATTTGCTGACGACACCACCATACTGTGGCACAAAAGATGCTATTGTCCTTCATCAAATGGTGTCTGCCGATATAAATAAGGTCAAAGAGTGGTGTGACTCCAATTTTCTTTCATTCAATATTAACAAACTACATTTCACTGCAATGTAACGAACATCTCCCGTAACCATTTTCTTGAAAATAAACCATGCTCAAAATTTCTTGGACTAAACATTGACTGCAAGTTAAAATTCAACGAACACATTAAAATACTAAATATCATAAAATGCCGACGAGTATCTATATATCTTATCGCAGTTTTAAAACTACCTAATTTAAAACATTGTAGTCAGGGCAAAGTTAAACCAAATACTTTTATGTTTAAGATGATATATTACAGATGTTTGTTTGCTTCATGAAAACTCTAGCAAGCAGTTGGTTTTATGAAGGTTCGACCTGAAACTTAGTGATTTCAAAGCATATTAGATTTATAGCCCAGCATTAACAACCACCTCAAATTAATTTCATAAAGCAATGATAAAACCACAACATTTGCTTAATCTCTATAAAACTTGATCCTCCTAACTTGAACTTAACAGCTATAAAGTTTTATTGAAGACTTGACAAATACCTTGTTAAGTCAATCATGAGCCAATAAAGTCTAAAAGATAATTCAGTTTTAATGTAAGTTCTTGAAGGCCTTTTCAAAACTTTCTTTAAGACAAAACTATCTTTAGGTGCATTTGGCATTTAATACATCTAACAAATCAGTGGTTTATAAGGTGGGCATTGTAAGACACTGATAAAACCGAAATAAATCTAAAAAACATTTAAATTGTTACTTCGGAGGGATGGCAGTGCGTTGTTACGCGGTTTTGTGCATTTGAGTAAATACAATTTTTGCAAAAAAATGTAAACAATAAATTTGTGTAGCTAATGAAGTACTTTTAATTTGTTATTTTTTTTTTCTTCCACGATATAAATCGACCGAAATTGATTTTTTAATCGATTGTAAGAATTTTTAAATGTGGAGGTTCTCAATGAGATTATAAAGAATAAAATGAATATATAACTTCTTTACATTTTAAATAATTACCACAAACACAATGGCGTTTATTTTATTTCTATAAGCAATTATACATCAAGCTACAAATATTGAACGAGAGACAACATAATTATTCTGTATTTTTATACTACATATGTATTCTCCTCCATACATAATGCTCCCAGAATATATTTTATGTTCCATGTTTTTGCCGAAAACCTGACTGTATTTCTGGAAGGATATTAACTTATATAACAATATAATCTTTTATTTGAAAGGATATAGTTTTTTCGAGCAATTTGGAAGTCGGCAGAATGCATATAGGGCGTAGGTCGTTAAAACTGGATGGAGTATTTATTTTTGGAATTGGTAAAACATTAGCAGGTTCCATAGATTTGGAAAAATTCCCTGTGTTGAAGACTCGTTAAATATATGCTTTATAACATCAATACAGTAGGGTATAACGAGTGAAATCATTTTAACATGTATACTATCCACACCAAAAGCCTGAGATTTAATTGACCTTAGAGCATTAAAAATTTGTTCGTTATTTATTCTGGTAAAATTAAAATGTATATCTCCATTAAGTGAATTGTTGTTATATAATGAATATAAATTATTATATTTTTTTTACGAAGAATTAGTAGTTACACCCCATTCTGATAAATTTCTCCAAATTTTCTTTTGATCGTTTTTATTTTTGTTTAATACATACTGCATATATGCAATTCTTTCACGCTTTATTGCCTCATTTACATAATTACGTATTGTAACATAGTACTCTTTATCAGTTGCTGTTCAGGTTTTTAGGTATATTTTGTGAGTTTTGTTTTTAGATTTTATCATTAGTTTCAAATTATAAGATATATGGCTGGTGTTTACGCTTTTTAATTATGCTACATACTGGAGCATGGCGATCAAAAAGAGACATTATGTGGTTATGTAGTAATGCCACTTTTGAATTTAAATCATATTGGTTAAATATATTTTCCCAAGGCACATTATAAGTTGCATCAAGAGCAACATTGTTTGGGTCAAATTGTTTATATGTATTTTTTATGTGTATAAATTTGTTCCCTAATTTAAATCAATAATATTTTATTAGAAATTTAAAACATACTTTTTACCGGCCCTGTATCATAGAATAAATGCGTTTTTCTTGAAAATATGTTGAGTTCTTTAAATAAGTAGTGAACGAAAAATCTCTCATAGAACGATCACAATTAAATATTCGATTTATTACATCGTCGCCTTTTCCACACATTTTTAATGTACATAATCCGATCCAAGGATTTCAAGTAACCGTGATCATTAGCGCCCCGTTGAAATTGCCAGTTACCCTAAGCGGCCGCGGCCATACCGAATTTTCTTCATTAATCTTTCCTAAATTAACTCCGAGCTAAACTTTTACCTCAAGCGAGAGCGATCATCAATCAAGACTCATTGACCTAAAAACACGAAAAACGCCATCCTCCAGTCCCAGTTTTCGCTTTTACTGTATGTAAATAGTGAAATAGTCGATGGCCTGCCGTCGAGCGGTAGGCGGCGAGCTATGTGCGACCTGCGACATGATGTGAACAACACCGTGTATGTAGATCAATGTGTTATTGGCCTTTTGGACGTTCGCTAGTCGCCTCCTGGCCAAGAAACCACTCCATGGGGCAACGCACACCTCGTATATTGACCAGGGGCAGTGCGCGGCCTTGACTTTTCTTACTATTTCCAGAATTTGCCGGATAAATAGTAATGGTATGTTAATTATGTAAATGTTAATTCAGTTTTAGTTGGAATACTGAATTTGATTTAATTTGAAGTTTATCGAGCTTGAAAGAAAAGCAAAATAACAATAGCGATTAATTATTTATGTTATCATATTAGGCCAGTTCTTATGTATTTAAATCAGAAAAAACTATATAACATTTTCAGTTTCCATAAAAATTAAAACACTTTAGCTGTTCGCGCGTTTCACTAACCAAGTTGCCATGAGCTGTAGTTCATTAATACTAGTTTTAATCTTCTGATGATGCCAACTTAGTTGATAAAATACTCATCGAATATGCATGGCGTTTAACGGTTCGAATGTTTGGTGTTTGAGGTTTTGGGGATAAGCTGATGTAAACTGAGTATTCAGATATGTTAGTACACATCATCAACTTTGTGTTTTTTGAGATTTTTGCTTATAACTTAGATATACATCAGTTTGAAAGTACGTCGAACAGCAAAAATGCGGCATAATGTAGACTACATAGGGCGATTATCTGAACTAGGCCAAATAGTAACGGTTGACTAGTCCAATATGCAAAATATCACCTATAAAATATCAATGCAATTCGAATTCGTTAATGCTATATTTTCGTATCGCTAACTCCCACTGTGGCGTTTATTAAGGTATTCGTGTTGATAGGCCCAATAGTCAGATATTCTGTGAATGCACTTGAGAACTAAACTATTCCGTTCACTTTTTAACACGTTGACTGCTGCTCTATATTTGGTGACCTACCCCTAATGCTGAGCTCAGACTGATTTATTGAAATACTTAGTCGTTAGTCTGGTTGAGTTTAAAAGCGCCCATTTTGGGTGAGACTTCGCCAATTCATTCTATTATGTATGAATATAATTAACTGTATTCAATTGTATTTAATTTTTTTTTTTAAGAATGAATAACGTCGCTTTATTATTATTATTATTATTATTATTATTATTATTATTATTATTATTATTATGTCGGCCAAAGCCGTCACGCGCACTACCTAACATTCACTGATGGCGGCCAGAGCCGACATGCGCACTGAACGTGTTAAATCCGATGTGTGTGCAGTTTGCTGATAGTTGTTGAGTTACGAGACAGTGTGAACATGGCAATCTTTACTTCACAGATATATAACTTATTTTGTGGTGCAATACAGTGCATTTGGAGTAAATTTTTAAAACGCCAGCATTGTTGATGCTAGTCACAAGTCAGGAGAGATGATATTTACATAACAGTGTTTCATAGATAAAGTAGCATTTCAGATAAATGTCAATAAGCGAGGACATGTTAAATTTTTGTAATAGTTATAATTCAAGAAAACCTATTGGAGGTCTAAAATCTTCAAATTTGAACCAAAATAGTTTTATAAGTGTTCTTCGTAGTGATGCATATTTCAGTTTTGATCTAGTGAATAAGTAAAATAGAGTCATTAAGGTAAGAGGCATTTGGAAAATCTTGGCTACTACGTACAATAAATCCATGAATGTTGTTACATGGTTTAAATGTGAGTAGCAAAGGAAAGTTATATATTAAAGATAACACCGAGATCAGGTTTTTTATAATTCGTATTCCCAAGCCGATAATCAAACATCACCAAAGAGTTTTTGGTAAAAAAGAACATTAATTGAACATTAATTGATATTAAAATAAAAGGTATTTCAAGGCGAAAATAGTCTTCATGGCATTCGAAAGTGAAAAATATTTTTACGTTATCCACGTAGATCGGACAACTCACATCTAAAATAATGGTAATAACATTAATAAATATAAATTACAAAGGTCCAGGGATAAATCCTTGAGGAACACCAGACTGAACAAAATAGCCAGTAGATTGAAACCTATTAAAAGCTACAAATTAAGAACAAATTGATAGGTATGATTGAAATTTTGTTACAAAATTCTGATTTATTATGTACAGACAACTTCGATATTATATGAAAAAGTAAAGCACTATACCTTTTCATTATAATTCCCAATGCAACTCCTATTATTTTTATCTAAAGGGTTATCTTTTATCAGCACCCCTCATTATTATATCTCAACGTTTAGCGAAGGAGTCGTCCAATATTCCTTGATTCAACGATATGAATCAATAAAAAAAAGTACATAACAAAAACATGGCTTTGGTTAATAGTTATTTCTACTTCTGTACCACACAAAAACACCTGGCCTTGGGACATCATTTGCAACCACCCTCCTTTATAGTGTTTGCTTCAAGTTCAATTTTTAAGGCATACCAAAGTCACTTACTAAATATCAAGATATATATGGCTATGGAAAATTTTCACCTTAAGGGCGCCATGTTCGCAAAAGAGAACAACCTCGACAACGTCATAGAAAAGGGTAGTCGTTAACCATCCGTTAAGTGGTGGTACCTAGCGGGTAGCAGACGAATCATTTACTATAGATGTTTATTCGTGAAAATTCAATAAAGAATCCTATAAACTAATCCTGTTGTAAACATTACTTCGCTTGAGCAATCCAAATAACAAGTGTTCCAAATCGAAATAATGTAAACAACAAAAACATCTATCTACCTGCTTTTAACCGCATGCCGATCCCCTTTCCCCCCTTCCATATCGAAACCCTTGGGTCGAAATATATTTCTCATTATTTTACTGGATTTTAATTTATAGGTCAAAGGTACATTTGAATGTTATTCTTTATCCAGAAGAGCTTTCATGTGAAATATTGGCATTTATAATTATTATATTATTACATATATCTATTATATTACAATTTATTTATAATATCTACTGTAATAAGACTCGAACAAAAATATACAGGGTGGACCGTCTAAAGGGAATAGATAATAAAAAAAAATAATTTTTCGCTCAAATTTAAAATTTCCACATTTCATGTCATTGTAAAAAAAGAGAAACTGACAATTTTCCACTACTATACTTCCACTCCACTACGTGCATGTACAACTAAAAATGTGACAGATGGCAATAATATTTGGCATATAGTTAACAGAATTGTCACCTTTTATTTAACATTGAATTTTTGCTGTCGGATGAGTACTCTGTATATTTTCTTGGCCAAAAGTTATCAGGTTTCCTTTGTAATAATAGTGATACCTATATATTCCGATTATTATTCTCATATGTCGTTTCGTAGTTAATAATTTTTTAGAACGACCGCCCTGTATAAATAAAGTTTTTTTTCCTTAAAAAATACCCTTGGAAATCATTAAAAAATTTTAAAATGTAAAAAAATATATACTGAAAGAAACGCCAAAGTATTTCAAACATATTCATTGGACTACAGTTTAGAGCAATTATTTGTATGAAATCTAATAAGATGGCGATGGTCAAGAGAGGGACATTCCATACATAAATATTTATTATTTTTGGCAATAACTTTTTTACTTGGTAACGTATATTTAAAAAAGAACTATAATATTACCTAAGTATAAAAATAACCAGTTGAGTGAAGTGAATGAAAAGTCATAGTAATATTCTTATGTTTTTTTTTAAATATACGTAGTACGAAAAATGTTATGGCCAAAAATGATTTCCCCATCCCATGTCCCTTTATTTGGCCACCTATTGAGAAGCCAGTATATATTTTGTTCAAATTTGGTGAAAATGGGTTTTTGATGGTAGTGAATACAAATCTAAAATAAGAATTTCTATAAAAAAGTCGATAATATTTTTTCTTCAAATTTTCCTTAAAGTAACGCCACACTGTAATGAGCGATATCAAAGTTCACTACTTCAATACAATCACATTTTCAGTCTGCACGTACCGCCTAAATTTGAAATAAATCCCGCTCCTAATTCGTGAAATATATATATACTCATGAAAAGCGGATGACAGTGTAATTTTTTCAAACATCTCTATTGAAAACTCCCTAAAAAAATATCGGTCGCCTCTATGGGATAGTACTAAGATAGAAACTCTTTCACGACACTTTAATTTTTACAAACTAATATGTTCATAGCCTGTACAATAGATAAAGATAAACGCAAAAAATCAGTAATATTGACATTTGACCATGAATTCAAGGTAAAAAATTAAGATAATAAAACGAAGACATAACACATCTTAGTACTTCATTTAAGGTGGCCATTCCCTAGAAAGCGACATCCGATAGGGATATATCTATTATTTTTGCTCATAACTTTTATATCTTAGTACATATATTTTAAAAAACTATAAGAGTACCTAAGTAAAACTATAACAAGACTATTACTATGAATATTCACTCAATAATTTCAGTGGTTTGCAAAATAGCTAGATTCAAAACTACGAAATAGGGAGATTGACAAAATTCTTAAATTTAAATCTAGCTATTTTGCAAACCGCGGAAATTATTGAGTGAAGATTCATAGTAACAGTCTTGTTATGGTTCTACTTAGGTGCTCTTATAATTTTAATAAATATACGTACTAAGAAAAAAAAGTTATGGCCAAAAATAATAAATATTTCCCTATTGGAGGTCTCTTTCTAGGGAATGGCCACCTTAAGCTTAGTTTAAGTATGTTTCCAATACAAGTTACTACACTATATAGTATTTGTAAATTTATTTGAATAATAAATATTATGAAAATTTCATAAATTATATAATGTAAACAAGGTGCACATACTTTAATGGGGAAGATGCATAAATTTTAAAAATGGTTTAATTATTTTGCCATAATAGTATTATACCACCTTATAAACTTTTTAAATTTTTATCCAATTTGAACAAATTTTTATCCAATTTGAACAAAATTTCTAAATAATAAACTGAAAAAAAAATTAAATGAAAATTGTTTAGAACTACACAAAATGATTAAATCCAAAGTTTCATGAAATTTAAGATATTGATTGCAGAATTTTCAGAATACACAAAAAGCAAAAATAAATTTACAAACTACTTCTCAATTACTTGACAGTTCAGGTTACATTAGTAAAATTTACGAATAAAAGATGCTTAATATGCTTTTTTCATTTAGTCATAAGTAGATCTAACATGTTGTATCTTTGAGTAAAATTTGATTCAAATCGGGAAAAATTAAAGTTAAGTTTTACACTATAATAAAAAAAAGTCACAAAAGAGGATTCTTAAATATATGAAATTTGAATTTTTATGTAACGAAAACCATATGTGACTGAGAACAGTACAATGTTGACCTATATTATGGATGACTGACGTCAGTTAGATGCACAGAGCTTCAATTACTTGTTCTACGGCTACCTCAAAAACATGCTTTTGTACAGAGTTTATTGTAATAACGCTCGTACCACAACTCGTAAGAAATTTGCATTATTCTGCACTTTCGCACAATATGCTATATATTCTAAATAATTATTATAACCCATCACTTTTGACAAAACATAAAAAAAAGAAGATACGATTGAGCATATTTTTGTTTTCGTCGATCAATCTGTCATCTGTGAAATCGTGCTTGTCACTGAATAATAAAACCTTCTGTTCTGTACTGAAGATGTGTGAGGGCCGATTTATCAATGCGTGGATAAGTAGTGTCATCCTATAGTGAAATAATAGTTTAATAATATAGTAGGACACTTCCCCTACCGAGTTAGTTCACGCGTCGATAGCAGGAGTGAGGCTATCACTGTCAGAGGAAGTGACCCTACCGTATTATTACAAACTGTGCTATATAGGATAACTTGTTATCCTCGCATTGATAAAGCGGCCCTTGCTTATTTTCTTCTGTGATATTAGTGATACTGTTATTACAATTTCATTAATATTATCAGTACCTACCTAGTTCGTCATATATACTTTGTATCCTAGTAAGATATTCTATAAATATGTACAGATAATATAATATTGTATAATATATTTGGCACTTTTTACTTATTAATTATTCTGGAGATTATTATTTTCTTCTTTTACCACATTGTATACTTTATCTAATTTTAAAGTTATAACAGGTTCTCTTTCTTAAAGAGCGTCAACTATATTCCACTTACGTATACTCATTATGCTTCCCTGTCACATTTCTTTTATGTTTTGGTGTCCACCCTGTGTATAAAGTATTATTTGGTTTGATTCTTGTCAGTTATTATAACGAAATATCATGTTTTTTCATAAAATAGTTTTATAAATATAGCGCTAACAGATCGATATAATTGAAATATATTAATTCTTGTAATCGATATAATCTGAAATATGAAAAATCGAATAAATGCCGGAGCGAATGCTTGTTTCACGAATACAACAAGTATAGTTAGTTACCTTCGGTAACATTAAGTCAGTAAAGAAATGGGACCTCACGACTCTACCACACAAGGTTTTTAGCTCATCAGATTTCTTTACTTCTCGAACATTTACCAAAACAATTTATCCTAATAGCGGTTGTATTCAATATAAGTATAAACAAACAACCGTTTTTTGTCCATGTTAAAATAATATATTTTTACCGTAATTCATCCAAAACAAAGAAATTTACGTTAGTGCACGAAACATAAACAGTATGTCATTATTGTAGGTATTATTAAACATCGGAAGTTTCCTAAAGAGTCTATACATTTTCAAATTTCACATTTGTAAATGCAGAACAGCTACAAACCTTTAAAACTTAATAAATGTTTAAAACCAAGAATAAATGTGAAATTTGACTTTTTTAGAGCAGATGTTTTAAAAAAATAACTGTGGGGAATAATGATTATTAACGATTATATCGATTTATATTGGATCCATTTTATTGATTTTTTTGTCCACCCTATATAAAAATATAAAATTCAGATAATTCCCTTTTTCTGTTGCGTCATCTATGAGACAGTGACCGAACTAAGGCAACAACTTTTAGCTGAAGAAATCTTATAAAATTCCATTCTATTAAAAATAAATATGTCAGAATATCAGTAAACATGTGAAAAGTGCACCGCAAAATTTAATTCGAGCTTTCTAGTACATGAAGGGTCTAATGAGACTTTTTCTTGTTTCATAATATGGGTGAATGTTTAAGTTAGGACTTGTCTGTATTGGTTTTCCCTATTTTTGATTTTAACTAGTGCAAAATAATTATTGAAGTGGCGAGCTGACATCGTTTCTAAGGTACATGTTAAGCATTTTTTTTATCTATGAAAATATTACTTTTTAACAATATAAAAGCACACGTTTCCTAAGTTAAAGTTTCAAGTTTCCGTTTATGTGCAACTTTTATAAATATGACCTATACTTTTTAAAATAGCTCGCTTTAAAATCATGTGATTATACCCACAATTTAGCACATAAATATGGCCACCTTAAGTAATTATTTAAACCGATAAAATATAACAGGATCTTTTATGGTCACATATTAACATATTATTAATATCACCTTGGGAATTTCGCAAACATCACCTTTAAGTAAATATTTACGATATTTGAGGTCAAGAAATCCTAAAAATTCATCTACTTTTATTAATAACTATAATTATTATAGACAAATACTGTTTTTATCCAGCGGATAAGTTATCTAAGCATTCAAATACGTTTTAATTTAGAATAAATATATAACCACAATATTATTAACATGATTGTAACATAATAATAAAAGTCACGCATCCTACTTGAACAATTTTCTGTTGTAAACTGGAGATTCGACTGGAGATTATCTCGTTTTCAGCTGTCCTTGAATTTTTAATATATACTAGGTGGCACAAAATGTATCATCCAACTTACTCGTAAATGAATTTTATTATTTTATTCGTGCCATATTCTTGTCTCTCAAGTGCGGCAGATGAACTAGGCCAAATGTGCGCCTCTCAGTGTTATCATAAAATTGGGTTCTTTCTGGGGAATTTCCATTACTCTTCCGTAGACTTCTTGCGTTGTTATATATTGTTTATCTCCTATCAAATATTTTCTTCTATTTCCAAAGTCTGTAGCTTTTTGACTTACACTAATGACTTCTTCAAGTAGTCCTGGAGAAAAGGGCTGGAACGGTCATATCGGACGATCTTCATGGCTACGGCAAACCAAAACAATAGATAGGAAATTGTGAAAGAGTACATCACTAGATTCATTGTGTTGCGGGTTGTGTGTTCTGTAGCAGTGTCCTGTCTGAATCACATGTCTTCCAATTTGGGTACCTATCAAAATGTGACGTAACGTGGTTCTGTTGCGCGCTTTGTTGACAGTTACCGCGTTACCTACAACGTTTTCAACAAAATAGAGTCCAATTACCTTTGAGCATAAATGCCGCATTAACCAATTTCTTTTTGGGAATGTAAAAGCATCTGGGTATAATTTGAAATTTGCAGTTTCCCAGAAGCAGCTGTTTTGTCTAATAACATCCAGACATGTGAAAATGCGCCTCATCAAGTTTGTGACATTTTGGCTGCGTAGCCAACGCACTTGTTGATCTTTACTCTCCAAACCTCGTGATGACCCACTCATTGGGCAGTATTACATGATGTATCTATGGCTACATGGTAGTTTGACACATCATGTGGTTAGTGTACATATAACGAGTGTCTAACGCTGGCAGTTGGGCACGCCGGTGTTTTTTATCTGCGTCCAAGGACGTCTCCAACGTTGGATGTGGTGCAGCTACATTCGGTACCCTCCTACATGAGTTTTTCTAGTTATAACGGAAAAATATAGGGGGAGAAAGGTGGCGCGAAAATGCTTTAAACTGGTACGGTCTTCTGCACTTCTTGGCTCGGTCGACCAGACAATTGTTGTAGACTCCAATCATGGCCCTTTTTAACAGTTAGGAGGGTTCCTTCAATTCAATTATTGGCCCGACTGTGGTCTTTCCATCCTACATTCTACTGATTTCTATTTGGAGGTCGTTAAACTCTTCAATTTCCTTACCCATTACCTTGGCATCTTTTTGGATGCACACATCGATCAGCAGACAGGGTTTTTCCTTTTTATTATGTGCGACGATATCTGGTTGTTTCGCGCACAGATTCCTCGTTAGAGATAATAGACGCGTTCCACATAAGCTTGACGTTATTGGTGTTGGCATCTGCTTCAGAGATATGTTCATAATATTATTATGATACGGTATATCGTAGTGCTTGCGCACGACCTAGTGGAGATACCTGGCTACTTTGTTATGTCGGTGAGTGTACTCCAATGGTGCCAAAAGAATCACACCACCACGTGACTGATACGTTCCTTTGCCAGGCCGCACATCCTGCACTAGCTCCCAACAGGCTCAGGTTTCTGGATCATCCTCTGGTATTTTGAGCTTATTATTGTTAATATTATTATTTCACAGAATTGTTGTCTCTTTACTTTTTTAGTCAATTTTTCAAATTCATTTTTGCATACGGAATTGTGAAAAGAGTCAATCTTGAAGATCTTTTTATTTTTTTTATTTGAAACTTCGATGGTTGAAGTATTGCTGTAAGGGCCTCGTTTTCTACTTTTGACTACGAACCTCCAAATTCTACAATGTGGAATATTTATTAGTGTTATTTAGTAGCAGTTAGAAGCAAAAGGGCCGAACTTTGAAACTGACTATGCCAATATGCATCTGATTACGGTCCTGCTCGAAACCTGATTTCATTAATTTTTTATTGTTCGTTGACCTCATTTAATTACCTAATTTAAATATTTGAGATAATGTTTTTGTGTAAAAAATGATTTGTCACCAATCTAGGATCTAGATAACTATTATCATTAATTAAATAGATTACTTACCGCTAACTTGACGTTCGCAGACGATCACTCCCACTCAGTTAAGCAAAACATTTGCAATTGACACTACACTTTGTTTATCCATTCGTTGATACTATTGATAACAATTCGTGAACCGTGTAAATTCGCGAAAAAATGGGATATTTGATTACGAATTTTTAAGTAATAATCCTGCTTACCTAATACCGGACTCAGTGTTCTGTGGACATTTTCTCAAACCGGTTCGATGGATTACAACCTATTACGACCGCCACAATCTGCGTTTTAAAGAATAATTGCAAGATGAAATTCTTTCAAACAGACATGGTTGGTTCTACCAGTCCAGAACCAAGTTTTTTCAACAAAGACGACTGTGACTTGTTCATTAAATTTGCAACATCTTTTCTTTCAGGACGTGAAGATCTGTCTCCTCCAAGCAGTCTCAATGGATATAGTGCGGATAGCTGCGATGCGAAAAAGAAAAAAGGACCTACACCCCGACAGCAGGAAGAACTATGCCTGGTGTGCGGTGATAGGGCGTCAGGATACCACTACAATGCTCTTACGTGCGAAGGATGTAAAGGTGAGTGTCTATTTATATAATAGGGATAATCGCTATTATTAGATAACGTGTCATCACCATTACTATTCAATTTATAAAACCTAATACCCTAATATAAGTGTTCAGTCAAACTTATAAATCTGTAATTCGGTACAAAAAAAAATGAGACTAGCAATGATGTCACAATCTGGACGTCTGAACAGCTGATCAGACAGCTACATAAGTGTCAGTTTTTGAACGATTCGATTTAAATGTGTATTTTCTGTGTTTTTAGTATCAGATCTGCGTAATGACGTTTATTGTTTTTTTAAATTTAAAAATCTGATTTCAAAGAATTGTATACATATTAATCTGTGTTGTTTTTGCAAACATAAAAGGGCCCCGCAGTGTTTAAATGCAATTTGGGTTTCAATCCGGGAAACTGACATTTTGCACATAGGTAGTTACTGACATGCAGATAAAAGTCTCCACAGTTGCAAAAAAATTTAATGACGGAATTTCGATAAGAAGATCGTAATTTCGTCGATATTAAGACCTTCCTCGGCCAATATCTCAAAATCCTGTCAATAAATGTTTTGTGACCATGGAGACTTGACCAGCATGTACCTCTGTGTAAAGTTTCAGTTTCTGGAAGTGACATCAAAATTGCATTTAAAAATTGTGGAGTCCGAGGACCTCGCACTTGCATTGTTGCAAATAAACAATGATATAGGTTAAGAAGTATTATATTAGGTTAAAAGTCGTTGCAATATTAATCGATTCATCGATTTAAGCCAATATATTAATATTAATGGCTTCATACACTTATAGTATGAGAGCCCATCGACAAAAGTGGATCGGGCACCGCATTTGCCGCCGCTTGGTAGAGATGTTGTTGGCATCTCTAAGTACCATTTCCCTCCAACGTCAGGTCACGTGACCGCGCCCTCTTTGAGAGAAAGGCAAAAAACAAAGGACCGCTTAAATGTTGCCAATAAATTTTGAAAAAATTCAGGCACATTTCTTGGGCAAGAATAAGCATCTTTTGTCTCTTGGTGTTTTTCTAAAGTATTTCCCTCTCGCAGAAAAAGATACCAAAAAAAAAATAATTTATAGACTAGTCCAATAATTATAAAGATTTCCATAACAAAAAATGTTATCTGAGATTTTCCTTCAGTAACTGATAGTGGAGGGATTATACATCACAAAACCACAAAATTAGTTCTGGGGGTGCCGCGCAAGCCCCCCTCCGCCCCCCTCCCCCCCCGAAAAAAAACCACCCCTTCGGTGAAAAACTGAATTGCTCAAAAACCAAACATGCTAGGAAGAAAAATCAAAATGGGTTTTAAAGGGGATATAAAATACACTTTTGTGTTTCCATTTTTGATGGCTATTGATATCTATTAGTATATAAAAATAACAATATAATATAGTTACCTCTTGATTTTTTGCACTTTTAACTATTCACAGGCCCATAAAAATAACTGACTTTAATAAAAGTTATAAATGCATTATCTTTTAGTTCAAGGTAGTACGTCAATGGAGAAAAAGTTAGGAATAAAAATATTCACATTTACAAATTTACCAGCATGTTGGTTAGCCAAATTTTGGCCAATTTTTTATTGTTTCCTAAAAATAAAAAAGACCCAAACATCTTGAAAATTTAGCTCAAAGTATTTTTTTTTAGTTTATATGTCATATAACTATTGTTTCTAATCATTTAATAATTAAAAAATTGTATTAAAAAATATCATGAAAAAATTGAATATGCAGCCTTTCCTGGATTTTTTTTTGGCTAACTTTAACATGCTGCTAAATTTGTAAATGTGAATATTTTTATTCCTAACTTTTTCTGCATTGAAGTACTACCTTGAACTAAAATATAATGCATTTATAACTTATATTATAGTCAGTTGTTTTTTTTGGGCCTGTGAATAGTCAGATGCACAAAAAATCAAGAGATAACTATATTATATTGTTATTTTCATATACTAATAAATATCAATAGCCCTCAAAAATGACAACACAAGAGAGTATTTTATATCTCCTTTAAAACCCATTTTGATTTTTCTTCCTAGCTTGTTTGGTTTTCGAGCAATTCAACTTTTTCTATAAGCCGCGCGCAAAAAATTTCAAATAAACGAAAATTCGTGCCTATCAAAAATACAAATTTTGCAATTTTTGTCGATATCGATTTTTTCGAAAACCATGGAATATACAAGACAATTACAAGAGAACTTTTTTTAGGCAACTAGTCAAGCTTTCTTTTATGATGAGCAATTTTTTTATATCTTCAACGGTTAATGAGTTATCAGTAAAATAAGGCTTTTTTCACCGAAGGGGGTGGTTTTTTGGGGGGGTCGCGCAGAACCCCCAGAACTGATTTTTGTCGTTTTGTAATGTTTAATTCTCGCACTAACAGCCACGGAAGGAAAATCTCAGATATCATTTTTTGCGAGTTTCGGGTGTTTTTTTTTTTACTTTGCCGACTAGATTATTCCTTCTCCCCTAAAAAATTTCCAAAAAAAAAAGAATTTTTTTTTATTATATTTTTCCGAGAGAAGGAAGCACTTTGGAAAAAACATCAAGAGGCAAAAGATGCTTATTTTTGCCCAAAAAATGTGCCTGAATTTTTTCAGAATATTTTGGCAGCATTTAAGCGGCCCTTTGTTCTTTGCCTCTCTCTCGAAGAGGGCGCGGTCACGTGACCTGCCGTCGCACAGTGGGGCCGAAAGCAACATTTTTTGGAAAAAATTCAGAAAATTCTGAAGCCGACCCAAAATAGCCTCGTGAGTACAGTAAAATTAATTTAAAAAATAAGACTTACGTTGGGGTGGTTTTCAGGGGGTAGAAATCGAAATAACTCAGTAATATTTTGAAACTTCAGGAATTTATAGAATTCGACCTCTGAATTAATGAAAAAATAGTGAAAAAAATCTCTTTTATAAGGAAAGGTAGTTTTTGGGGGTTGAAATCAAAATAACTGTAATAATCCGAAAATTTGGGATTTATATAGAATTTGACTTGCAAATTAAATGAAACTCATTTTGATGACATACGTTAGCGTTGGTTCTTATCCGGGGATGTACCTAACGTAAATACATTTAAAAAAAAATAAAATAAAAGAGCTAGGGCCAAACATATGAATATATTCTATCAGTGTAATAAAAATAAAATACATTTATAATTTAGTAAAATTTAATAAAAATATATCTAATGATTCACTTTCTAACGAGGTTCCTCAACTTTCGGAATCGTCAGTACTGATAATGGTAGAAACAGTCGAAACATTCGAAATAATACTAACATTTGGCGGCATCAACAGGTCCAAAACATAGCATTCCTTCATTGGACACTTTGTACGTTCATCGACAAATTTCTTCATTTCAGACACTTGATCTTCTAATTTAACGTAGCCAGATTGTCTCATCTTATTAAATAATGTTTGTCTAGTTAAATATATACCCATAGAACCAGATCCTGCAGTAAAAATAAATTAAATATATTAAGTATAAGAAAGAGGGTGATTTTTCGATTTTAACTTTAATTTATTTAGAAACTTGTAAAACAAAATGGCGCAAATATGCTCATGATTTTCTTTGTTTTCCGGCAAGATCAACCTATTAATGAGCAAATAAATTCAAAATTACAGACATGATATTCTATGATATCAACTAAAACTCTACCAACAAAAATTGTTAACATAGATTCTTAAGAATTTTTAAACTGTTTTTGTTAATCAAGATTAAACATTATTATTTAACATAATTTAACAACTATAATTATAAAATGATTAACTTACCTGTAGGTAATGACGCCATGTTAAAAACAGTAAAATATTTGTAAACACTAAAATAAGATTTCAAAAAGAACACGTGTCTTATCTCAGCTAAATCACAATGAGCTCTGTTAGTCGCGAGGAAGGACAAATTTCGACTGCCATGATAAGAATACCTTCGTGTTTTCTGTTCTTCCTACTACAGTATAGTATTTAGTAGGCATTTAACTTTCGAATTGAGGCATTTATGCTGGTCCCTTATTATTTTTTTATTTGGAGTTTTTTCCAAGAATTACTTATCTTGGCCCCACTGTGCGTCGGGGGGAAATGGTACCTACATATACCTACAACATCTTCACCAAGCTGCGGCAACTGCGGTGCCCGATCCACTTTTGTCGATGGGCTCCCGTACTATTAGTCTATCGTGAAATTTACCTTTTACGACAAGTTAGAATAATTTACCCCAACTTGTTAGTTCACCAAGTCAAGAAGTTAAAAATTGTTATTACCTTGTTAGAACCAAGATTCAGAAATTTGACTTGTTGATTGCAGTAATAGTAGATCTAATAGAGACAAAACTCTGAGTTTTTCCAATTTCCGTTTATTCAAAACCAATGGAACCGTCAATAATAGACACACTATACTCTTCATAACCATGATTTTTCGAAATTATAACTAAAAAATGCAATGGATATTCTTAACGCTTTATTATAAGTATATGATATAGTACGATTTTAAGTGTTCTGATTGTTATATATACTGGGTGTCCCAGCTCTGTTTAGGCAAGCATTATCTGGAAAACGGCGAGACATAGAAGGAATTGTTAAATGGGAAAAGAAAAGGCGGCAGGTTCTGCAACTTTACTTTTTCAAATGGACCATCCTGTATATTTTTATATTTTTGGATTCTCCTTTTAATATCGAACAAACTTTATTAACCATGTCCTTAGATATTAGCAGTGAAATTTTTGGGATCACATTTTTGTATTAAGGTGGCCATTCCCTAGAAAGAGACATCCGATACTGAAATATTTATTATTTTTGGCCATAACTTTTTTTCTTAGTACGTATATTTAAAGAAACTATAAGAGTACCTAAGTAGAACCATAACAAGGCTATTACTATGAATTTTCACTCAATAATTTCGGTAATTTGCAAAATAGCTAGATTTAAATTTAAAAATCATGTTAATCTTCCTATTTCGCAGTTTTAAATCTAGCTATTTTACAAACCACTGAAATTATTGAGTGAAAATTCATAGTAATAGTCTTGTTATGGTTCTACTTAGGTACTCTTGTAGTTTTTTAAATATACGTTCTAAGAAAAAAAAGTTATGGGCAAAAATAATATATATTTCCCTATCGGATGTCTCTTTCCAGGGAATGGCCACCTTAACGTAATCATAAAGAATAATACAATATACAAAACAGTAACTATTAGGATTATTATAAAAGATGCTCAAATTGTCGCCCATATTCTATTTGATACGACTCATACCTCCTCAAAAGTTCCCGTCCGGCTGATATTGTGGCCACTATATCACTTGACAATCTTTAGTTTCATGTTTTGGACATTTGAGTCAAATAAGCTTATTAAACGTTATAAGAATTATCCGGTTTTTATTGAAATTGACGCTGTTTAACATTTATATAGTCACTATTTTAGATTTGTTCTGATTAGATATCACATTAACAACAATAAAAACATGTTTATCGATATACCAAAATAGACACGCGACATGCGGAACAATAAAACGCCATTGTAAGTACTCCAGTCAGCAGGTACTTTTATAGGAAATTTTCGCTGGATTTTTTTTGCTTTAACCCTTTATTTGGATATTTTGTGAAATCTGACTTGATTGGGAACCGAGAATATATTTTATTAAATGATATAAGAAATCACAAGATCGTCTCCAATAAGCCCAGTTCGAAATTGGTTCATTGTGAAAAAAATAAAAAAATACAATCTCGGGAGTTACTAGCGTAAGCGCTGTGTACTCCAGTCAATCGGCATCCATCTGTGCATTTTCGGTTTCGTAGGGTGGTCGGTGGTGAGTCTAAAACTCAGTTACTGGATTGAAACTACGACCCATTTGGCCGCCATCTTGAAAATGAGTCGGGGCTTACTCCCCTACGAAATCGCAAAAAAAAATCGCTGCCTACCCAAAATGCACTGATAGATGCTCGATTGATTGAAGTACACAGCGCTTACGCTAGTAACTTCCGAGATTACATTTTGTTATGAAACATATTCTTTATAGGATTTTGCAAACAGCAGAAAAAAACTGTCTATGAGAACTAAAATAAAAACTGTTTGTAAAATTATTGATTTACAATCTTTGCATTCTTTCGATAACCTGAAATCTGGTTATGCTAGAAATTAAAATCCTAAAATCAATGTGTCTTTCTTATTGGACAATTCTCATTCTAACACTGGTTTCTACACAATCCCCTACGGCTATGCAGAATAAACCAGTATCCACATAACCCCCTAACGGCTATGAAGATTCAGTTAAAATTAGAACAAAGGAAAGGCCTAAAATGAATTTATTTACATACCTCGTCTTTTGGAAAATTTTTCATTCAAATGGATTGCAGAATTCAGGTTATCGAACGAATGCAAAGATTGTAAATCAAAAATTTTACAAATTGTTTTTATTTTAGTTCTCAGAGATATTTTTTTCCTCTGTTTGCAAAATCCTGTAAATAATATGTTTCATTACAAGTATAAGCAACAAAAAATAATTCACTTTTAAAAATATGTTTTGTTTTTTTCTCAAAAAAGCACACAAGGAGCCAATTTTTAATTGGGCTTATTTAAAAACGTATTAATGGTACTTACATCAACATATTTCGAATTTCATAAAACGCTTTTTATTGTAACCATTATGTTTTAGCGAAAAAAACATGCAGGAAACACAGAAAATCAGATAAAAGGTCCAGATTCCTAAGGCAGAAATAGTGTACTATTCAACGAGCATATAATGATGTCTATTATTCACGAAGGTGAAGTTTAAGACACGAGTCGCAGGCGAGTGTCGTAAATCACCAGAGTGAATAATAGCCATTATATGCGAGTAGAATACTTTACTTTGTCCACGACTATTAAATACTTAATATTTATTTAATTCATCTTCATTTCGCCTATTTTGGAAAGATTCCTAGAAAATTTAGAGAAACAACACTTGTCTTTTGGTTGCTACAATTTTGACATTTTAAATTTTTAGTAAAATGTCATTTCTAATAAACAGCTGACTGTCCTCATTGTTCACTGCAATCAGTGAATAATGAAATCATTATTCACTGTAGGGAATAATCGATAGCATTATCCTTGAAGAAACACATACATAATGAGTACATTATTTAATAGTCGTGGACAAAATATATTTAAAAGTATAATAGGTAATAAATATTATGTCACATTAAAGTATCTTTTATTACATAAAAAGTAAACGAACCATTTGGAATCGGAATGTGAAAAAAAAATGTTCGTGCTTAGGATGGGCGAAAAACGGCTCTTATCTGCACTCGGCCTATGCAAGGGAATTCAATAATCACCTGTAAAGTCCATAGAATACTCTGATTTTATTTCATAAAGTTAAACAAAGCCCGTGTTTCAGATTATATAAATTTGACTGGCATTTCGGAGAAGACCGTTCATTTTATTTAAACTTGATTGAAACTACGGAATTTTCAATTTATTCAACTGTAGTCACTGTTCAAAATAGTGAGACAGAGTGAATCTCTTTTGTTCCTTATTATCTGTTTATATTCTTAAACATAGATATGGATTGAAATAAAAACGGTACTAATAACAATCATAGCCAACAAACAAATAAATTTATATCTATTCTTAAATTATTGTGTAATTTCAGGTTTCTTTAGGAGAAGTATAACGAAAAACGCTGTCTACCAATGCAAATATGGAAATAACTGTGAAATAGATATGTATATGAGGCGGAAATGTCAAGAATGTCGATTAAAGAAATGTTTAAGTGTGGGGATGAGGCCCGAATGTGTGGTTCCAGAAGTACAATGTGCTGTGAAACGGAAAGAAAAGAAAGCCCAGAAAGAAAAGGACAAACCTAACAGCACCACAAATGGATCTCCAGAAATGATTAAATTAGAACCAGAGGTAACTATCAAATTTTTTTATCCAGTGTATTTACATTACTAAAATTGATATAAATGTATGTTATATAAACTATTTTACTTGCGATTTAATACGAATGAGAAATATATTTAAATTTAATTGTAGTGTAGATAACTTGAAAAGATTAAAAGTCATTGAATATTGAGTAAATCGTGTAGGTACCCAGTACAGTACCTTGCAACACTCTTTTTATGATTATGTAACAATTTTTTTGTGTTAGATTAATCTTAGTTGTAGGTTACGTATTTTTACATTACTCACAAGTGATGGTGCTGAAAATATAATAGTTGAATAAACCATTTCAATGCGAAAACAATGGTATAGTTCAGTTACTATTATGTTTTCATCACCTTCTTCATTTGGGACTGATGTGGTTTCAAAAGAATACTTATTAATTACTCTATGTAGATGTTGTTCTTACAGCTGTCAGATACAGAGAAGGTGGTTACGAACGGTGTCAAGCCGATATCACCCGAACAAGAGGAACTCATACATCGATTGGTCTATTTTCAAAACGAATATGAACATCCTTCGGAAGAGGATGTGAAACGAATCATCGTAAGTCTCGTTTGTTCTTGGTGTAAACCGTATTAATTATATGTTTTATATTTCAGAATCAACCGATGGAAGGCGAGGACCAGTGTGATATTCGGTTTAGGCATATAACTGAAATTACAATTTTGACTGTTCAGCTTATAGTGGAGTTTGCCAAGAGGTTACCTGGCTTTGACAAGCTCTTGCGGGAAGACCAAATTGCTCTCTTAAAGGTAAGTTGTACTTTTTTTAAAAGTTTAATTTCCAAAACGTACTAAACATATTTTTTCTACGACAATCTAGCGTAAAGTCAGTCATAAACAACTGCATTTTGTACAGAATTTCGTTTTGCATCAGTTGCTACGCAACAAATGCGAAATGAAATATTTCGTGTTCAGATTTTATTTCGCATTAGTTGCTAGGCAAGTTGCTACGTAACGAATGCGAAATGAATAATTTCGTGCTCGGGCCACTGTAAACTGAAGGGTCTGTACCTCTTACTCATTACAATTTTGCAGCAACCGCGAACTTTTTCGCCGACGGTTTTTCCGTTCCGGACCCGTACCGACTGAAGCGGATTTGCCATATGGTGGATATGTGAGATTATTTGGAACATATTTAGCCTCAATGACCTCTATACACATTTATTTTTAGAGCAACCACCCTCATAGCTTTAGTATTCATCTGTAATGCTCTTGAGAAAGGCCTAACCAGCCGAAACATATGTAGAGTGTATAAAAATACAGTTTTTATTTGAAACATCTAAAAGCATTGTTTTTCCCTTTTCTAAAAATAATTACTCTATACATAGTCACACGGTTTTCGAGATATTTTTTTAAATTATTTTTAAAAATTTCCCAAAATTCAGTCTTTCGGCTGTTATAACTCATTTTTTTAAGGTTCTGACAGCTACAGATAATTTTTATCTCTATCTTTAATGTATCTTTTTTCCAATAAATTAGTTAAATAACGATGATAATGAAAAAAAAAATATATATTCTAGAAAGTCAATACAATGAAAGATGAAATACCGCTCCGCACAACTACAGCTGATGTGCGTTGGAGATGTCGTGCATGTATTAGTAACGGCAGAGCACAGTTCAAGCAAGACTTGTAATAAATTTTAAAAAATTTATTTGTTGTTTTCTGTAGTCCTGTTAATTTTCTCCCAATGTACAGTTGTGGACAGTGAATATGAGGCAATATGAGGCACCAAATCAATGTGGCAAATTATAAATAAAAATAGGAACCACACTGAAAGTAAGTGTGAAACTGAGTTAGTTAGTGAGGACTTTAATGCCTTTTTTGTGAATGTGGCGCAGACCATTCTCAAGGATCTCCCCAATAATGACCTGAACAGCGATGAATTTCTTACAGACATAAATACTGTAAATATTCCTCTTTTTGAAATTCGGAAGGTTACCATAAATGAGGTTAGAGATGAAATATTTAAATTAAACAACAAGAATAGTAAGGACATTTATGGATTTAACACAAAAATCCTAAAATGCATTGGAAATCTAATAGCAGTTCCACTGACCAAACTTTTTAATTTATGTATTACAGAGGGCATATTTCCTAGAGTTCTCAAAATATCTCGAGTTATTCCCATATATAAAAAAGGCAGTATAAATGACGTGTCAAATTTTAGGCCAGTATCCCTGATACCCATTTTAGCCAAGTTATTTGAAAAACTATTAAAAATAAGAATTTATGAACATTTTGAAAGTAATAATCTTTTCAATAGGCAGCAATTTGGATTTAGAAACTCATTATCTACTACAGCTGCTATAAACAAATTAATTTCACACATAAATGATGGGTACGAAGAGGGCAACCACACAGCTGCGCTCTTTTGTGATCTAACCAAAGCCTTCGATTGTGTGTCAGCTAGTATATTGATTAGTAAACTAAAATATTATAACTTCTCTGGGAACAGTATTCAGCTTATTGAATCTTATCTAAAAGACCGTAAACAACTTGTGTCCTTCAAAGGGAAAAACTCAGATCTTAGGTCCATTACTCATGGAGTACCTCAAGGATCAGTGCTGGGTCCTTTGCTGTTCTTAATATACATTAACGACATAACAACTAGTGACCCCAGCACTGACTTCATCATGTTTGCTGATGACACTACTGTGATTAACAAAAATAAAAATGTAAATACATTAAAAATCTCACTAGCGGATGCACAATTGAAGGTAGCAAATTGGTTCCATGCCAATCAATTATGTCTTAACCACTCTAAAACGGAAACAATGTATTTTTCCTTACGTGACACATCTTCAATAAACAATCCCCAATGTGTGAAATTTCTTGGAGTTTATCTAGATCAAAGGCTGACCTGGCATAATCATGTAGATTTTGTGTGCAATAAGATATCATCATCCATATATGTACTCCGCAATCTATCAAAAATAGTGTCTAGACCTGTTTTAGCAACAGCATTTTATGCCCTAATTCAAACAAAAATATCTTATGCAATTTTGGCATGGGGTCATGCGTCCTGTGTCAGTAGAGTTTTCGCATTACAAAGAAGAGCTGTGAGAATATTGAGCGGTCTAAATTATAGAGATTCCTGCGTGGACAGTTATGTCCAAATGGGAATACTTACAGTTCCATCGATATATATATTGCAATGTCTCACTCACGTAAAGCAGAATTTACATAATTATACTTCTCATATAGAAATACACGATTACAATACACGTAATAGTACAAATATATATATCGACTATCACAGGTTGAAGAAATCAAAGGCGGGAATAACCTATTATGGTCCTAAAATGTTCAATCTTTTGCCTCCTACCGTGAAGGTATTGTCACTAAAAAAATTTAAAACTGTGATAAAAAACTATTTAATTGACAAGTGTTTTTATTCTATTGAAGATTACTTTGAGAATGATTTTAGTGATATAAGTATTTAAACTTATGTTTTTTAAATTTTTAATCTGTCTTGTGTAAACTATAATGTTATATATTTTATTTAATCTGTACTGTATTGACTTGTGTAAACTTTTATGGTATTAGCACCAATAAACTTACTTACTTACTTACTTACTAAATTTGTACAAAAATGTCATTTTTGGTTCATGCATGGTGAGCTGAAATTTTGATATCGACAAAATGTCAATTTCCGTTTTTCCATTGAGACATCATGCCGCCTTCTAGCTGATGTGTTTATTTAATTATGACTTTTAAATATTTGATGTTTTGACTTTTTCGGTAACCCACCTATTAGACGGCGGCTTCTCACTTCGAATCCCGTACTAGAGTACTTTTTTTAATTTCTTTTGAACTTCGAAAATATTTCTGATTCTAAAGTTACCTTGCAATTTATTTCTGCACAATTAACATTTAAGAATTATAACATTTTGCTTATTTTTTCGGAGATAATGACGAGAACACTTTTATAAATTTCTTTTCGATTTGCTGGCAAATATTTTTTATTCTAAAATTACTTGCCGATTATTTCTACTAACGTTTAAGAATTTGAAAATTTGAATATTTAGTCTCTTTATTTCGACGATAAATATCATCCATGGTTTCCGTCAATATTATTGTTGGTAACGAACAATTTCGTAGTTTCATATAAATTAATATGTTGTCGTAGAAATAGTATTGTATGCAATTCACACAAAATTGCTAATTATACAATATGCTTATTGTATGTCAAATATTTTATAACAATAGGAAATGTGAAGAAGAGAATCAATCAAACTTTTCCTAGATGTCCATTTTTACTTATTCTGCGATTTTGCAAATACCTCATATTTTATTGATCGTGTCTCTGAAATTTAAGCTTCTATCACAAAATTATTCATAATTTATCTATATAATAATTAATATGTTACTTTCCAGGCATGTTCAAGTGAAGTTATGATGTTTAGGATGGCAAGAAGATATGATGTGCAGTCAGATTCCATCCTATTCGTAAACAATCAGCCATATTCTAGGGATAGTTACAACTTAGCCGGAATGGGTGAGACTATCGAGGATCTCCTTCATTTCTGCAGAACTATGTATTCCATGAAAGTCGATAATGCGGAGTATGCTTTACTTACCGCCATTGTCATCTTTTCAGGTAAGTTACAGGATAGGTTATGTAACTTGAAGAATAGAATAGAATAGAACAGAATATTATTGCATAACGGTGACAACAATTTTACAATTCATGTTTGTTGCATGTCCAAAAATGTCCAAGAATTGAAATAATAATGATAATATCTTAGTAAAAATAATACATTTTTTGTTTTTTAAGTAAATGCTATCTCATTCACTTCCTCTAGGGTGTAAGGTTCTGCAAGTATTAGGAGAAGCGGTACTTCGTTGTTACATTTGTTGATATGTGCCATCAAATTCGCATTATCGATTGGAAGAAACTTAAAAGTGATTAAGGTAGCCGTCTGCCGACGTGACTGCCATGTTTTGACACACCCAGGTACTTTTTAAAATCGCGCAAAGGTTGGTAGTTTCTCCCGCACATGTTACATTGTTTGCTGCTACTTTCTGCTCCGTTTGTCGCGTGCAACAATGAAAAAATTCACAGATTCAGCGTTACCAACTTCCATCTGTTTTTGAACTTTGTTATTAAATAAATCGTGAATTAGATGGACAAATGCCTTTCTCAAGGACTCAAGGATTATTTTTCAGGCTTTCAGCCATGTGGTCAGTTTTTTGTAAGAATTTTTTATAGATTTTACGAATTTTGGCAACAATATACGCTCGTTTTTTTGCCCAATGCTCTCGATATTAAATTTCCCAACTTTGGAGCTTGATACCTTTATTAATATGCAGTAAAAGTGGCCGAAATTTTACTCGTATATTCGAGGCCACTCAATTTCCCAATGCCCGAAGTTTCATCAAGATCTGATGGAATCGAGTTTACTAGACGGCTACCTTAAGTCTACCATTACCATTTGGCTTACCAGATGAATCATCCTGTATATTATTGTACAAAATAAAATAATGTATACTGGATTTCCCCTAAGTGGAGGATCAAACGAAGTGATATGATGGGAGGGGAGTCATTTCCAATCAAAATAATCATATATCGCATGCGTCATAAAAAAAAATGTGTGTTGTATGATTGTTTTAACTTTTTGAGAAGGTTTTAAGTGGGTGCACTTTTTCAATAAAAGGATTTGTTTGAACTCTGTTATCTTCTATCAAATAAAAAAAAATGGTTTTGTGAACACATATGGTTATTCACAACAGATTTTTTTATAACTTTTTTTACAAATCGTAACAAAATTCTTATTTTATGAATTTGGCGTTATTTCTCACGAACCAGCTACGATCGTTTTCATATATCCGAATAGTATAATAATGTACTTTTGAGCTCTAACTGCAATGCAGTATAAAATATTAATGTAACTGTTTCTTTAACTACGATTATATAGGATCTAATGTTTTATTGTATTGCATTTTTTTTTTCAGAACGGCCAGCGCTTATAGAAGGTTGGAAGGTAGAAAAAATCCAAGAGATCTATTTGGAGGCACTAAGAGCTTACGTAGACAATAGAAGAAAGCCAAGAGCAGGCACAATATTCGCAAAACTGTTATCTGTATTAACTGAGTTGCGAACGCTTGGTAACCAGAACTCGGAGATGTGTTTCAGTCTGAAACTGAAAAACAAAAAGTTACCGCCGTTCCTGGCCGAAATTTGGGATGTAGATTTAAAGACATAGTAGAGGAGAATACGACAAAATCCGGAAACCCCGGGATGGGTGGTGCTTCATTGTTTTGCTGTTCGTTTGATATTTTAATTTCTCTGATGAGCTGTATATATTATGAAAGAGACCGGACAAAATCAGATTACTTAATTGAATTAGAATGGCAGTTGGACAGCGCACCACCAAAGTTGGCTGTGAAATATAAAATTATTCTTTTTTTACTACTAACACTCGACGGCATCTAGAAATGTTATATTATGAGTATAGTTTTTATTTAGATAATTATGTAGCTCGATTTTCGTATAAGAATCAAACTATACGTAGATTTTATAAGCCTCTATGAACTTTTATAAAACTTTATCTTGGCAAAATGCTTACTTAATTGGTAAGACTGGACTGGACTGAAAACAAACAAGGTGCCTTCATGAAAAAACAAGGATCATTCAGACTGAGGGCAGGTGCAAGCGAAAACTAGGGGATCGCTGAACTGGAGGGGAAAAATTTATGATCTGGAATCGACGATTTAAAGTGCAATTTAGTTTTTAATAAATTATTATTATCCATTCGTTTAGATGAATTTTACGCACCAATTTAGGAGTGGAAACGAGGGCAGAATTACTTCATACAAATTCGTAAAAATACAAGCAACCGTCCGATGTAACGTATCGCAACGTTAACAATGACAGTGGAAGTGAAGTGATTCAAACATACCGACTCTGACAGTGCTATTTCCTGATATGTGCCATTTGTTTTTGGGCATGAGTCATACATACGTATAATAACCACTTTACAGACTATCCTGCCTTTATGAACTATCGATGTTTAAACTCTTTGGATGTGTAGTTCATAGTCTACTCATTTTTTATACGATATAGTTTCCGCCATTAGTATTTCTGCTGCTAGATATACAAGCATTACATAACATATATACATATTTTTCATCGATGTAGATAAAACATATTTTCATAAACGAGACAGATGTATTTTTGTTCAGACACACGTTATTTTTGCGCCATCTAATGCCTTACGGATATAGTCCAGTGTTCTTGTGCTCGCAACTGCCAAATTTCTATACCAAAATAACTTTTTACTTGCCTTTGTCTAGAAAAAATATAATTATATTCACACAGTATTTATTTCCAATAGTGCTATATTTTAATTTTAGTCAAGTCGAATTGAAACGTTTTTTTTTTAATTTTTCAAGTTCATTTAGCTTAAAATGTTGATTTTCATTACATAATCAATGAAAATATTCCCAAAAAACATTTATACCTCACAATAAAGAAGATAATACAGTACAAAATTTAGAAATGAACGCGATGAAGCTTAAAACATTTTGTTACTGAACTTATCACAGAGGATGATTCTGACCTGTTGTCCTTATGCCAGATCTTCTCAAATGAACGTAGAGCAATTAATACATGAAAATTTAACTTAGCTTAGATCAAGTTACATGTCTCTGTGGCAATATAATCTATCAAAGCCTCAGCTAAAATTATATTCTGCATAACCTGAACTTTGGAGATTGATGGATGGAGAAAGTTAAATCAAATTTTAGGAGTGACAGACTCTTGAAATTTTGGAGGTCTTTATCTCCTTAGAGCTGCAACTGGATAAATAGAGGTAAGTTAGAATATATTGTCATATATCGATCTGATCTACATGTGTCCGTTTTATGTCCAGCTCGCTTATAAGACACCTTGTGACACAGATTCAAGTAAAATTCATTGCAAGTGACATCTCACTTTTTTTGGTTTTAAATTTTGTCATAAGCAGTTTTCGTTTTCTAGATTTAAATTTTATTAATTTGATCGATCTTAATAGTTTCCTTTATTGAAAGGAGTAAGTTCTTTGATATGTGACATCACGGTAGTTTTTCAAGACTGTGAGTACAAATCCGTAGCAGGGTAAAGTCACATGGTCATAGTTGGCCAAAGGTGTGTTTTCTCCTGTAGCTTTCTAATGCATCAACCGAGGCATCAGTCGATTTTAATGCAATTTCCTTTATATGAAAGGAGGTTTCCCGGCAAGCTGGCTCGGTGCTTACATGTTAGGTATGAAACCATGGAGTCCCAAGTTCAAATTCTAGCTAGGGTATGGATACTTAGTGGCATTTTTCATGTTTGCCAAGATGCTAGTAGGGGGGTTGAGTGGCACAACACAGCTAGTCACTGTTATCTCTCCTGAGTTCGAGTCTCAGCTGTACCAGATGGCAATGTCCCAGGGAATGGTTGTTGTATTGTTGCCTCTGTGTGCGCGCATGTGTGTGTATCCTTGAGTGATGGAATAGTTGTCTAACTGAAATGACATTGAAAATGTGCAGCCAGTTTTGATACCCAAATATAATTTCAACCTAATTTTGGATTGACCTCTTGTAAATATTAATTATGTAGCCATTGTAGGTCTTCCACAGTCTCCAAAATATGCCTGGTGTCTCGTATTTTTATCTTTACACCTACTTCAATAATAATGTTAATATTAAGTAGTAAGGTACAATTAACAGGAATTCTGCGAAATTTTCGTAATTTTTTGAAGGTTACTTTTTTTAACGTTTTAACATTCCTATCACCAAAAAAGTTGAGAACTGCTGATATGGTTCCCAGTGCGGCCTCCCTGAGAAAATCTGAGCACCCCCTGAAGAAATTTCAACGTTACCTGGGTGAAATTATTTTGCATATTTTCGTAAAATTTATAAATGAATTACCCCCTCTGTCATCCTCTACAATTTATTTCTGGCTACACGCCTGCATCCATACATACAGATACACTGACAAATACAGACAAATACGCAACAAACTGAGAATCTCCAGTAAAAGTCGGTAAAAATAAAAAATGACCTTCTTCACTATATTTGGGCCCACTGGCTCACAATAACTGTTCGAAAGCACTTGTTCACTTGAAAATGGGCATTATCGCTTGAAGGAAGCGATAGCCTGATGATAGGTGATAATGATGGCATGATGAAGGCAACAGTTCTCAAATGGTTTATGAAAAAAAAAAAGAGTAATTGTTGTCTGTAAACATTGAAGTTGGTAATTTTTGTTCAATTCTTAAATTTGGCTATAATTTGCTTACTGGTTACTGTAGGCTCATAAACAGCATGCGTATTCGTTAAATCTCCAAATACAGAGTGTCCTTAATAGGGCAAGGATTATATGTTAAATATAATATGTACAATATATTCTTAGATAAAAATACTGAACTTACATGTCCTGAAATCTAAAATAAATTATATTGAATATATTTTCTAGATTCTTTTTTTTTTTTTTTTTGATAGAAATAAAATTTTTCTATTTTGTGCAGTCAATAACTGTACAGATATTTTTCTACAAAATTAAAATTAGCTTATTTCAATATATATCAGAACCATCCTGTGTGATAGAAGTAATATATATTTTTCTGCAAATAAATATTCATTGTGTGGTATTATTTTTTAAATAAAAATTGTCTTGGCTGTCTGTTGGAGTCGCAATATTCACTGGACTAGGAAGCACATATTTATTTACTCAGGAGTCAACCCAATACCTTATTTCATCAGGTAATTATATCGGCAATATATACATATAGGAACATTGCCCATAATTTTACAAATAACGTCGTGTTTGTGATGATTCTAATTCTGATGGCCTTTTGATGTAGAATGTTGTTTGTAAATTGATCAGAAATATATTATTTATTGTCGAGAGATCTGCAGATTTTTATATTAGATAGACACACCCTATACTAAGTGTACAAATAATTATGGTACAAAGTTTTTCAGGAAATTGTTATTGTAATCAGCAATCGGTTGACTCCTCTCGTTTATATTCACTGCCGGCAGTGACTCTGTCTCTCACACCTCATCATATTGTCTTATTCTACTAGTGTTTCACTCAATGTTTTTGCCAATATGTCAAAAATAATCGTAGTTTACATACAATCCGTGTAAACATAAAAATGCGCACTTTATAGTCAGTAGATCCAATTTTGAAGTTAGTTTTATATACAAAAGAAGGTGTCAAAGTGATTAAGGAGTAGATATACCTACTCGTTTTAATCAATTTTATTTTTAAGCCAGTTCTCAGAAGGAAAAAATAATGTTAGAAATAAGACATTTCCAAACAGCTGTTTTTAGGATTTTTAGGTGCATTTGGAAGTCATCTATTTGCAGAAACGATAAGAACATGGAAAAGAATGGCAAACAAGGTACATTTTCTCACTTTCAAATATCTAAAACATGGTAAAAATGGAACATTATTTTTGTTTCTTTACTCCTTTACCTGAAAAATAAATCTTGTCTGACATAAAGCAATCAGAGTGCTTGATACTTTCAGAGATATTTGTGGTTTGAGGTTAGGGTAAGAAAAATAGCCAAAATTATTCAATAAGTACTATGTTCATGAGTTAGTATTTGCGACTATATTTGTTACAGCTGTCTTTCTGGTCACATTTACTTTGTTACATAATGCAATTTCTTGAATGATAAATCAATATTTGATATTGGAGTCTCACAAAACTTTATGACAGTAGAGAAATAAGGCATTTTATGGTGGATTTTTGATGTTTTTACTCCAACTTCCAAAGATATAGATAAGTTGGACCAGATTCATTTTCTTCGTTAAAATATAAAGAAAAAAAATATTTTATACTTTTTACAATATTTTGGATAGTATTCGAGCTACAAGGTTCATTTCTGCAAAACTAGGTGCGCTTTTTTGACATTCACATACTTACACTCAAAAATGAAAAAAATTGCGATTTGGTAATATCTTCTATTTAAATTCTGAGTACTGGCTTAAAGTGAGCAAAATAAAATTTAAGAAGGCACGTCTAAAACAATCAACTCTCTCTCATGGATATTCTTTGTTTGTAGGCTATAATTATTTTTGTGAAATTGGCACCAAGATCCATGCAGTCAAAATGAATTAATCAGAGACTTTTGGACTAATACAACTGTTCACCAATCACGATATTATTGAAAAAGTCTTTGAGTAATTCGGCACAAACTTTTAAAAATAATGATTATATTGACACTGCCAAATTATTTGGACTGCCATCAAAGTAACCGTAGTTTTCATAAATGTATGTCTGTCATAGAATAATAAACGACTGCATGGACTCATAACGTATTAAAAAAAAAAAAAACAACTACTGTTTTTGCCTATAAGTTAAAATTTTCTTGTTCCTTTCCACGTTTTGTATTTAATGTTTATATATGAGTAACGTAACAAGAAAATTTTTGCTCAACGGAGTGAGATATGCAAAAAATGACACTGGCATGGAAAGATGCAGTAACACTTGGAAACGTATTTTTTATTTATGATCTTTAACACTTAACAGATGAAGAAGATATTATTCATTTATTAGAATGAACTGTTTTAACTGATTTCATTTGAAATCACGCCATTGAACAGAAGCCCATCGCTCTTATTTCTGCTTATATCACCATTTTGAACTTAGACGGTATAAACTATCGGTACCTAATAGAAATATTCATCATCGATTTGATTAGTTTGTGAAGTGTAATTCATTTTTAAAGGCTTTTATATTCATGACACGTGCCTTAAGATAATATAATTTATTCCAAGCGGAATCCTTATTTTCATTGTATTATTTTTTTATCTCATGAAATCATACCAAGGCAGATAACCTCTAACTTTTACACAGGTCTTGTAGTGGAGTACAACGAGAGTCCAAATCACCTGAAAAGAATTTATGAAATTTGTGTATATTACAAGAAGTGTAGAAAAAAAAATTGGAATTGCTTCGATTCTGAATTTGTTAGAACAAATTAAGTTTTAAATTAGGGTTTTTCTCCGTTTTTTTTTATATCTTGTATAGCTCATACAAAAGCAGATTGTTTTTAATGAAATTGTGAAGAAAACTAGATCTGTCCTAACGTTTTTCATCAATTTGTTAAGGTGCCAGAAATAAAAACAGTTGAGAATTGACGATAACATAAATAATAATGCTATAGACAACAGTTCATGTAAATATGCTTCTATATTATAATAGAAATAAAAATTGAATGACTGATTCTGTAAGTGCATCAAGAATAACATTTTTTATAGAGGTTTTTGCACATACTTTTCAGTGCCATTAACAAAAAGACCCTTCAATCGAAATTTTCTTATATGAACCAACATTATTATGTAGAATAACATTATTGCATACCAACGGGGTTTTTACAAGGGAAGATCTACTTCAGCTAATCTTTTTTGTATAACTCAATATACATCACACGCTATTGACGCTAATTCACAAGTCAAAGTAATATACAGTCTTCACTACAAATTTTATGATCAGACCTTCAAAAATTTGAGTTATCAAGAAAGTTGTCATTTTCAAACTATATCTTGAAAACAGACACCATCATATTGAATACTGTGGACAAGAGTCCACGGAATTTGTATCTACCTTGGGTGTACCCCAAGGCCCCATTATTCTTCAATATCTTCATTAATGACAGATAAATTGGATGTCAATTGTCTTTTATATGCAGATGACATGAAGTTCTACAATAATAAAGTAAATGATGTAGGTAAGTGATTGATTGTATGTCATTGCAAACTGCTCTTGATAAAATCAATGGATGGTGTAATTTAAACAAATTACAGTTGAACTAAGGAAGCATAATGTTCTAGCTTTTATTAATGATCATCAATATGTTCGAAATAATTATTATACTTATAGAAGATTCAGTGCTTACATGTCCATCAACAATCCGTGACCTCGATGTAATATCTGACAACAAAGTACCATTTAATTGCCTTATAATAATGAAAGTTTTACAACACGAGGATTCATAATACGGTGTTCACATGATTTTAATGACATTAACAGACTGAAACTACTGTATTAATTTATTGTTCAATCTAAGCTGAAATGTTTGCCTCCTTACTATAACATACACATGCAAAACATTCAGAGGTATTTTTCAAAGACTAAGTCATAAGGAAGATGGTGTCTGTCCAGCTATAAGTTTTCCTTTGCAGATTTTCACTTTCAAGTCTGGCAGACTCTCAGAACCTTTTCATTTCTTTAAATAATACATAATATAACAGTTTGTAGCTATACCCTAAGTTTACTAAATTTGTGGACACCTAAACCAGGTTCTAGGTGAAACTCATGATTTTATTTGCCAATTCTCAGAATTAACATCCAGAAATTCTCACCACTGTACAAAATGTATGAGCGTTATAATAAGGGTAGTTTGACATCTCCCACTACAATGTAGAGATAAAAAATTAAACATAATTTACATTCATATGTTTCTACTCTTCCTTGTTATATATTTGTAAGTACTTATTATCTCCTCCTCTTTGACGGGTATGCTATATTGGGCAGTGTAAAGTTAAATAAATAACTTCATAAAACCAATGTTTTACATTTGTCGACATGTTTTTAAACAAATCCATAATTTTTTTAAATTCAAAAATAAAAATTGGCATTTTAGCATCTATAAACAGACTAAAACTTAACTGCAACTTAACAAATTGATTCAAAAGATTCACACAGGTTTTCTTTGCAATTTCATAAAGAACAGTTTTTTTATTTCAATACAAGGCTATACAATCAGAAAGAAATGTTTGAGAAAAACGGCGAAAAATTTGTTTCAAAAATTATTTTGTTTAAAGGAATACTCCAATTTATTCTGGTAATTTTTACAAATTTCTGCAAAAAAATTGCTTTTGTAAAACAGAGGGACAAATTTTAGTTTCACTTCACTATTGCTACCTAGAAGTTAATTTGTTATAAGGAGTGAGGATTATAATTTTTCCATTTTGCAGTTCGGGAGTTGTCTTTAAATACTTTTTCTTTTTGTTTATGGTATAAGCGTGATGGGCTGTTGTTCATGAAGTATGAAGTATGTATGATAATGTAAATAATCTGGTAATGATTTAGTCACTTTGTTAAATACCGATATATTAAGTTTGGATCCTTTTTGTTAATTCCTCTTTTGTTGAAGCAGGTGTTAATTTTACACGCTTTTTAATATTATATCGAGACCCTTAAGAAGTCCTGCTTTTTCAAAAGAGACCATTCCTACTAAGAGTGAATATATTTAGATTAATTAAAAAAAGTGCAATATGTACAAATTTTACTAATTTACTTTTTTATATATTAATTATTAGGACTGTATATCAAGAATATTAATTAATTATTATAAATATGTGTTAATTTTATACAGAGAATACTGAGTGGCAGTATTATACATAAGTGACAACTAATATGGCAAAATAACGAGATATATTTTGTCATATTCGATGCAACCAAAACGGTAGAGCCCGCTTCAAACAGTCATAACTATTTGTTTTAAAAGTATCGTTAATTTACTGTTGTACAGAAGCCTATATTATATTATGGTTGTTTGAAGCGCACACACCTTATCACAGTTGACCTGCAACATGACCTGTACTGTAAAATCGAGTGTTGTACGCAATGACATGATCGATGATATATTTTGTGCAGTAAACAGTAAATTAATAGATTTTTTGTGTTTCATTGACCTATCCCTTTCCATATTCTTATATTCCAGATGGCATCGAAATATCAAGATAGATTTTCAACAATTTTAAATATCGTATAACAGAGTAAGAATACAGAAGATCTAAAATAAAATTAGACTGATTACAGTGCTGCCAAACTACCTTTGAAAAAATAAATAATACTTTAAAAAACACGCTTTAATAGCAAACCGAACCAAAAAGTAAAAAACAATACAACACCATACACAAAAGCGTGGGTTGCTTATTACTATGAAATATTTATACCAGTTAATATCAAGCACCCCACGCTTTTTTGTACTGTATTGTATTATTTTTTACTTTTTAGTTCAGTTTGCTATTTAAGCGTGTTTTTTTAAACTATTATTTATTTTTTAGTCTTAAAAATTCTAATCTGGAACCTCGATAACCCACAGATACCGATTTGCAGTTGAATCCGACGAAAATTGATAAAACCTATCCGCCATGTTGACGCCGCCATTTTGAATTTTTGAGTTTTGAAGACATATTTATTTTCTACTTGTTAAGTCCTTTCCTTTGATACCCATATCAAGGGGGTTGTAAAGAAAATGATAATCCACCATTTTGGGGCGGCGGCCATTTTGAACATTTATAAAATTGAATATACTATATTGTATTGTCATCGGAGCTACACACTTGCCTAGTTTCATGATGATAGAACAATTAGAAGTGGGTAAAAATTATGTTGAAAGATTCCGTTACATTGATAAATTGAGAGATACAGGTGAAGCTAATAAAAGCGTGTTAAAAATAATTCACTACTAACTACAGAGTACTTATTAAAAATGCATTGTAGTTGAAAAGTACTCGAGTACTTTCATTTTGAAAGAGTAGTTTAACTAGGTGTCTTCAATTACATTTACAACTACTTTTTAGATACACTACACTTACACAGCATGAAATTTTTTTCATGGGGAAAGAAATTAGGTCACTAGAACTTGGGTACTTAGGACACTGATACCTCATCTGTTTGTCGCACATGTTAGAACCAGAAAGTCTTATAGACTATTAACTATGTGCTTAATTGAATAAGGAACTAATTCGTTAAAGGTATTTTATTGTTTCATATATTCAATGGGCTTGTTCCATGATATTCTTTTTATATGGTTTTTATACTTTTTCATATAGTACTCGATATTCTCATTATACACTTAAAATTTCGTATCATTAACTTTTTCCGTTCTCGAGATATAAGGAGTTGAAATTAGTAATAGTTGCAAAAACCGAGCTCTCATATGTGACGTCACTATACGTAAGTGACGTAAGAAAAATGGCTTTCTGGGACCTTTCAAATTTAATCTGAAAAGTCGAAAAACATGGAATTTTTAAACGTTGGTAACTAAATAAATACGTCGAGTGAAAGTTCGTTCTGTCTCTAAGGAAAGGAGAAGGTCGGTGATCAATTCTAATCGTAAATTGCATGGTCAAAATCGAAAATTCGTCCCGGCAGGAGCGATAGAAAATTGTCATTATTTGACATTTCACCAAATTTTACTCCCCTAGTGTCAAGTAGTAAACAAAACAAACAATACTTTGAAAACACTTATAATTATAACAAGTAAGGAGCATCAAGTCTATTGAGATCGCCGAGTCTATGCGTATAGTGACGTAGCGCCTGGCCACGCCCCATTTTCGCGAGATGGAGATTTGTAATAGTTTTTAAGATACTAAACGTGCGAATAAGATTCCAATTTTTTGCAGATCCATTAATTTATACTTGCACTTTCGATTTATGAAATAAAAAAAAAATGCTGAACAAGCCCATTGTACCAGAAAAATGATAATTCCACAAAGTGCTATTAAATTTAGGCTTGAATATTTTAGAACAGAGTAAAAAAACCCAACCTAACCTGACATAACTGTGGAATCATATCTACTACCAACTATGTAAAAAACGAAACAAAACAAAATTTATTGTTAAGTTGGGTTGGGTTTTTCGACTTTTAAAGTGTCTAGCGGAAGTTAGGGCCCACGGAAAGTGTCTAGCAATAATGAATGTTGATTTTTAACAGTATTGTCAAACATATATGAAAACCGGCTATCAAACTTCAATGTGGGTTAGTAAGGTTCTTTTGTACCGGTTATCTGTAAAAGGGCTCTGGTTTCAAGCTAGAAAATATGCATACATTCCAGTGGCGAATCCAGGGGGGGGGCTATGGGGCTGCAGCCCCCCCAGAACGGAGGCGATTTCGAAAAAAATCACTAAACTTGTTTTTCCTTAATTTTCTTTATTTTTGAAAACTTGGCAACATAGGTTTATTGCTTGACAGGTGACAGATAAGGTGCTCAACATATTAAGCCAAAAGAGTCGTCGCATGAATATCATATTGTAATTTGTTGCCATTTTCTAACTTGTTATGTTTAATAATAATTAATAAACAATATTTGATACTATAGGTGCTAGCTTTTTATATTTATAATTTTTAGCATCGTTTCTTTTATTAAATAATAACAAACAACAATATTAAATTATACAGTAACATACATATTACATATGTACCAACAGTCACAAACAAAATTATTTCAACTTATTGATACTATGAACATTCAAACAATGTTTGCAATTACGTTAAAAAATGGTACATTTTTGTCGACGAAACCTAGTTTTGGAAGAAAATATTTTTGCAACCCGAATTTCTAACTTTTCATTTTAGAGCGTTTGACCTTGAAAAATACAAAGTTTTCGCCTGCGGCGCAATTTTCTTCCCTATACCCCTATACATTATCATTCTCTACAACTGCGCTATCAACTTCAACTCCCCCTAGATCAAATTTCTGGATTCGCCACTGATACATTCTTAACTACATATCACACTATTTATTGCCAAATTATTAGCTTTGCTAAAATGATGTAGGTCTGGTGGCTCTGGGATCTTGGTGTAAGATGTTTCACAGGAACAAATTAAGGCAAAGGCATATTATAATATACAAACAATTTCTTAATAATTGGATAATAATTCAGTATTTCTATGTTGCTTCAAGAATCAAGTACCTATGTTAGAAGTTGCAACTTTATTTTATTGCCCAATTCAGTCTTTTCGCCTTTTTGATCATTATTGGCGATGGCTGTATTAGCTGTGATGGTAATTTTACTACTTTTAAATAGTAATTTGAGTAGCGGATACTCAATGTAATACCGATTTATTCACAACCACCTATAAATACTTGTAGTTAGTAGTTAAATTGTAGTTAACTACTAGGCAGCTCTGACTGATATTATGAACATTCCCTGCATATAAATACAGGATGTTATTTTTACCTAATTTTTGTTTATAAATATAAATTGGGACAGAAGCTACAAAGTTTGTATTATGAAACATGTATAAAGCACCCACACAAAACAAAACAACAAAATATGCTTTATAGCACCTTATTGGTCCAACTGATGTTCATAGACAAAAGGCAGATAAAAATGGCTTAAACTCTGTGCTTGCCCGACCTACCTTATATGCAGCTCGTTCATAGTAATAGTAATAATATTGAAACATATTTTATAGGATTTTGCAAACAGCAGAAAAAATAACTATCTATGAAAACTAAAAGAAAAACTATGTGTAAAAGTATTAATGAAATTTTACATTCTTTCGATAACCTGAATTCTAGTTATGCTAGCAAATTAAAATCCTAAAATGAAATTGTCTAATTTCTTATCTGAAAATTCTCATTTTAACACCAGCATCCACACAGTCCCCTACGGCCATGCAGATTAAACTAATATCTACATAACCCCCTACGGTCATGAAGATTCATTTAAAAATGAGAACAAAGGCCTAAAATGAATTTATTTACCTACTTTTTCTTAAAGATTTTTCATTCTAATGGATTACATTTTCATGAAATCTATCATTCTGTTTCTTGGAAACATTTTGTTCTCATTTGTAACTGAATCTTCATGACCGTAGGGGGTTATGTAGATATTAGGTTAATCTGCATGGCCGTAGGAAACTGTGTGGATGAAGAATTTGAAATAAGAAATTAGACAAATTAATTTTAGGATTTTAATTTGCTAGCTTACCAGAATTCAGATCGAAAGAATGCAAAGATTTCATTAATATTTTTACACATAGTTTTTCTTTTAGTTCTCATAGATAGTTATTTTTTCTGCTGTTTGCAAAATCCTATAAAGAATATGTTTCAATACAATTATAAGCAAACAAATAATAATTCACTTTTAAACATGCATAGGCTAGTTTGCTAATAGATAGGTGGAGATTTGTTGTTTTTATCAGTCAATGTCAAATATATACTTATTCATAGAAATTGCCTTGGTTTTGCATGATACATCTTTATGAGGGTCTTTAGGTCTTTCCGATGAGCTCCAGAATAAGGACAAAAAACGTTTCAAAGGCCAAGCATTTCCAAGAAACAGAATGATAGATTTCATGAAAATGTAATCCATTAGAATGAAAAATTTTTGAGACAAGGTAGGTAAATAAATTCATTGTAGGCCTTTGTTCTCATTTTTAACTGAATCTTCATGACCGTAGGGAGTTATGTAGAGACTAGTTTAATCCGCATGGCCGTAGGGGACTGTGTGGATGCTAGTGTTAAAATGAGAATTCTCAAATAAGAAATTAGACAAATTCATTTTGGGATTATAATTTGCTAGCATAACCAGAATTCAGGTTATCGAAAGAATGCAAAGATTTCATTAACGTTTTTCTTTTAGTTCTCATAGTTATTTTTCCCCAAGATGTGGTTCGGACTCCACTATAAACTGTAGGGCCTCGTTTCTCTTTACCTTACACAAAATCATTCTGGATTTTCAAGGAGATACCTCGGTGACTTGAGAAGCGGTTAAGAAAACAATGTGTTTCAATACAATTATAAGCAAACAAATAATAATTCACATTTAAATAGTAATAATAGTCCTTCAATAAATGACATATCTTAGTTAGGCAAAAAAGCAGGGCTACTATAATGGATCTCGATTAGATTGCAGTTTTCAGTTTACATTATGAGCCGAGCACAGTTTACACAAGCACAGGCATATGGGAATTCCCAAATAAGTAGAATCTCCCCATGGTCGTCTCAAGCCTGCAGACACATAGAATAAAAATAAACAGTTTAAATTGGCTTTCGTTTGACATTTGGTTTTCTTATAAATACATTGAAATTATTTAATTTAAATTGCAGCATAAATGTTCTTATTTTATTGTGGTAAAAATAAAAATGCACTCTATTTATTTTACATATTTGACATGGTTGGATAATAATTACTACCTACATATTAACTTTTTAAAAATTGTAAAAAAAAAACTAATGTCACTTCGAAATCAAGGACTGCAATGAGTGTTTGTGATGCTTATTATGCTTAAAAAAAAAAGTAGCCAATATAAAATTGTGTATTGAAATAAAAAAATGTATACAAAATTATAAACTTAAGCAATATGAGTTTTTCATAAAATGGATATATTATTAAAACTTATTCCAGGAGAATGTCAAATTGATCCGAATCAGAAAATTCAGGGTCTTCATCAGATGAACCTGTATTTACTACAAATTTCAATTCCATCTGTTCCATTATGTTGTCCAATTTGTATAAATTTTCCTCTTCCTTTATCACGAGTTCCATACATTTCGCCCAATTTTGTGGTGTAACGTTATGCAAACCCTCCTGAAACAGATTTCTCACGTCGGCTAATTTGAACGTTGTATTTTTAACTGCAACATGGTCTTTAACCTGTGCCAAAACCAATTCAATTGGGTTCAAATTACAGTGGTATGAAGGTAGTCGCAATACCTCTCGACCAGTTTTCTTAACTATTTCATCAACAACATAAGGGATGGGATGAGCAAGAACATATTTTTTCGCCAAATCGAGTAATTCCACTTTCAAGAGCCTCTCTTCCGACTCAATTCCCTTTTCATGTAGAAATTTAGCAATATCTGCTTTCTTCCACGATGTTGTTGGTGTTTCCTCTACCTTTACAGAATGATATGGAATGTTATCCATCACAATCACACTATTTGGTTGCAAGAGAGGTAGAATTTGATTAAGCCACGTCACAAAGACCGTGGAATTCATGTCTTCGTGGTAGTCGCCTGTTTTTTTGGACTCGAACATTAGTAATCCATTTTCAACAAATCCGTTTTCATTTCCAATATGGCCTATAATAAAGCATTTACCTCTTCCTGTGGGATTCGTTAATCCTACAGATAAACCTTCAATGAAAGTTTGTCGTGTACTTTTCACCGTTTTGTCTCTCCAAGTTTTTGCATGGGTGTGTCCAGCATTAATCCATGTTTCGTCTAGGTAGTAAATAATACGACTGTCTTTGCGAAACTGCTGTATTTTATTCAAATAGCCTCGGCGCCATATAATAATTTCTGGTTTTTCCACTAGCATATTATTTCTGCCCCGCGTTTCCCAAACAAATCCTAATTTCTTCATGATTCGATGTAAGGTTGCACGGGACATAGGTGGCAGAGTTTCATTTGCTTGAACTATCTAAAATAACAGTAAGTTTAAACTTTATTGTTTATTGTGAATGACACAAGCACACACAAACAATTGGCTTATTCTGTGTACTACACTTGTGTATCCCTGTGTATTTTGACCTGTTCATTTTCTTCAAATTTCGACGTAGTATCCATCGCCACCAATAGTTTTCTTTCTTCTTAATGCCTTATTTTATATTAACGTCCTGGCGGAGTTCAGCTATTGCTGCTCTACCACTCAACCAGGACACGTACACATAGACATCAACTCAACAACCATTCCCTGCGATAATGCCATCTACCGCAGCTGAGACTCGAACCCAGGAGAGATAACAGCGACTAGACATGTTGTTCCACCCAACAGTGGTCTAGGTCACTGCTACCGTCTCGGTAACACATGAAAAAACGCCACTAACATCCATACCCTAGCCAGGATTCGAACCCGGGACTCCTTGGTCGCAAGCCAAACACCTTCAGCATTGCGCCACCGAGCTGCCCCTGCCAGAACTTCTACTCGTGTTTTTCGTTTTTAGTAAAATAATGACTATCACGTCCTCAATCTTTACGGCTCGTGACGGCATGGCATTTGTCAAGTGAGTTTATCCTGCCGCCGCCCTAATGATGGCGAAGGCGAGTTCGTCCCCTCCCCACAACCTCCACCAACCTGTCAACAACGTCCCGTAGTCAGATTCCCTCCATTTTTTTCGGTTCCGGCTCCAAGGCTCCTACTAAAAACCCAAAAGGACGAACAAAAGTTCCATCATCAAAGGAATTTCATGAGGCGGGTGATCAGTCCAAAATGCAAAAATGTTTACCTTTACTCGAAACATATACTACATATTAGTTATCATTTGCGACTAGCACCAGTTTAAGAATGTCTGGTAAAAGAGATGCCGCGCTAATAGTACAAACTGTCATAGCAAACTCTCCAAAGCGAGTGACTAGGATTAAGTTCCGTAGTTCTCAAAAATCGGTGGCTACGAAATATACACCAGAAGAAGCCTTGGTTCTGTATGTTGACGGTCGAAGCCGCTCTTTCCACAGGAATGTTGTCAGAGGAAGCTTTAGAATCCAGAAACAAAGATGTTAGAAAATTCAGAGAATTACATACACTAAACGTCCAGGGAAAAAAAGGAAGATCTATTTCATGCTTTACTGTATTCTTCAGATCCTATTTCTCCAAGGTATCAAAAAGCACGTCAACAATCTGGAGTGAAGAAAATGTACTACCGAAGGATGTCCTTAAGTTATTAGCAGATCCAGCACTTCAGATACATAAGTACGCCTGAAATGATCGATTCTGACTCCGATCATGATGCTAATGATGACTTTGACATTTCTTAGGACGCCGATACAGATTAGAATCAAAATAAATGTTGTAATATATGAACATTTTCGCTTAAAAGTATGTATTTTAATTTTGATTGAATAAAACATTGTGTACGAAGTAAACAAATTGATTTTCTTCCCAAAATAATAAAATAATTTATTTTATACATTATTATTATTATCATTATTATTATGTGTGAAAGTGTATCGTACTTAGGATGTTGGATATATGTTTATAATTTTTCATTACAAATAAAAGATATAAAATGCTGCCTCTATTTTCATTTTTTAGCTATCTAGCCCACTGTGCGGCGCGTCGAATCCTCCTATACTCGACATATCCACTCGTCCTCGGGAAACCGACGTACTCGTTTGTTTCGTTCTTCATCCGTTTATGGCCATATCGTATCCCCCTCCTGGAATATTTAACTACTTTTTGAGGTTATGTTGAAATAGCAAATTCAGTAATTCTGATCCACAGATCAATAAAAGACGTAGATAAAGAACACTATAGAAATGGTATATACTGTCTTTGAAGCCAAAGTATGCAATAAAGTGATAGAAGGGGCAAGGAGGAGTTATGTTTACATTCGTCCATGGTTTATTATGAGCTAAGGATTTTTATTAATTTGTGATGCTATGGTATTTATGAAACAGTTATATTACGCTAGGTGTATTACATAAATGTTTCTAAGTCATCTAAGACATTAAAGCTAAAAAATGAGAAAGATGAAAATACATATTTTGATTTAAATAATAATTTTATGAACTTAAAATAAACGTGGCTACCTGACCCGCCCTCTACGATTATGCGTCTACTGATTTACTTATGAAAAGATGGCATATTTTCTTTCATTTGATACGCATTGCACACGAAGCACTTTTTAGGCATTGTTAAAATAGTAATATATCAATAGACAATGGTTAAACACTTCATAAAGCACATCATACAAAAACACAAACTTAAAAACAAACCACAAAACGGATTGCTTTTGTTGATATGTCAACTGTCATCAAGTACGTTGATCGGGTGATTGCCCAATCATAAGCCGGGAAAATGTAAACAAAATAATAAACACAAGAAATAAGATCTTGGCTTCAAACATTCCTTGTTGTTTTCATTATCTATGTTTATTTCTTGATCTGTGCTCTTCTTGTGTACACAGAAGCCAATTTTTCTGTCTGTGCCTGTGCGAACTACATTCAACTACAGATTTGCTTACATACTAACCTTTAGAATTTTATCTAATGTTGGTATTTCCGTTTTAAGGAAGAATGAATGTATTATCGCTCTCATTGTTTTTTTGTGGTCTTCATCTAATTTGTCAAAGGCATCTTTCCGACATCTATTTGTTGATGGTGATCGCAGTTTCCCGCTTGAATCGACTTCAGACACGATTTGCCAGAGTAGCCTCTCTGACAATCCAACTTCCATTGCTGTTATTTTAATGCTAGCACTTTTTGATTTTCCTTCCTGAACGTGTCGTGAATAAATATTAAAAGCCAATAGTCGTTGTCCACTGGTAACATATTTTCCCTGTACATTTTTCACAATTTCAATATTTTGCTTTGAAGAACTAGCTTGCTGGTCATCCATATTTAGTGCGTTGTCTATTTTATTCAATTAGACTACCTGCTTTTTGTTATTAACGAAGTGAAGATGTGCTGTGAAAATATCTAACAGCAATAACACTAGACTCTAGTTTATCTCAGATTAAAATGCAGTGCTTGTAAAGGTAAAGAAAGATAGCGAACGCGAGTCCTTGTCGCTGGTTATATTTGCAAGCTAAGTTTACGCAGGGGAAATTAGTAAATCAGAACAGATTTCTTATTTTATTCTTACTGCAATAAAATAGGAACATCTACGCTGTTATTTAAATTAAATACATTCAATGTATTTATAAGATAGCCAAATTCCAAATGAAAGTGAATTTAAATCATTAATTTTTATTATGTGTACCGATGGCACGACCTCGATGGGGGATTCCACTTACTTGGGAATTCCCATGTGCCTGTGTAAACTCTGCTCCGCTCATAACGTAAACAACTGCATTCTAATCTGAGTATTCTGAGTACGGCAACAACAGAGCGACTGTAGTTACGTCACGTTACGTATTGTGTGACTATTTATAGTAGACCGAGGGCTAGCGTCACAAAATGTGAAGGAGCTGAAACATTAATATCTAATTAAATGCGTCGAGTGGAGGATCGTGTGATGTCTTTACGGAAAAGAAATATTGGCATTTTGTCGGTGTCGTAAATTTCGACGGCAAAATCGGAAATCCAGCTCGGCTGCTCGGCACGAGAGAATCAAAAACGGCTTTTTAGACATTTTTGTGACAGGTATCGCACGTAAGTTTAGTGATGCGACATCGAATCGAAAGTATCGATAATTCATATCGATGATAACATCGAACCAAACTATCGATAGGTATATATAATATTTATCGTGCAAAAAATATCGATAATACCAATTATCGATATTCGATAAATTGAATAATAATAATAATAATAATAATAATAATAATAATAATAATAATAATACTTTATTTTCCAAAAGACCAATTACAATGGTATAGGATTAGTCACACGATTAGACGCCACCACGCTAGTTCCCCCTGATTATGACATAATTAAGAGCTTAAAATAATAGAAACTATAACACTAACAAATATTCTAAAAACAAAGACAACTTACATATATAAAATTACATTGTCACAAATAACTTTTACATTTAATATGAATATGCGTCGAATTTTCAATTAAAATAAAATAAAATAAATACGTAGATCAACAAGTACAAAATTCACATGTCTAAAAATTCTTCAACTGAGTAGAAACAGTTATTAATTAAAAATGTTTTATCATCTTTCTTTAAAGTTCTGGCATTGCTAATATTTTTAAATTGTTGAGGTAGCTTGTTATATAAGATTATTCCCATATACCTTGGATTTTCCTCATACTTTGATAAGCTATGTATAGGGATTAACAAATTGTGACCTTCTCTTGTACTATAATTATGATTATAATTACTTGGCAAAAATGAATTAAAATTATTTTGTACGTAAACGAGTACTTCTAAAATATAGATACAGGGCATAAGGTTAATAATTGTAGATCTTTAAATATCTTTTTACACGATTTAAATTTTGATGTTCCTAAAATATAACGAATTGCTCTTTTTTGTAATCTGAATAATCTTTCAGATTTGTGAGTTGAACCCCAAAAAATAATACCATATGATATTCTTGATAGAAAGTGTGCATAATATAGTAGGTTAAGAAGTTGATGTAGAAAAAATTCAGCCAGTATTTTTTGTATTCGAGTTCTTTTCTACGCATAGCGTTGGTTTTCCGTGCAGTAAATAACGCCTATGGCGTGTTTAACACTATAACTGCTGCATTGCTAGCCGCTTATGGCACGAGTGCATTAGTGCAATTAACTATCGCATACAGCGTACACATGTACGTAACCAGTGGCGTACTATCCCTACACTTAATAAACAAGAAAATATTTCTAATTCTTTCATTTGCTATTGTCTGTGAATTTTTTTCTCGTTTATTGAGTATAGAGGTAGTACGCAACTGGGTACGGACCTACAAATGTTTTCGCCCTTTGGAATAGTTCATTGCACTGTCCTAAGTGGATTACCAGCCTCACAGACAACAACAAATGAAAAAATTAGGGATATTTTCTTGTTTATTAAGTATACGATTAGTACGCCACTGGTTACAGATCTACAAATGTTGTCGCAGTATGGAATAGTTAATTGCACTGTTCTAAGTGGCTTACCAACATAAAACCTCACAGATAATAACAAAAGAAAGAACTAGGAATATTCTCTTATTTATTAAGTATAGGGGTAGTACGTCACTGGTTACGGGCCAACAAATGTCTTCGTCCCTTGGAATAGTTTTTGCACTGTCCTAACTGGCTTACCAGCATAAGACTTCACAGACATTATCAAATAAGAAAATTAGGATATTTTCTTGTTTACCAACTATAGAGGTAGTACGACACTGGTTGCGGACCTACAAATGTTTTCCTATGGGATAGTTAATTGCACTGTCCTAAGTGGCATCGCAGCATAAAACTTCGCAGACATTATCAAATGAAAAATATTAGGAATATTTTCTTGTTTATTAAGTATATGATTAGTACGCCACTGGATACGGACCTACAAATGTTTCCGTCCTATGGAATAGCTAATTGCACTGTCCTAAGTGGCTTAATTACCAGCATAAAACCTCAGTACGCCGCTGGTTACGAACCTACAAATGTTTTCGCCCTATGAGACAGTTTATTGCACTGTCCTAAGTGGCTTACCGGCATAAAACAGTACAGACAATATCAAATGAAAGAATTAGGAATATTTTCTTGTTTATTAAGTATATGATTAGTACGCCACTGGATACGGACCTACAAATGTTTTCGCCTTATGGAATAGTTAATTGCACTGTCCTAAGTGGTTTCCCAGGCATTATCACATGAGAAAATTAGGAATATTTTCTTGTTTATTAAGTATAGAGGTAGTACGTCACTGGTTACGGATCTACAAATGTTTTTGCCCTATACAGGGTGATTCACGTAGGCCATTCATTAGAAGTTTTTCAACTTGCAGTTGGATTAGAAACTTGAAATTTGGTATGCAGCCATAATCGATCATGCCCGTTCTATCTAAAATATTTTCAGTCCTCCAACTATACAGGGTGTGCCAAAAATTGGTACCAACTTTCTTATTTTAAATGGAAACCTATATTTTTCTTTACATGGTTCGATTGGTCTTCTAATTCTAAGTTTAGAGAACCTAAGTTATGTTAACTTATCTACCTATTACAATTACTTCCACATCCACGTAGTGGATTGGAAGTATATAGTAATCGCAAAAAAAATTTCAAAAATTTTTATTCGTGAAATAGGTTTAGAATGTCATGAAACGTCGAGATTTTAAATTTGAGCGAAAAAAATTTTCTGTCTGTCTGTCGGTCTGTCTGTCTGTAACTTTTTTTTTGTCCGCACGCTTTCTCCGGAACGGTTTAAGATATTGACCTGAAATTTTGTACACGTATATATTATAACGAGATCTGGAACTGGATTGTTTTTTGAGGAAATACGGTGAAGGGTTGGGGATTAAATAGGGGTAAATAGGGGGAAATAAGTAAAGCAAGCTTGTAGGAGTACAGAAACTTGAAATTCGGTGTATGTACTAGAAGTTAAGGCCTCAGATTTTTTTGTAATATTTTTCAACCCCCCCACCACCCCTACCCCATTAATGGGGTTGATAAAATAAAGTTGAGATATTCATTTGAAATTTCGTACACGCATGTATTATAACGATGTCTAGAATTAGATTATATTTTGGGATGATTCCGTTGAAGGGTTGGGGGTTAATTTTGGGTAAATAGAGGAATATAAGTAAAACAAGTTGGTAAGACTACAGAAACTTGAAATTCGGTGTATGTACTAGAAGCCAAAGCGTCAGATTTTTTAATAATATTTTTCAACCCCCACCACCCCTACTCCAATATGAAAAGAGTTGGTAAAATAAAATTGAGATATTCATTTGAAATTTTCTACACGTATGTATTATAACGACATTTGGAACTAGATTATATTTTGAGATAATTCCGTTGAAGGGTTGGGGGTTAAATAGGGGTAAATAGGGGAAAATAAGTAAAGCAAGCTGGTAAGACTACAGAAACTTGAAATTCGGTGTATCTACTAGAAGCCAAGGTCTCACATTATTTATAATATTTTTCAACCCCCACCACCCCTACTCCATTATTAAAAGGGTTGATAAAATAAAATCGAGATATTCATTTGAAATTTGGTACACGTATGAATTATAACGACATCTGGAACTAGATTATACTTTGAGATGATTCCGTTGAAGGGTTGGGGGTTATTTAGGGGTCAATAGGGAGAAATAAGTAAAGCAAGCCCGTATGAGTACAGAAACTTGAAATTCGGTGTATGTACAAGAAGTTAAGGCCTCAGATTTTTTTATAATATTTTTCAACCCCCGCACCACCCCTACGCCATTAATGGGGTTGACAAGATAAAGTTGAGATATTTATTTGAAATTTCGTACACGTATGTATTATAACGACGTCTGGAATTAGTTTATATTTTGAGATGATTCCGTTGAAGGGTTGGGGGTTAATTTGGGGTAAATAGAGGAATATAAGTAAAACGTTGGTAAGACTACAGAAACTTGAAATTCGGTGTATGTACTAGAAGCCACAGCGTCAGATTTTCTTATAATATTTTTCAACCCAACCACCCCTACTCCAATATGAAAAGGGTTGATAAAATAAAATTGAGATATTCATTTGAAATTTGGTACACGTATGTATTATAACGACGTCTGAAACTAGATCATAATTTGAGATGATGCCGTTGAAGGGTTGGGGGTTAAATAGGGGCAAATAGGGGAAAATAAGTAAAGCAAGCTGGTAAGACTACAGAAATTTGGGATTCGGTATATATACTAGAAACCAAGGCCTCAGATTTCTTAGAAAGAAATCTGAGGCCTTGATATTTGATATTTTTCAAACTCTACCATCTCCGCTTCATTATTAATGGGATTGATAACATCAAATTGAGATATTCACTTGAAAGTTAGTACACGTATGTATTGTAGTGACATCTGATTGAGATGACTCCATTGAGGTGGTAGGTTGTAAATAGTGGAAAATAAGTACGGTAAACTAGAAACTTCATTTTTAACGTATATGGTAGAAACCAACTCCTCAAACTTTTCTATGACATCTACCCCAAATATTATTAAAAACTTCACCCCATATCGAGTTATTCAATAAAAATCAAGAAATACCTTATCTTGGCGAGAGATTCCTTACTTCATCAAGTATGCCATGGAAACAAAAGACAGTTGTAATGATTTTTAAAGAAAAATATGGATTCTTATTTAATTACACACAACACCAACAAATTATTATTAACGAACAAGAACAATAGATAGAACGGGCATGATCGATTATGGCTGCATACCAAATTTCAAGTTTCTAATCCAACTGCAAGTTGAAAAACTTCTACTGAACGGCCTACGTAAATCATCCTGTATAATGATTAAAGAGCAACCGACATACTTAAAACAAAACTCCCTTCCTCCCTCACCCTTCTCCGAGCCACCCTCAAATCCCCAAAAGCATTCCCTCGTAATCCAATGAATCCCCACATGCACAGTAGCAAGAAATATTACGCATGTCTCGGCACTCAACTTCCTTTACAATACCGAAATCTTGTCAAAAACCTCGATCCAACAATTCCCCACATGCCCAGTAGCCAGAAATTAAAAAAGGGGATTTGGGGGTGGTTTTAGTAGAGGGTAGGGGAGAAAATGTATGTTGCTATCGTGTTGAGCACCTTTGAAGATGAATGAAAACAATGTTTTATTAATTTTTAAGTTTTGAGGAGATTTTTGAATCAGGGAAGTGGGTAGTTTCAATCCCAGGGGTTGAAAACATGTTGGATGGTCAACGTCCATACGTCCTATCCAAGAAAACCGATCCGACAAGCCATCGCATGCCTAGAATGGAAATAACGTGAAGAAGAGGTGGTTTTTCGCGTTTATTTGCAACTTTTTCATAGACCTTATGTTCGGATTAGCCATCTTGAATTTTGAAATTTCGAAATTCAGTCTCGATAGAATTAAAGGCAATTTTATTACGAATAGTAAAAAAAAAAAAGTTTCATTAATTCTAGGCCTGGGAATTGTCGTTTAATCAAATGTTGGTTTATTTGCCCCACTGTGTGACGGATGGACGGACCGACAGATGGACAGACAGACGGACAGATAGCCATACATTTTAAAAGTTGTTCAAAATTCGATAACTAACACAAAAATAAGAAAATCTTTATTTTTTCTTTGCGGTATTTTTACCATTTTAGAAATGTACATGATCTGCTAATTCCCCTGAATTCCTGCAAACACGCCACATAAAAATAATGCAGTGCATTATTTGCATATTAAAAATTCATTTAGTAATTTAACATAAAAGAATGTATCATATGACGAGTACCTATAATCATTTTAAAACAAGCTAACCGATTTCGCCGATTTACTGCACTGTTTACATAATTGTTGCACATTCTATAGGATGCTCGTCGCAGATTTTTTGTAAATAATATTAGTTTTAGGCATTAATTACAAAATATACATTTTTTTTTTTAATTTAGATAATTAATACCTCTTTTATTTATCGATCGACATTGTTAGAAGGGGTTTTTCCTCTAGCTAACACTAACTTACTGCCCAAATTTCAATACAATCGGACTTTTCGTTCTTAAGTTATCGTGCTTACAAGAAACGTGACAGACGGACGGACAGACAGACGGAGAGACGGAGGGACATTTTGAAAGTTGTTCAGAACTCGATCACCAACACAGTGATATGAATTTTTTTTCTTTACGAGTAATATTACCGGTTTTAGAAATGTGCCGACCGAATGCAATATACTCTTCGTTTTGTATTTGGGAAGAGTACCTATAATAAGCCCAAGTCAGGTCAATAAACTTTTATAAACTGTTTTGATTCGCACCTTGTCAAAGCTCTATCATCTCTACTATAATAGGTAGTTCCATACATTTATTAAATCTATGGTTTCAAACTTAACCTAACATTGAGGAATTCTGTGTTATTTCTACATTAAAATTTTGAAAATATGATAGCGAGTTTGATCTCGTCATTCATTTTTTCACCTTTAATATTACTAATAGTAATATTTGACTTGTACAGTGGTGTCAAATGGCCAGTGTTTATCCTCATTCAAGTCGTGATTGACTAGATATGTGGAGTTTATATTTAACAAACTTTTTAGGTGAAATTGCATAACAGGTAACAATTTAATTTTAAAATTACTTACCTACCCATGTCCCTAGAACAGCAACTGAAAAATTTGTGAGATTCCAGTGTGCCATGTAAATGTGATTTCTGCTTTTACGTAGGTACTTACATTATCAAAAACACAGTTTTTTTACAATTGTTTAGGTTTCTTTCTGTTACTTATTTAAGCACTCACAAACACTTGCGCACACCTTTACTTATATTTTTCTTGCACCTGTTGCGCGCGTGGAGGATAATTTAACCGAAATTTTAGTTACAATACAATAAAAACAATAGGCGGTAGTAAAAAATTGAAAAGTTGGTAGTATTGAAACGGATCAAAACAAAAGATCAAATAAATTCTTTGCAAAAGATAAACAACCTAGTTACTTGACCTTAATTAACAACACAAAAAGTGTATCGATTTTAATGAATACAAATAAAATTTTTGACGTTTTATTGCTTTCGACGTAAGGAATACGCAACTGAGATCCTATCGCTGAAGTGAAGTGATATTATATTCCTTCTTTCAAATAAAGGAAAATAAATAGCTAGCGGTAGCTGAGAGCCACTGAAAAAGATGAGCAGCATTGAGATTTTAGAGAGTTTAGAGATTTGAGATTTTATAGAAAGTTACACATCTTCTAATCATAATTTACCTACGATTCGGGAAGAATGGGGAGGGAGATCAATTCCAGTAAGCAAAGATTTCTAGCGTAGCTCGCGAAGCCGCATGTAGCGCCATCTCTCGGGCGAGCATCGCATTTTTGGGATTCAAAGCAGATCTTATTTAAATGGCATTACTCATTAGCGTGAGAGTACATATTCATTAATTAATTTAGGCATCTTTACTGAGCGTTAGTTCGCCATGAATCCATGTTACGTACAGTGCATATTTCATAGCACCAACTTTAATTATTTTATGCCGAAATGGAGCAAAAAAGGCATGTTAATTAAATCGGTAAACGTTAAAAAACGTTAGAGGTGTTTTAAAACCTCATGAGCCGTGACCTTCATATGCGCAGAGACATAATCCGCCCTGTTGACTCAGTTACACTTCTTAAAAATATTATATTTATCGTTTACAATTTATCCCGCGCTCTTATTTATGTATACAGCAAGGCAGCCTCCAGTGTCTTCAAAAACATACTTATAACTCAGATTAAACTTTGGCTTTTGCGCATTTCGCTGCTCATGAGATTCTGAAACACCTCTAAGATCCTGGAGAGTTTGTAAACTATTTTGAAACTATATCTGCCTTTTAGGAATACTTTAGAAAAGCAATTATGTTGACAGAGTTCTTCGTGATATGCCTATAGTTTCGACTAACGTGATGCGACAAATGGGATACAACAATAACTCTTATGATGTGACGATAGAGGTATAACTAAAAATGTTATTTAAATATCCTCGAAGCAAAATGCAATTATTAATAAGTGAATATTCAGAAGATGTAGTTTTATGAAAAAATGAATCTAAAATACACACTAGGGATAAGTTGGAACGTGGTTAAAACGCAAAATGTTAATTTTCACGTTCGGATTGAGGTAATTTTAATTCAATAATTTGCTCGAGAAAGAATCTCTTCAAGGAGTGTCTTTCAATATTTTGTGATAAAATACAGAGTGTCCCACTTAAAAGTTCGAAGTCAATAGGTCATTTTTAGGTAAACTTTCCATGAAGAAAGTTTCCAGTGATCTACGGCCTAAGATTTAAAATAGTTACATAAACAGTTTTAAAAAATTACAACATTTGAGTTTAAATCTCGAAAACGGTTGGATTTTCGAAAATATTTTATGTAATGAAATTTGATTGGAAATTAAAGCTTCTTTAAATGTCCTCCATTTCAAATTAATGCTGGTCCTGAAAAAATGTTTTTGTATCACAGCGCCATCTACATTTTAAAATATTAATAATCGATTTGTGTCCAAGAGTCCATTTACACATTCCAGCCACTGGCTTTTGCAGAACTAAAGTATGACAAGTATCTATATTATTTTACGAAATATTACGCCGGAGAATCTTTATTGGTGTACCCTGTATCATAACTGAGGTGCTTTTAATACATTTAACAACTAACGGGACGTTAAAAAATTTAATTAAAAAATGTGGACCCTAAATGGTTGAATTTGAGACTAAAATCGTGCAATATTTGAAAAACTAAGAACACATCCATTTTTATGGGACTATACTTTAAAGCAGAAAAAATAACAATATTGTTATGCATTACACCCCCTTGAAACAGCAGATTGATACGCCTATGAATAACAGTGACTGGAAACTTGTAGAAAGAGATAGAGTTTTCTAGAGTGTGGTGGGAGAAGATTCTTGATTGTGTTCTGGATGGATCTAGAGGCATATTCAGAGTATATAAGGCGCGATTACCGGCGCAGGAGGAGAAGTTTGGTAGCAAAAAAAGTGAGGTTAAATGTCAAGTAAGCAAAGTGTAAAGGTTATTTTGGTTAATTAAGAAATATTGTGTAGTCAGTAAATTATTAAAGTGTTAGTGGATTACCCCTTGTTAAAATTATTTAGAACCCACAGATTCATACAGGGTGTTTCCCAAGAGGTGAAAACACGTAACAATACTAAGCGTTTCAAGTTTTGCAACAGGTATTTTTTTCATGGTAATTTTGAGTCAAATCAAAAAAATAAGAAATGATAAACAAGGCAAATGTTGTACCTAACACATGCAGTGATTAATTGAGTAGCAAACATGCAGAACCCGATAAATCTACTTTTATGAATTGTTGGGAAATCGCGAAAAACTTCCTGTGCAATATCCGAACAGAAAACGTTTCTTTTACAGATTGTTGTCTTAGAGGTCTTAGATGCATTTGTGAAACTGAAAAAAAATTTAGTCACACCTAATTTTTTGTTTGGATTTATCGATTTTTGTATGAAAAATGTTTTTGTGTAAGATTTATTTGAAAAATATAACCTTTTTCAGTTCATCATAAAGCTTTTGCGAAAAAAGGTTTAATGAACACCAAAAAAAATGGTAACAGCAAAAAATATAATTCTAAAAATAATAAATCAACAAAAAATTAACAAAACAGATATCCTTGGAAACACAAACGTACTTTGAATTTATCGGCTTTTGATTAAAATGGTCATATTGAGGTTTTCAATGGGATTCACCGGGATTTGGTCGATTCTGGCTTCACAGATCGATAGATACACCCGAATTACCAAGAATACATGTTTAACTCGAAAATTTCCAGAAGTATATATACTGGGTGTAAACAAGATTACTTTCCGGCCATTTCTTTATTTTTTAACGGATCGGGATGGAATTTAGCACATGCCATATGTTACCAAAATGACATTTTTTATATCTATCTGTTAAGCTTCTACCAATTTCCGTCTCACCGAAGGTAACCCCAACTTTGAGTTTTAAGTAGGACACCTTGTATATATTTTTGCATTTTTGGAATGTAGAGGTTATTCTGTATATAACTGCTAACTAATTTCATGACTGTTTCCTCCATCTTGAAATTTTTACATGTATTATATTTTGCTGACAAATATTTTATGTGTAAGTCTTATTTATATTTTTAATGAGTATCGTATAATATTCTGTAACAATGTTTGTTCTTTCCTATTCTGTAACTGGATTTCTTATCTGTTGAACCCAGGCAAAGGAGCCTGAAACGGTCTTGTTAAAAAAAAATACCAACCGGAGTTTTTCAGCGGGAATGTGTACCATTCAGTCTGTATAACTATTGTACATAAAATCCAATGGCTGAAAATGAATGCGTCTATGTTTAATTAACAAGTGAAGTTATGAAAAACGAGTTTTTGGCTTGTATAAATTTATCTGTTATCAGAAATATCTACAAAATGAGCCCCAACCGCATTAAAATCGGTTAATTCGTTTTTTGACAAAATGCAAATAACTGCTCAAAAACGCTGTTTCTTAATAAATTTTAAGCTTTTAAAAGTAATGAACGTATACGTAACAACAATAGATCGCCCGACAGATCGCTGCGGCACAGGGCCGTCGAGAGAAAATCGGGGCCCGGGGGTAGTAGCATACGACTCCCACCAATCTTCGATATAAATTTTGAAAAGCGAGGGTGGCATTCATAATAATATACTATTTATCTCTATACAAATTTCGAAGAGTGGAAGGGAGTATTCGATCATTACAATTGAATATTTATCTCGCTCGAAATTTTGAAGAGCGAGGGTGATATGCCTTAAATTTCAATATTTATCTCGATCGAAATTTTGAAGAGCGGGAGTGATTAAGTATCTATCTGACTTCGATCGAAATAGTGAAGAGCGGAGAGTGATATCTAATAATTTCAGTATTTATCCTCATTATAAACAATACAAATCATTCGGCACTCGCTGTTATTTACATCACACTAATTTAAAAGTATACCTCTCTCGTTTCACCTAATGCAAATGCAAATGTCCTACTTCGGGTGGATCCCGAACCCTCTCAAAATCACCGGGCCGTGGGGAAACACCCCCAGCCCCCCCTCTCGGCGAGCCTGCTGCGGCAGAGACAAGGACAGATTGACCGTAGTACAGCTATTTCGAATAAACTTTCTCTTACAGATCATCAAATGATATAATATACAGGGTGATTCAGAACTTATCCGGAAACATTTAAGGGGATATACAACGGGTCCAGATAAATATAATAGCGCAAAGAAAAAATGAAAAAGAAACACTTTAAAAACATTCAAAAATTTCACTTCTACGCTACTGTTATTCTGGTCGACTGCAATAAAAATTGGAAAACCACTGATATTAAATGAATGGTTGTGAAATGCGAAAACTTCCCATAAAAGACATCGGTAACGGCAAGTATCTGACTGAACGTAATTTATCTTTGAAGTTAGAAGTTTACTTTCAATTTTTTATTCACTTTAAATGATTACAAATTTTGTACATACCTGATGTTACAATAACTGTTCGAAATTTTCTCCGCCGACCTATATGCATTTTTGACAATGTCGTATCCAATTTTGCGTCATGTCCATATACTCCGCGTTATTGTACACATATGGCATTTTGAAAGAAACTCATTTATAGCACTAAAATACAAAAAACACCCATACTATCAACGTGATTAAATCACAAACTGACGACCTGAACTAGTTGCTACTTGCTTGATACGTATTAGTCTAGGATTCAGGAAGTCTGCGCTTACAGGGGTAGGTCAGTATTTCATCCAGTCGTCCAGCTAAGTAGCGTTTAATAATACCATAACTTCAATATTTTTTACGGCAGTTCTGTTAGGATTTCATTATATTTTTTTTCGTGGTATCGACTCTAATTTTAAGGGTGCATATCTCCTTAAATTCTTCCGGATAAGTTCTGAATCACCCTGTATAAAAAAATGACTAATAAGCACCTTGACTGTGTCTTTGTAGGGTTTGCATTTATAATGAGCTTTTATTATTCTCCTTCATTTCCAAATAGACTTTAGTTGCAGGTATTCTAAATAAATGAATAAATAAATACTGCGATTTTGCAAACTCTCGTAGATTTCAAGTTGAAATGTCGATATTTTTTTAAATGCAATATACCTGTACATTATTTTTACATATTTAAAATGCGACTATGGTATATAGTGTGTGTTCGATTGATTTTGAAAAATAATGGAGAAAAATAGTACTTCAATAGTCAATTTACCAAAGTTTTATTCAGTTAATTTGTTTTACAAAATATATAATTGACAAATTGCCTGTTAGGACACTTAGTCCAACTTTTTACAACATATTTCTAGACTATTTTTTATATACATTGTGTACATGCCCTTTTCATCTACAAACTATATATGTACGTACATATAACTTGCCACATAGTAATTAAAAAATCAGGAACATATGCGGAATATTGAATTTATATATTTCAAAATAATTTCTTAAACCTCTCCTAAATTGTTTGTGGTAAACGCTAACAGTAATCTAACTATATTCATAAAAACGTGGTCGTGGCGCTTAAAAAATTAAGTCAGACCTAGTAAAAACACTTTTTCGATAACAGATCAATTTTAATCCATATAGGAGATTTCTAATTTTATCTTAATTATTACAAAATGAAGTTGTTATGTGATAGGTATCAACGGTTAGATCTTGAATTTATCTCATAGGTGAACGCTGCTCAAATAAAATGTCAGACAAAGTAAATAAGTAAAAAGCGTTTTTTCATTGTCAAACCAATCTCAATAGATAGATGAGGTCATTAAAAAAACAAAAAAAAAATGGTGTTATGAGATGTATTTTTCCTGAAAAAGTTAAGATACAAAAAGAAGTCTGACATGTGTTAATTAAAATCGGTCAGTCAGACACGGTCTTTCAAAAACTATGCAGGGTGTAATCAGTTTCATGTAATTAAAAAACTGGTAATGGGGACCGACTAGACAAACAAAAAATCTTTATGACTTTTCCTAGGGGCACTTTGAAAAAAAACGGACCTAGGTCAACCTATTTAATTTTATTTTTTAATATTAATGTAGAAAATAATTGAGAACCACTGCTTTTCTTGGCCAATGAACATGTAGTTCCCAATTATACAACTTTTAAATTGTCATAAAAAAGTGCAAAGGCCTTGGATCATCGACCGCCTTTGATGAACCGCCTCAACCGAACTAAGGCAATTATAAAGAGGTAAATAATTCGTTATCTTTTCCTGCACAACTGCAAGCAAATAATGGCCGTAGAAGTTTAAACAGAGCATTTCTTTACATGTGTGTCTTTTAATTGGGAACAAAATAGTGGATTAATGTTTATAATTTAGAATATTTAAATGTGATTTATTAACGTTTGTAAGATAAATGTGTGTCCTGGGTTAAAAGCTTACCACCTATTATTCGAAATCTGCATCTGCATCAATACACAGTTCGGTACCTCGAATTAAGGACATACCTACTCCGTTCAACACTCCGTTCAACACTTGACAACGTTAGTTGATAGTTTATTGTTTATAAACTATCAACTAACGTTGTCAGTAAAGAAAAATAAAAGAAAAACTTGGTCCAAAATCCAAAACGGAATACAAAAAGAACGAACGAGTAAGTTGTGTCTGTACGTAATCAAGAATTTAACGACTTGAACGGTAAAGTCAATAAAATAAATCTTCACTATAAATACACAGCGACCCGAAATTAAAAAATAACAAAAACAACGAACGGCGGGTTGGAGGTGTGTACATAACGAAACACCCACAGAAACTAAAATATTGCACAAAGGAGAGTCAGGGTATAGTTTTCTTCAGATCAGATCTACTAAACGCACAGAAAACGTCGACGTCTTTCATCTTATTTACCGCACCGCTAAAGACCGCCGACATTTGTAGCTATTTACACAAATAATGAGTATCATAGGCAAAGACACGCGAGTTAGATTTGTGCTAACAAAAACTAAGTTTTTAAAAACGAAATTTATTGAATAAAACAAGTTACACGTCGGGAGACTGAATAGAACTAACTATCTTAGTGCATTTACATATATTTATAACATAATGTTATATGTGCAGAGTAAGCATTTAATTTATGCTTATCGGCACGTACAGTATTATAACTCCTCCAGCCTTAGACTGAAATTATCCCAGAAGGGGTTAATTTTTGGGGTTTTTATTACACAACATTATATTACTATGTCCGAAATTATTTTTTCTTTGGTAGAAGGAGTTTTACAGGTTTTCTTACGATTATTATAATATCTTATAAATTTAATATATATAGTATAAAGTAATATTATTATTAGTATAACATATAAGAGAATTGTCCAAATACTCACATTGTGACTAACTGGGTCATTATTTAATTCCTTGATTAGTTTAGTTTGTTCGATTAGAGACCTTTGGGTCTCCAGAAGTTTATGATTATTAATAGTTTCGATTTGTAAGGGTCCTGGATGATAAGTAATTATTGGTTTTTTATTGTAAGTGAAGTTGAGTTTGGGAAGTTCAAATTTTATGTTATGCTTATTTTGTACGTGAGTTTGTAGTAATTGACTCTCGATTAGAATTTTACATTCTTTGTTTAGATTAATTACAAATGTTCCCTGTAGTCGTAGTTTGGTAATTATTTTGTTGCAAGTCTGGGTGATTACTGTTTCTTGAGGGATTATGGTGATCCACTCATTGGGCTTTAATTTTTGAATTTGGATTTCTGTTATTTCAATATTAATTGGGTGACAATCATTAAGGTCTGGGTTATAGGAGAGCAGAGCTACTTCGCATGGTGCTTTCTCGTGAATTAGAACAGGATTCACGTCTCTGCATAAATATTCGTTAATATCTATGAATATGCAATTTTCGTTAATAAATACATAATGGTTAATACCCAGAGCTATGAATTTAGTTTTAGGCAGTAGCAATTGATATTGTTGATTTAATTTTACAGGTAACGTATACAATTCAAAAAACTGAAAATTCTCCTTTTCAATTAGAGGAATTTCTAACACAAAAATTATCGTGAAGCCCTTAGAATATCCTTTAATATTGATAATCTTTTCATATTTAAGAACGTTGTTTATATTTGGCTCAAAAGGCAATTTCACATTTACTAAGTATTTACTAGTTTCTTTTACTTCAGTTAAAAGATCTAATGGATTTATAATTGAGTTGTGCAAGGTATTTAATTTAGCAAAGGTTGAGGCAATTTCAATTCTTTCCAGTATATCGTAGATATTTTGGAATAGAAATGTTATTTGTGTTAATAGTGAGTGAGTCAAGAAATATTGATAACTATCGGTCTGGTGGTTTAATATATTGGTTATAGTTGCTTCGATCCGTTGAATTCGTGATTCTAAGATGATCTGGTTGTGTGACAGATTTTGGGCCATTTCGTTGAAATGAGAAATGGTTGAATTTAGTATGGTTATTTGATTTGATAAGATTGTTTTAATTTTGTCTTGGTTGTGATTGAGAGTCATAATTTGTTTGTCGTACCTTTCAGCGTCATCTTGGTCTAGGTTTCCTGTTATTACTTTGATAATGGACCCTAATCCGTTTAGTATTCCTCTTTTGCGTCTGTTGGGGTAGTTGAAACTCGGGTTTAGTTGGTAAATCTGACTTATAATTTTTTGTTCCAAATTATCTAATAATGGGAAGGAGTTAGAAAATTCTTTCCGATATGCTGCTTCTTTGAAAAGTTTGGATTTTAGGATTTTATATTGCTCTTGGATGAGATTAAACTCATCTATTATAGGTGATAAGTCAAAAATTTGTATATAGTCCCAGTAGTCGTTACTAATGAAGGTTTGTCCTAGTTGTAGTGGTAGCAAGCCAGGATTATTTGTTATTTCGGTGATTGTTGGCTTTGTGGGGGTGATGGTGCCTGTGCAGCATCTGTAACAGGTTTACGAAGTTCTTTTAAGTGAATAACGCTTATTTTATTATTTTTTTGGGTTTTTTATTTTGGCTTTATTGAAATCCAATAGTTCGGTAATTATGTAGGGTCCAGCGAACTTATTCTTAGCTTTAGATCTTTCTTCTAATTTTTTATACACCTTTTGATTAATTCTGAACTCAAATTGTGTATTACCTTTGGTGTTTCGTTTTTCGATTACTTTTTGTTTTTGAGTGGTTTCTTTGTTATTGACGAGTTCATATAAATTCTTTGTGCGGTTCTTATGAGCGGCTACGTAATCTGTATAAAATGTTGTCTCAATAAGTTCTAGAGGGTTTTGTGAGTTTGTGTGCCCGAATGTAATTTCAAAAGGGGATAATTTTAGATTTGATTGTATCGATGTATTGTAGGCAATAATAGCGTAAGGCATTAGTTTAGTTACCGCCGAGTCAGGTTCTCTTTCTTTCAATAGTCTTAGGTGTTCAATAAGGGTGGAATGAAATCTTTCAGCTGGGCTGTTACTTTCATGATGTTTAGGCGTTCCGAAATGGATGTTAATTTTGTGGCTTTTTAATAGTTCTTGGATATTTTGGTTTTTGAATTCTGTTCCACTATCCGAAACGATAGTTTCTGGGGTACCATAAAATGAGAAGTATTTAATAAGATTGTCATGAATAGAAATAGCGTCCTTTGTGGCTGGCAAAGCTTGACCAAGTTTTGAAAATTTATCAAGAATTGTAAGGAATGTTTGATTTTGGAAGGTAAACATATCTATGTGAAGTATTTGAAAGGGTTTAGACGGCGTTTCCGTCACTACTAGGGGAGTATATGGTTTTTTTCTAGCATACTTGGCTCTCTGACAAATTTCGCAATCATTGATGTAAGCCGTGATGTCCGATCTTTGATTTTTCCAATAATAATTATTTTTTAGTTTTTGATACGTTTCATCGATTCCTCTATGATTAGATTTTCCTTCGTGGTGATTTCTGATGAGAAGTAGCCGTTCGTCTTTATTTCGTATAGTATTGATAAGTTGGGTACATATGACAAGATTCAGATTGCTAAATTTAGAATTATGAGTGGTTGTAAATAAGGGGATCAATTGTTTATCGTGAAAATAAATATAATTTGTTTTTGACGGATTTGTATGATCTCTAAGAAATTCGGTTACTAAGTTTTGTGAGTGTAGAGGGATGTTGATATGCTTTATCATGTGCCCATCGATAATCTGAGTATCAACATCTAGTCTGTGATGAGGATTTCGTTTTACTATAATCTGGTGGGGTTTGTTATTAATTATTTCGTCTAAGATGGGTATACCATAATTATCTACTCGGTTGGAGGTGTGAACGGTTAGATCGGGTTCGTCGTCATGTGTTATTTCAGGAACTTGAAAACTTGGGTCTTCTGGTATGTGGATGGTAGGGTATTCAGGTACTATCGATATGTCTTGGATGATATTTATATTAGGGTTATTGCTACGAGGGTGACTTTCAGTCTCATTGGTATATTCTGTCATAGGGTTAAGGTCAGGGTGAGTTGTTGGGTTTTCGGCAAGCTCTCTTAAATATTGTGTGACGTCTGCGTTTATGTCGCCGGGTTGGTTTATTATTGATTCTGTCTCAAGTGCATTTAGTTTAATTCGTGATAGCGCGTCAGCGTTTACGTTTTGTTTGCCTTTTTTGTAAATTATCTCGTAGTTGTATTCCTCGAGTTTAAGGCGCCATCTGACTAATTTTGAGTTAGGTTCTTTGAGATTAAATAACCAAACTAAAGGTCTGTGGTCCGTATAAATATAGAACTTTCGACCGAAAAGGTAGGGACGGAACATTTTGCACGCCCACACGATACTTAGCAGCTCTTTTTCTATCACGGAATAGTTGCACTCGTGGGTGTTAAGAGTTCTCGAAATATAAGAAATGGGTTTGTCGTTAGGCGGGGTTCCTTGGGATAAAACTGAGCCTATGGCGAAATTGGAAGCATCGCTGGTTAGTACGAACGGTTTCGTAAAGTCTGGGAATTGTAAAATTGGTGCATTGACCAACAGGTTCTTAAGATGGTTAAAGGAGTTTACAAATTCTGGGGAATGATTTATTTTTGAGTCTTTTATAAGACAGGATGTGAGAGGTTTTGAAATTTTTGCGAAGTCTTTAATAAATTTTCTATAATATCCTGCTAATCCCAAGAACGACTTAATTTCCTTGGGTGTTTTAGGAATTGGAAATTCTTTGACGGCTTTTATCTTGTCTGGATTCGGTTCTATTCCTTTAGGGGTAATTACGTGTCCAAGATATTGTACATTTTGTTTCAGGAACTCGGATTTATCGAGTTGGACTTTAAAACTGGCCTCTCGCAAGCGTTGAAATATTTTTTTCAGTCTGTCTATATGTTCCTGAAGGGATGTCGAGAAAATAATGATGTCGTCTAAGTAGACTGAACAAATTTCGTTTTGATAACCCCTTAAAATGTTATTCATGACTCTTTGGAAGGTAGAGGGTGCGTTCTTGAGTCCAAACGGCATGCGTTTAAACTCATAATGTCCGTTTTCAGTGGAGAAAGCCGTCTTTTGCACGTCGTCGGTTTCCATCTCTATTTGATGAAACCCGTTTGCAAGGTCTAATGTAGTAAAATAATTGCATTTTCCTAGCTTGTCCAAAATGTCAGTTATGTTCGGTAAGGGATATTTGTCGTCGATCGTCTTTTCGTTGAGTTTCCGGTAGTCTATGACCATTCTCCATTTAGTTTTGCCTGAGGCGTCTAATTTTTTTGGTACAACCCATATTGGAGATGACCATGGAGAGTTTGAGTGCTGAATAATATTAGACTCAAGCATTTTAGATATTTGTGAGCTAACTTCAGCTTTGTGAACATATGGGTAGCGGTAAGTCTTGGTGAAGATTGGGGATTCATCTGTAAGCCTGATTTTGTGTTTGATAGCGTTTGTAAAAGTTAATGGAATATGTTCAGAGTGAAAGATGTCTCGATATTCATGACATAGTTGTCTGATGGCCTTATATTCTTCTTGGTTACAGTGGTCTAGCCTAAGATTTTTTAAATTGTCCTTGTATAACTCGTCTAGTTCGGAGTAATTTTGGGGTTGTTCAATATTCTCAAGAAGGTTTATCTCGTTGCAGTCAAAGGGTTCAGTTTCTAAGAGATCTGTCAATGTCAATTCGATCGAGTGGTCTGTTTTGTTGATTAGAGAGGTTAATGCAAAATTATTTTCAATGTTTACAATGGCTGTGGGGGTTTCTAGTCCATTAAATTGGATGTGATTAAGGATGGCTGTACCTGATTTTTGAAATGTGGGTAACATAACTATCTGTTCTGTTCTCGGTGGAATTACCAATGAATATGGTTGTTTTAAACGTGTTTTGGGTGATTTAAGGGCATTTTGCGATAAGTTTTTAAAATATATAGGAATCTGGGTTTGCGGAAGTTCTAATAGTCTTTTACTAATATTAATTTTTGCCTTTAATTCGTCCAGAAAATCTAGACCTATCAAGCCTTGGAAGTTGTTGGAGAAATTGAATAGGTAGAACGTGTGACAGTGGTTTACATCAAAATCTGCCAGGAGCAATAATTTGACAATTTCGTTGTGAAATGAGCTTCCGTGCGCTGTTTTGACTTCAAAACTCTTTTGCTCTATGAGATTGGAAAAGAATTGTTGGGCTAATTGGGGTTTTAGGAAGCTTCTTGTGCTTCCTGTATCGATTAATATTTTTGCTTTGAGGGTTGGCAGATAGATGTAGGGAAGGTTTTGATCGAAATTATTTAGGCTTATTATGTCTCGGGTTTCGTAAACTGGATCGGTGGAAAATTTACTTGTGAAAAATCTGATGGTACGCTTTCGTTATACTGCTGGTAGTCGTATTGTTGATAATTAATATTGCACTGATGGGGTATAGTGTCATCACTGTAGCCAAACGAAGTTGTATCTGGGTATTGGTAATATTCCTCAGAGTTGTGGTTAAATTGGTTATTACACTGATTGTCAATTTGATGATGGTGTAGAGTGTCATATTGGTGGTCAGATTGATTCTGATATTGGTTCTCATTTTGCGTATTACTCGAGGTCTCTAGGACAGAGGTTTGGGTACTAGAATCAGGTGATTCGTAAACAAATTGATTGTGTAGTCTGGTAGAAAAGGGTTTCGTAAGTCTAGTGTTACCAGACGTCGTATCCATAGGCGTGGGTTTAGGCATGAATTTCATTACTTGTGACTGTGGTCTAAACACATTGGTCATTTGTGGGTTGTTAAAGGTGGGGTTATGAGCATTATACTGGAATTGATTTGGGACGTTATTCTGAAACCCTGGGCTTTGATTTAATGGGGGCCGATATGAGTTTTGGTTGAATGGCATTCGATATGAGTTTTGATTGAACGGGGGTCGATATGAGTTTTGATGGAATGGGTATTGATACAAATTTTGATTGAATGGGGGTCGATATGAATTCTGTACAAAAGGTGGTCGGTATGAATTATGGTTTGAATTAGGTCTTTGTCCAGTTGGATTTTGCATATTTACCGAGTACATGTTTCCTAACATGGGCCCATTCGAATTTTTGTTCTGCGAGGTTTGCGTTATTTGGTTGTTTTTGTTTCTAAATTCAATAAAATTTAGTTCCTCTACAGTAAAACCTAATGCTTGCTCTATACTATCAGGATTTTTTAACCTAATTGCTAACTGTATATGGTATGGCAAATTAGTTATATAAGTTTTTAACGCAATTTCATCATAGTGATCTAATTTTACGATTTTAGTTTGCCTATCCTCATTGCCATTGTTTAATTTAGAGATTAATAGACTTCGGACATTTTGAATTCGATTCCCGAATTCTAACAGCGATTCGTTTTTATTTATTTTTAATGTTATTAAGTCCTGGAATAAACAATCCAGACTTCTTTGATCTGCAAAGCTAGCTATCAATACTTCTTTAATCGAAATCCAAGAGTTAAGCTCTGACCTAGGGCAAATCAAATCTGCCGCTCTACCTCTAAGTTTTGAAAATATAGTATCTATTAGACATATGTTTATAGATGCATTTGGATCAGTTGTATTTTGAAAAGCTCTTATTAAATTTTCACTTGCAATTATAAATCTTTGAAGTAATTTTGGGTTACCATCAAAATTTGGAATATTGTCTGCCTGATATCGTAATAATCCGAAGTTAATTTCGGGCGCTCTGCTTGGAGCTGGTGTTGATGCTGGATTAGTTTGCATTATGTCAAGTTCGCTGTTTACTAATTCGTTATCTAATTCTTCAGAAATAACACTTAAACTCGAAAGTTTGTTTAGAAGTTCCTCCAGTTTTAAAATTTTTAATGAACACTAATAAATAAAATGTTATACTGTAACTTTCCTTGAGTTTGACTCGTTTATTGAAAAAAAAAAATGAACTTTAATTCCTTTACTGTACAACGAGGGACTTACTGAGGGTGTCAGGAGTGCTCTATTGTTTTTACGCAACGAGGGACGCACTGACGGTATCAGGGTGCTCTACTGTACAGATTTGGATATAACAAAATGAATTTGAGAAACTCAAAAATAGTTTTTATTCTATTTAGCTACAATTAATTACCTAACTTAAAATTGATGGATCTGATTTTATTGGAATTAGATTATTTCGCTATTTCAAGTTTGTTTGAAATTGACTTACATGAAAAATATCCAAATTCTGAACATTGGTCGAAATTTCTGTGACTTCTTGCCTATAACCTCTAGGCTGTAAGGGAGTTTCTATTCTGATGTCTGACGTTTCTCTAGTCTTCAGGGTGAGATTCCAGGTTAAATCTGGTCCAATCGGTGGTGACAATCTTCTCCTGCTCCGGATTTTTGGAGTACAGACTTGATCTTCTTTTTGGTTACTCAATTCGCCAAAAAATTAGTTTTCAGGCTACTCAATTCACCTGAAGTGTGTGTGCAGGTCCAAACAACTACTCCGCCACTGATGCTAGGTCCGGTATTGAATTATAGAACACTACACAGTACACAGATTGGTTCGTTTCGCGACAAAGTGTTGAAACACAAGGTAAAATTTCCGTTAAGTCCAGGAATTACACGAAAAATGTGCTCTGGCCCTGGGGCATTCACTGAATTTCGACTTAACGTATACCTTCACGAAATCCGTACGACTGCGCCAGTTAGATTTGTGCTAACAAAAACTAAGTTTTTAAAAACGAAATTTATTGAATAAAACAAGTTACACGTCGGGAGACTGAATAGAACTAACTATCTTAGTGCATTTACATATATTTATAACATAATGTTATCTGTGCAGAGTAAGCATTTAATTTATGCTTATCGGCACGTACAGTATTATAACTCGCGCGACGATCTAAACCTACCTCAATATTCCAGCAGTTCTCAAAAGATTTTATTGAAAATTTGCGAAATTTTTGTTTATTTTTTTTTCTCCAAAACTATGAGCTTTAGACCCCATATTATATAAGGTTTTTTTGTTTGTCTTGTCCTTCCCTACTACCAGTTTTTTTTTTTAAATGAAACTAATTACACTCTGTATAGTTTTCTCAATAAGTAGTAAACATTTCAATTTGGTGTTTTCATTTATAAATGTATTTTATTTTCGTTGATTTCAAAAAAAAAAGTATAAAATAACAAATGAAACGTAGTCTGACGGGCTTAAAACATTTTGAACAGGTTTTCCTATCATTCTCATATGTTTAATTTTTGGTGTTTCATGAGGTACAAATTTGTTATGAGAGCTTGGACTATAAGGGGTATATTCAACAAATACGTTCGATTTTAGGGGGGAGGGGTCACCGAAAATGTGACAAAGTGAACGATAGGAGGGGAGGGGATAACAGCAGCTGGTTTTAACAAAACAGACAGAATGTTTCCAAAGAAAGTGTAAATCTTTATTTGTCAATGTAGAGAGGGGAGTTTGCAAACGAACGTTCGTGTAATGGGAATGTCATAAAGGTTACAGGGTGTTACGACTGAAGGGGAAGGGATAAAAAATAGCCGATTTTAGCGAAAGCATTTGCTAAATGGCCCCTAAGGCTGATTCTGTTTTGGTAAATTACAGGAGCCGCTCTAGTTCTTTTGCCGCCCTGGTCGAAATGGCCATTTTGTCCGCCCCGCCCCCCCGGACGGATTAAAGAATTTGCCACTTTACGCAATAATGTTATGGAAACCGCAAGGCCATGAACAGAAAAAATCGAGGCCCAGAGTAGTAACACGAGGTGGCATTTCTTATAATACAATTTTTTATCTCAACTGAAATTTCGAAGAACGGGCGGGGATGATATTCTTTCGAATAACATTTTTTATCTTGGTTGAAATTTCGACAAGTGGGGGGGTAGTATTCCTTACAACAGAAAATACAAACTACGGTTTTGTTATTCTAATTTTTTTCCTACCGCCTCTGAAAATCTTTACGCTTTACGCACGCGCATAATTGGCGTATAGGGTAATCCAGCACTTCGCCCCCTCCCTGCCCTATAAGCAAAATATTTATATCGTTAGGCCAAAAATGGCACCCTTACAATTCTGTGTCCACCTCTGGAGCGGCCCCTGGTAAATTACTATACAGGTAACGCCTCCCAGATAGCAAAAACATAAACTTATGTTATTCCTAAGATATTCCTACAGAATATTTCATTATTCTTAGAATAACACGAAAATAATAATTATCTTTTAAGGATATTCCTAGAAGTAACAAACGGTACAACTATAGGTCTCTTTAGAATAATTTCGGAATAATTCGCACAGTATTCTCTGGAGAATCTAGAATAGTTTGAGAATATATTTTTATGGTTAATCATAGATTATATTTTCAAGTTATCTTTATACTAACCCCAAACTATATGTGCATAATACTAAATTATTCTTAGGATATTTTTATGTTTAATCTTGGATCATATTTTCAGGTTATCTTTATATTAATTCAGAATAATATGTAATATTTTTGACCATTACTTTTTTCCTTAGCACGTACATTTAAAAAACTATAAGACTACCTAAGTAAAACCATAACAAGACTATTTCTAGAGTTTCCACTCAATAATTCCATTCGTTTCCAAAATTGCTAGATTAAAAACTACGAAATAGGAAGATTACTTCATACCTAATCTTTAAATTTAAATCTAACTATTTTGCAAACTGAAATTATTGAGTGAAAATTCATAGTAATAGTCTTGTTATGGTTCAACTTGGGTAGTCTAATAGTTTTTAAAATACACGTGCTAAGTAAAAAGTTTATGGCCAAAAATAATAAAGATTTCCCTATCGCATGTTTCTTTCTAGGAAATGACCTACAAGAGTAACTACAAATATTTTCATTTTGAAATAATTTGTTATACAGAATGTTCAAATACGGACATTTTTAACTTATTCTTTAAAAAATACAATAATTACATTTCAGGCAGTTTATAAATATTTTAGATAAGGAATATATAGATTACATAAAAGCAAAATAAGACACTCCTAATAATTGGGTTAAAGATTTATTTGTTAAATATTTACTCTTGCAACATTTTCTAAAATTCCAATAACGGAACAAAACTTAAATAGTAAATTCAGTCGTTGGAAGAAGAATGATATAATAAATATACACTTCAGTCCATGTAGGTCTCTGCTAGCTTATTTGAAGAATGCAAAGGCTACTACTTACTAGCGGTTCTGGTTTTTCTTTCTTTTCTTTAGTTAGCCATAAACTTCAATTTGTTTTGAAGTGACCTCAATATTATTTTTTTAAACTGCATCTGAAATTGAACATATACCATATACCCATACATTTTATAGCATTAGACAATTAAGCAGTGTAGTATGGAGAAATTGGATATGTCAACTTTTGTTTCATAATGCCTCACACACATTCACACTAAATAGAACAGAAAAAAATATGTGCATATATAAAACTGTAGCCTTACCAATAATCACATTGCATAAAATAGAATCTCCAAAGGTTTTCTCCAGTCTCTATGCCCATGTAAAGTAAATAATATTAAAACATTCCCTGAGATAAGTTTTGTCAAAAATCTTCTCCACCCTCAATACGTTCCACCACCCAATCTCGCCAGATTGTTCACCTGTTAATAAAAAAACAGAATTGTTTACTACTTTACTATAACTTTCATTTATAGACATGTGCTAATGGTACTTTATAAACCACGAGCAAATTTTTAAAAACAGAACAATATACGCATCTGAATTTAAGATTCCAGCACGGGACAGATAACGTCCAAACTGATTAGTAGAGTGGGTCATTCTTTGTATTTGTTGGTTTTTTTAAATAATAATGCGTAAGCGAAGAATAAATTACGTACCTAAAATATGTAAACATTAAAAGTGACACTGACCTAGTAATAACTTTAGCCAAAGATCAATCGGAAGCGTACTGCTTATTTTCAGTTGCATATAATACTGCCTACCATATAATACTACTTTAACAGACACATATTTAAAAAAAGGATTGTTGTGTAAAGAAGTGAAGTTTAATACCTATTTTCTTCCTATAATAACGGAAACAAATATTCATTTTAAAACCCGCTAAAATATAGCTTTTATAAAGTTAGGTTAGGTCCATATCCAAGATACATATATTTAAATAGACAAAAAATTTATCGATTCACTTATTACCTTCTTTAATTGTTTTTTTGATTGCACATAATCGCAAACATAACAATGAAATAAAACAAGCACGAAGCACGCCATATAAACCTACGATTTCACTAGTAGTCTAATTAATAGTCAAAAGTTAACCTATTAAATTATTTATAAAATATATTTCAAACATATTCTATACTTCTCTTATTAAAATATTTTTATCATATTATTTTATGAAGTATTTTTAAAATAATAATCCAAAGATAAGTTTTGCAATTATTCATAAAATATATTCAAAATATATTCCATACTTATGTATTTCAATTATTCTAATGTTATTTATTAGAAGATATTCTAAAAATAATAATAAATTATTTGGTTATTCAGAGTATAATTTAAAGATATTTTTTATAATTAATCGAATAATATTTTTTGGGAAGATTTTCAGATTATTCTTAGAATATCTTGTGCTATCTGGGCTGCCATTACAAAATTTGCTTCCTTCATCTTTCCACAAATTAAAAACTATGTTGACTCAATGTTGCATCTACGTAAAACGAAAACAATAATGTTCATACAATGCAAACACTTTGTTTCTCTAGTAGGTTTCGAAATAGAAATTCTAGATGCTAGGACCTTTGTACAACATAAAAGTTAATGCATGTTTCTTCAGTGGATGCACAATTTTACAGGTAGATATATACACTAAAAATTAAATATAATTTGTATTCTTAAAAATCTAAAATTGTACTTTATGTTAATAAATCAATATATTTTAATTTTAATACTAATAAACAAAGTTCTAGAGATTTCTTTGAATGTATATACAGTGTGTAACGAAAGTATATAATAAAACTAAACTACGTAACGAGATAATCAATGTACTTCTTACTTTTGTTGCACACTCTATTTTTTAATACTGTCATTTTATTTGTTGAAAATATCTTTCGCAGGTACTAATTACAAACTAAATAAAGTTAGCAACTGCTGTCAGCCGCCCGACTATATAATATCCAAACTATCTCTTCTTTCACTTTATTAGAGTACTGTCGAATAATTTACATCCTTAACACCTGATAGTCCAGTAATTATAAAGATTTCCATAACAAAAAAGGTTGTCTGAAATTTTTCTTCAGTAACTGTTAGTGGTGGGATTATACATCACAAAACCACAAAAATCAGTTCTGGGGGTACCACGCAACCCCCCCAAAAAACCACCCCTTCGGTGAAGAAAGCCTTATTTTACTGATAACTCGTTAACCGTTGAAGATATAAAAAAATTGCTCATCATAAAAAAGAAAGCTTGACTAGTTGCCTAAAGAAAAGTCCTCTTGTAATTTTCTTGTATATGCCATGGTTTTCCAGAAAATCGGTATTGGAAAAATTGCAAGTTTTGTATTTTTAATGCGCACGAATTCTCTTTTATTTTAATTTTTTTGCGCACGGCCTATAGAAAAAATTGAATTGCTCAAAAATCAAACATGCTAGAAAGAAAAATCAAAATGGGTTTTAAATGGGATATAAAATATTCTTTTGTGTTTCCATTTGATATCTATTAGTATATAAAAAAAAAACAATATAATATAGTTACCTCTTGATTTTTTGCACTTTTAACTATTTACAGGCCTATAAAAATTAACTGACTTTAATATAAGTTATAAATGCATTATCTTTTAGTTCAAGGTAGTAGTACTTCAATGCAGAAAATATTAGGAATAAAAATATTCACATTTACAAATTTACCAGCATGTTGAACTTAGCCAAATTTTGGCCAATTATGTTGTTTCCTAAAAATAAAAAAAGACCCAAACATCTTGAAAATTTAGCTCAAAAATTTTTTTTTCAGTTTATAATCATGTAACTATTGTTCCTAATCATTTAATAGTTAAAAAATTGTATTAAAAAAATATCAAAAAATTTCATATGCAGCCTTTTTTGTTTTTTTTTTCATAACTTTAACATGCTGCGGTTATTTTTTATGGGCCTGTGAATAGTTAGATGCACAAAGAATCAAGAGATAACTATACTATTGTTATGAATTACACCCCTTTGGAACTGGAAATTGATACACCTATGCCTAATAGTGAGTGACTGGAAACTTGTAGAAAGAAATGGACTTTTTCTAGAGTATAGTGAGAAGATTCTTGATTGTTTCTGGATGAATCTAGATGCAATTTCAGAGTATATAAGGCGCGATTAACGGCGCAGAAGAAGAAGTTTACTAAAGTGAAGTTTATAAAAGTGAAAGGTAGCGAAAAAGTGAGGTTAAATATCAAATAAACAAAGTGTAAAGGTTATTTTGAAGTATTGTATAGTCAGTAAATTATTAAATAAAGTGTTAGTGTTTATCTCTTGTTGAAATTATTTTAGAACTCACGGATTAATACAGGGTGTTTCCAAAAAGGGTGAAAACACGTAACATTATATTATTATTTTTATATACTAATAAATGTCAATAGCCCTCAAAAATGGCATCACAAGAGAGTATTCTATGTCCCCTTTAAAACCCATTTTGATATTTCTTCCTAGCTTGTTTGATGTTCGACCAATTCAATTTTTTCCATAGGCCGCGCGCAAATAATTTCAAATAAACAAAAATTCGTGCGTATTAAAAATACAAATTTTGCAATTTTTGTCAATATCGATTTTCTCAAAAACCGTGGCATTTACAAGAGGACTTTTTTTATGCAATTAGTCAAGCCTTCTTTTTTATTATGAGCAATATTTTTTATATATTCAACGGTTAACGAGTTATCAGTAAAATAAGGCTTTTTTCACCGAAGGAGTGGTTTCTTTGGAGGGTTGCGCGGCACGCCCAGAAGTGATTTTTGTGGTTTTGTGATGTTTAATCCTCGCATTAACAGTTACGGAAGGAAAATCTCAGATAACATTTTTTGCGAGCTTCTGGTGTATTTTTACTTTATCGACTGGACTATGATAGTAGAGTACCCGGACAGTTGACGAATTTTTAAAGATAACTTCTATAGGGAATCGGTGTCGAAAAGTAATACACAATTAGGACAAGCAAAACCGCACTATGATCAAAATTGAGATTATCACATCGTCATGTGCATAACTGAACTAGTGTATTTTTTAAAATATAAAATACAAACATTCTTCTGCTTTTCCTTCTGGGCATTTTCTACCACTTTCTATAAAGTCCTTTTATATTTTAGAAATTGGGGATAACTTCACGCACTTACCATTCATTAATTCATAAGGTTAGTGTATTGGCACAATAACAGATCAAAATAAAGAAAATTTAATTACGTAAAAAAATAACATACTTCTAGGTAATACATAATATCGCAAACGGCCGATCGAAAATAATCTATATTTACATTAAATTTCATATCCCGTCCCATTTGAAATATTAAATCAACACAACATCACCTTCTAAAAAAACTTTTTCAAAGAATTTATAAAAATAATTTGCATAAAACTTATTATGTAGTTTATATTAAAAAAATGTTGCTTATGTCTTGTTCTACATGATGGTGTGTTAATCTGATCTGTCTAATTTTGGATTATTTTTGGATCTAAATTTATTATAGGAGCTTTCAGTCATCTTGTGACATCGATTCCCCCACAGAAGTTACAGTATTTACCACATAGCGCTCTACTACTAGCTAACATTTAGGATCTGTTGGCGGAAATACGTATTTGGGATTTATTTGACTAAAATCAACATATACGTGTTTCTTCTTAACATTAAAATGATCTACTAATTCCTGGAAGGATGGTCGGTCTTTTGGGTTTTCCATCCAGCATCTTTGCATAAGGGCATACAGTTCATCGGTGCATATTTCTGGCCTGGGCAAACGCTTTCCCGACTTTAATTCTTCTACAATAAGCTCATTTGGTACCTTCTCATAAGGTAATGCTCCTAAAAATAAAATAAATTTAATGTTTCGAGTAAATTAGGCATAAAATTAAATCACTTCTGACTTTTTGTGTGGATGTGTAGGTATTCCAACATTATAAATAAATAATGTAATATGGGAAATATATCTAGAAAACGTTATACTCCAGTAAAATGAGAATTCAACCTCGAAATTGGAGGAAATAAGCTGTAAATTTGTATGAAGCTTTGTTTTGGCATTCTGAAGACTGGTAGAAAAGTCACATATCATCTCGTGTCTGCGTCGCGAGATATTTAGGGTCAAAGGTCACAAAAATTTCGTTTCATATGCGAAATACGTCATTTAAGGTTAGGACTTATAGATCATAAAATTACCTACAATTTTCATTTCAAGCATTTTAACCATTCTCGAGATACAGCGCCTAGAGTGGCAAGCGCGCATCCGTATACAGGATAACGCTATGTAAACTGAGGGGCCAGGTATATAGTTCTTATAATAGAATTAAAATTTGATAATAATAATAATAATAACAATAATTAATATTATTAATATTATTATTATTATTATTGTTATTTATAAATTTATGAAAAAAATATGTATTGTATATTGTGTATCTAGTAGTAAAAGCAATACATTCCCGGACGCGTGACGACGTGTAAATGGTTGGCCGAGGCGTTAAGCCGAGGCCAACAAGCATTGAAGTCCGGGAATGTGCTTTTACTACGAGGTACACATACTATTTTTTCTGAAATCGTAATCAATATTATTATAAATTAATTTTTATAAATGCATAACGTTAAACCTGTACGGGAAAGTTACCTACTTTCCCGGCTTAGGACGGAAAAAACTTTCCCGTACTGTTTTTTGTTGGTTGCTTAGCAACAGACTAAAATAAATCTTTCCTGGACTGCTTTCTGATGGTTGCTTAGCTACAGACTAAAATACTAGAATAGGGTATTTTGGGATCTGAAATTGCGCCGAGAAAGTAGGCATTCTTGACCGATTTCAGAAAAATTTCTTTTCTCAGTATGAGGAACATATGTGAAAATATTGAATAAAATGGCACAACATTAAATGTTTTCTTTATTGTTTTATTATAAATGGAAAATATAAATTATGAAGCACTTGTTACAAATTAGTATATTCGTTTTTTTTATAAGATTTTTTAAATATCATCACCAGATATATGGCTCAAGATTCCTCTTCTTCGTCGTCGTCTTTTTCGTCTGGCAAATTCAATTTCCACATCATTATCATCATCCTCGTTGTCCGTCACATTTGACTCGACTACCTCAAGTATTTCAGGGATATACTTATTCACTTTCTCCATCGAAATCATTTGATACTGATAGAGCATTGAGACATGCTTGTCCGTTACACTGGCTGTAAACTGTGGAGCATTGGAACCTACTTTTATCTGAGAGGATAAAGATTATATTATATTTTTATCCTCTCAGACTTTTATACATCCACAGTTCGCGCCGCAGCTTTTCTTGCAATTGCAGAAGATTGTACTTAATAGTTCTTCTAGTGCTGGTGGCAATAATGTTGTTGTCGGTTGTAGATCACCCCCATTTCTCAGGTTGTAAATCTTTCTTAACCAACTTTAGATCAATATTGCTAAAAAACACGTTATTGCATTATCACATATGTTTAGAGAGCAGTTTTCTTGTTGGAATACTTGAGCTGATTGGTACAAATCGGGGTGTTTCTCAAACATTCTGATGATTTGCAGTTTTCCTTTTTTAAATAGCGCCGATGTTGTCACACCCAGAGAAGGCATGCACAAATAAAATATGTTCTTTAGATCGAGGATATTTGTTGAAGCGATGAATAAATTCGTGTCTCTACATTTCCTTTGCCAATATCTTTAAAAAAAATTCTTGTTGATTTAATTGGGTTCGTCCTATTAAAATGATCAGCAGATCAATATCTTTTCCAACGATGACAGCAGTTTTTTGTTGTTCAGATTTAGCAATGGCTGTTTCGATGATGAGGACATCAGCATCATCCCTGACATTTCGCCGTCTTGGTTCAGTAGTATAGTAGTATTAGCTATACTTCACCAGGACGTTAAAATAAATAAGGCAATAAAAAAATAAAATAAGATGGCGGTTAGTTCACTTGCACTACACAATATCAACATAATAATACAAATAATAATATTAATCGCGTTTTAATTCTATTATTAACTTTGTATAATGAACTATACCTGGCCCCGCAGTATACATAGCGTTATTTTGTATACGGATACGCACTTACCACACTCTCCGCGTTGTATCTCGAGAATGGTTGATAATACGGAAAAATGCTTGAAATGAAAATTGTAGATAAATTTATGATCTACAAGTTTTATAATAACCTTAAATGACGTATTTCGCATAGGAAACGGGATAAATGCGATTTTCGTGACCTTTTATCTTGAATATCTCGCGACGCAGGCACGAGATTATATGTGACTTCTGTACCAGCCTTCAGAATGATAAAACAAAGTTTCATACAAATTTACCGCTTATTCCGCGTATTAACGAAAAATCTGCCACTTTTGTCGTTGTTGGATATCTATTTCTAATCGAATGCGACCGCTATAGGCCGGTCATCGATTTTGGTCAGAAATTTAAAACAGCAATTTTATTATCATTCTTGTAGAAAAAATGGCGCTGAACACGATGGCGACATTAAAACATTTATAAAACATATGCTTCATTGATTTTTAGAGAAAATTCTCATTTTTTTATGTTTTTTGACTTTTTAACTAAAAAACGTTGTACGGCGTTCATAAATTAATTGATATAAAAGCAAAAAATGTATGAAAGAACCAATGGAATTTTGTGATAATTGAAAATTTGTTGGTTTAATATATCAATTTTATGTTGTCACAAGATTTTTTCAAAAAATTAATTAATAAACAAGTGACAGTCGTAAACACAAAATGGTATTTGTCTCCGGTTCTAGTTAACGGATCGTGGTCTATCTAGGCTCCAAAATTTCCTTTTTTTATTATCTTTCATTTGCCGACAATTGCATTTCGATACGACGTTTCTGAGCTAAGATATTTTATTTGTTTATTAAGCAATTTTTTTTGAAACGTTGACGGGGTACAAAATAAAAAAGGTGCCGAGACCACATAGAAATGGTAGTTGCTATCAATATTTATCCATTGCCGGGGGTGGAGAGTGCAAAAAATGCTATTGAAAGTCGCAAATCCTTAATAAACAAATTAGTTTATTTGTTTAAACAACTGCAAAATACACGAGATATCGACGAAAAAACTGTAAATTCTATGAATAAAATGACATTTTGACAATAAAATATCCGTATCACCTGATATGTTAATTTAAAAGCCTTAATTTGTTTATAACAATTGAATGGTCAAAAATAAATGGTCGCTACAAGTCTCAAACGACGCGTATTGATAGAATCTTCATTTTTTATATCTTGATTTCTTTTTGTCCGACGCACCGTTTTCGTTAAAAAGTCAAGAAACAAAAAAAATGAGAATTTTCTCTAATATCCATTGTTTTTAGCAATGAAGCCTGTGTTTATATATTTTTTAATATCACCATCGCGTTCAGCGCAATTTTTCCTATAAGAATAGTCACTAAGATTGCTGTTTTAAATTTCTGACCAAAAAAAAGTTACTGGCCTACTATGTGTTGACTGGAAACATTTTTCATCTGTAAAGACTACATTATTCTAAAAATCTACATCAAATACTATATACTCTGGAGCAAATCCTACTCGATCTTCTTTATGCTCTCCTTTCAGTATTTCTGTGCTGCTGGAAGACAGCCCAGCTCCGATTTTCTTACTTGTCGGCGGCGCGGCGACCAATACGACTCGGTTCAGGAAAATTAATTTCTTCACCAGCTTGAATAACCGAGTACAATGGATCTTTTCTTAATGTACTCACAAATTTCAAATCTTGGTTATTTTTTAAAAGAAATTACTTAACAAAAAATATGACTGCTCGAATATTCAGTTACTAGAATCGTAAATGATTTACTATACCTAATGTGCCAATTTCCCAGAGGACAACTCCAAAAGACCACACATCACTCTTACTATCTGTTTTAAAGTTTTCAATGGCTTCTATGGCCATCCACCTCAGAGGAATTTTCTTCGTGTTTCGAATAACGTATGGTCCTGTCCTTGACATTCCAAAATCAGAAATCTTCAACGTTTTTTCCTTTGTAATTAAAATATTTCTAGCAGCCAAATCCCTAAAACCATGCATGACAATAAAATATAAAGTATCGAACATATTTTAAGTTTTAGACAAATATTTGAGAGAAAAATATGTACCTATGAGTTACAGGTATTTTTTCCAAATGTGCCATACCACTTGCTATTTGAAGAGCGAAATTTTCTAATTCTGTGTGGTCTAATACCGGATCAGGAAGGCCGCCTACATCTGATAAAAGAGGAGTTTGCGTATCAACATCAAAACTTGTTATACCTTCTAAAAATAGTACATTTTTGTTAGTACGTCATCAAATAGTTTGTATTTTTGTTTATTAATTCTTCAATTTCCTTAATTGTTGTTAGGTTACAAATCACAACTAACTTCAAATTCAATACATATAAGATAAAAATGCTATTTAACGCGCGAATAGATTGTATTAATTGATTACAGATCAAAAGCCGTATGACATTCAAGTTCATGAAACCCCACCTCCTTGGTGAAAGACCACGGAAGGAGGTAGTAAATTGAACATTTTTTTGCGGGAGTCCAATAGCCAGCAACAGGGGCTGCGGGCATCACGGACCATTTTAAAACACCATTACATCAAGATTGTATCTGAGAAATTTTATCAATTCGAACATCACGCGCATCAGAGAGTATAATGCACCATTTAGGATAAAACATAAACTACCATATCATGTGTTGTCCATCTTCCGGCAATTTAACTAATCAATAATTAACACCCCTACCCGCAGTACTTCTAACTGTACCTCTGTCCTGTCCTTTTTTCTCTGTTTGTCATTTTATGTTATTCGTTGTTTTGTTCTTTTAAATTCAATTTCACTGTCACAATTTTAGAATTGTTAATAGAAATTTTGAAAAACAACATTTTAAACAGAAAATTATACGGAATAATTCAACCGCATGCACTCTCGCATTGCTAGAAAGGGTGTTTTGTTCAGCGATTTTTCCCTGGCCGTCAAATACTTCTATACATATTTTACAACAGCGTCTTTTGCATTATATTAATTATATTAAGTTGTTTTTCCTCTATACCTGCTTAACCCTACATATATTTTATTTCGGAATTGTTTTCGCAATTAACTCCTTCTATGGACCCCTAATTTTTCACCAAATCCAGGATGATTTGTAGCGTTTTCAACTGCTCCATCTTAAAAACGCGTTGGAGCATAGGAAAATCCTTGGAATCAAAGTATAAGTGTTTTGGAATATTAGAGTTTTGGAAGTAAACAAACTTGTATAAAATAGTTAAACAATTGTAAGTGTCAACTACAGAAACCTTTTCGGCAATAACTATAAAGCATTTTGTAGTATATTTTCTAAATCGGAAGTATTTTATTATCAGTAAAAGGTCTCCGATAACCCCATAACGCCGAAAGCATGAGAAAGTGCCAGTCCCGTCGATTATCAAACCGTTTTTATTAAAGCTGTCAGAGACGCGGGGTCAATTAATTACGCGGAAACGAGGTAAGACAAAACCGTTTAATAGAATATTTAAATTAGTTATGGCACCGGTAGACTCGCAACTATTATAGTTAGTACAAAGATTCCCCTAACCTATTGTACAAAAGACGGGTGACCAGTTTGGTTTCTCCCTTCCTATTTTACGTAAATTAGATGGAATTTCAACGTAAAAACGGTTTTTTTACTGGACTGTAATAATTAGCTAGCTGTAGATATAGACTAGTTTAAGTTGTTGCAAAAGTATGTTTTATATTTAGGGGAAGCCATTTTCGCCATATTGTTCGGGTGACAGCGCCAATTGCCGGGACGAGTACGATGTTGGTCCATAATTTGCACTGTAGATGACGCCAACGACCGGGTGACTTAAGTGCACTAACGTACTGGAATATTTATCTACCTGTAGATATAGAATAGTATAAGTTGTTTTGTATTTAGGGGTAGCCATTTTCGCCACATTGTTCGGTTGAGGACGCCAGTTGCCAGGGCTAATGCGATTTTGGTCCATAATTTGCCCTGTAGATGACGCCAATCAACGGCCGGATGACTTAAGTGCACTAACGAGGGGCAGACTTGCATTCATTGGTCTAGGTTTCTTTGGGTAGATAATGCCCACCAGCTCAAAAATTAACGAGGATGATTTCGTCAGGAAAAAAGGTAACTTTTCGGTTGGTTCTCGGTGTGTTAACATTCTCAAATTTTCAAGGGGGTAATTTTGAGTATCAACGGGTATATTTGTGCTTTTTGAGGTTTTGTACTAGAAATTAACTTATTGCCATTAAATGTCGAAGTAAACTTTATCCCATTCAAATTGTCGCTGGCAACTGACGTTTTCCTCACTAGTTTTCTTAAGTATATTCATGGGAAATAATTAACTTTATAGGTTCGTTAAGTGTACCGTTTCTTTTCTACCCCTCAGGTAATCAGTTTGTGTATTTTAGTGTAAACGAATTTCTCATTAACCGATTAATGTTTTTGCTTCAGTACGAGACTACGGCCAATTTTTATTATCTTCGTTTAAATTTTAAATGTCCTTTTCTTTGCTGTTATAGTTTTAACCAATTATTTTCGTGTTTTTTTGTAAATATAGTTTCTAAGAGTTGTTGAAAATTCATGTTTTATTTACTTGCTAATCAGTGAGAGTCGAGTCATAAAAGTTAGAGCACCGTGGTGAATCAACAGGTCTGATAAGAAAAAGGGGGTAAGTTTTTGAACTGTAACATATCAGAGTGTATCCATGGTCTCTCAGAACTATCCACGTATAAAAATATATTTTAGATATTACATGGCACAATATTCAGAGCAACTATGGTTATAGATTTTGAGAAAGACTAGTTGTGTAGATTGAAGATCATTCCTTAGTAGTGACTAATTTCCATAATTAATTGACTAATTATGGAAAGGGTAAATTAATTCGTGGATATAATCAATAAAAGTGACAACCCCTCCGATTAAAGTAAACACGGTAAAGAGGGCTGTTAAAGTAAACTCGTTTTCACTATTTGGGTATTGAAAAATAGAGTACTTGTTTTTTATAATTTATTTTAACGTCATGCCATTGTTAAATTCTTTTTCAAAATTTGTGTTGATGACTTGTGAACATTAATTTTAATCTGTTGATATGTTTTAATCATGTTTTGATGATGCCAACGTGGTTGACAACGTCTTTTGGTGTTTGTGAATGATACTTCAGAAGCAGCATCACGCCGTTCTAACCCTCTCCACATCATTTTTGTAACTTGGTTTGTCACTTCTTGCTTGTGTATTTAGAAACATCTAATATGTTTTGTAAATGTTGGCTTTGCTTTCAAATTTTATCTATATAGAACCAATAATTAGTTACTATTTCCTATTTTCTTTAATATAATACCCATCATTTGGTATACTATGACACCTGTGGAACAAGATAGACTAGAGCTAGTTGAATAGGGAGGAGGAAATATTACACAATATTTCTTCTAAGGAGTTCCAACACCGGAAAATACATGTATTGCTTAAATTTGAAGTTATCTGAGTAGATACCTAACAAAAACCAAGGTGTTTCCTATAATGTAATTTTCACACCTGAGAGTAACGACTTCGACGGGTTAGAATCTGAAGTATGGATGGTGCTTGATGATATCAGAGGAGCTTCTTTCGATTCTTCTCTCTCAAAGCTCTTTGTTCCTGGTTTAGTTATTTTGTCTTCCATGTCTCTAAAAAGTACATTTAGTGAAATACCTTGATAAAGCGTTGAAACTGATGAATTACCTTGTTTTATCGAAATGATTATTATCATAACCTTATACGAACGCTAACAATGGTGGTTACTACTTACTGCTAGTAAAATGCAATTTGTTATACCTCGTTACTATAACCATCATTGTTTTTCCGTGGTCTACCTGTGTAATGTTATATAAGAAATGTCCCGACAGACCCTGGATGAGAAGAGAGTGTCCTTGTGAACTATCATCCTGTGTATATTGTATGGTTGGGTCGTCGTGTTAGGTTAGTTATGAACGAATGAGTAAAGCAGTAAATACATAATATGTATCTGGCTAATGGAGAAATCCAATGCCAAAAAAAAAACCATCATTGTTAGTCATTTGTAGGTATATAATTATGCGGACAGTCTCACTTCGATAACAAAATTAAATCACCAGCTTCAACATCTTGATAGCAGCAAAAGTGACAATTTTCATTGTAAATAATATCTAGGAAAGCGTTTTGCTTATTCGTAAATAAAATAGTAGTAAAATATTGGTGGAAACTTTTTGATCATGGTATTGTTTTTTCTAATCGATTATGGTTGAGTATTTAAAATTTTTATAAAAGGCAATAAACTTTTGAAACACAAGCTTTCCAATGAAATCTTCAATTTTATAAATTTTCTGTTACAGTTCGGCAAAAAATAATACGAAGTAGTTTGTTTCACTCCCTTGTAGGGGGACGGGGTGGATAATAACATTTTCACATAATGGTTTATACAATATCATTTTGGAGGAGAGGAGTGGCGAGGGGTAACCACCGTCGGTAGTCGGTGTACAAATTTTAGGTAGTCTCTCGGCAATCAAGTCATGTAAGTAATATAACTGGCAGTCTAGTCGGCAGTCGCGTATGTGCGGCAGTCAAATCGGCAATCAAAGCAATCTCCTTGGCAGTTCCGGCAATTCGTGTACAGGTGGTTTACCCCTCGAGAAGAGGTCTTCTCGTTGCTACTTCACTAGTGCTCTCCATGATTCATACTCCACCTAGTCTGTATTATGGCCTTACCTCAGTTTCAACCAGCTAATATATTCATACATTTACACTATAACAATTGAATTTAAATAATTCTGTAGGTACTTATTTTAATACTTACTCTGGAAAAAATAGTCTCCTGTCTCTATTTTTAATCCAAATCTCTCGTAATTTTAAAAGGTACTCTTTCAGATCACCGCTCGATACTAGTTCCATAACCATCATGTAAGGCTGAGTTTTTGTTACGCAAGCCAATAACTTGACAATATTTTTATGTACACCAATCTTTTTCAACATTTTTATCTCTGCTTGAAAATCTGTCAGTTCCTCCTTTGGAGCATCCGCTACGATTATAAAAAGAAATTTCTTTTCGACATGTGTTACTGTTATGAATTTCTCGTAAAATAATCTAATATGTATCAATAGCCCAATTCCCAGGGGGGAAAAGTTGCAAGAACTGAGAAAAACAATACTTTTCTACCACTAAAAGTCTATCAAAGAATCAACAGTTCTCATAAGAATTATTTAATCCTAGCTCAAATCCCTTGAAGACTGTGCTACCATTAAAGTTTATCCGGAGAAATCGATATTGTGATAATATTTCTAATACGGTATGATTCCTAATGGGACATTGTTGGAACTACTGAACGATATACCATTGGCCCTTAATCGACTAATGTGTGGTTCATGTACATTTTAGTACAAACATCTGCGCAATAATCTGGTTACGAATTTTTTAAATAAATGTTTGGTAGAGGAGGTCCCTTAGCTTGGCCAGCGCGATCGCCAGATTTCACATCGCTTGACTTTTCCTCTGGAGGTATGTCAAGAATATTGTCCATGAAACGTGAATTGCATTCAAAGAGTTGAGGCAAGGAATCGTAGGATCGGTGTTTGATAGCGTTCTAATCACACTAAAAATTTTGATATGATTGTCAATGCTACATGAGTGTAATGTTTGAATTGAAGTTGGCGGTTGTCATCTAGAACAGTTAATTTAGTAGTTTATTTGTGTATAATTATTTAGTTTACGGCATCTTCCAATCTTTGTTAGTTCTCTTTCAATGCTATTTGCACATTAAGTTAGTGCCTTTTTTGTTCCCAAATGTATCTTAAGATATCTATTTCCTATTTTCTGACAAAGTTAACCGAGCTACTCATTTAATTAAACCACATACAGTTGACAGATATCTACTGATTTCTTTTGCTTCGATTGGCAATTACATAACATTATATGTGCAGCTACTGGAAGCAGGGTGCGAAACACAATTCTATTAAAATACTCATGTCAATTAAATTTACGCTAAAAAATTCTACCCCGTGTTTAATTTTAATTGATTATCCTGGATTTCTACGGGATTCTCTGGTTGCTAGAGACCCTATCCGGCAATTCACCATTGAATAACCTCATATTATGTTTGTTACAAAATTAATTGAAAATATTAAATATGATTACTATACTTCCACTCCCAACAAAGCTGTAGACGATAATTCATATTTTCCCTTAAATTACACCAGTGGCATTTTGATTTGGGAGTGGCCCAGAAGGGCTGAAGAGTAAAAATGCCAAAAAAACTTCATATTATTATATTTTAGAGTTTTGGGATCATTCAAATTTTGACAGTTGATAGAAAATGATTAATAATTAACTACCCATTGTTAGTTTATAAAAATATTGCGATATCCAGTTTGGACTTGCTTGCACTTTTTGTTCTTATGTCCTTTCTTGCCCTAAATTCCGTCTGGGCTGAAACATTTCTAAAAATTACAACTTATGTAACCACAACTTTTTTCCTTCCCCTTTACCTTTAAACTAGCGACGAGGACATCGTTAGGACTACACTTGCCTCGAACGGGTTTTCTCGTTGAGCTCTTTTCCGTGCTAGCAGAATCAAAATATATGAAGTGTTTTAATTAATTTTAAAACCTATTGAATATGATGACTATTTTATTGTTAATTTTAAACCGCCTACGGTGGTAGGAGTTTTATTGAGCAGAACCGATCGCGATCCGCTTAACCCTATAACTCTTGGTGGGCTCCGGGTTGCGATCCGGGGAGGCAATGTTTGTATTGTTTCCAATTTTAAATAAATTGTGATGATGATGCTGTGAGATTTATCTCTAAATCCTATCAAAAAAAGTTAATTTCAAATTTTTTCAAACAAAATTAGATTTAGTACTTTTAATTTCGGACTTCCCCTCTAGCTACACCACTAAATTGTACTTACCTCGTAACAGTTTAACAGCAACCATAGTATATCCTGGTAGACCATTAAGTTCGTGGGCTTTAGCATAATATACTACACCAAAAGCACCCACGCCTATAACACCTTTAAAAGTTATCCTTTCTCTTGGAAATTCATAGATGTCTGATTTATTAGAATTCTAAAATATACAAATGTTACAATAAATTTTTAATATTCAAAATAGTAGTAGACCAGGCGACAGGGCGAAAAAATTTCCTTTTGTTGACAAATTGAAACGGCAGTAGTTTTTCTTTTGGACAGCTTTGTTTCAAGGTCAAGAATCTGCAATAACTCGTTCTGTGTTGATCTTACGCTGCAAATGGTGAACTCCAAAGTTAGAGATATAAAGATAATCAAACCTTCTATAAAAAAGGCTATAAGGTGGAGTGTGGTAAGTGGGGATCTGGGGCAAGTGGGTATTTTGGTTATAATTTTTGAAAAAAATCGTATTTGTAAACTTAACTAATAGAAAACTACTTTTTGGACCTTACTTCAACTGCGTGAATTGCTTATAATTTTTGGGAAATTTTTTAATGCATCTATTGATTTATTTTAATAATGCCCGTGTTTTATCAAATTTTCAAGGTGCCTTAAAAATATTGAATTTTTTTTATCTATGATTACGAACCATCCAGAATCAAATTTTCAAGAATACTGTTGTTGTGATCACTAATATTACCACTTGTAATTTTTTGGTATTTTCATTGTACGGTTTATCACATTTAATACCCTAATCCCCACTTGCCCCGCCAGTTTTGTTTGCAAGGCAAGTGGGTAAAAGTGCTCCCTGAGCCAAATTTGGGAAGACGAGGAGAAATAATATTTTCTGTTGAATTTAATTCATACAACATTCATTAATTTTTCGTTTGTGTTGGTACAAATTTTCTTGCAGAAGTGAACTTACACTTTTTCTTTATTTCTGTTTTCTGTTACTTTCTGTTTCTTTAATAAAATGCATTTTTGAAAACTTGCTATTATATCCAACAAATGCCTTGCCTTGAAATAATAATAATAATAATAATAATAATAATTTATTCGTCAGAAAGTTACACCGTAGTGTTATTGACATGTCAAGTGTAGATATATGGAATAATACAATATAATATAAATAAACATGAATATAAATAATATAATATAAATAAAAATAGAAATGAAAAACATTTGGGTACATACATTTAAGATAGATGCTAGTATATACTCGTAATATGGTCAAGCCCTTAGATGACAACATTAATTACACTATAAACGTATATGTATATACATACAGGATAAATTAAAGCTATGTACAACAAACAAATACAAAATAAAATAAAAAGAAATGTGTGTCACCATAAGGTTAATAAACAATAAGTAAATAAGATAAAATGTAGCAGATTACTTACAACATTGCGATATAGTCATAGTCTAAGTATAATAAAATGCTTAATTACATATATTAGTCTAAGTTTGCATGAATTTAAACTCTGATGGATCATAGTAAGCATTTGCCAAGAGGTGGAGTTTCAATTTTGTTTTAAATTTTGTTAGAGACAAGTCTTTAATACTAGTTGGGAGATCATTAAACAAACTGATTCCAAAGTTATTACGCTTTGTATATGCTAATCTCTGTAGGGGGGTCTGTATTTTGTCTCGATTCCGAGTATTGTAGTCGTGCGTTTCACCATTCTTGGTATATTCGCTTGAATGTAGCTTTATATGTACCAAGTGACAGTATATTATTTCAGATGGTAGAGACATTATCTTGAATTTGATGAACCATGGTTTACAGCTTTCAAGTTGATTCACACCTGCCAAGGTTCTTATGGCTCTCTTCTGTATAATGAAGACGTTTTGAATGTGCTTTGATGTACCCCAGTTAATCAGACCATATGTCATTGCACTATGAAACAGTGCATGATATGACATGAGTGCAGCCTCTAGATTCACATTGTTTTTAATTTGTCTGATGGCGTATATTTTTTTTGATAGTTTTGAAGTTAAACTACTAATATGGGAGTACCAGTCCAATCTACTATCCAAAGTAAGGCCTAAGAATTTTACAGTCTCAGAGGCATTATTTTTCGTGGAGAAGAGCAAAGTGTTTGTCTTATTTGTGTTTAGGCATAACTTATTTGCATTGAACCAGTCAGATGCTTTATTGATGATATCCTTTTTGGAGTCAGCAACAGTACTTCCGGTGTCTATTATGTAACTCGCAAAAGTGGTATCATCCGCAAAAAGAACAGTGAAAATTGACATGGCATCAGGTAAGTCATTTACATATATTAGAAATAGTAGCGGCCCCAGCACACTGCCCTGCGGGACGCCGTGTTGAACTGGGAGCATGTTGCTAATTGTGTCATTGTAAAACACACACTGACATCTATCCGTTAAGTAAGAGTTCAACAAATTAAATGCTATACCTCTAAGGCCGTAGAATTCCAGCTTATTTAGTAGGATATCTTTAGACACACAGTCAAATGCCTTACTCAAATCAAGGAAGAGTCCCAGCGTGGAACTCCCATTTTCAAAGCCTTCACTGATATAGTTAACCAGTTGCAGCACTGCCATTGACGTATTTTTACCCTTCCTGAACCCAAATTGCCAGTCGGTGAATATATTATTGGACTCAAAGTAGCTTATTATTCTTACAGCTATAATCTTTTCACATATTTTAGCTAATATTGGAAGTAGTGCTATGGGCCTGTAATTGTATAAGTCCACAGCATCACCTGATTTTAATATTGGGATAATTTTTGCCTTTTTTAGTTTAGATGGAAATGTGCCTGCTTCAAGAATAAGATTAATAATGTAGGTTATTGGAGCAGATAGAGCTAGTATGTTTTCTTTATACATGTCTACAGTATGGTTGTATAGGTCCGTAGCTTGAGAGTTTTTCAAGGACCTTATTACATTTTGTACCTCCAATTCCTCGGCAGGATAAAGAAAAAACGACAGTTTGCTTATTTTACTGTTTTTATGTAGATATTCCATGTAAGATGAATCTGATTTAGGTATTTGAGTTATTAGTTTGTCTGCTATTTGAGTAAAGAAAGCATTACACTCATTTGCAGATATAGTGATTGCTTCATTCTTATTACAGTTTTTCCCTTTGTTTTTATTGATAATGTGCCAAATGGTTTTTTGTCTATTATTTGAATTTAGAATAGCCTTATTTACTTGGTCTTTTTTAGTTTGATCATGAGTTGTTCATATTCATACTTTTTTTGTTTTATTTCTGCTTTAACCTTTTCACAATTTGGTAACAGTTCTACAAGACTGCTGAGACGTTCAATTTCTTCTTTTTTTGATATTACCTCAGGGTTTGAATGAACTGTGTTATTGATATAAGAAGAATTAATTTTGACAGAGATTAATGGAAAGGATAGTTCATGATAGTAATTTATTGTGTTATAAAATACGTCAATGGCTTTATCTGGAGCATTTTCATTATAGAGTTCTACCCAGTTTTCAGAGGTAAGGTAATTGGAAGATTTTGTTTTGTTTTTCGAATTTTTATTGAATACTGTTTTATACAGCGGGGCTGCTTTTTTTGATTTACTCGTAAAGTTAACTATTTGAGCTTTGTGGTCTGAAAGGTTATATTCTAATACAATTGCATCTATAATTTCAAAGTTAACAAAGATGTTGTCTATGCATGTTTGGGAATTTCCCTGCACTCTAGTGGGCTCTGAAATGCATTTTTCGAATCCAAATGTACAGAAAATATCAACAATTTCCTTGGCGGTTTTTGAATCACTTTGAAAGTTTATGTTAAAATCTCCACCTATAAGCAATTTGCTATTCTTATATGTTTCACATAAGATTTGGATAGTATAGTACAAGTTGTCCTTGAAAATATTTATATCACCACTCGGTGAACGGTACAAAGTGACTACAGTACAATTTAAATTTGGTAATGTTATACAACAACTCTCGAAATGTTTTTCCCTATTTAACTCATTTAATAAATTTGAATTGGTGCAATGTATGTCGTTTCGTACAAAGATACCGACGCCTCCATGTGCATGCTCACTTCTGCAAAAACTAGAGACTAAATTAAAATCATTTAAGTGATAAAGATCCTTTTCTCCATCTTTCAGCCAATGTTCACTAATCATTGCGACATTAAAACCATCACGTAGCAAAATTGATTCAAAAGAATTATACTTATTTTTTAAAGATTGTATATTAATGTGCATTAACTTAACTTGATTTCTGTTTACTCGAGATTTTCTATTTGGGAGAGTCTGGGATATAAAAAATTTTGTATGTTGTTACATTGACTTGGTTGGTTTGTGTCATGTTGAGAGGAAACAAAACTTACAAATGCTTGGTCCAGTGATAAATTATTTCTCAAAACACTTAATTTATTGTTAACTGACACATCCACAGAAGAACTTTCACTCATTTCCACTACTGAGTCACACAAGCTTATTATTGTAGAACTATCGCTGGGTATTTCTCCATCCTTGTGTGTGGCGTGAATAAATTTTAGATTCTTTTTTGGTAAGTATTTTGCACAGCATAATGCATTTTTTATGTTTCTGGCCATTAAGTCGGGGGTATAGTCCTGTAAATGTCGAGGATTTACTTCCAGATAGGAGATGTTTCCTTCTGCATACTTATTGAATTTGGTCAAAAATTCATTTAGCTTTGAGTTGTACTTGTGTATATGTCTGTTTTTTAGTAGACTATTTCCTCTATTTTTTTTTGTATAAAATAGAGGTAAATATTATGTTTGTATGTGTATTAGGTTTCAGTTTGTTACAAATATATCTGAATGACGGAGTAGACTTTTTGTTTATGTCATTTGTTCCTGCAATTATGATTACGAAGTCATTTAATGTATAATTCTTACACAGGCTATCAATATTTTCAATTATTTGCCACAATAATGCGCCAGGTTTTATTATGGAGGTTATCTCATAAGATTCTAATTCTTTATATTTTCGGATAAGCCTGTTGCAGTTTCTACCGCATTCGTCACTCAATATCAGTATTTTGTTTTTCTTTAAATTGTTTTTTGACCTACCCTGTATACTGACATTTGCTGATTTAGCTTTGAGTTGTACTTGTGTATATGTCTGTTTTTTAGTAGACTATTTCCTCTATTTTTTTTTGTATAAAATAGAGGTAAATATTATGTTTGTATGTGTATTAGGTTTCAGTTTGTTACAAATATATCTGAATGACGGAGTAGACTTTTTGTTTATGTCATTTGTTCCTGCAATTATGATTACGAAGTCATTTAATGTATAATTCTTACACAGGCTATCAATATTTTCAATTATTTGCCACAATAATGCGCCAGGTTTTATTATGGAGGTTATCTCATAAGATTCTAATTCTTTATATTTTCGGATAAGCCTGTTGCAGTTTCTACCGCATTCGTCACTCAATATCAGTATTTTGTTTTTCTTTAAATTGTTTTTTGACCTACCCTGTATACTGACATTTGCTGATTGCTTCGTCTGAGTGTTTTTTTGATAAATTATTTTTGACTCATTTTTTTTAGGTATAACCTGATGGTATGTTTCTGCCTCGCCATGACTTTTTGTTTGAGCCGTTGAAGTCGTATCTTTGTTAGGTTTTGTAAAACATGTATCTGTATCTGTGGAAGCGTTTTTAGTATTTTTATTTGTCTGTGTGCCGATGGTTTTTGTGACTTTTTTCGATTTGTTTATGCAGTTTTTTAACTCCTGGATGTGTTCTTTTAGTTCAAGTATTGTTTTTTCATGTTTTCTTATCTGCTCATTCATGTCTTCTTCGGCTTTAATTGCATCTTCAATAAATAGTCTGTTGTCCTTTTTTAGTTTTTGTATGTAATTGTTTTTTTTTCACTGTCGTCCGCAAGTTCACTGATTGTTTTTTCCAGCACACTTTTCTCATTGTCGTCATTTAAATTAATTTCATCATTCGTCTTGCAACATATTATTTTGTTTTCCTTAATAATACGTATATCACTCAAATGTTTTGGTAGGCAGCTTTTGTGAAACACATTATGACACTTTATACAGACATAATGTATAAATGGTTTGCTTTTACAGCATTTATAGCCAATAAAGGCAGTGCACCGCGAAAGGTTGTTACTACTCAACATCTCTTTATATACTAAATAAATAGTTCTTAACTCCCATAATTTTAGGAATATTTTAAGTCTGAAAAAAGCGTATTGTAGCCAAAACTGTGTAGATGAACCTGTTTGCCCCAAATAAAAATATTGCTATTCATATGAGATGTAGAGACTTCCAACCCACTTGCCCCAGTCGTTGGAGCAAGTGGATACTACAGCCAAACTTTCGGAAATTATTTTTTTTTAGAATACCAAATTGACTTTAAGATAAAATAATTTAAGGGTGTATTGTGAATACAACATAGTATTTCCTGTTTAAAGCGCATCAGTGTATCTCACTTTTTCATAAAGTTACGTGACTCCAAAGTCAACCTTTTAAATTTTTAGTCACCACTTACCCACCTTATATATTTTTTCCACTGGTGCTACAGCCCTACAAGGGCCTTGACCTTCTCAAGCATCCTCCGCCATTCCTTTCGATTTTGTGCTCTTGCCTTCCAGTTAAGGGCACCGATACTTTTAGCATCTTGCGTTGCACCATAGACCCATCTAAGCTTTGGCCTACCTCTCCTTCTGCTCCCTACAGGTTCTGTGATAAACACTTCATTAATTTTGTTTATTTCACTAACTCGGACTACATGACCTGCCTAGCGCAGTTTATTTAATGTGAAACTGGAGATTGATACGCATATGCCTAATAGTGAAGGACGGGAAACTTGTAGAAAGAGATAGAGTTTCCTAGAGTGTGGTGAGAGAAGATTCTTGATTGGTTCTGGATGGATCTAGAGGCAATTTCAGAGTATATAACGCGCGATGACCGGCGCAGAGGAAGAAGTTCTATAAAAGTGACGTTCGGTAAAGAAAGTGAGGTTAGAAGTATTGTTATTGTGTAATCAGTAAATTATTAAATAAAGTGTAAGTGGTTTACCCCTTGTTAAAATTATTTAGAACCCACAGATTCATACAGGGTGTTTCATAAAGGGTGGAAAACTCGCAACAATATCTTCCCCCTTCGTTTTATCTTTGTACAAATTATATAACTCGAGGTGATATCTGCGCCTCCATGTCCCATTTTCGCATACGGCCCAAAGATTTTTCTCAGTATTTTTCGTTCGAAACAGAGTAGGGAAGTTTCGTCGGCGTTTGTGATGGTCCATGCCTCCGATCCGTATAACAGTACAGGGATCACTAAGGTTTTGTATATTCTCAGCTTTGTTGTTTGTGACAGTCGCTTATTGGAGAAGTACCTGGATAGCCCATAGTAACACCTATTAGCCGTTACTATGCGCCATTTAATATCCTCCGAGATGTTGTTATTTAGTCGACTTGAGTACCTAGATAGATGAATTCCTTGACTGCTTTAAAGTTGTGATTGCAAGTTACCAAATTTTGTCCTGCATTACTAGCTCTTCTGTGCGACGTTGTTGGCATGTATTTTGTCTTTTCTTCGTTTACCAGTAGTCCCATGGTCTCAGCTGCCCTTGCTAAGTCTGAGAAGGTCTCTGCAGAATTTCGTATCGTTCTTGTTATTATGTCGAGATCGTCAGCATATACCAAAGTCTATACTGACATAGTGAAAATTGCTCCCTTAGTTTCAAGATTGGCTTCTGTGACGATTTTCTCCAGGGTTATTTTGAATAAGTGACACGCCGGTGCATCTCCCTGTCGCACTCCTTTGTGTATTTCGAACGGTTCCGATATGTTGTTCTGAATTTTAATTGTGGACGTAGTGCAAGCCATGGTCATTTTAATAGACATATTAGCTTTTCTTGGTACTCCGAGTTCGTCCATAGCTTCATAGAGCTTCGGTCTAAGAATGTTATCATACGTTGCTTTAAAGTCGATGAAAGGGTGTGCATGTCAGTGTTGAATTCTCTAGCTTTCTCTAGCATTTGACGTAAAGTAAATATTTGACCTGTAGCTTTAGCGATCTGGTCTGAAGCCTGACTGATATTCCCCGAGGTGGGTTTCAGAGAATGGTTTCAGTCTTTCATTTAGAATTTAGACAATATCTCGTATGACGGGTTGAGAAGAGTTATTCCTCTATAATGTTGGCACTCTGATTCCTTTTTTTATGAAATGGACATATGAGTCCTAGACTCCATTCTGCTGGCATGCGTTCCTCTTCCCAGACTTTACAAATGATGTTCCCTTCTACAATCCTTGTATTTATCTACGGCTGCCCTAGTTTTACGATGTAGTATGATTTTGTACGCTTCGTTTTTTTAGCGGTTACTTCGCAGCATTCTTCGTCGAACCAGTCGGGCCTTAGTTGTTTTTTTGTTGTTGTTCCCACAACTTCTTCTGCTGCGGTTGTCAGGGCTTTTTTGCCTTGCATGTGTTCCACTCTCTACATTTTTAGCCTGCTGCAACATTATCCTATGTGCTGTTGATAGCGTTTTTCCGTCTCTTTATTTTTTAGCATGTGTACGTTGTATTTAGATTATTTAGGGCTATTTTCCTTCTTGACATTGGAGATTCTTGAGCGTAGTTTTACGTTTACCATGAAATGGTCCAAATAGATGTTTGCGCCTCTATAGTTCTGACGTCAAGTAAGTTTCTGAAATGTCTTCTGTCAATTAAAACATGGTCAATTATTAATCGAATTAGTGAAATATAAATATTATTTATGGGATAAAACCCATGAAGAAAAGGGACGTTGAACCTGCACACAAAATATATGTTCAAAACACAGGAACACATTAAAACTAACCCGAGCAACTTCTGGTCTTTTCTAAATACTGTGAGAAATACAACTAGTGTACTGAATTCTATGTGTTACAACAATAATGCCTTAAATGATACTCAGAGCATTGTCGATGCATTTGCCCAATATTTTCAATCATCCTTTATCACATGTATAACATAACCCAACAAGAAACTACAGGCAATGTACCCCAACTTAATATTACCATTACCGAATTAGTGAAATATAAATATTATTTATGGGATAAAACCCATGAAGAAAAGGGACGTTGAACTTGCACACAAAATATATGTTCAAAACACAGGAACACATTAAAACTAACCCGAGCAACTTCTGGTCTTTTCTAAATACTGTGAGAAATACAACTAGTATACTGAATTCTATGTGTTACAACAATAATGCCTTAAATGATACTCAGAGCATTGTCGATGCATTTGCCCAATATTTTCAATCATCCTTTATCACATGTATAACATAACCCAACAAGAAACTACAGGCAATGTACCCCAACTTAATATTACCATTACCGAAAATGTTGTTTAAAGAGCACTAAAAAATTCAAAAATAAACTTACGACGGGTCCAGATGGTATACCAGCTTTCATATTAAGAGATTGTGCCTCTGCACCACCAGCACTGCAAACTACTACATTTCCCCAAAATTTGTCCGGTTTTCAAAAAAAGCGATAAGATTAATATTGAAAATTACAGACCTATAATTATCCTCTGTAATTTTGCCAAACTCCTTGAAATTCTCCTATACGATATAATCTCTTTTCATGTTAAATCTCAACTCTCCTATAGTCAACATGGGTTCTTGGCAGGTAGATCTACGATAACCAACTTGGTTAGAGTTACACACTTTAACTCAAATACACTGGATCATGGTGGCCAAGCGAATGTAATTTATACAGACCTCTCTAAAGCCTTTCACAGACTGGACCATGGGCTCTTACTGCAGAAGCTATCAGATTTTGGTTTAAGTCTTGACTTTCTAAGTGTCTTCGTGTCATATCTTAGTAACAGAACATTAAACGTGAAGTATCATGGGTTTTCATCTATTGAAGTGCCAGCGACATTAGGAGTTCCACAGGGCTCTGTTTTGGGCCCACTGTTATTTATAATTTTCATCGATGACATTTGCCAAAATATACAAAGTAATGTCCTCCTATACGCCGATGATCTTAAACTGTTTGCTTCTATTAACTCCGACGAAGACTGCCATCGATTGCAACACAACCTCACAAAAATAAACACATGGTGCGAAAACAATAGGCTACTCTTAAATGTATTAAAATGTAATTCGATCACCTTTACGAAAAGAAATAACTCTATAAAGTTTTCCTACAAAATAGGCAATGATATGGTAACTAGGTGCACTCAATTCAAGGATCTCAGAGTCGTCTTTGACTCAAAATTAACTTTTACTGCCCACATTGATCACATAATTGCTAATGCCTACAGAAATATGAGCTTTATTATGCGAAACTCAAGGCACTTTAAAGATATTTCCACACTGTATCTCCTCTTTAATGCTTTTGTACGCCCAAAACTGGAATACGGTGGTATTGTCTGGAATGCACAATACAATAGTCATATTCTTAACTTGGAACGGGTTCAGAGAAGCCACGTCAAATATCTCTCCCTCAAAGCTGACGGAATTTATCCCCCAGGCACGTCACAATCTGACTTATTAGCCAGATTTAATCTAAATGACCTAGCGACACGTAGAGTCTATTTTTCTATTTTGTTCCTACACAAACTATTAACAAGACAGGTAGACTGCCGGATATTCTCAGTTCCACACATTTCAAAGTTCCATCTTTACAGACTCGCTCATACACCCTATTCTACTTAGCTACGCCAAGAACAAATGTACTAAAATCTTGTCATATTCACAATATGTGCTCTAACTATTTAAGCTATCAGTTGAACCTTGATATTTTAATTGTAGTACTAATAATATAAAGCAATGTATTTTAAATCACTCTTAAATTAACCTTTATTTCCTACTGTATCACCGTTTAGTTAAAGTATCTGCTCAGATTACTTTGCATTTTCCATTTTTAATTTGATAGTTATTATTCACTGTAAAATATTTAGTTTTAAGTTTTTACTCTGTACTGTATACAAACTTATTTGTATATTTCCTGCCCTGTAATTGGATGCACATCTGTCTGGGCAGCTGTATTCATGAAATAAATAAAAAATAAAAAAAATAAAAGAATATACCTGCAGTTTGAAAACGCTTTAAGAGAGAAAGAGTTGTACCAAAACCCAATTTTGGTACCTAATTGGCACAATTAAAGATAGTTCCAACCCTCTGCAGTTTGCACAATTTTGATATGTTATTCCTGACCTCGAAACAAAGCTGTAAAAAAAATCACTACCGCCTCAACCTGTCAAAGAAAAATACTTACAGCCTGGCCTATAGGTCTAGTACACTAAACGAAATTTGATATTTGTTAGTAATTCTATTATTGTATACTGTTGCTCAATATATTTATAAATTTAAAAATACAGGTTGTTATCAAAATCAACACAATCATTTATTCCTGTATTCATATAAACAATAGATATTATACTAGTAACTATAAAATTCAGGAACTAGCAAAACTTGGCGATACTATTCGTTAAGGCTGTGTTTGCACGCCACAGTAAATTCGTATATAGAAAAAGCGAACTAATGGTTATGCCGATATAACAGGAACCATAAACTGTCTAGCTATAAGTAGTGATTTCATTATCAGTTGTTGGCAACAGAATTGTGCAGGGCCGTACGGACAGTATTGGGAAGCCTTGACTAGATTTACAGCAGTGAATAAAAAATGATTTAGTTCCAATTCTACTTCATAACCTTTGAAATAGGATTTGATGTTCGTAAATAATTAAACAATTCATCGTTACGTTTGACGGCAGCCACCGCAATCTACAAAATCTAATAACGCAGTAATAGTTTCAATTATTGTTTTTTGTGATTTTCTTTTTCAAATTTTAATGGTTATTCATCGGTTCTCATGTGTCGGTGCTTTTCGTGGCATTTCACTTTCAGCGTAAAAGTGGTCATAATCTTGTGACAAAAATTTGATGTTTTAAGAATAATCTGAACAAAATTAGGGGTACCCAGTAAGGGGAGAGAAATCGAATGTTGTGTACTGGAGTTCTCCATCTACGTTCTTTCTTCGGGTAGGGTTCAACTTCACTTCCTTCGTGTGTAGGTGTTTATCATGGAATTTCACTTTCGTTATGAAAGTGGTCATTATCGGGCGACAAAATTTCGATGTTTTAGGATAATTCTGAAAAAATCAGGGGTAGGTACACAGTAAGGGGAGAGAAATCGAATAGCGCTAAGTGGTGTTCTTCGTCTGCATTCTTTATATGGATAGAGTCCTCGGAAAGTGAAAAATTGTCACATTTTTCGTGTGTAGTTGTTTTTCTGGGCATTTCACTTTCGGTATGAAAGTGGTCATCATCGGGCGACAAAATTTCGATGTTTTAGGAAAAATCTGAAAAAATCAGGGGTACGTAGTAAGGGGAGAGATATCGAATAGTGCACAGTGGCGTGGCGTTCTCCATCTGCGTTTGGGTGGCAAAATTTTGATGTTTTATAAAAAATATGAAAAATATCAGGGGTACGACATAATGGGAGACAAATCGAATAACCCACAGTGGCGTTCTCCGTCTGCGCTCTTTATGTGGATAGGGCCCTCGGAAAGTGAACACATGTCACATGTTTCGTGTGTAGGTGTTTCTTGTGGCATGTCACTTTCTGTATGAAAGTGGTCATCATCGGGCGACAAAATTCCGACGTTTTGGGAAAAATCTGAAAAAATCAAGGATAAACAGTAAGGGAGAGAAATCGAATAACGCGCAGTGGCGTTCTCAGTCTGCGTTCTTTATGTGGATAGGGCCCTCGGAAAGTGAGAAAATGCCACATTTCTTGTGTGTAGGTGTTTTTCGTGGCATTTCACTTTCGGTATGGAAGTGGTTATCATCGGGCTACAAAATTTCGATGTTTTAGAAAATATCTGGAAAAAATCAGGGGTATGCAGTAATGGAAAACAAATCAAATAGAGCACAGTGCCGTTCTCTTTCTGTTTTGTTTATGTAGATATGGCCCTCGGAAAGCAAAAACATGTTTTTATAGTAATGATATGTTATTGTTAGATATGCTCCTGATTTATTAGCAATATTACTAACAAAAAGTTATTTAAGATGTAGAATAAACTAGAAATGTAACAATTCAATTGGTAAGTAAATTTAAATTATTTTAAACTATATATCAAACGGTAGAGAAAACAAAAAGTTCGACCCTGCAGTTTTTAGTGATTTGAAGCATGATTGGTACTTCGAATAGCTACTGCTTCGCCCTCTATTAGTAAACTGTCCAATTAAATTGGCAAAGTTGAATCCATTTTTTCTAACATATTAATCTCCCTTAGGAGCAAATATTATGCCGATTTTTAACTTTTTTTCACATTCAGTATATTTATTCTAGTACGTATCATATTTTATTTGAATATTGTTAATGGTGAATTACGGACGATTGAGTGGCACGTTCGTTGTTTTTGAGAACAATATGTTGAAAGATTTACGACTGTGAACGCGGTATTTTGACATTGATAACACAGCCTTAAGACGAATTTATTTCAAGAAGTTGAATTGTGCGATTTCCGATTCCATCTCAATTTTCCTACAGCAGATATTGATTATATTATTAAATCAACCATATATAATTAAGCGGTCACCACTTTTGGCACACTCTGTTTATATCCGTTATTTTTGTGTATTTTTTTGCGTCCAATTGTCTTTGGTTATACTGTACTATACTTTTAGTTATCCTTCTACGTTCACCTGTTATAATAATTACTTACTGATAATTCCAATGGGGTGTACAACGTATTGATTTCGTGATGCATACATCTAAAAAAAGAAAGATAGGGGATTTACATGTGATTTAAAAAGGATTCTTGCCTTGCCTACTTAAATGATGTAGTCGCCAAACTTCCAGTGATCTGAAGATTCTCATCGACTGGAGGAAACAAACATTTTTTCAGTTCTTCTGCGGTTTTCACGAAATACTTCGACCATTTCAAAAAGAGACATATGAGCAACGAAAAAAACAATAATAGGGATATAATAATCACTATTTTGTTAAAAATATGATTGTCACTTTTTGGTGGAATTTGAGCTGAAAAATGAATTTGTGAGAATAGTTTCCGTGACAAAATCAATCATATTATTAGGATTACAACTATTTCTTATATCTTAATATTTACAATATAAAAGAAAAAGTTTTACTTTCAGGAAACGATGAGTCTATCCCAGGATAGAGGTCCATTTTTTTGCTAAAGAGGGATGGGAGAAATACGTTTTTTGCAAATATAACAATAAGCGGCTTATCTAAAAATGTTAAGAGACCTGTTGTAACGTTCCATTAATTTGAGCCTAGTCTCGTCTATTTTCAATATAAAATTAAGCGAAATACACTCGGCTTTTTGAGGAAATCAAATTATTACGTTCTATTTTCGTAAATTTACTCAAATGCAATGCGTCGCATGTCAAAAGTACTATAAAATATTAATAAATGTCCACGAAAATTCAATTTTGAATAGGGTTGGCTCTAAAAAATGTGCCACCATGTAAAAATGTTCATGCTATGTGACAAAATATTCTACCTTGCAGCTTCTTGGTGAATTTAGTAATATCCAAAGTTAATAGGATCATCTTATTATAAACACTCTAACAAATAGGGCTGAAAATATTAGTGAATGTATTACTAAGGCTGATGTATTTGTAACTAGTAATCACAAGAGGAGAAGTAAGTATACCGGGTGGCCACGAGTCAATGTATGCACCCAATATTTTGGTTGTTTTTGTATTTAAAAATTTGGTTTTTGGTACAAATAAATTAGACAATAATAGGCTACTTTTAGACTAACAGGAATGAAAATATCACTTTCGGTTGAACCGGAAGTGACATCAACTTTTTTTTCTTTTAAATGGAATGACTATATTTTTTTGATGGTTTCTCATTAAGCATAAATTTCTAAGTGCAACAGTTTTTTCAGATCTAAAAAATTCCAAAAAATAAGTGAGATACGAACAATTTTTTTAAATTTTTTTCAAAATGCCCGCGTCAGATGAATGCGATGTAAGAAACCACCCGCAACCTCCAGGAAGCAGCATCCCTTCTGGAAGAGTGGTGCAACAAGTGGAAAGTCAAAGTCAATGCGGAGAAGAGCAAAGCCATACTCTTCAAGAGAGTCAGAAAGCAAACTCCCACAGGACACGTTTCCATGAACGGCGACAACATCCAATGGCACGATACCGTCAAGTACCTTGGCGTTATCATGGATAGAAGCCTGACGTGGAAACAAAACACGGAAGCGATTATACAGAAGGCGAGGACGAGAAGAACTCTGCTCTATCCAATGATAGGCAGACAAAGCCAACTCAACCTGAGGAACAAACTCACGCTCATCAGGACCCTCATTGCACCCATTCTGACCTACGCCTCCGTTGCCTGGGGATACCAAGCAGCCACCTACTTGAAGAGGATACAAGCCGTGGAAAACGTCGCACTCAGGTGCGTCGTGGATGCACCATGGTTTGTCAGAAACGCCGACATCTTCAGAGACCTGGAATACACCCCGGTAACTGAAGTCATCCAGGACAGAGCGAAGAAACTATACGCCCGTGCAGCAGAGCATGGAAATCCGCTGGTCAGACAGGCGACTGACTACGACCCCAACGACGCTCCTAGGCACAAGAGGCCGAAGCTCCAGATCCTGGATAATGGGTAAGTATAACTAACCTTCCTTTCAGCTCGATCTTCAAGCCACGCCGCAAGGAGACAATGACCAAAACACCCAAATCACCCGATCCCGGGGGTATCAAGCAAGCAACCAGCTGGTTACCCTTACCCTAGCCCGTGCCGGCCTCCGACGCTAAAACAAGCGTCCTTGGCCGGCACAATCCTTGAGCTACACAGCCCAAAACTTCCTTCCGACGAAATCGGAGCACATGATGCCAATTGGTACCCTGGGCTCCGACTAGTCACACACCCCCAAACCCTTCCAAACTCCGAAAGGGTGCGGCAACAGCCGTTCCCTCTCACGACAGACGAAAGACGCTCCCGAGAGCCGACATGCCAGCGAAGAAAGAAACTCAAGACAGAAGAGCGCCAGAAGAAACGACCCAGCTGGCAGGGTCCAACAGCCAGGACCAGGGGAGGTCTGCTAACTTCGCCTACACCGTCTGCATTTGCAGGTGGGGTAGTCGTAAAAAGCAGGCCCACCCCTTACGATGCCGGTCCAGGTCTACAGCGATGATTGGGGCAAAGAGCTGAAAGCTCGACCCCTAATCATCCGAGACCGTCATCAAAGTCAAGAATATTGGCGCCGATGTAAGAAAATTACTAAGTAGGCTATGGAAATAATTAGTAAGGTTGTAGACTTGTCTGTAAAGCAGAAAATAGTTGTTTGAATTACTGATAGGTACCAGTATTTTTAGTTTTTTTTTTTTTAAACGGAATTTCATTTTCATTTTCATTTCCGTATGGGCCCTATGGGATTTTTTTTTAATGGAACTGTGCTATTTCTTTTATAAATCATAAACTATAATTTTTTCGCCATTAATCATTTCTTAACGGTATCCTTCGTAATAACAGAAGTATTTTTAAAAAGTAAGCACCAACAAATCATTTTAATGAGATACCTATCTACATTTAAATCCAAAATTCCAGATAGCCATGAAAATGACAGACATTCGCAACAATTAAATTAGTCTTGACTTACTCACTAATTTTCTGAAGCAAGTGTATTAAAGTTGTTATAAACAAGAAAATTAATACAAAATGGCTGAAAATTATTCAAGAGATCAAAAAGTTGACATGATCATTATTTATGGAGAGACTCGACGTAATGCAACTAGAGCACAAAGTCTGTATGGACGGAGATATCCAGAAAGAAGACAACCTCCGAGAAACTATTCTTCAGCACTCAAAATTTCCGTTTTCATCTTTCAAAGAAATGAGCATTGGCGCGGGAATATCCCATCAGGCGATAAATCGAAAAGTTTGGTTACGGGCTGCCGTACTATTAATATTAGTAAATTTTTGCAATTTTCAATGACAAACGACATATTTTTACATTCTTGAAAAGAAAAATGTAATGCGTTTACGATGGTGTGGTGGAAATTAGAGATTCTCAAAGTTGCACTATGCAAGCTGTAATTGATAAATGAATACCGCAGGTGACATTTTAAAAATAATTTCTGGAACTCGTTAAATATGACAGTTTATGAATCAAGCACCGCATTGAGCAGAAAACAACTGTTACTGTTTTTTTAATATGCTTCGAAGTTCCTCATCAAATAACAACAAAAACGGTTTCGTTTACTTATTTAGATAATGCATAAACGAGTTACTTAACAATAGTGGATTTTTATATATGTGCACTTTTTGGGAATTTGTGACCACATCTTGGCTAATTTTTACCATAACGTAATGTCATGTCTCAAATTAAAGATAATTCAATACAGTGGAGTAGAACTAGAATTTCTAGGAAACTGTTTTACTATAACAATATTTTTGCTAGAACTTGTTAAAAACATTTATGAAGTGTAGTAAAAAGATTTGAATTGAATCCTTATGATGGAAAGCTTTTGTTTAAACAAAAGAATGTTCAGAATTCTATTATTTCGCAGTTTTTCTTAAATATCTCTGGTTGTATAAAAAAAAATAAAAATCGTTTAAAAAAATTTAAAATTAATTTATTTTTACCACCACAAAGAACATAAAAACAAGTATAATCTAAAATACTTTTTGATGTACGATTTGATGCCCATAAACTATCAACGATTCGATCTTCGACCTTTCAATTGTTTTTTGAGTTATTGTAAACACTTTAACTTGAAACTTAACTTGGTGGTTTAACTCCGTAAGGAGTATATTCTTCTAAAGTATCGTTAGAATATATGCATTATTGTTGTTCAAGTTATCATCAATTGTTTGAAAATGGCGTCCCTAAAATGTCTTCATGTTTTGCGACTTAGCATATTGACCAAAACGTTTTGGACAAATTTAGTTTTCCTCGCAATTTCATTGTTAATAATTTGTGTCTCTGTCTTTTTTGCGACACAGGTTATACAACCATAAATATTTAAGAAAAACTGGGAAAAACAGAATTCTGAAATTTTCTTTGTTTAAACAAAAGCTTTCTACCACACGGAATTAATTCAAAATTTTTGCTAAACTTCTTGAAATGTTTTCAACATGTACAAGCAAAAAATTTGCTTAGATTTACTCTACTAGCTATCACCATATTGAGTATTTTGACGTAGCATTCAAGTCAAAGCGCAAAAAGTTGAATCGTTTATAGAGGTGAAAAAAGGTCTTAACTTCTAACAAATCCTATTGTCACTTACCTGTAAAACTTATATAAGTTCTGTAATCGCAATCAGGATTAATATTATCGAAATCCTTATAATGTACAAAGAGTGTATAATTTTCGCCATTATTTAAATATTCCATGCGAATTTCAAATTCACCTTTTTTGTACCTATGTTCAGGTATCATAAAAGTATGATCTGCATTATCTGCATAACTAAAACAAAATATAAATAATGTTAACGATATTAATTATTATTATAATTTCTTTCTGTCGCAGATTACGCTAAATCGCCTTTAAACCTTTAGCGATGGATGGAAATATTTTGTTTTAATTTGTACCTTGAACACTTCCATTGTTAATATCTCACAAATGACGTAAATGGAAAGGCAGATAGTTAACTTTCCAATAATTCAGTAATGTTTACGAATAAGTGAATGTTGTCAACGTAGCAACTATGCCTCATCAGAATTTTTCTTTTTTTTGTCATACTAATTCTATTTTTCCATTTTAATAGTCTCAATGTTTAAATCCTTCAGGAGGGCAGTATGGCTCCTCATGCGCCCGTTAGATCCGTCTCTGGTTCTGGGTATTAACATTACTTTGGAGTCAGAAGAGTACAAATGACTAACAAGAAAAATTCACACTCTAAAAAACTACAAGACATCAGTAAATCGGATTACACGCCTATTACAATAACAGTAAGGGCCTTCTTCAAATGGCCAATTATGGCCTCTACTGATACTTTAATTGCCAGGGATTAGATTATGTATGTTTGGAACCTATAATATGAAAAATGTCTTGAATTTTACCATTCTTCATCAATATAGATGACTGGTAGCAGGAGTACGAACACTCAGCTCCAAGACTACGCAAATGAAGCTGCAATACTGAAGTAAGAAGGTGACAGTAAAAAAAAAATTAAAAGTGAAAGCGGCCGGGGTGGACATTATCGAGAATATGTCGACAGAGGCGCTTCAGTTAGTTGGTGGGGATCATTGGTGAGGTTATAGTGAGGATCCTTGAAAAAATATGTAAACAAAATGAGAGACGAGAATCTGCTTCTATCGGTGGAGACTCAATCTTCTTACAACACATAAAAAGAATTATAAATGTTTGTAATAACTACTAAATAAATAAAAAATCCTTTTTATACCCTTATGTAAACACTACCGCTAGTGCGCTAGTAATTGTATAAGAGAACATTTAAATAATGATACATTGTTGCGATATACATTGAACAACAATGTACGATATGTTAAAATGCGCCATATACAAAATAAATTGATTGCAAAGCCTCAGCAGAAAGAATCAGTCCGTGTGGCATATTTATATTATACTAATTATACCATCCGTATCTTGTAGTTTCCAGCTTTTTGACTTTTATCAGTACACACTAAGTTTAGTACGATAACAAATATATAATTTTTTATCTTGTGCAAGTTGAATAAGAGTGTTCATGCAACTTGCAAAAAGAGCCATCTACTAACCATTTCTTGCAATCAATCGACGACCATATAGACGAAGAAGTATGGAATACTAAAGATATTTATATTCCACACCAAATATGAACAGGTTTGTAATTTTAATATACTTTTCGCTTTCGAATTTTCGAGGAATAATAATGTAAATATATAAAACTAAGTATTTTAAATCGTTTTGTTTAGCAAATACTAATAACTCATTCTTTTATTCAATACCAAACTTTGGACTATTGAAGCAGTATGTAAATCAAAATCTATATTATTAGTTGTAGTATCAATTTCGGTGATGTCGAACAAAAATAAACTAGACTATCATGCGCATATTACATGCTTGAATTTTATGCATTAAAGATCTGTAACTATTAGAAAAATCTATAATACCTAAGTACACATATTTACTCGTACAGATAACAATAAAACCCTTTATCTGATCTCTAATCAGTAATCACATTGCCGGCAGTACAGGTTTGGCCTCAGTTGATGGGAATTTGTAGTTGTGCAAGTAAAGAGGTTAGATATAACTTTTGAGATCGAAATGCGACCAACGCAAGTGCAAGTCTGGACGATATTTCGGCGTATAATTTAAAATAATTTATTATTAAATAATAAAGGGATTTTGTAAACACCCTGTTGTGGAAATGCGAAAACTCTTTAATTATATAAAAAATAGAACAGAGAAATACGGAACATTGTTTACGTTTTTAATTTATTAGGTATACTACTTAGGTAAATTTTGATACCAATTTTTTTTGGGAACAACTCTGCGCTCCATGCGTGTCAGTATCATGATCCAACTTTTATGTCGCACTTCACACTGCTATCGTTTTAATCTGGGGTCATTGATAGTAAATATTTATGGTTTTGAGAGCTTACCACTTTACCAGATTGTTGAGAAGTCATTATATGAATCACGAAACTTCATTTCATATTCTCGGTAGCTTTATACCATATCATATCCACGTAGTGGAGTGAAAGTATAGTAATCGTAAAAAAAATATCACATTTTTTTTTTCAAGTAAGAAAAATTATTCGTCCTCAGTATTCATCTAAGATATTTTTCTAGATGCCATGTAAACACCCCGTTATAAATGGATGAAATTGTAAATAAATTTACTAAATCTTCACTATTAATTAATACTGTCATTAGTTTCCCTTACATGTACTCTTGCAGGGCCGCCCTATGGTTTCTGAGAATGGATTTCTTGGTCAAAATCCCATTTTCCAATTTTCAGAAATAACCTCTCCTTGTACCCAAATGTTGATAGTAAACACCCCACCAAATACGAAAAATTGGCGATTTCTCAATTTTTAAAAATCAATAACATTAAAAAAATCAACTTAGCGAAAAAGTTATGGAACATTCCTTATTGGAAATTAGACGTACTGTAACGTCTAAGCTTTTCCTCATTAATATTATAATACAGTAGAAAAATTCTTTCATCTCGTGCGGGAAATTCGTTTGGCTCCCTCAAGATATTGCCTCAATTATACACTTGTGCGTGAAGCGTTGCGTTCGCTAAATAGAAGAGTAACTATTTATCTGTATGTGCTACTACTGTGTCTGCTATTAGTACGTGAGCCCATCGACAAAGAGCCGTTTAAATGTTGCCAACAAATTCTGAACAAATTCAGGTATATTTGTTTGGGCAAAAAAAGCATCTTTTGTCTCTTGGTGTTTTTTCCAAAGTGCTTCCTTCTCCCGGAAAGAAACAACAAAAAAAGAATTCATGGACCTTTATTAATTAGTTTAGGGTAAAGGAAGCATGATAGAGAAAAATTCTAAGAGCCAAAAGTTGCTTATTTATGTCCATAGCTTGCCGGTTTTCAGAATTTATTAGACAAGAATAATTTCGGCCAAGAATTTGCCTAGATTTCCTTTTCTTCAGAAAGATTTCAAAAAGTTCAGGCATATTCTTTAGACAAAAATAAACAACTTTTGTTTCTTATACTTTTTCTCCAAAGTGCCTCTCGCAAAAAATTTTTAAAAAGTTGGAATTCCACTCCTTAATTTTTTTGGGGAAAAGAAGCACTGTAAAAAAGCACCAAGAGACAAGAGATGCTTTTTTGCCCAAAAAATGTGCCTGAATTTCTTCAGAATTTTTTGGCAACATTTAAGTGGCCCTTTGTTTTTTGCCTGTCTCAAAGAGAGCGAGGTCACGTGACCTGCCGTTGGGGGGAAATGGTAGCTACAGGTGCCTACAATCTCCACTAAGCGGCGGCAACTGAGGTGCACGAAGCCACGTTTGTCGATGGGCTCCCATACTATATGTAATTATATATGTTTTACTGTTTAATTAAATGAAATGTTTACTAATATTTAATAAAGCTCGATACTTATCGCTTCTGTCACTATAAAAACCGTATTGATACGTATAATTTACTTGATTTATTATTTGCTTGTAAAATCATGATAGGTATGACAACATTATACAACATTTTTTATTCTATCATTAGCTATTATTGTATTATATAATAAAAAAGGATTTAATATTATATTCTATGTTGTATTGCCACTTGACAATTTTATTCTAAAAGCCTTTTCGGACAGCGTTGTCTGGTTTGTAATATAATTTCATTTCATTTCCAAATTATTGTGAATCATTAAATAGGTACCGCAATGTTATGTTCCTATAATAGTAGGGGAGCCCTCGACAAAAATTTCGTGTAATCACGGCATGGCTAAATTCATGAAAAATGTTTACTTCTAATCAAAATAAACAACTTTTTTCCTTGCAACGAAGTCCCCAAAGTGTTGCGAAATGGGTGAAAACTCACTTTCAGTCGGCCAAAAAAATCGACATTAGCATTCCGTCAGTTCTTCACGGAATCCAATTAAACAAGTAAAACAGATCCCGCTAATACTGCCTGCGGCGCTAATAGTTATTAACAATTAAATAGCAAAATAAAAATCAACCTAACTACCTAACCATCCCATGAAAGATTATCATTATTTCTGTCATCAAATCAAACCCGAATTTGTGAAAAAAATGCATTAATCCTTACAAAATAAAAATAAAAATTCGGCGTGCCCAGGAGTTGACAAACAGCGCTATAGCACGGAAGAAATAGTTGAACAGGCGGTACAATATCGATCGGCACTGATCGACTACACCGTATCGCTTCCCACATAGTAATAGGCTCTTGCTCAGTATCACATCATGTAACCTTGATACTTTCATGTCGACGGCTTTGGATAAGACTCGCAACTTTTGTCCTATACACGAACATTAGCATTTCCAATGTTAAAAAAAGTCTCGATAAAGTTACAGCGGCCCGGATGAAACATCACCAAATGTCTTCTTAGGCTTTCAAACCTCCATTCAAAATAATAACTTACGTTTACGGCAAGTGTAATGAAGCATCCTAAAGTCATACCTCATTACTAAGAAGTTTCAGTGTAGTGCCGTGTGCACATTTGCCACACGACGGCGATTCATACTCGATATACTAAATTTGCACACCGCCCGACTCCGACCGTCTCAAAAAGGAGGGATAGTTTCGTGTATAAAAGCCCAGCCGCCGATCGAGAAGAGCACTGGGTACATCTCTCTGTAGACTGCCGACGGCGCGCTGAGCCGAAGACAATTTACTGATTTATGCACCAAGTGACGTGACTCTCCGGACCGAATATATCTTGACCTAGAGAAGTCTTACGGCGCGCTGAGCCGGGGACAGAACTTGTGCCAAGTGTTATTTAGTCCAGTGATGTCCCGACGAAACCGACACGGAGCAAATATAAATTAACAGAGGAGTGACCCGGCGAGTTGAGCCGATAGCTTGCTCGAGTTGATAGTTATTAGCCCGCCGCCGTTTCCGCCGTCAAAACCCCTACTCGCCGCATCACTGCATTACACTCTCGTCGTCTCTCTCATTCATACGATTTAAATGTCACCTGATTACCAATAACCGTAAAAGATACGGACCTGAAAACCGATAACCTGTAACTATTGTATATCATGTAAACCTGCATATTTTACCTGTTGAAAGATAATAAATTTGTTAATTTTGATTGGGTTGTCTTATTAAACTAATCTGGATCCTGAACTAATCTCCGACTCCAGCTACCCAGAGCAAAACACCGTTACATAATTTGGCGCCCGAGCAGATTCCGTTACATAATTTGGCGCCCGAGCAGATATAGAAAGGCCGTTACATAATTTGGCGCCCGAGCAGATATCAAGACATTAGTTCATTCCGGATAACCCAAAAAGTGTCATTTACAAACGAGAGGTAGACAAATAGAAAGAGTGTAACATAATTTAACACCCGAAACAGATTTTAAAAGGTAAATTTACTCCAGACAACCCAAAAGGATAAGAGAGAGATAGTAAAATATTTAGAGGGAGACACAAAATATTCCAAGCCATAGAAATGAGTTTGTCAGACACAGATGGTGCTTATGGACTAGAAGTCGCAGATACCACAGTAGGATGGATATATAAATTAAAGAAAGATGAACTGCTAGTAGAATTATCCAAGTACGGCGCAATTACAACTGGAACAGTGGAAGAACTCCGAAGTAGACTAAAAAGTTATTTACGTAGCGAGGCAGCCAAGAAAGTTGATGCCACGCCCACCCAAATAAATCCTACAATACCAGACAGGTCATACATTTTACCAACACCCATGGGTGCGGTTTTAACTGATGTTCGCAAATGGAACGTTCGTTTCGACGGCAGAAAAGACGTTTTCTCATTTCTAGAACGTGTAGAGGAGCTACAGTCTGGATACAATTTTAATGATGAACAAATGCTACGAGCCCTACCCGAACTACTACAAGGCGATGCATTATTATGGTACAGAAATAATAAAACGTCCTGGAATACGTGGGATCAATTTGTCACAAAGTTAACAGCATTTTACGCACCCTCAGATTACCATTTAAAGTTGGAAGACGAAGCAAGGCTCCGCGTACAAAAAGAAAACGAAAATATAAAAGATTATTTAGTAGCAATCCAAACTCTACTGCGGAGGCTTAAAAATATCACTCCAGAACAGAAGTTATACCGAATATACTCAAATTTAAAACCAGAATACCGAAAATATATCAAACGAACCGATTTCCAGACACTCGATCAATTAATAACCCTAGCAAATGAACACGAAACTGTTTGCAAAGAAGAAAAGACAGCCAAACAAAATTTACAAACAGGCACACCAAGATTAGGTTTTAATTACACACCAGACAGATATTATCAAGCACCGAATTATAGAAATAATTATGGAAACAACACACAAAACCACAATAGGCCGGCCACCCAGAATTATTCTAGATCACAAGATCAGGTACAGAGACAAACCGCCGCCGAGTACCCCACAACACAAAGCAATTCTAGGAATAACACACAAACAAATCCCAGGCACAGCGTAGTTAATAACTACAATAGAAATACAAACTGTTGGCGATGTGGAATCCCTGGTCACACCCGAGGTAACTGTAAAAACACACCAAAGATATTTTGCTCCCAATGTGGACAATTAGGGATATTTTCCCGTGATTGCAGCTGCAAAAATGAGGCCTCGGGAAACGGCAATATGGCTGCCCTGCCTCGCGAACAGTCCAGCCAGTAAACAACTTCCCCGCGGCCACCGTCCAAACTCCAGTTTTCAATGTCAACGACCGACTGAAGATCCCGATACAAATCGGAACCGAACACTTTACAGCGCTACTCGACACGGGCTCAACCCGCTCTTACATAGGGGACGCTGTATACACGAACTGCAAAGCAAACTTACTAGAAATAAATTGTACCGGACATAATATTAAACTGGCGGATGGAACCGAAACACTAGTAAACAGAGAATTCAAATTAAATTACTACACAACAGGACTTCAATTAACCGATAATTTCTTGTACTTGCCAAATTTAACTTATGATATTATTTTGGGGATGGACTTTCTAAGGAACCATCACGTTACCATTGATTTTAAATTACTAACAGGGCAAATTATGGGAAAAATGATAGACTTTAATCAGAAAATAGAAGGAACAATACCGCTCTCTCTAATTCAGCCCTCAGATAACGAAAAACAGATCCTGTCAAATTTTTTACAAGTCGAACTTCCGAAATTTGAAACAATTCAAGGTGTTACCCCACTAACTCAACACAAAATTAGACTCCTGGACGACACGCCGATTAAACAGAGATACCGCCCATTAAACCCAGCCATGCAAAAAATTGTTAATACCGAGTTAGACAAAATGTTGGAAGAAGGTGTAGTAGAACCGTCTAAAAGCCCGTGGAATTCCCCAATTGTCATGGTAAAGAAAAAGGACAATAAATATAGATTTTGCATAGACTTCCGGAAAGTAAATGAAGTTTCGATGAAAGATGCTTACCCATTACCTTTTATAAACGCCATTTTAGACAAATTACGAGAAGCCCGGTTCATATCTACTTTAGATTTACGCTCCAGCTATTGGCAAATATCTTTGACAAATGAGAGTAAGCCAATAACCGCATTTACGGTACCCGGAAGAGGGTTATTTCAATTTAAAGTTTTACCTTTTGGCCTCCATTCAGCCCCCAGCACATTTCAAAGACTCCTGGACCAGATTATAACCCCTGATCTACCTTATGCATTTGCGTACCTGGACGACATCGTCGTAGTAAGCAAGACATTTAACGAACATTTACAACACTTACAAGAAATATTTCAGCGTTTAAAAGATGCAAACCTACAACTAAATCCAGATAAATGTAATTTCTGCAGAAAAGAACTAAGATACTTAGGACACCTGGTAAGTGAAGATGGCATTAAGACAGACCCCGAAAAAGTAAGTGCCATTGTGGCAATCCAGCCTCCAAAGAATGTCAAACAATTACGACGTTTTCTTGGCATGACTTCCTGGTATAGGAGATTTATAGTCATATTCAGACACTGCTGCACCCTTAAACAAATTACTGAGGAAACATATCCGCTGGAAATGGACATCAGTTGAAGAAGAGGCTTTCACAAAACTCAAAAATGCATTAACAACGGCTCCTGTACTCAGCTGCCCCGATTTTACGAAAACTTTTTATCTCCAGACAGACGCATCTATACAAGGACTTGGTTCAGCACTGCTACAGAAAATTGACAATCAGGACCGTATTATAGCATATGCAAGTCGCTCCTTGTCAGACGTAGAAAAAAAGATGTCAGCCGTGGAATTAGAATGCTCCGCCATACTCTTCGCAATCCGGAAACACATTAGTTACATACAGGGATATCATTTTGTTGTTGTAACAGATCACCAGAGTTTAAAATGGTTATATTCCACAAACCCCACCAATGGACGACTGGCTCGATGGGTAATGGAATTACAACAGTACGATTTCGAAATAAAATACAGAAAAGGAGTGTTAAACAAAGTGGCAGACGCACTTTCCCGCCAGCCAGTTATCACCGAAGAAGGAAATAACACAGAGGAAGGTATTTTCGCAATTGAAAATTCAGAAAACTGTGCTTGGTACAAAGAGACCATTAAACTAGTACAAAGTAAACCCGAAAGAAAACCGGAATACTGCATTATCGACGGAAACCTGTACCGCCATATATGGAGCAGTAACAATTTTACAGACCCCGAATTTTCCAGCCCATGGAAACTTTGTATCCCGCAACCGCAACGAAAGCAAATCCTGAAGGAAAATCACGATGCACCATGCGCAGGACACCTAGGTATAACAAAAACTATAACCCAAATTGCCGATAAATACTACTGGCCTAGGATGTACAGAGATATTGCAAATTACGTAAGACGCTGCCCGAACTGTCAAAAATATAAATCATCTCAACAACAGACCGCAGGAAAAATGCAATTCCCTAAAATAAACGGATGTTGGGATACTGTCAGCATCGACATTGTCGGACCACTTCCTAGGTCTAGCAAAGGCAACAATAATCTCATCGTGTTGCAAGATAGATTCACTAAATGGATAGAATGTCACCCTGTAAGAAAAGCAACAGCAGACGCCGTTTGCAAAGCATTAAAGGAAAAAATTATCGCCAGATTTGGATGTCCAAATTACATTATCACCGATAACGGGAAACAGTTTACCAGCAACGAATTCACTTCGCTGTTATCTGAATACGGTATTACACACCGTACAACGACGCCGTATTCACCCCAATGTAATCCAGTAGAGAGGACAAACAAAGTAATAAAGACGATGATTGCCCAATATACCGAAAACGACCACCGAAAATGGGACCAATTTTTACCAGAATTTACGTTAGCCATAAATTCGTCCAGACATGAATCCACGGGATTCACACCGGCAATGCTTAATTTCGGTAGAGAGTTAACACTACCTAGCTCTCTCAACAAAGAAAACCAGAATAATAACCCAACAAACCCAGATACCCCGAAGAAACACATTGAAAAGTTGCAGAAAATGGCCGATATATTTGAACTTGTACGAGTAAACCTAGCCAGAGCATACCAAACACAGAGTCACCACTACAACCTGCGTCGCAGGGAATGGACCCCCCTTGTGGGAGACAGGGTCATGAAAAGGGAACACCCTTTGTCCTCAGCAATCCGAAATTTTAACGCAAAACTGGCTCCTAAATTCTCAGGACCATACATCGTGGTGCAAACTATATCACCAGTTATCGTCGAAATTAGATCCCCCACCGGTCGCAGGAAGCTGCGCGTACACGTAAAAGATTTGAAACCGGCGCATGTCTAAAACATATAAATTAACATGCACTCGCAGCAAATATTCAGTCGACCAGAATCATCAGACCAAGATGTGGCCACGAACTCCAAGTTTACCACCCGGGTACCCTGAGTCAGACGACCCGACGCCGTCTCCTCCACCACGCCCGATGTCACCGCCCGGACCAGGTTTGGAAAACCTGTACATATTCTTTGATCCTCCCAGGACAATCAACCCTGAGACGCCGCCACTCTCAAGAATTAGGGCAGAAACCCAGATACCAGCCCTACTATCTCCCCTACCCCCGACGCCGGAAGCCAAAAGCCTCCCCAGCCAGGGAAACGCCAGAATACCATCGTCGCCGCCGAGGTTAGACATGCCGTCCCTGCTGCCGTCCCCGAGGTGTCCTTCAACCTCCAGAGCTGAGCCGTCCCCCTCACCGCCAGTTAAATATGTGCCATCCCCGATACCGTCCCCTGGGCTACAAACGATATCTCCACTGTCCAGGTCAATGGAAAGGAAATTCAGGGAGTTATTTGGCGAAAGTCCCAGTCCCCCAAAGCCGCCGACCCCAGGTAGGTCAATTCCCTGCCTTCGGGCCTTGTTTCAGATAGACGACACAAAGCCGCCTCCTGCAGTACCAAATCGGAGACGAAAGTTCAGGCACCGCAGCAGCGACGGAACGACCACCCGAATCCCAGGAATCACCGCCCTGTCCAGCATCAAGCCCTGTGCGTCAATACCCTTGCCGCAGACGTCCACTAACGCAACCCCAGGAGTGCGCGGGAACGTCTAAGTGCGCGGCAAACGAGTGCGCGGAAAACTTTATCAGGCCGAATTTGTTATTACATTTTCCGATATGTAAATTTTGTTAATTTTGCTTTAGAATCCATTTATTTTATCTTTTATACCAATGTTTTCTTACGATTTATTTCGATTTATGCCATACCTAGTTTAGTTAATTTTTTGCATAGTACATTTTATTTTCCCTGTTATCTCTACCGTTGTTTTACTGATAGATTGCTGTTAACAAAACTTCAAATTTTATATTCACATGTTTATACAGGGTGTCTACGAAATTTTTACCATGTTTTCGTTAGTTGGATAAAAATGTATAATAGGTTAGGATTTGTTTTAAAATGTTTAAAAATTGTATATTCACATGTTTATACAGGGTGTTTACGAAATCTTACCATGTTTTCGTTAATTGGATAAAAATGTTTAATAGGTTAGAGTTGTTTTGAAATGTTTAAAAAATTGTTCCTGATGTCAATTTTTTTTTTCACCCGACGAACGAGGGGAGTGTAATGAAGCATCCTAAAGTCATACCTCATTACTAAGAAGTTTCAGTGTAGTGCCGTGTGCACATTTGCCACACGACGGCGATTCATACTCGATATACTAAATTTGCACACCGCCCGACTCCGACCGTCTCAAAAAGGAGGGATAGTTTCGTGTATAAAAGCCCAGCCGCGGATCGAGAAGAGCACTGGGTACATCTCTCTGTAGACTGCCGACGGCGCGCTGAGCCGAAGACAATTTACTGATTTATGCACCAAGTGACGTGACTCTCCGGACCGAATATATCTTGACCTAGAGAAGTCTTACGGCGCGCTGAGCCGGGGACAGAACTTGTGCCAAGTGTTATTTAGTCCAGTGATGTCCCGACGAAACCGACACGGAGCAAATATAAATTAACAGAGGAGTGACCCGGCGAGTTGAGCCGATAGCTTGCTCGAGTTGATAGTTATTAGCCCGCCGCCGTTTCCGCCGTCAAAACCCCTACTCGCCGCATCACTGCATTACACTCTCGTCGTCTCTCTCATTCATACGATTTAAATGTCACCTGATTACCAATAACCGTAAAAGATACGGACCTGAAAACCGATAACCTGTAACTATTGTATATCATGTAAACCTGCATATTTTACCTGTTGAAAGATAATAAATTTGTTAATTTTGATTGGGTTGTCTTATTAAACTAATCTGGATCCTGAACTAATCTCCGACTCCAGCTACCCAGAGCAAAACACCGTTACATAATTTGGCGCCCGAGCAGATTCCGTTACATAATTTGGCGCCCGAGCAGATATAGAAAGGCCGTTACACATTGAACTGGTATAGGAACCGAACTCTCTGCACAGATCACTGATACAGAACTTGAGCGTTCACAAGGTAAAAATAGCAAGACTGAATTTATATATTATCAATTCCCATTAATAATTAATTGGATTTTTGGTATTCATTTGAGATAAGGATATAGATGAAGATGAGGATTGAGAAGACGAAATCGAAATACGAGGCGATACCGATAGTGAAGACTATTTCGTTTGCGATACAACTGACGATGATGTATAAACTTGAACATATACATTTAATATATAGATGTAATTTATGTATAAGATGTATACTTTATCTCAAACTTATTGTCGGTATAAAAAATGTCGGAATCTGTGATCTTTACCGCGCTATCAAAGGCACCGACATTTTTTGTACCCGAATAAGTCTGAGATAAACTATAATGGCTTTATAATTTTAACACAATATATTTATATTTATTATATAGAAGCAGAGCCATACTTGTAAATTTTCAATTTTCAGGTTTTTTAAAGAAAAATAAAATGGGTGCCACCTGCAGCGCCGAAAATGTCAGTTATCATTTTTCCCGCCATTTTCCGAGTATTATGAACCAACTGAAGTAGGAAACAGTCGTGCCGCTATAACTCGAATGTGCTTAAAAATTTTACAATAAAACGAATTCAACCCTTTCATACGCAACGGCAAAATTACTGTTTTGCTTAGGTTCTCTTTACATCTTCGATAAACGAATTCACCTATTTAGCAACACCGGAAATATCAGTGGTAATGGAACTATTTCTTCGGGGAATCCTGGTCGAGGGCTCCCCTACTATATAACTTGTATATCTCTGATTAAAAGGAAAATTATATTTAATACTCACTAGAAAATCTCCGTGATGTAAAAGTTGCCCTTCTCAATAGATGTATTATACGATGTGTATTTAACTCTGTAGATGTCATCTTCAACATTTGTCACGCTGAGTAGTTTGATCAAATTTGTATCATTTGTGACACATGAACAAAAATTTTCAACACAATCTGGAATGTAAATAGAGGTAAACATTAATCTCTTCGCTTGATTGTTGAACATTCCTTTGTATACTGTTCGCATTTTTTGAAAATGAGTTAGTTCTTTTGGATATAATTGCTATTTACATAATTTTAATCATCTGCAGATGATGTCATTTTGATTGGCGAAAGGGTCGTCAGAATATTATACTGCATATTTGTGTTTGAAGAATCTTGTCAAAGGCTAAAACACTTTTGCATAATTTTTTCTTTCAAAACCAATGCAGTTCTACTCACAACTAAGACTAACTCGCTGTCCAATATTAATGCATTCGGGACTCTTCGTTCTTAACTTATCGTTCTTTTCAGAAACGTGACAGACGAATGAACAGTAGTAGTTCAGAAATCGATTACTAATAATGATATGAAAATTTAATAGTTACGGTTTTAGAAATGTGAGTTTAATTGTATTTTTACTATGCAAGGTAAATTTCAAGAGAATTGGTGAGGAACGTCAACAGTATTTCGAGTGAAGTCACATTTTTTAGGTAATAAAAATAAAGTAATGAAAGCAAAAATCAAAATTTTATTGGAGGTTTGAGGAGGAATCATAAGGAGCAAAAGCAAAATAAATATGAATAGTAAGAAAATTGGGTGTCAGACACAGTTATGAAAAACCATTGTAGGGAGACAGACCTAGTATCCACATAGAAAGAAAACGGAATCGAAATCTATGCATATTTCATTGAACAAGAAGGACGACATTATAGCTATAGAAGTGAAAAATTCGTGGCGATCATGAACAATAAAAAGTCATGTAGACCAAATAGAACTCCCATTGAATTAATAAAATAATGATCACCACATTCTATACGTTTTCAACTATGTATTATTGATTTTTGGGAGATCTCCCCATGAATGGGAAACCCCCGACAAGAGCAACTTGAACAAATACAAAGACAGCTAAAAGGAATATAGAACCATACAGACCTAAGTGTGATAAGTTCCATAGATAGAATATATGGGAAAAGAGGGAAAAGCTGAACAGAAGGCAGTTGGCTGGACAAATGAAAATAGAACCGATTTTATACAGAATGGTCATCTGCCAACAATATATTCTGACTGACACTGATGGAAAAGAGAATGATATGAAATTTAGAAATTCACATGGTATTTACTAATTTGAAGAATGCAGATACCTGTGTTCCGTTAAATAAGTAGAAAGTATTACGTCATAAAGGAATTCCACCCATCCGCATAACATGCCGTAAAAGAACTGTATGACAATATAATGAGCTACACAAAAGTTGCACAGGTGTGACGTGAATTCAAAATAACTAAAGGCTTATGGCATGGATGTGTACCCAAGCTCTTTAAGATATATTTAGATGCTTCCCTGGGGAACTAGAGAAAATGCGCGTTCATAAATATGCAGAAATATGATAAAAAATACCACAATTAAATTGTGTAAGAGGCATCGGCATTGATATAGATATCGACACTGATATCACTGAAATGTTAGATGGCATGGGATATCCCACGTGAATGTCCAATGACACACAGATAGCCTAAGAAAATAATTTCTCAAACTCGAACATCAAGATAAAGGGAGATCGATTTAGAATAAATAAGCAAAAATGTACCATAGAAGCAATGCAGTAGGAGTTTGCAGGAACAGCACTGGAGAGACTGAAAATGGTGGAAACTAGAAGATGCGGCAATAGCTGTAGAATATTTTATACCTGGTGGCGTTTAAACAAGTTTAGTGGGGAATGTATCGATAAAGATAAGTTTTAACGTTGCTTAGAAAATTTAGAAGGTTTTTCAAAAAATGTGTAGGTTACAAATTTTCAAGAGGGTGGCTGTGAAATAAAGGGAATGGAGTAACGATGAATATGGTTAACATTTTTTGACAACTTGAAAAAAAGGGGGAGAGAGAGAGAGAGAGTATTCACTCTGTTAAGGCGCAAAAGGACAGCGCATGGCTCCTAAGCGACCCATGCCAATCGAGTCAAACCCTCGCTGTCTATCATTCGAGACTTACCATGAGGTCAATTATTGACTGTTCGATTTGCGAGTTTTGCAACAAAGCAAAGGTAATTTCTATTATGGCAATTTTTGACTGTTCTCCATGAAGCGAATTCGTAATTTGGCAAAATATTTTGTTCGCCAACTGACGGTCACCGAGTGGTAGAAATGTATTCCGAACAACTAATTGTAGATTTAAGTGTGGTAAATTTTATTCTTTTAATAATTTCTTTTTCATTCTATTATTTTTGGTGTGTAATATGGATGATTTAATTCAACTTTTTGTTTTAGATAATTTGGAAAATGCACAAGAACAACAGTTTCACAATATTGCAAGAAATCTAGTGATCTTTTTGCATCATTAAGTGAAAAATAGTTTATAAATATGTTCGGATTATCCAAGCAACTGTGTAATTTTTTGATAGATACTTACTTTTGAGCCTTTAATAAGACCGAAGTTGCGAAACACCGATTTACATATACTTCAAACGATCGAAATCGCATACCGAACCCATTCAATAATATTAATGTTCGCTATCGGAACTTCGCCAAGAAACGAAATCGTCACTTTTCGAACGTTGTCAAGAATTGACCTCCATGGCTTATAGCTGGTCGACTCGCCGTTCCAGATTAGTCAATTTGTTTAAAGTAGAGCCACACGGAACAGAGAATTATAGTTCCTCTCTTCTGTGGTAGAGCCAACATGAACCACGAGCCCCAATCCACGAACTACGCGAGGCACTACGACTTTATTCATACCTGGTACGTGATAGTTGTGGTTCAAAATTTGTCCTTTTAATGTTATATTAATATCATAAGAACATCCCAGCAGTATGTTGTCCACTGGATTGGATATATTCAGGCTTGGAATAATTATGGTATGATTCTGAAACAAGATAAAAATTAGTCGATTTATTTTTAGCCAACAACAGTCGGTGCATCTGAGCAGTAACTAATGAACCTCTATAACAAATTGCCAAACTTTTATACAGGGTGTAATTAGTTTCATGTCATTAAAAAAACTGGTAATAGGGACCGACTAGACAAACAGAAAACCTATATGACCTTCTTCTCTAGGGGCACTTTGAAAAAAAAAAACTGACCTGGGTTTACATTTTTAATGTTAAGGTAGGAAATATTTGAGAACCACTGTTTTTCAGGGTCAATGGATGTTATAGTTCCGAATGTTAGAAATAATAAACAAAACTGTAATACCCGACTTGTGTTCCCGTCGGTAGAAGTGCGGCACTTTGATGGGATTATTTGTATCGAATTTTTTATGCCACTAATTATGAAAATGTAAATAATTCCTTCTCTTTCGGCACAACGCAAGCATAGCATGGCCGCAGGGGTTTAAATAGGATTTATTTACATGCGTTTTTAATTTAGAACAAAGCTATTGTAGCTTTTATTGTCGTTTATAAGAATTCATAAAATTTAAAAGTGGTTTATTAACATTTGTAACATTGTGTTAAAAGCTTAAAAAATTAGTAAAGGTTTTATGAAATTGGAAAACGAACAGTTAGACGTCCGAGATACGATAACAGAAAATAGTTGTGTATTTTAAGTTAGGAAAAAATATGATTTTTTTAACGAATTGAGCGCATAATTTTTTCCAATCAGGTATCGAAAACTAAAAATCAAGTCTTTGGTCTCTATGAAAATCAATGTAAACAATAATAAACAGATAAAAACAAGACAACGAATACTAATAATAATAATCATACCTTTAATGCCTAACAGGTAACACCCAATAACTGAACAATTCTTTTGATTTTTTTACAAAAATTGTTCGAAATGACCTCCATCTCCACGTATACACATTTCGGTACGTCGAACTAATAACATACTTACTCCGTTCAACACATTGGGTAAATTAGGATCATTTTTTATGGTTTCTATGCACATTAAAATACGTCGTTGCAATTGTTCTAAAGCTCTTCCGCACCAGCTGCATTTCCACCACTTTCTCCATGTACCAAGTCCATATCCGAGAGCTCCGGATAAGTATAATCTCCCATAATGTCCAAAATCTGTGTTTTAAAACACCACACTAAACTGTGAATTAACGTTATCAATAAAGAAAACAAAAAGAAAAACTTGGTCCAAAATCCAAAAAGTACCACAAAAAGCACGAACGAGAAGTGGTGTCTTACGTAACCAAGTACTAACGACTTATACGATAAGTCAATAAAATAAATCTTAACATAAGTGGCACAAAATTCAAAATGAAGGAACGGGTACGTCGCGTCATGCGTACGTTCTTTACCAAGCAAGGACATAGCTGAAATTATTACTTGAGAATATTACGGGAGAGTATAGCATGCCTAATAGGATAATTGGCCGCGAAGAAGCAAAAATCATGACTATGTCCTCTGTCGGTCGCTTTTAACTGCTTTGTCGGCATACTTATTTGCAGGAATGTCAGAGTATCTCGTGCGACAAGACGCGAGGCAATAAAACTTACCCCAATATGCGAGCAGTTCTCAAACTAGGTTATTAAGTATTTTGGAAATTTTTGTTTATTTTTTTCTCCAGAACTATTAGCTTTAGACCCCATGTTATATAAGGTTTTTTTGTTTGTCTTGTCGTTCCCTACCACCAGTTTTTTTAGTGACATGAAACTAATTACACCCTGTAGAAAACTGCATCGAAATTCGTATATTCGTTTTAATATTAAGACGCAACAAAAATTAAACAAATCCATACATCCGCTTGCTTCATTGTTTCGAAGGTAAAACAGAATTATCTCAATACCACTTGTACAGTTATTTATGTACCTGTCTCCGTGTATGTTTAACCCTATACATTTAAAACAGCTGGACCGAATGCAATGAAATCTTTTACAATGGATTAAAACTTTCCCAAGTTTCTAACGTCGCCATCCTTTCAATACTTCGATACAAATATCTCCGTAGCGTTTGACGTCTTATTCTTTATAACATCTAAAGTACCTGGCTTGAACTTTTCATTTTTAACGTACTTAAACCACTTTTCCCTTCACTGACCGACATCTTTCTCAATTTGAAATGCAAAATTAAATGTACATTTTTATTTCTATACTTAATAGGCGCAATAGATTTAAGGTTGGTTTTTAGAGTGCCAGTAAAGTGTTCTAGTCTGTTTCTCTACCTATTATCTCATAAATGGCACGGTATCGCTTTTGGACGCCTTTAGTGTAACGTCTATCAGTGCTTGCCATTATTGCGGGTAAAACTAATCACCCTCTCACAAATCGAACTCATTTAACCCACCTCACTATTTATAAGCTGCAATTTGCAATTGCGCAATCTCTACCACTCTCCATCACTCATTTATTTGCAGTATGTTTTATACATAGCAATAATTTGCAAAAATGGTGGAGGATCTGGTTCTAAATTAATATACATTTCTGAATATATTAACCTGGGGACGTTCAAGTCATACACAATGAGTCTTTGTTTCCCAGAAAAGATCGTTAAGACTAATTTTTAACCTTAATAATAGAATTTTGATGAATTTAATAAATACATTTTTTTTTCATTTATTTTGTTATAGTTTTATGGAAAGGGTTTTCATATGAAGTTCGTTGTTTTTACGTATTTATAATTTCTCTTATTAATGTATATTCTTGTAAATGTATGTGTTTTATTTTAAGTTTTATTATTAAACGAGACATAACTTAATTATATTTATTTTAATTTGAATGAATTAGTTAATTAAATATTGTTATTTAGACATGCCAAATGTACGTAATGTATACAGTGTCTCACCGGGAACTGAATCGATCGATATAGAGAAAAGCACGCATCAGAAATTTTTGAAAATTTAGATACTTACTAATGTCGGTGTGGCCAATCCAACTAAAATAATTAGAAGCATGGGGTACTTCCGGTTATACCGGAAGTCGATACCAACTTGCTTATTTTAAGTGGAACACCCTATATGTTTGCGACTTTTCGAGATGACAATAAAATTCTGAGTTCAGTCATGTAGCACGCCCTATATCTATACCCAGTAGTTTCCAAGATATTTGACATTTTATAATAAATTTGACGGTTTGCAAGAACCGTTATAATTTTTCTGTGCAGGACATCCTCATTTGCTCTTTGGCACTGAGAAACAGCACAAGGAGAACTACGTTCTACAACTGAAATAAATTCAATAATATCATACCAAGTGTACCGTTTTTCGCGTTACATTTTGTCAACTTCAAACCGCGAAAATTTGTTTAGGTCAAATGGAACACCCTGTATTTTTTACGTCAAATTGTGTAAAGTTGAATTCCCTTTTTTCTGATATTAGCATTGAGGGGTTAAAGTTTTCAACTTTATGAAATATTTGCGATTTTATTAGAAATTCATGAGTTGTAATTATTTCATCAAAATAGCCATGATTAGAAACAATCAGTCATTATCTTATATCAAAAATTGCCAGCACGTTTAAATTACGCCCACAAAGACTTTTTCAATTTGTTTATTATTTCTGGAGAATGTGATAAGGTAATATCAAGAACTTGCAGCACATTTGCTACTCGATATCAAGAAAAACGGAAACCGTCACCAAACACTGTAAAACGCATACTGGAAAATTATATCTCTGTCAAGGCAAAAATGCAAAGAAGAAAGCCTATTGTTGATGACGAAAACATTGAAAGAGTCATTCTGGGATATTTTCATGCTTTTCCAAGGATGTCATTAAGACAAGCTGCTCTGGAATCGGGACTATGCAAGGATTCAATTCACAGAATCTTATTAAAACATAAGTTTCACCCGTTCTCATTCCATATGGTTCAAGGATTAAAAGAAACAGATTTCCTAAGAAGACAGCATTTTTGTGAGTTTATTCTAATAAGGTCTGAGGGTGACGATTCTTATTTGGGAAATATTATATGGACAGATAAAGCAAAATTTACTACAAATGGACTTTTTAATGGACATAATTCGCATTATTGGAGTGACTCAAATCTTCGTATGTTCAGAGAGCGAAACTTTCAGAAATGTTGGCAGTTCAATGCTTACTGTGCCATAAGAAACGATAGAGTGGTGGCATTACAATTTTATCAGGAAAATTTAAACGGTAAATTAAATTGTCTCTTCTGCTAATATGTATAGGTAAATTTTTGTTTTTTTTTTTTTTTTTTAGGTGAAAGATATTTGAATATCTTACAAAATTTGAATAATAACTATTTAGAAAATTTACCTCTCGCCGAACACAAACATTTTTTTATCAGCACGACGGTGCTCCCCCACATAACGCATATTTAATTAATAATTATTAACAAGAAACTTTTTATGATCAATGGATTGCCAATAATGGACCTTTCTTATGGCCTTCTCGCTCACCCGACTTATCAGTTCTGGATTATTTTATTTGGGGAACTATTAAAAATAAAGTTTATGAGAACCCATTAACAACCATTGAATATTGTATGCAGAGAGTAAGAAATGCATTTCAAAACATATCTCAGGATTCAATTAGAAGAGCTACCCATGAGGAACTAATCCGAAGGTGCGAAAAATGTGTCGAGGTTCGAGGGCGGAATTTTGTGGAATTATTAAATTAAAATGGAGTCATCTTTTAAATTGATCTTATCTCTTGCTATTTTAGTTCATGCCATATCTTCAATTCGATTAATACGCATGTTACAGTGTTAGTGTTATTTTCCGTTTTTGTGGATATCGAGTAGCAAAAGTGCTGCAAGTTCTTGATATTACCTTATCACATTCTCCATAAATAATAAACAAATTTAAAAAGTCTTCGTGGGTGTAATTTAAACGTGCTGGCATTTTTTGATATAAGATAATGACTGATTGTTTCTAATCATGGCTATTTTGATAAAATGATTACAACAATTCATGAATTTCTAATAAAATCGCAAATATTTCAAAAAGTTGAAAACTTTAACCCCTCAATGCTAATATATTCTCTACGAGCAATATTACCGGTTTTAGAAATGAGCCAATCGAATCCAATACTCTTTGTTTTGTATTTGTGAAGAGTATAATAATTGATAAAATAAATTCTACTCTATTCTATGTATAAACAACAAATATCATTTTTTGTTAATTTGTTTGTTCCTATACAGAGTTAAAATTAATACTAAGTAATGAGGTTACTTTCCGATAACAAGTACACATGTAGATTTTTTCGAGGAGGGTTAATTTTTTTTAATAGCTATTTACCTATCGGTACTACCGGTAGTGGAAAAATGTTCTTTTAAATGTACTTACATTTAAATCATATGTATTTTCCAGTGGATAAAAACAGTCGCTATCGGTGTCATCATTCTCTACTATAACATCTAATATGGAATTGTTAACTAAAAAGAAAAAAAATGTTTATTATTTCAGAATTATAAAAATTACTTTCTTCTAAATAAAAAGAACTATCTAATATTATCCTAATCAATGTAAATATAAAAACAAGAGTTTCCAAAAACATTTATACAAGCAAGAGAATTTATGAACATATTCTTTCTAACCTTCTGACTGACAAACATCTTAGCATTGCGCCCCGGAGTCGGTAAACGAGAAAAGTAAAAATGTTCTCAATAAAACACCAACATTCGACGCCACTTTGCGCCCGCTAGGTTGTCAAAAACTTTATAGAATTCCAATCAGAAGGCTAAAAAGGATGTGTATACATTTCTTTCCTTGTATATTTTTTTAATATCTAAAATGGCTACTTTATAATTGCCTATAGAATATAACTGATGGTGAAAAAATTAACCATGTTTAACTTACTGAAGTCATTGTTCCACGTTATGTTGAATCGAATACTGTCATTACCGTATACAAAGGCATTTATTCCAAAATATTCAAGGAAGGCATCTAAAAACCAGGAAACAATTAGTTCTCAATTGTATATCATCAATCAGTCAATAGACTATAGACTATACACAGTATAAATATTTACCTGGGCTTATTTTATCCTCTGAATAGACAGCGAATACCTGGAAAGTAAATCATAGTTATTTCAAAATTATGCGAGGAATGCATCGAAAACAGGATATAATTTGTGCATCCTATGTCAATAACATTCTAGATTTCGATAAAACAGACCTTTTCTGTGATATTAAATGTTTTTAAATGTTTTTTAAATTTATAATCTTGGAAAACGAAAACTTGTCATCATGCTTATTTGGTTATTTTTTAAGGTATTTCATTTTTTTGATAAAATGATTGGTTACATAAGAAGTAAATATTTTCAGAAAAAAATATTCAGGTGTATCAATTTGGGTGTAGTATCACGTATAATAGATAATATTAATGTAAGAAAGAGATCGAGTACAGGACCATTCAGCAAATATGTCCAGGGGTGCACTCAAGTCGTTCTCAGCGAATCGTACTTATAGATATTGTTACGTGTTGCGCCCCCTTAGGGTTAAAGTTGATAGTTCAACAGTAATAACCGGAGAAATTAAATAGCAATGTTGATATGAAACTGCAGTAACATCACAGCCACTAGTGTGCATGAAGCATTATCTCCTCCGGGTGGAATTTTCAAGTTTCTCGTGTGCTGTCGAGCAACACTCATTATCGAGGCTTTTCATGCAACTTGACTTAGCGCAGAATGGGTGTGAGTCAAATTACCTTTCCTCTTTTTGTATCTCTTTGACTATACGTGGACTCTTGTTGAATAGTCTCGGAATTGGTGATGTTGATGACTTTTCCAGTGGTAAAACGAGCTTTTCTTGTGGTACCTATCTTGTATAATTAGAAATTATACAAGGTTGGTTATTAAAAATTTTTTTGTCACTACTTCCTGCTCTCTTAATTTTTTACGTCTCTCCTCGAGTAATTAAACTATACGATAATAGCGTGATGTATAGGGTGTTTTCTTTTACAAAAAAAAAATTTTTTTTTTAAACTTAGTTTTCAAAAAAAAAAAATTTTTTCTCGGTAGTTTCCGTGGTGTAACGAAAAAATAATTTTTTCGTTTAAGCACACGGGCTAAATAAATTTGAATTACCCGCCGAAATAACGACAGGAAGTCAACAAGTGCGCAAACGCGGTAGAAGCATCATTTGAAATATCCCTGCTAGTTCACTTTTGATTTCGACCTAGGTGCGTGAAGACCGTTACTTGTTCTTTAACGAATTTTCACGTTTATTTCTTTAATCCTTTGATATTTTGAATATATTTGATTATTAAATGATGTCATATTATTGAGTTAACGTTGCTGTATAGTTATTTTTGGGAATTAAAGGATATTCCGTATAATAATTAATTTTTATTAACACACATGTTTGTGTGATGTCGGCGTCCATTTGGACACATGCTAATTCATTAATTATCGCGGCAATTTTGTATTTTGTGGTCGCTTGAGACACAATACCGTGGTGTTTTGTCATTATTTAGATTATTTGTACGAGGATTAAACTCGGAAATTAATCAAAGGATAAATTAGAATCTTTGTTTCTTAATCGTGTGTAGACAATCTTATCTCATTAAAAGTCGAAACCTAAAGTCATTTTGTCGCATTTAGTTAACCTCGTGTTAGTACAAGAGGTTAAGATATCATTTTTTATTAGTTAATTTTTTTGGGAGATTAAACCCATAATTTTGTTTGCTATATTTGTTACAGTATTAGTTTTTTTCAGATAGTAATTCAGATATTTTCTCTCTAATTCTAACTAAATTTTGTTACCTTCATTCAAATTTTTGGTCATAACCAGTCAGCCATTTTGTAAACGGCTAAAATTTCATGAGAGTAGAGTTTTCTTATTTATTAATTTCATATATTATATTAATCAGTGGTTTATTCATGTATTTTCAGTAGTAGAGTAAAGTAAAATTTTATCAAGACTCAGGTTTTTTATTAAATTGCTGATAGTTTGGTTTTGCAGTGACCTTCGTCGCCATAGTTTTTTGTAGTTTTCTTGTATCTCTTTTTTCTCACCATTTTAAAGTTTTTATATTATCAACTGGTTCTTTACATTCCCCTTTTTCATGTAAAATCCTGGACCAAACCACCATTGAAGCAAGGCACAAGGCATAACTTGAATATTTGGAGTTATCCTAAAAGTATTGGATACTATTCCGACGCAGCGTCTCCTGGAAATCAGCGTTGTCAGGACCTGAATATTACGTCCTTCCCGGGTACCCGTGGCCATCTTCAGGAACAGACCTCGTCGGGATTCCACGTCTCCGCTAAGCTAAGTAGCCAAATTTATGTGCAAAATTCAACTTTTGGTCAGAAGAAAATTTGTAAACCAGTTGATCGTTTCATTGTAATTTTTTTTTGTAAATATTCAAATTTAATTTTTTTTCTAAACTAAGTTTTTGTTTAACTAATTAAATCAAATTTAACCATTAATATTTCTACTAAATTGTAAAGTGTAAAATTTTCACTCTTTTATACTTATGTTAATATATTATTTGTTTTATATTTGATTTTGATTGTTTTCTCCCCCTGATAAAGTTTGCAAGAGTGTTATTTACTGAATACGCTGGCGTCCAAATTTGTATAGTTTATTAAAGTTTTGTTTGGTAAATTTGACAAGCAAATAATTGTTAAGAAACAAAAATATATAACTCTTCTCGCCACCTAGTGACCCTCGACCAGCCCTGAGCTAACTGGTTGCTATGCTTTCATAGCTTCCTCAGCAGCCAGCTGAGAAGTTGTGGTTGCAAATTGGCGCCCAACGTGGGGCAACGGGTTATTCCCCAGCATTTTTAAATTTTGGGAGGAATATTCCATTATCTGGGGATTAGTATGGTAAAATAACTGAAAATGCAGATAATTTGATATTGGTCAGTGAGAAGAATAAATTAATTAATGATCTACAGGAGTTACCTGAATTATATATTGATGTTCGCGCACGTTTGTATGATGCTTACCTTCGTAATGCAAAACAATATAATTTAAGGAAACGTGAAGTTAAATTTCATGTGGGTGATAGAGTTTGGAAGAAAAATTATACCTTATCTAGTAAAACGAAAAACTATTCTGCAAAATTGGCTGCTAAGTATATTCCTTGTATTGTTAAAAAGGTAATTTCTAATTTAGTTTATAATCTTAAGGATACCGATGGTAATGACATTGGAAATTGGCATGTTAGGGATCTTAAACCAGACTACGCGAATTTAGACTCGGACGATGACTCCGAACCAGGGGGTTCGAACTAGGAACACTTAGAATAAAAATGTCTCTATCTTTTTTAATGTCTTTTCCTTTTCCGGCTGAGTAACAACAGTTACTCAAGGGTTGAAGGGTGGGCCACTTTTTTGCTGATTGTGTCTATAATCAAGCAATTGATTTCAACTACGCGGTTGAAAGTTCACCAAGTTTATCTTTTCGTGTCTTGTCTTAATAAAAATGATACCTGTGACTACCGAATAATAATTTTTGTGTAAAATATTAGACAAACGATTCAATACCGTCCTTTATCGGTTTATTTTTGAATTTTGGGAATCTGTTGTCGTAATATGCATTCATAAATTTTTCAAGTTAGTTATTAGACAAATGACAAACTCTCTTTTCTTATCGAGTTTATTGTGGTTTATCGGAGTTCGCTGTCATAATACAGGTTCGTCTCTTATAGTCACATTTTTGGTGAATTTTCTTGCGCATGGTTGATGTCAAAAATATGACAACAACGTCATTCTTCTTTGTGATTGTCTCTCTCATTTCTATCTCTATGTTCTATTTTCCTATATTTCTCTAGGATCACTATCTCTTATTTTTATTTTTGCCTAGTTGACTACTTTAGTCGTTTGTACATAAGTAGCTTTTTGACAATTTTGCTAGAGTACTCTTCAACTAATGATTAGAATTTGGTGAAAGGCCTTTGGTATTTTGTTGTATGGAAACTTCCTACCTGTGTTTTTGATGATGTTTATAATATGTCATTTACCAGTTGTGCCTTTTGAATTTGTGGTCTGGTAGACATATTGTTTTACTTGTGGGTAAAGTCCACGTAATTTTGCTTATCTTGTGGGTTGAGTCCACGTATCTTGTTTGTGGATTAAGTCCACGTATCCTTGCAGGAATTTGTTCGTGGTAACATATCTTTCCTGCCTGGCGTGTGCCGTTTGTTATACAGATTGTCGCTGTTCTATAGTACAAGATACTTAGCGGTGATTCAAGTAGTTTTCCTTTATACCTTCATTTAGTTGAGTCTTTGCTGAATTTAAATCAGTAACTTTGTGTTTTTGCTGCTTATTGTTTCTTCAGCTAGGTAAATTGCTAAAATACTTATCTTTTATCTTTATCTTGTTTCTACAGTTATCTTTTATCTTTATCTTGTTCATATAGTGTTCTGAGAAATTTGTATGTTCCATCTAGTGTTTTTCGTCATCGTGAATATAATTGTTGTCGTTTGGTATTGCTGTTGTTAAATATCACTATTGTTGTCTTGATGGGTAATTAAGGCATCAATTATTATCTATATGTTTACTCTCTAGTAGGTAAACTTTAACCTTATCCTACTTAGTAGGATATTTTAATTGCCATTAGGGAACCTACTTCGGGATGGGGATGAACTAGTTTCGATCGGGCTGTCTTCAATGACAGAGGGTCAAGGAGGGTCGAGCGGACACGTAGGCTAGGGGGCTTGTCAGTCAGGAGTGGCCTAGGTCGTCTGACGTTCCTCGAGAGACAGGTCTTCCTTCCCGCTTCACCTCAGCCCTTGATTTATCGCCCTGTCGAGACACTGTTCATCGCGCCGAAAGCAGGAGTATTCCCGAACAATGGTCCTTTTTTGTCACCTAGTTGTAGCGAACATCTAGTTTTAGCCTGGAGATGTATCCAAGAAGGTTTAGTTGTTTCGTACTTCTAGTTTAAGCCCTTGGAGCTATATCCAATTCTTTTTGTTAACAGTTAGGACATTTCTTCTACTGTTGTATCTAGGCAGGTAACTTGGTTCCTGTATCGTGGTTTAGGTGTGCTTATGCCTCTACCAATTTTAGCACTGGCAGCCGCTACAACGCTGCTCAGGTATTTCACCACAATGCCTGTGGGGACTGATCTTTAGTGGTCCTCCCCTAAAACACTTAATCCTTCCTTTTTTCTTATTCTCTTTTCTAGTTTCATTTTACTCTGGGGGAAGCATTATCTCTTCCGGGTGGAATTTTCAAAAGTTTCTCGTGTGCTGTCGAGCAACACTCATTATCGAGGCTTTTCATGCAACTTGACTTAGCGCAGAATGGGTGTGAGTCAAATTACCTTTCCTCTTTTTGTATCTCTTTGACTATACGTGGACTCTTGTTGAATAGTCTCGGAATTGGTGATGTTGATGTCCAGTGGTAAAACGAACTTTTCTTGTGGTACCTATCTTGTATAATTAGAAATTATACAAGGTTGGTTATTAAAAAAATTTTTGTCACTACTTCCTGCTCTCTTAATTTTTTACGTCTCTCCTCGAGTAATTAAACTATACGATAATAGCGTGATGTATAGGGTGTTTTCTTTCACAAAAAAAAAAATTTTTTTTTTAAACTTAGTTTTCAAAAAAAAAAAAATTTTTCTCGGTAGTTTCCGTGGTGTAACGGAAAAATAATTTTTTCGTTTAAGCACCCGTGCTAAATAAATTTGAATTACCCGCCGAAATAACGACAGGAAGTCAACAAGTGCGCAAACGCGGTAGAAGCATCATTTGAAATATCCCTGCTAGTTCAGTTTTGATTTCGACCTAGGTGAGTGAAGACCGTTACTTGTTCTTTAACGAATTTTCACGTTTATTTCTTTAATCCTTTGATATTTTGAATATATTTGATTATTAAATGATGTCATATTATTGAGTTAACGTTGCTGTATAGTTATTTTTGGGAATTAAAGGATATTCCGTATAATAATTAATTTTTATTAACACACATGTTTGTGTGATGTCGGCGTCCATTTGGACACATGCTAATTCATTAATCATCGCGGCAATTTTGTATTTTGTGGTCGCTTGAGACACAATACCGTGGTGTTTTGTCATTATTTAGATTATTTGTACGAGGATTAAACTCGGAAATTAATCAAGGGATAAATTAGAATCTTTGTTTCTTAATCGTGTGTAGACAATCTTATCTCATTAAAAGTCGAAACCTAAAGTCTTTTTGTCGCATTTAGTTAACCTCGTGTTAGTACAGGAGGTTAACTAAAGTACAAGAGGTTAAGATATCATTTTTTATTCAAATTGGCGCTTCAACGTGTGTGGCCCGAGTTAGAAATTTTGAATTTTTAAAATAATTGTTTTTGAATTTTGTTACTCTTTTTCTTAAAACTGATATTCTTGCAAATTCAGGGAACGAAACAATCAAGTATTCTGACCAAAGGAAGACTCTGCTAGATTTATTGATATTTTTCTTATATTTTGTATTTTGATATTGTCACACTTGCGTATTCGGTGTACAATATTTTATGATAGAAAATTTCTCGTTATCTGATTTATTTATTTGTTTTTGATATTGAAAGATTATCTCTGCCTATTTGAATTATTTTGCTATCTTGTTGACATTTATCGCTGTTTTGGTATATCTTTTGCTAATATTTTGTGAAGTTTCTCCTCACATTGCATTTTGACTTGTAATTTAAAAGTATTGGGAAAAAATTTTAGAGTTACAGTAATTTAACCGTATAATTTTGATATTAAATTTGTTTATCGTGGAGTTTACCGTCTCTTATCTTTTCTATTAACTTTTAATCAACTTCTAAACCCAAAATGGAGCCTAATCATTTGAAAACTAAAGAAGTTACTTATGAGTTAATGATCAGAAATATTGAACCTATCGGAGATGCCGATAGAAGAAGAAAAATTTTAATGGGGGTTTTGCATCAGGAAGATGCCAATCGTAGTTTTAGCTATGGCAGTATTGTAAATCCTTTTGACCATAAGTCAGATGTTAAAGAAATTAAGGAAACAATAACCGACTTACAGTCTGTTATTGATAATTTTTCTGGTACAACCGCAGATGCGGCTTATAAAAGAATTTCTTCAAGGTTAAACCATATTTCTGGTAGAGTTTGGGTTTAGAAGGTGACATAGCTTTAAAAACGATACCTCCTGCTGCTACATCTTCACCTGGTCCTACAGTTTCTACGGCACCAGAACGGTTTCCGTCAAAATATGTTGCTCCCTATAAATGGAATTTACAGTTTGGTGGTTCTAACCAAGAATCGGTTAACTCTTTTTTGGAAAAAGTTGAAATGTTACGTGCAGCTAGAAGTTTGCCTAAGTCAGAATTATTTTTGTCAGCTTGTGATTTGTTTAGAGATGATGCGTGGACATGGTTTTGTAGCAATCGACACCGATTTAACGATTGGGATACGTTAGTCGAACAATTAAAAAGGGATTTTCTCCCGTATTTTTATGAAGATGATTTGTGGATTGAATTAAACAATAGAACACAAGGCTGTGACGAACGAGTCACAATTTTCATTGCCTCAATGGAAAACCTTTTTAATAGACTGTCTGAAAAACCTTCAGAAATCGTGAAAGTTAATAAAATTCGTAGAAATTTATTGCCTTATTATGTCGACCGTTTAGCTCTGGAGCAGCCTAATACTGTCTCCGAACTCTCAAATTTATGTAAACGTTTAGAAGAAGCACGCACCATGTCTGATCGATATAAGCCACCCCCTTCTGGGAACACTAGTTTGTTAGAACCAGAGTTAAATTATACCTTACCTTCTAGCTCCACCGTAAACAAAAATACTTCTCGTAATTTCAATTCAAGTAAAAATGTTTCTCGTAATTTTAATACAAGTCAAAATATGTCCCGTGATTTCCGTAATTTTAATAAAGCCAATGCTGCCCAAAGAAATTTGTCTTCCACTCTGGCTGCAGTTTCCACATTGCGATGTTGGAATTGCAATCAGGTTGGCCATGCCTATAATTCTTGTAAACAACTAAGAAGTATTTTTTGTTATGGTTGCGGACGTAAAAATGTCACAAAGCCAAACTGCAATTGTAGTCCAAGAAACGTAGTAACTGGTGGCGGAAACCTGGACACTGTCACTGCTGCGCAAAGTCCAGAACCTGTGGCCTCTACTTCTCGAGACACAGAGACATGCCAAGGCAAGGGCAAAGGCAAAGGGAAAACTTCCGCAAAATAAAAATTAAAACGTCACGATTAGAGTGGGACACATGGGTCAATACTGTTAAAAAATTTTATAAATCTAGTAAGTCAGTAAACAGTAGTAATCCAGTTTTTGTGAGTAAACCTCACGATTCACGTCCCTATGTAGATATTAAAATTTTTGATAATTCAGTTCGTGCTTTAGTTGATTGTGGTAGCAATTCATCAATATTTGGCTCTTCTGGTGTAAATTTATTAACAAAATTAAATATTTCTGTATCTCCTGATCAGAGTTTACATGTTACAACGGCAGATGGGAACAGTCAAAATGTGTTTGGTTACGTAAAGATTCCGGTTACCCTTGGTAACATTTCAAAAACTATGAAAATATTAGTCATTCCTTCTTTAACACATGATTTAATTTTGGGAGTAGATTTTTTGAAAACTTTTGAAATTTTCGTTGATTTTAAGAAATTTACTTATAAAGCTCAAGTATCAAATTTATGTACAGTCAATACTATACAACCTTTGACAAATCTTACCTTAAGTGAAAAGTCTCAGTTACAAAAAGTTATTGATTTATATGAGACAATTGCTCCTAGTGATAGGTTGGGACGGACACATTTGATCACTCATTCAATAGATACTGGGGACAGTAAACCTATTAAGCAGCGGCAATATCCATTGTCGCCTGCTATGCAAAAACATCTTAATAAAGAAATTGATGAAATGTTACGTCTCAATATTATTCAACCTTCGCAGTCACCGTGGTGTAGTCCTTTATGGCTAGTACCAAAGAAAGATCCGGGGGAATATCGTGTATGTTTTGATGGTAGAAAATTAAATCAAGTTACTGTAGACGATGCTTATCCTATGCCATTGATTGATAGTATATTAAGTAAATTAAAAGATGCTTGTTTTCTTAGTTCTATAGATTTGCGTCATGCGTTTAACCAAATACCTCTTGACCCCTCTTCTCGCCCTAAGGCTGCATTCGCTGTCACGGGGAGAGGACTTTTGAGTATGTCGTAATGCCGTTTGGTCTTTCAAATAGTCCAAAAACTATGGTTAGGCTGATGGACCAAGTAATTGATCCCTCATTAGAGCCTTTTGCTTTCGTGTATTTAGATGACATAATTATCGCTACACCAGATTTTGCCACTCATATTGACGTATTGAAAAAGGTTTTTTATCGACTTAAGTCTGCCAATCTCACAATTAATTTAAAGAAAAGTGAATTTTGTCGTTCTTCGCTTACGTATTTAGGTTATGTAGTTGATGGTGAAGGTCTACGTACAGATCCTTCGAAAGTTGAAGCTATAGTTAATTATCCGATTCCAAAAACCACTACTGGAATTAAAAGATTAATTGGATTAGTCGGTTGGTATCGAAGATTTATTAAAGATTTTTCTGCTCTCTGTGCACCCCTAACTGATTTAATTCGTGGTAGGAAAAAAGGTCAAGCTATTTCTTGGACTCCAGAAGCCGATGAAGCTTTTCAGGAAATTAAACATAGATTAACAACTGCTCCTATATTGGCTAGTCCAGATTTTTCTAAGCAGTTTGTTATTCAGTGTGACGCGTCTAATACAGCTATTGGATATATTTTATATCAAGAATGTGATGGTATCGAACATCCTATTGCGTATGGTAGTAAAATGTTAACTTCATGTCAACGTAAATACACAACAAGTGAAAAAGAATTATATGCCTGTCTCGTGGGAATAGAAACCTACCGAAAGTTCATTGAAGGGACTCACTTTAAGGTCGAAACCGATCATGCATCGCTGATCTGGCTGCATAATCTTTCTAACCCTTCAGGTCGTTTGGCCAGATGGGCCGTTAAATTATCGCAATATGATTTCGAAATCGTACACAGGAAAGGTTCACTTAATGTGGTAGCTGATGCTTTATCACGTGCTGTTCAGGACATTTCAGTCTTAGATGTATCAACTTTCAAACGGGATGACTGGTATAATAATTTACTTAAGAAAATCCAAGAAAAGCCTGAGTCTTACCCTGCTTTTCGAGCTGAGAACGACATTATTTATAAACATGTTTTTTGTAATCAACCAGAGATTAATAATTTGTCAGATTGGAAAATTGTTGTGCCTGCTGCTAATCGTGCCGAAATTTTTAAATTATATCATGATGACGAAACTGCAGGACATTTTGGAGTCTCCAAAACTCTTTCTCGTATTTTAGAACTTTATTATTGGCCTGGTATTCGTAGAGATGTATATCGTTATGTTAAAAAATGTACTATCTGTTTGGCTAGTAAAAGTCCAAATTTACCTAGAGCTGGTTTAATGGGGTCATATAGAAATATAAATTTTCCCTTTCAACTTATTTCTGCAGATTTGTTAGGTCCGTATCCTTGTTCGAAAAATGGTAATCGTTATGTTCTAGTAGTAGTAGACTGGTTTACGAAATATGTCTTAGTTCATCCTATGTCAAAAGCCGCATCCAAAGGTATAATTAAATTTTTAGAAAATCAAGTTTTTCTTATTTATGGCTGTCCGCGGATTTTCTGTTGTGACAATGGTAGTCAATTTACTAGTAAACAATTTCAAACTTTTATGGTGAATTATAAAGTACAGAAAGTTTTTCTAAATGCATTATATCACCCTCAAATTAATCATACAGAGCGAGTAAATAAAGTCATTGTAACTGCACTTAGATCTTATATTCATGGTAACCATAAAACATGGGATACTGCTATTTTTAAAGTTGCCCAGGCTATTAGATTAGCCAAACATGAAGTAACGGGTTATTCCCCAGCATTTTTAAATTTTGGGAGGAATATTCCATTATCTGGGGATTATTATGGTAAAATATCTGAAAATGCAGATAATTTGATATTGGTCAGTGAGAAGAATAAATTAATTAATGATCTACAGGAGTTACCTGAATTATATATTGATGTTCGGGCACGTTTGTATGATGCTTACATTCGTAATGCAAAACAATATAATTTAAGGAAACGTGAAGTTAAATTTCATGTGGGTGATAGAGTTTGGAAGAAAAATTATACCTTATCTAGTAAAACGAAAAACTATTCTGCAAAATTGGCTGCTAAGTATATTCCTTGTATTGTTAAAAAGGTAATTTCTAATTTAATTTATAATCTTAAGGATACCGATGGTAATGACATTGGAAATTGGCATGTTAAGGATCTTAAACCAGACTACGCGAATTTAGACTCGGACGATGACTCCGAACCAGGGGGTTCGAACTAGGAACAATTAGAATAAAAATGTCTCTATCTTTTTTAATGTCTTTTCTTTTTCCGGCTGAGTAACAACAGTTACTCAAGGGTTGAAGGGTGGGCCACTTTTTTGCTGATTGTGTCTATAATCAAGCAATTGATTTCAACTACGCGGTTGAAAGTTCACCAAGTTTATCTTTTCGTGTCTTGTCTTAATAAAAATGATACCTGTGACTACCGAATAATAATTTTTGTGTAAAATATTAGACAAACGATTCAATACCGTCCTTTATCGGTTTATTTTTGAATATGTTGGGAATCTGTTGTCGTAATATGCATTCATAAATTTTTCAAGTTAGTTATTAGACAAACGACTCACTCTCGTTTCTTATCGAGTTTATTGTGGTTTATCGGAGTTCGCTGTCATAATACAGGTTCGTCTCTTATAGTCACATTTTTGGTGAATTTTCTTGCGCATGGTTGATGTCAAAAATATGACAACAACGTCATTCTTCTTCTTTGTGATTGTCTCTCTCATTTTTATCTCTATGTTCTATTTTCCTATATTTCTCTAGGATCACTATCTCTTATTTTTATTTTTGCCTAGTTGACTACTTTAGTCGTTTGTATTATAAGTAGCTTTTTGACAATTTTGCTAGAGTACTCTTCAACTAATGATTAGAATTTGGTGAAAGGCCTTTGGTCTTTTGTTGTATGGAAACTTCCTACCTGTGTTTTTGATGATGTTTATAATATGTCATTTACCAGTTGTGCCTTTTGAATTTGTGGTCTTGTAGACATATTGTTTTACTTGTGGGTAAAGTCCACGTAATTTTGCTTATCTTGTGGGTTGAGTCCACGTATCCTTGCAGGAATTTGTTCGTGGTAACATATCTTTCCTGCCTGGCGTGTGCCGTTTGTTATACAGATTGTCGCTGTTCTATAGTACAAGATACTTAGCGGTGATTCAAGTAGTTTTCCTTTATACCTTCATTTAGTTGAGTCTTTGCTGAATTTAAATCAGTAACTTTGTGTTTTTGCTGCTTATTGTTTCTTCAGCTAGGTAAATTGCTAAAATACTTATCTTTTATCTTTATCTTGTTTCTACAGTTATCTTTTATCTTTATCTTGTTCATATAGTGTTCTGAGAAATTTGTATGTCCCATCTAGTGTTTTTCGTCATCGTGAATATAATTGTTGTCGTTTGGTATTGCTGTTGTTAAATATCACTATTGTTGTCTTGATGGGTAATTAAGGCATCAATTATTATCTATATGTTTACTCTCTAGTAGGTAAACTTTAACCTTATCCTACTTAGTAGGATATTTTAATTGCCATTAGGGAACCTACTTCGGCATGGGGATGAACTAGTTTCGATCGGGCTGTCTTCAATGACAGAGGGTCAAGGAGGGTCGAGCGGACACGTAGGCTAGGGGGCTTGTCAGTCAGGAGTGGCCTAGGTCGTCTGACGTTCCTCGAGAGACAGGTCTTCCTCCCCGCTTCACCTCAGCCCTTGATTTATCGCCCTGTCGAGACACTGTTCATCGCGCCGAAAGCAGGAGTATTCCCGAACAATGGTCCTTTTTTGTCACCTAGTTGTAGCGAACATCTAGTTTTAGCCTGGAGGTGTATCCAAGAAGGTTTAGTTATTTCGTACTTCTAGTTTAAGCCCTTGGAGCTATATCCAATTCTTTTTGTTAACAGTTAGGATATTTCTTCTACTGTTGTATCTAGGCAGGTAACTTGGTTCCTGTATCGTGGTTTAGGTGTGCTTATGCCTCTACCAATTTTAGCACTGGCAGCCGCTACAACGCTGCTCAGGTATTTCACCACAATGCCTGTGGGGACTGATCTTTAGTGGTCCTCCCCTAAAACATTTAATCCTTCCTTTTTTCTTATTCTCTTTTCTAGTTTCATTTTACTCTGGGGGAAGCATTATCTCTTCCGGGTGGAATTTTCAAAAGTTTCTCGTGTGCTGTCGAGCAACACTCATTATCGAGGCTTTTCATGCAACTTGACTTAGCGCAGAATGGGTGTGAGTCAAATTACCTTTCCTCTTTTTGTATCTCTTTGACTATACGTGGACTCTTGTTGAATAGTCTCGGAATTGGTGATGTTGATGACTTTGTCCAGTGGTAAAACGAACTTTTCTTGTGGTACCTATCTTGTATAATTAGAAATTATACAAGGTTGGTTATTAAAAATTTTTTTGTCACTACTTCCTGCTCTCTTAATTTTTTACGTCTCTCCTCGAGTAATTAAACTATACGATAATAGCGTGATGTATAGGGTGTTTTCTTTTACAAAAAAAAAAAAATTTTCTCGGTAGTTTCCGTGGTGTAACGAAAAAATAATTTTTTCGTTTAAGCACCCGTGCTAAATAAATTTGAATTACCCGCCGAAATAACGACAGGAAGTCAACAAGTGCGCAAACGCGGTAGAAGCATCATTTGAAATATCCCTGCTAGTTCACTTTTGATTTCGACCTAGGTGAGTGAAGACCGTTACTTGTTCTTTAACGAATTTTCACGTTTATTTCTTTAATCCTTTGATATTTTGAATATATTTGATTATTAAATGATGTCATATTATTGAGTTAACGTTGCTGTATTATTTTTGGGAATTAAAGGATATTCCGTATAATAATTAATTTTTATTAACACACATGTTTGTGTGATGTCGGCGTCCATTTGGACACATGCTAATTCATTAATTATCGCGGCAATTTTGTATTTTGTGGTCGCTTGAGACACAAAACCGTGGTGTTTTGTCATTATTTAGATTATTTGTACGAGGATTAAACTCGGAAATTAATCAAAGGATAAATTAGAATCTTTGTTTCTTAATCGTGTGTAGACAATCTTATCTCATTAAAAGTCGAAACCTAAAGTCATTTTGTCGCATTTAGTTAACCTCGTGATAGTACAAGAGGTTAAGATATCATTTTTTATTAGTTAATTTTTTTGGGAGATTAAACCCATAATTTTGTTTGCTATATTTGTTACAGTATTAGTTTTTTTCAGATAGTAATTCAGATATTTTCTCTCTAATTCTAACTAAATTTTGTTACCTTCATTCAAATTTTTGGTCATAACCAGTCAGCCATTTTGTAAACGGCTAAAATTTCATGAGAGTAGAGTTTTCTTATTTATTAATTTCATATATTATATTAATCAGTGGTTTATTCATGTATTTTCAGTAGTAGAGTAAAGTAAAATTTTATCAAGACTCAGGTTTTTTATTAAATTGCTGATAGTTTGGTTTTGCAGTGACCTTCGTCGCCATAGTTTTTTGTAGTTTTCTTGTATCTCTTTTTTCTCACCATTTTAAAGTTTTTATATTATCAACTGGTTCTTTACATTCCCCTTTTTCATGTAAAATCCTGGACCAAACCACCATTGAAGCAAGGCACAAGGCATAACTTGAATATTTGGAGTTATCTTAAAAGTATTGGATACTATTCCGACGCAGCGTCTCCTGGAAATCAGCGTTGTCAGGACCTGAATATTACGTCCTTCCCGGGTACCCGTGGCCATCTTCAGGAACAGACCTCGTCGGGATTCCACGTCTCCGCTAAGCTAAGTAGCCAAATTTATGTGCAAAATTCAACTTTTGGTCAGAAGAAAATTTGTAAACCAGTTAATCGTTTCATTGTAATTTTTTTTTGTAAATATTCAAATTTAATTTTTTTTCTAAACTAAATTTTTGTTTAACTAATTAAATCAAATTTAACCATTAATATTTCTACTAAATTGTAAAGTGTTGTAAAATTTTCACTCTTTTATACTTATGTTAATATATTATTTGTTTTATATTTGATTTTGATTGTTTTCTCCCCCTGATAAAGTTTGCAAGAGTGTTATTTACTGAATACGCTGGCGTCCAAATTTGTATAGTTTATTAAAGTTTTGTTTGGTAAATTTGACAAACAAATAATTGTTAAGAAACAAAAATATATAACTCTTCTCGCCACCTAGTGACCCTCGACCAGCCCTGAGCTAACTGGTTGCTACGCTTTCATAGCTTCCTCAGCATCCAGCTGAGAAGTTGTGGTTGCAAATTCTGAGACACTGGTAGTACATTTTCTAGAAACTTACAGAAGATGATCGAGGTTTATACATCATTCTAAATTGCCGCGGAAGGTTCTGGTCTTTGCTGGATGGTTCTAGAGGCAAGTAGTAAAGTATATAAGCCGATGTAAACGGACGATAACCAAGTTTTTAATTAATTGAAGGTTAGAGAATATGAAGTGATACAAAATATCAAGTAATAAACATTGTTAAAGATTATTTTAGTCAGTAAAGGTGTATTTTAATTAATAAAAGTATTGTGAAGTTTTCAGTAAGTTATTCGGTAGAGTGTGCTAGTGTTTATCTCGTGTTATAATTTTAGGGGTGGAAACTCGTGACAATATACTGACACTGAGATATACTGTAAAAGTAAAAAATACTGCAAGTGCATAAATTGGAGAATGTACAACATACGCTAATTTACATTAATATACCATTTCACCATACCAATTTTGACTCATTTCTCACGAAGTATTTTTATTATAATTCATTCTATAACTTTGGAATTATTATCAAAAACGTGAACTAATGCATATTTTGTAATTTTGTAAAGGAGGATTTTCCAAAAATTCCCAAATAAAAACCACCAAATACATTAAATACAATGTACACAAAATAGTATATTCTACAAGTTCTAAAATAGCCCATATTCCACACGAGCGAAAAATTTGTAGCCCGAGCCGAAGGCGAGTGTGGGATATGCTATTTCAAACGTATAGTAGACTATATTTTCTCTAACAAGATTTTAGAAATTATGCAAAAACACAAACGGTGTAAAACGCCAAATGCGAAGCCAGACGTAATCATAGCAACTGAACCACTAAGTGTGGCTTAACGGCTTCTGATTTGTCGAAAGCCGTGCGGTATTATACCATAACAGTGTGTTGGAGTGGTACTTGTTACGACACAATTTTTAGTTGCGGAATTTGTAGTTTCCTAAATCGTGTTAGAGAAAAATATTTTGTTAAGGTTGTGCAGTGTTTTAGCAGAATATTTTTTCACAAAACCTTATATTATATTATTCTAATAAAGAAAATCTTATAAGAATCCTTGCGGTACGGTACACCTGACACTTGGACAACTTAAAAAAATAGTAAAGTTTCAACAGTTTGAAAATTAATATGGGTAACTTGAGTTGGTCGGTATTCATATGAAGTTTAAAAAATATTGGGTTTCAAATTCGTTTTTATTGAAACTAACATTTTGTGACCCTCACTCTTTTTAGCCTATACCCTTCATATGTATTAACAGTAGCAGTGGCTTTTTAAAGACATCTAATATAAATGTATAGAATAAATTCAAAATTGAATAAATTCAACCGCATGTGATAATAATTATCAATCATTGGTTAAAATTTGTTTACGTGGGATTGTTTACTTTATTGTTTTTTCCTACTTTTATTAATTATCTATAACGCGTTCATTCAAATTATCCTAGACATATGGTTTTAGTTTAGTCACAGTAGAAAGCAAATTTAATGATACAGATAAAATCATTCGAAAAAATAGTAATCAACATTAGATCATATTAAATAATTAATAAATTGCAACTTTTATTTGTAAATGCAATATGGCTATTATTGGCGCACTCAGAAGTGGAGCTACAGTGCAATTCAATGATATTTAGAATTTATCGATGGTTGTTTTCAGTTGTTACATATACCTGGTATATATCGCCAACCGCACACTGTAACATAGAGTGTGGACCTAAAGAAACGCACAAAATTCATATTTTTGGTATGTCATTTGTCAAAAAAATCCTCGAACAGGTCGATTTTAGTATTGTAAATGTCACTATACCAAAATTTATGACGTCATTGGTTTTTCAGTTATGACGTTATCATAATTTTTTTTTAATGGAAACAGACCTTTTTGTTTACTTTTTTTGGTGGTATATTCCTTTAGCTTTCTGGTGATATGAAAAAAATTGATATTACCTAAGCCATTCTTTTGGAAAAAAATATTTTTATTGATTGATACCTTACATAAGTAACTGTGAGAAAAAAATCATCTCCAGTTCAAATTGTGACCCTCCAACCATTTGGCATTGACCAAGATGGGTGAAGATACTTTGCACGCTGTTCTGAATCATCTCATGGGCAATTCGTCTCATTTTGAAGAAAATTCTGTCTTTTACTTCTTCTATGGTACCCGGTCTCTTAAAATACATTACTTTAAGTAACCCCAAAGAAAAAAGTCTAAGGGGGTTAAATCCGGTGAACTCGGGGGCCACTCAATAGGACCTCAATGACCTATCCACCTTCCAGTAAAGGCGTCACATATAAATTGACGCACTCTCTCCCAAAATGAGGTGGGGCCCCGTCTTGCTGAAACCAGGCGTTTTTAGCAGGAATATCTTCATCTTTATTGTTCCGTAAGATTTTCTTTAAAAAAAAAGGTCCCAATAAACGATCACCAATCATACCTGCCCACACGTTTACTTTGACTGGTCGCTGTGTGTAGATATTATTTTCAATTTTGGTGTGTGTTAACACTACATAAGACCACGTATTTTAGTTAGAAAAGTTATTTTATAGCTCCACCAGTGGTGTCCTTGCAAAAATGTCCTGTGATATTTTTTATCATAAGAGTGGTAGGTACGCCACTGGCATTTTTCCATGCGGATATTTTTTCTGAGGAGCCCAGTCAATTCTACATGAAAACGGTCTCTTACTTTTCTCTCGTCAGACGCACAGTTCTTAATTAAAAAAATTAAATTTAAATTGCTTCATTTACTAATGATTTTTTAACACATAAATCTGGTTATCCTGGAATAAATGACGTTTTTACAAACATAATTTTCAAAACGATATTTGCTGACATAAAGTAAGTCTTTTGTAGGTCGGTTTTGTTCCGATCCCATTCATTTCTCCCAGAAACAGGACTTTAAAGGGCAGTTCATGGTTGAACAAAGTACCTCTTCAGATTTTCCTCTAGCAAGAATTACTAGGTCGTCCACAGATGCCTGAATCTCAGCTTCTTACAGGGAGATAATGGCAAGCAGATCATCTTCAAGAAGTGACCACAAGAGCGGGGAGAGAACCCCGCCCTGTGGGCACCACCTTGCGACCCTAAAACTCATCACGCGTTTAGCGATGTAGTGATGATTCTGTTTTCCAGCATAGCTCGAATCCAGTCAATTATGTTTGGCTGGACTCCTCTGGCAATTGCTGCTGTGTATAAGGAGTCGGGCAGTCCATTGTGAAATGCTCCTTCAATGTCGAGAAATGCTGCCACCGCAAACTCATTTGTACGTAGAAATTGGGCGATTTTCCTAACCAGGTTATTTAGTGAAAGTTCTTACTTGCCAGGTTGATAGGCATATTGATGGGCATTAAGAGGTCGTATACTCAGGACATTTCCTCTGATGTGTCCATCCAATACCAGACCTTTCAACAGGAATGATGTCAGGCTAATGGGCCTAAGCGATTTTGGGTCAGGTTCTGTCCGACCCATTTTTGGTATATGATCCGAATTAATACTTGTCTCAATCAAAGTAAGATATGTCACCAAGATCGCTGGATATATGCATTATTCTCGCTCAGCAAACCAACGCTCAATTTCGATGATAAAAGTCTTTTTTGATTGGTTATTTCAACAAGGAATCAATTTTAAACACCGCTTCTTGAAAAGAAAATATTAAAAAAGTGGTACCATTTTTTAGATTAATTTGAACTTTTATTATCTTCCCAAATAGATGTTGAAAATTGCCATGACCAGTAGTTGGTCTATACGTACAGAAATACTACAGGTCCCAATTCTTAACGAATCTACTTGATTATCTTTAATCGCGTCGTCTACTATCAGAATAGAACCCTATTGAATTTCATCCTGGTCCTTCGAGCAGTTTAATTGTCATAAATTACACAGAACCACAATAAAATCAAAATATACCTTTGACCAGGCCAGATGCATTGTTTTGGAGGTCGCTGAAACTGAATCCGAAACTCGTTTTTCCCCATCACCTCTAGTTTTCCGCATAACCCCAAAAACTAAGAAAATAACAGTAAAATTCAACAATATTAACCGAAAAACTAATACATATTCTGATAAAAAATTAAGCTATTACAAATTTTCGGATAATAGTTAAAATTTAATCCTGTCATACCTTACTGACAGGTCACAATTTGTTAATATCGATAATTCCAAACAGAATAAACGTTAATTTCGGTGTACCTTAAGGCTCTATTCTAGGACCAGTGCTTTTCCTCATTTATGTCAACGACTTACCAAACAGTAGTTCCACGTCTAAATTCACCCCTTTTGCAGATGATTGATACAACTTTGGCTCACATCCACACAAATATGTGCACATTGAATAAATGAAGCTCACAGCAGTCTATCGCTAGTTCAAGATTGGTTTTTAAGCAACCGACTGGTCTTAAATACTGATAAAATAGAAACGATTATTTTTAGTTTAAGACGTCATACTACCGATGCGGATTCATTTAATTGTATTAAATTTCTGGGTGTTGTCATGGATCCCAAGTAGACCTAGGATAGACATACAGAACTGGTCTGCAAAAATATATCTAGGAACATTTTTTTATTGCGAAATTTAGTAAAATGTCACATGCAACAGTATTAACGGCTTATCATGCATTCATTCAGTCTACATTAACATAGGCCGTATTGGTACGGGGCAATTCGGCACATACTGCATCGGTGTTTTCCATGCTGTAAGAATTATTGCAGGCTTAACTTATAGGAAACTTTAAAAAAATTCAATATACTGACAGTGCCTTGTATCTATATATTTCAATGTCTCTTATACATATGTAAATATACTACAAATGATAGTGTTCATTCGTATTTAACGAGAAATAGTAACAACATAGATACGAAATTTCTGAGGCTGTCAAAGTCAAGGAATGGAACTAGGCTATTACGCAATAAAATTTTATAGCGTATTGCCTAATGCCGCCCAAGAACTTGAATTTGGACATTTTAAAATAGTAATGAAACGTTTCCTGCTGAATAATGCACTCTACGACTTTAATGAATTCGTGTTAACTGATATTTCCTCTACAGTTTAATTTATGTATATTTTATTGTATGTTTAATTGTAAGTTTTCATTGTATGTTTTTGTGCATATGTGTTATTTGTTTGCATACTACTTGTAATGTTCTTTTACTTCCCTCGCATACCGAAGGGAAGTATTGTATTCGAGAAAAAATCACCCTCCGAGATTTTTTCGGATTCTGACGTTTCAGAACACGTAGATTCCGAAAATATAGGTTTTTCAATTCCGTCAGTCTGTCTGTCTGTCTGTCTGTCTGTCTGTCTGTCTGTCTGTCTGTCTGTTGGTGCATTAACTAAAAAACTACTTGACGGAGAGCAGTCAAATTTGGTAGGTAGTTAACCCTACTGTCAGCGAAGAACTGGTAGAATTTTCACTGAAAAATATACAGGGTGGACCGTCTAAACGGAATAAATAGTGAAAAAATTTTTTTTTGCTCAAATTTAAAATTTCCACGTTTCATGACGCGCTAAACCTATTTCAGCAAAAAAAATTTTTTGAAAATTTTTTTCAATCATTTTTGAAAAAATTTTTACCACTAAAAAAAAATTTTTTCTTTGTTCAAATTTAAAATTTCCCCGTTTCATGGCATTCTAAACCTATTTAAAAGAAAAAAAAATTGAAAATTTTTTACCAACATTTTTGAAAAAAATTTTACCACCAAAATAGATGAATTTTTTTTTCTCAAAATTTAAAATTTCCACGTTTCATAGCGTTCTAAATCTATTTAAAGAAAAAAAAAAATTAAAAATTTTTGAAAAAATTTTACCACAAATAGATGAAATTTTTTTTTCCGATTTAAAATTTCCACGTTTCCATGGCATTCGAAATTTATTAAAACAAATTTAAAAATGTTTTAGAAAAATAAAAAAAAAATGGAAACATGTTTTAGTAATCTGTTTATCACCATTATAGAATAGACGAAATATTTTTTTGCTCAAATTTAAAAAATTTGCAACATATTTTCAGCAATTTGGAAAAAAATTTAACACTAGAATAGACAGAAAACATTTTTGAAAATTTGTTCTATATTTTAATCACCACTATACTTCCACTCCATTACGTGAATGTGGGATTGAAAATGTGAGAGATGGCAATAATATTTGGCATATCCTATTATATACTTTTATTGAATAATGGCATCCCAAGAAATAATTGAGTCATGGTGGACATTTATAAAGGTATTTGCGCAAGCCTTCCATATTTGGCACCTGTTATTTAGTATATTGAACTTTTGCTGTTGGATGAACACTCTGTATATTTTTTTGACCAAAATTTATCAGGTTTTCTTTGTAATAATATCAATAATTATATTCCGATTATTATTCCCAATGTCATTTCGTAATTCATAATTTTTTTGAGTGACTGTCATGCACAAATAACGAGGGAAGTTCTGTGTAAATAACTTTACCGATTTTTTATTTTATCTATACCCGCTTGGCCTGTCAAAACACTACTTGTGAATTTATGACCAATAAGGATCTATCTGTCTATCTATATCATATTCCTATAATTTCTATCTCCTCCTGGTATTTCTTTTGATTTGTTCGTTCTGTAGCAGGGAGATGTTCCGTGTGTCATTTGCTGTTTTGTTGTATCTTTTTTGTGCTTCTTGTTTCTTTATTACTAGTGTTCCATATAATATTTTGTGATATGTTTTGTCGTTTGTTGCTTGTTTTGCCTTAATGCTTTTAACCCTGTCCCTTATTTTTCTATCCACTAGGATATGGTCTATTTGAGAGTTGATGTTCCTTTACTCCAGGTATTAAGGCATGTTAGGTTCTGGCTTCATGTGTTTCTAACTGTTAGATCTAACAGATGTGCCAAGTTTTTTAGCGAGCTTCCATTATCCAGTTTGTCCATGTGTGGGTAAGGTTCTTGTCTTCATGAGTTTTGTCGTCCTTTCCTATATGCGCGTTGCAGTCTCCTAGTATTATTATGTTCATTTTTCTATTCCTATTTCTTCTAGTCACTTGGGTGATCTGTCTGAATACTCGTCCTGCCCGTTTGTCGGAGGGCACATGTACTCCTAATATGCATATGTTTTCCTTTCCAATTACAAAAACTCCAAAACCTCAAAACCCCCTAACCCCATAATTCTTCAATCCTAATTACCCCAAAGCGTAATAAAAGAGAGACAATTTTTTACTTTCGTTTTTATTTGTGCTAGATCGATTTCAAATTAAATTTGCAATTCAATCATATGGAGCAAGATTTTCACGTCGCTTCGTAGGTGAGTCATGTGCCGTCAAAGTGAGATGTCCGAGGATTTGGCTCCTTGAACGACACTGCCTCACTTAGACAGACACTCTCTCAAACCGAGTATCGTAGAGACTCCGGAAAATCACCTATTGTAGAAAACTGAACTACGTACCCATACATTTTTTCAGATGTTTCCACAGACCTTGACTTTTTTGCAAGATTTTCTATGTCAATGTATTTTTCCTAGTTTTTGAGGTTATGTGAGAAACCAGAGGTGATGGGGCAAAACGGGTTTCGGATTCAGTTTCAGTGACCCCAAAAACATATAATGCACCTGGTCTGGTCAAAGGTATATTTCGATTTATTTTGTGGTCCTGTGTTATCATTGTCATAGTTACTTAACATCGTTCTCGTGGACCATGTACTTACCTTGTTTTCGGCCTAAATTGGATAAATCCTGATAATAATGATTAAAATGAACACACCAAAACAATTATTTATTCATTTAACTCGCTCCAATTCAAAAACGAAACGATCAGCTGGTGTTGCAATATTTGTTAACAAAATGCGTTCACATGAAAGTCAAACTTTAATAAATGTAGAAAATATGAATTTTTCTCTAAGGCTATGCCGATAAAATGTGGTGATTTACAGGGGTAAATAAAGCATGCAAGACTTTTTCATCTCTCGAAATTTGTACGAAGTAAACATTATTTTAGCGTGAATATTCGGTTGTGAAGGTTTAAAATTTATGTCTAACAAAGGTGAAGATTGAAATGTACCAGAACTTGGGGTCATCCGGTATATTAGTGGAAACGTCCAAAAGGCAAACATCCCATGCGCTCTCAGAAATAATATAAGTATGCACTATCTATTTTTAAACAGTATCTGGCTTTCATTGAAACATTAAGCAGAAAGTGTGTTATATCTTTATTATGAATATTCAATAGTCAATTTGAATTATGCAGATCGCTAATGTATAATAAAGATAAATAAACTCACCTCTACCATAACAACAATAATGAAGCAGGAGAATGCAGTAAACATTTTATCGCTCTTCTTTAGATCTCATTATAATCTGCATCCAGCTAACGACGTGTAAAATCTTCATTTGCATTGTTTACTTTTTCAGACTATTAACCAATTTTAACCTTCAATTTCCGTTCACAGACCTAGAACAAACTGTAAAATTATTCTTGAATTAAAATAATAGTTATTTCTAATCGCGATATTTAGCTATTGATATAGGTACGTAAATATAGCTATAAAATTAGGCATAAAAATAGAATAGATGTAACATTAATTTTTTCCAGGCTTAAAATAATTACACAAACTTAAATATATTTTATAGCTTGAAGCAATCTATTGAAATTATATAGTTAGGTAGTCTTCTTTGCTTTCAACAAAAACAAAAAAGTGGAAACTTAAAAAAGAGTATATAAAATAAAATATTGAATATTCTTTAATTTTTTCGAAATGAAAAATAAGAACTTGGGGTCAATAATTGTAGATAATGTTCATATACTACTAATTAATCACACTTATTCCAATTCTCTAATTAATAATAATAATGCATAGAAGGTATTCCAAGAACAGAGAGGTAGAGGTAGTAAATAGTTTTCATAGTTACATCTTCAGTTTAGTTTAGGACTGAATTATAATTTCTAGGCCAATATTACATAAAAAACCGCTGCCTAAGGAATCACAACTTCCACATCCTGATTTTTTATCCAAGTCACTATAAAGGAAACATCTTCACTATTAGGTAGAGGGCCGGCTATACAGGTTTCCTATGAATAAGATACATGAAAAACTTTATATGAGTGAGTGAGTACTACCACAGACCTGCAGGGAGCCGTTTTTCACATAAGCAAATTTTGCCCGCGTCATGGAATTTTACCGGATGTGATGTCAAAATGGAAGCATGTGGACAAATAAGATGAGGCAGCCTATTTTTTTAATAACTAGAAGGCTTGCACTTTAACTTAAAAAAACTTACTTAATGTATTCGATGACTTAAAACACAAAACAAAAACTTCAATCGAGGGTGTGTCAGGGTTGCGGGCAAATTAAGCTTGGCACCCCACTATCTTATTGAATACCTCAAAACCTACATTTTGATGTAAGTTTTATTCATGTATTCGATGGCACAAGAAATCGAGACCGGAAGTGACGTCACTCACACAAAGTTTTCCGTGTATCTTATTCATCGGAAATCTGTACAGCCGGCTCTCCACCTATATATTTGCACTTTAGTATATGAAAATTATTGGTGATAGAATTTTAATAATATTTGGGGCAGATGTCATAGAAAAATTTGAGGCGTTGATTTCTACCATATACGTTAAAAATTAAGTTTCTAGTTTGTTCTACTTATTTTCTCCTATTCACAACCTACCACCTCCCAGCCCTTCAACAGAATCATCTCAAAAATATTGGAAAGAAATCTGAGGCCTTGGTTTCTAGTATATACACCAAATCCCATAATATAATCTTGTTTCAGATGTCGTTATAATACATACGTGTACCAAATTTCATGTCAAAATCTCAATTTAATTTTATCAGCTCTTTTAATAAGGGAGTGGGGGGTGGTGGGGAGATAGAAAATATTGTAAAAAAACCTGAGGCTTTCGATTCTAGTATGTACACCAAATCCCTGTACTCTTACCAGCTTGCTTTACTTATTTCCCCCTATTTAACCCCAATCCTTCAACGGGATCATCTTAAAATATAATCTAGTTCCAGATGTCATTATAATACATGTGTACGAAATTTCAAGTGAATATCTCAATTTTATGTTTTCAACCCCTTTAATAATGGAGTAGTGGTGGGGGTCGAAAAGTATTATAAAAAAATCTGAGGCCTTGATTTCTAGTACATATACCGAATTTCAAGTTTCTGTACTCTTACCAGCTTGCTTTACTTATTTCCCCTCTTTACCCCTAGTTACCCCCAACCCTTCAACGGAATAATCCCAAAATATAATCTAGGTCCTGATGTCATTATAATATATACGTATACCAAATTTCAAGTGAATATCTCAATTTTATTTTATCAACCCCTTTAATAATGGAGGTGATGGGGGTAGTATTATTAAAAAAAAATAGGCCTTGATTTATAATACATATACCACACAAAAAATTTCAAGTTTCTGTACTCTTACCAGCTTGCTTTATTTATTTCTCCCTATTTACCACTATTTACCCAAAACCCCTCACGGGATATGTTCAAATACCAATCCAGTTTCAGACCTCGTTATAATAAATACGTGTACAAAATTTCATGTCAATATCTTAAACCGTTCCAGAGAAAACGTTAGGACAAAAAAATTACACACAGACAGACCGACAGACAGACAGACTTTTTTTTTTCGCTCAAATTTAAAATCTCGACGTTTTATGACATGCTAAACCTATTTCAAGAAGAAAAAAAATTGAAATTCTTTTTCCTATTACTATACTTCTAATCCACTACGTGGATGTGGAAGTAAAAGGGCCCTCTTGACAATTAGCGGTACGACAACCCGTTTTCGAGGAAATACACGAACACGATATATTATGACACTTTATTGGGTAATGCGTGTTATAATGAAATATAGAAACAAGCGGTAAGAATCCCCCGTTTCTCCGTATAAAGTTGCCCCTAACTGTTTCAGAGATAATTAGTAAAAACCTGTATTTAGTTCCCGTTTTCAAAGGCTGTAGCTCCCTTAGGAATTATCTCCGGACACATGTTTATTGGAAATAGTGTAATTAGGCAAGCATTGGTATGCTTACAAACTGGTGCGTGTTTCATAAGTATTCATGTTGTTTCTTGAAACAATACATTGAGATACTATGATTAACATGATTTTAAGAATAGACTGCATTGAAAGGTAGGCGAAAGCCTCGATTCGATTTCTTTGCATATTCATGTTTGGGACATGCCCCTGAATAAAGATCAAGAATTTGCTGGACGAATATCTGGTCAAAATTGATTTAAACTATATTTTTTTAAACAAATTGTAAAAATCTCCTTTTTTAATCCGAACTAATTTTTTTTGTTTTTTTTTTTTGGTCAATTGAAACAAAAGAGATCTCGTAATTTTTTCGTAAAGATGACCGTTTTCGACTTACAAACAGTTTAATATTTGAAAAAAATCGGTAAAGGTATTTACACAGAACTTCCCTCTTTATTTGTGCGCGAGTCACTCTAAAAAATTAATAATTACGAAATGGCATTGAAAATAATAATCGGAATATAGTTATCACTATTATTACAAAGAAGACCTGGTAAGTTTTCGTCAAAAAAATATACAGAGTACTCATCCAACAGCAAAAGTTCAATACTAAATAACAGGTGCCAAATATGGAAGGCTTGCGCAAATACCTTTACAAATGTCCACCATGAATTATTTCTTGGAATGACCACCCTGTATATTTTTCAATAAAAGTGTAATAGCATATGTCAAATATTATTGCCATCTGACACATTTTCACTTCCACATTCACGTAGTGGAGTGGAAGTATAGCGGTGGTTAAAAAATTTCATTTTTTTTTAAATTTTTCAAAAAAGGTTGGTTAAAAATTTTCAAAATCTTTTTTCTTCTGAAATAGGTTTAGAATGTCATGAAACGTGAAAATTTTAAATTTCAGCAAAAAAAAAATTCCATCTATTCTACTTAGTGGTAAATTTTTTTTCCAAAATGGTAAAAAAATAATGCAATTTTTTTACCGAAATAGGTTTAGAATGCCATGGAAACGAAGAAATTTTAAATTTGAGCAAAGAAAAAAAAATTTTTTTTTTTTTAATTTTTCAAAAATGTTTAGGTTAAAAAATTTTCAAAATTTTTTGGTTCTGAAATAGGTTTTGAATGTCATGAAACGTGTAAACTTTAAATTTGAGCAAAAAAAATTTCCATCTATTCTAGTGGTAATTTTTTTTTCCAAAATGGTAAAAAAATGTTACAATTTTTTTTCTTCCGAAATAGGTTTAGAATGTCATGAAGCGGGGAAATGTTAAATTTGAGCAAAAAATATATTTTCATCTATTCTATAGTAAGTACTTAGTGATAAATAAATAAATGTTTTCAAAAAATGTTTCAAATTTTTCAGAAGAATTTTTAAATTTGCTTGAATACGTTCAGAATGCCATGGAAACGTGTAAGTTTTAAATTTGAACAAAGAAAAAAATGTTCTTCATCTATTTTAGTGGTACAAAATTTTTCAAAAATGGTGAAAAAAAATGTTTTTTCTGAAATAGGTTTAGCGTGTCATGAAACCTGGAAATTTGAGCCAAAAAAATTTTTTTTCACTATTTATTCCGTTTAGCCGGTCCACCCTGTATATTTTCCAGTGAAAGTTCAACCATTTCTTCGCTGACAGTAGGGTCAACTACTTACCAAATTTGACTGCTGTCCGTCAAGCAGTTTTTTAGTTAATGCACCAACAGACAGACAGACAAGACTGACTGACGAAATTGAAAAAGCTATATTTTCGTAATCTACGTGATCTGAAACGTCAGAATCCGAAAAAATCTAGGAGGGTGATTTTTTCTCGAATACAATACTTCCCTTCGGTATGCGAGGGAAGTAAAACGCAAAAACGGTCATTTTCAAGGTTGAAACTTTGAAACACAATATTAAGAAATTAATTTTTTGAGTTCACCAAACTTCTTATATAATCTTTGAACATCCATTATCAAAATCCTGAAGAGTAAGTACAGGGCCGTCGAGAGAATATCGGGGTCCGTGGGTAGTAACATACGCCCCCTTACACCTGCCCCCCACTGTTCGATGTAATTTATTTCTTTGTGCCACACAATTACCAATTTGTCAGAATAGAATATTTATCTCGATAGAAATTAAGTTCATCGTTGTGGAAAATACAAATACAAATAATGAACATGAATATTTATTAGGCGTTCGTTTTATGAAACATCCTGAATGAATTACCATTTAATTTTTTGCATGGAAAGTTTTTATATTGTTACAATTTTCTGAAATTCGGGTGGAATCCAGGTTCCCTCAAAAATTCCGAGCCCAGAGGAAAACACCCGGACCCGCCCTCCTCTCGTCGAGCTTGTGAACCTGAGTAAGTACAGATTATTTTAGTCTAAAGCTTAAACTTTTTATTGTTAAATGGACGTTTTTAGCCGGTTGCGCGTGTCAAAGTACATTTCTTTAATAAATTAAATCGGGTAATTCATATTGTCAAAATTAAGAATTAACGTCCCTCTGTCGCTCTGTAAAGCCCGCAAGCTAGAAAAAACACTTTTACATTATTAGAATAATTCGAAAAGCAAGTCTTCGCTGCTGGAGAGTCTACACAAGCCACTCCCCCTGAACGAGGTGGTACTGATCGAATTTTCGGGAACGGCGAACAATCAGGAACGTCTAGAACGACTAGAAGGCCTGGAATTTTCGATTCTCGAACACTTCCAGAAGCTTTGATTTTTCTTATATAAACCGAGACGCGCCCAACGGAGTTAGTCGAGTCAGTCAGTCAGTCAATCAGTTCGGGATCCAGCCACGCGACAAAACGACAACAAAAGGCAAATTTCTACTCTAAAGTGTTACTAATCAACATAATTATTTAATTTAAACATACTTAGTGATAAATAAATTTATTGCTAGAACGTGAAACGTAATATATCATTATTGTGACTCCAGAATTTTTGACTTTTAATTATTCGCCTAAAATCGATACAGGGTGTTATTTTTTCGCCAAACCAAGTAAAAATAAAATCATACCAAAATTAATTGTGCGGTGTTCTTTTGCGCGAATCTGACCAAAAAGAAAGTCACGTTCGTGTTCACGCGCTCTTCGCGCGCACTGTCTAAATGGGTTACAGCTTATTACGAAGCAATTAAGTGCATTAGAAAAAGTTTATTAAAAATACTAAATAAAACAGGTAAAACAACAGATGAGGCAAGATTGATTATTTTCTCTCATTCGTGTGGAATAATGTGCTTGACATATAAGCAGTGATCGGAATTTGGGTTTAATTTTCAGGTGCGTCGTTACAAGGATTTATTGAAATAAGCACAGATGTTTAGTTCACTGAAAAATAAATAAATTTTGATTTATTTTTCGTGTAATATAAATTACATAATCTATTTATACAAAAAACGCTATTTAAGTTAAAGAAACAGAGCGCGTAAATAATGCCCACCTGCAACACGTGGCCGACACGCCAAATATTAGGTTTGTTCTGGTTTTTAGAAATACCCTGTCCGAGGACGTCCTTGGACGTCAGGCACATGCGTAGTTAGTAAAACGCGTTCTGAACTTACTAACTACGCATGTTCCTGACATCCGAGGACTGGCATTTCTCAAACCCAGAACAAACCAATAATTTACTACTTACTCGCCTTTAAAATTGTTTAAATCGAATGGACGTGGCACAGCACCTAAGAACAACTTATTGTTAATATGCCGCGTTTTAGTCCGAGGAAAAGTACTGTCGAAACATGGGTTAAGCCTTATAAAGAACTACATTTTGATGGCGAAAAAATAATTTGTAATATTTGTGATGTCACGATAAGGTGTACACAGAAGAATATTGTTTTAAAACATGTAAATAGATACACACACGAGTGTAATACAAAAAAGGAAAAGAGGCTCTTTTGTTAATGTGTTTAAATCTTCCATGGAATGTACTAAATAACGCTCATTTTACACATTTTCAAACAAATATTGCGTGGGGGCAACATGTTCCAAGTGAAAGCCTGCTTCTTAAAAAAAATTCTCAGAGAATTATATGAAGAAGAACAGGAAGGTATTCGGAGTGATCTTCAAAACGACCGATTTTGGGTTACAATAGACGAAACGGCAGATTTTTAAGGAAATAATGTTGCCAATTTGTTAGTCACAAAATTACATGTTGATGGTCCTGGCAAGTGCCACTTAGTAGCTTCCAAGGTTTTAGAAGCAGTTAATGGCGAATCAGTGTTTAATTTGTTTGAAAGTACTTTAAAATGGCTTTGGCAAGACTTGGCTGAACAAAATTTAAAGAAAGCTGTTGTTTTTACTAGTGATGTTAAATGCTAGAAAAAAAAATAAAAAGAAATACCCTCAAGCGTTACATGTTACTTGTTTAGCGCATGCGTTACGCCGTCTCTTCGAAAAAGTACGAGATTGTTTCACATGTTGACACATTATTGCTAATATAAAGAAATTTTTTCTAAAAGCTCCTAGTGAGATAAAACTTTTCCTAAAAAAATGTCCCAATTTGCCACTTCCTCCAAACCAGCGATTACACGTTGTGGAACATGGATAAACGCGGCATGTTACTACCATGTTAACTTCAACTCACTCAAGGACAGAGCCGGATTATCCATAAGGCAATATAGGCAGATGCCTAGGGGCGCCGACGCGACGGCTTGCGGGGCGCCGGCGACGAACAAAAAAAACAGCAAATCTTCATACTTGAAAATTATCAACAAAAATTAAAAAATTTCTTAAAAGCTATTTTCATTTCTTTTCTGTCTGGTAGATTTGGTCGCAGATGTGGGTCGACTTTTGTTTCAACTCGCTCTATCACAATTTTTCATCGGTATGTGTGAAACTTTGTAGAAATTATCCTTAAACACAATATAACAATACTGTAGATCGACATTTGTCGAAACTTGAAACTCTCTCGATGCTTTTTTCCCGAGAAACACAGAAAACGTGGAATTTTTCAGCTATTTGTTTACATTAAAATAACTGTAAACACTGAATGTTTTTCTGCATTTCCTGCAATCATATGGCAGCGCTAGAGTGTAGGGAATCGTTTGAGTCCAAAATCGATCGTTTTTGTTCACATCCGGCCGAGTAATGGCAATTCATGTAAACAAAAACGTTAGATTTTCATTAATTTCGAGAGGGAAAATTTTTTGGTTTTCATTTTTTATCTCGAAACCAAATAATTTGGCTACACGCTCATATTCTTTATTTCTTATTTTGAAGAACATTTTTTTCCGAAATATTTTTCGGAGATTTCTCAAGATTTCCGAGCGCTCAGCGAACAGAGAGTTAATGCACGCGGCACTTCAATCACCATGACTTAACTAGTGCATTTAATTACTTCCACATCTACATAGTCGAGTGGAAGTATAGTAATCGTAAAAAAAAATTCAACAATTTTTCTTGTTAAAATAGGTTTAGAATGTCATGAAACGCCGAGATTTTAAATATGAGAAAAAAATATATGTCTGTCGTCTGTAACTTTTTTTTTATTGGTTATAAATAGTTTGGCCAGTAAGACATCCAGAAAACGTACATAATAGTTATTTATGATATAAGTGGTAAAAATAATGTTTCATTTACAAAATGTGTTTTTATTGTTTTGTCCCCAATCACAAAATAAAATATCATTTTAAACATTTAATCATAAATAACTATTATATCTATTTGTTTAACTTCTTCCATTTAATGTCTTTCTGTTTGTTTGTGTTGATTGTTTTTATATTGTATTATTTTATATTATAAATACAAACTTTAATAACATTTTAAATATGTTTTGTAGTATTGGGGGGGGGGCGCTATAATATAGTTGCCTATGGGCGAAAAAAGTCATAATCCAGCACTGCTCAAGGAGACACCTTAAATGAAGATGCTACTGCGATTAAGCATGCAAAGAATTTAATGAATATTCCAAATATTAAAAATGATTTAAAATTTATATTCGAACGTTTTAAAATAATGACAAGAATTATAGAAAACCTTCAATGTCCAAATTTGTCCTTAGAAGAAACATTTAACAAAGTGGATACTGTTAAAAAAACAATTAATGAATTAATGAAAAATGTAACAGAACCAGAGCCTATGAATATCTTTAGATATGCTTCTCTCACTTCTGTGGAATGCGAAAGATCATATTCGACCTTAGAGTGGATATTTACTGTCAATAGAAATCATCTTTCACATGAAAATATAGAAAAAACACTTATTGTATACTTTGAAACTATGAACACTCAATAAAAGTAGGTACAAAATTTGAAAGTTGAAAGTGTGTGCGGATTTACAACAATTTATGTGTGAAATATTTGTACATTCATAATAAACTCATAGGGTAGCTTCTTATTACATTTAATTTTCTAGGAGAAAGCAAACGTACATTTAATATTTTCATGTAAAATTTCATATATGTGCGCCACTGGAATTAAACCCAAATTCCGATCACTGGATATAAGACATAAGGCGATGTGGAAAGACAAGTAAGTGATAATAAAAAGTATCTTTCATTTTAAACTAATTAAGTTCATTAAATTTCGAAAATATATGGTCATATTTTTCAAACTGCAGATGAATCGACATTTGTTTTATACTTTGAATTCGACAAGACAAGGTAGGCCAGTGCCAATAATTAAAAAAAAAAAATTCTTAGCAGTATGTGGATGATGGGAAAATTTAGGATTAATGATATGTAACTGGGAAAAAATCGATTGGACCGCAACACATAACCGGAAGTGGGGTGGGGGTTCGAAAAGGTGTGTTCTTAGTGGTGAAACGTGGTTCTTTGCAATTTTTGGCAAAAGTAGACCTCCTATCGAAAAAAGTTTAATATAAAAGTTGTAGATAATTGAGAGATGTAAACTTTTATTTGAATCATTTTTTTACATAACCTCAAAGTGATTGAGAAAAACAGCAAAAACCAATTTTTTGGTTAGGTATTTATTTTTGTCTTCCACAAAAATAATTCGATTTTGATAAAATTAGGTGAAAATGTACATTTTTATGCCTCAAAAATGCTGTAATTTTTTTGAAGCGAAATATTCATTTTTTGATTTTTTGCGAATTTAATTTGAAGGAAAAACCCTAATTTTCTATCAAAAAAGTTCATTAACAAATTTTTGATTTTTGAAAATTTCAGGACGGTGTTTCTTTCGTTGAAACCTCTACTTTATGATGGTGTAAAGAAATCATACTGTTACTGTGGAAAAACATTGTCAAAAATGGAAGAAACCCTATAAACACTTTTTTCAAGATCGGTATTTCCGTAAATGCCACTAATGCTTCATTGTTCATTTGAATGAAGTGTTGAAAGTGGTGCAAAATGGTAATTTCAATACAATGTATAATAGAGGAACTTTAATAACCGTTTAAGATTCGGACTGCTGGGAAAAAAATGTTTTAACAATAATTTTACCTAAGAAATTGCTAAAAATGACTTTTAGGCAAGAAATAATTTTTTTTTAAATCGATTTACAAAGTAGAAATACATAATCAAATCTTATTTTTTTGGGAAGCTGCTCTACATTATCAGACTCAACACATTGTTCGATTTCTCCAGGATTTTCAATAAGGTCTACGACTTCGTCAAGGCTCTCAAGTTCATCAAGATCTTTATTTTCATTATTATCTTGAACATTTGTTATTGCTTCGTCATAAATCTCCTCCGAATCGCTGATTTCTTCTAATGGTTGTATTTCAGAGTTAGAACAGTCTCCGGCCCCGAATGGAGCATTTTACTCCATGATTTCGACAGCCGCATCTTTTACTATCACAACCAGTTTCACAGCTGCAGCAGATAGATTTCAGCAAACTTACAGGAATTAATTCTTTTTCTGTCAATTTAGGCATTATTCCGGTTAGATGGTGTTTTCTTCCCCAATCCTGTAAGTTTGTTACCAAGCCAAGTTTGAATTTGAAGATAAACCCTGTAGCAGTGTTGCTCAGCTGCTGCCTCAGTTGGTGGTAGTTTTTCTAAATCAAATGAAGTCCTTATCGTAGCGGTTTGATACATTTCAAACCTCAATTCATTCAGTGACATATCCCTTTCCTTATATTTATAAATAGACGCTATTAGCTTCAATCTATTTTCGGCTATAGTTTGTTTGTCTGCATTTCTCGGATACAAAATTTCTGTGAGCTTTGATATATTTTGGTTAGACAGTAATGATTTTACAATAGTTTTTTCCCTTCTCCGGCGAAACTGGAAGTCGTGTCACACCCAGGAAAAGAGTGAAGGAACGCAACAATCTTCTTGTTGATTCCTGTTTGAAGCTGTTTGAGATGTAAAATGTATCTTTTGTATTACCTGAACCTGGTTTGTGAAAATAAATATCGGAATTATTTGAATTTAAGGTGGCCATATTTATGTGCTAAATTGTGGGTATAATCACATGATTTTAAAGCGAGCTATTTTAAAAAGTATAGGTCATATTTATAAAAGTTGCACATAAACGGAAACTAGAAACTTTAACTTAGGAAACGTGTGGTTTTAAATTGTTAAAAAGTAATATTTTCATAGATAAAAAAAATGCTTAACATGTACCTTAGAAACGATGTCAGCTCGCCACTTCAATAATTATTTTGCACTAGTTAAAATCAAAAATAGGGAAAACCAATATAGACAAGTCCTAACTTAAACATTCACCCATATTATGAAACAAGAAAAAGTCTCATTAGACCTTTCATGTACTAGAAAGCTCGAATTAAATTTTGCGGTGCACTTTTCACATGTTTACTGATATTCTGACATATTTATTTTTCATAGAATGGAATTTTATAAGATTTGTTCAGCTAAAAGTTGTTGTCTTAGTTCGGTTACTGTCTCATAGATGACGCAACAGAAAAAGGGAATTATCTGAATTTTATATTTTTATATAGGGTGGACAAAAAAATCAATAAAACGGATCCAATATAAATCGATATAATCGTTAATAATCATTACATCATCATCATTACATTAAAAAAGTCAAATTTCACATTTATTCTTGGTTTTAAACATTTATTAAGGGCGCCATGTTCGCAAAAGAGAACAACCTCGACAACGTCATAGAAAAGGGTAGTCGTTAACCATCCGTTAAGTGGTGGTACCTAGCGGGTAGCGGACGAATCATTTACTATAGATGTTTATTCGTGAAAATTCAATAAAGAATCCTATAATCCTATAAACTAATCCAGTTGTAAACATTACTTCGCTTGAGCAATCCAAATAACAAGTGTTCCAAATCGAAAAAATGTAAACAACAAAAACATCTATCTACCTGCTTTTAACCGCATGCCGATCCCCTTTCCCCCCTTCCATACCGAAACCCTTGGGTCGAAATATATTTCTCATTATTTTACTGGATTTTAATTTATAGGTCAAAGGTACATTTGAATGTTATTCTTTATCCAGAAGAGCTTTCATGTGAAACATTGGCACTTATAATTATTATGTTATTACATATATCTATTATATTACAATTTATTTATAATATCTACTGTAATAAGACTCGAACAAAAATATACAGGGTGGACCGTCTAAAGGGAATAGATAATAAAAAAAAAATTTTCGCTCAAATTTAAAATTTCCACGTTTCATGTCATTGTAAAAAAAGAGAAACTGACAATTTTCCACTACTATACTTCCACTCCACTACGTGCATGTACAACTAAAAATGTGACAGATGGCAATAATATTTGGCATATAGTTAACAGAATTGTCACCTTTTATTTAATATTGAATTTTTGCTGTCGGATGAGTACTCTGTATATTTTCTTGGCCAAAAGTTATCAGGTTTCCTTTGTAATAATAGTGATACCTATATTCCGATTATTATTCTCATATGTCGTTTCGTAGTTAATAATTTTTTAGAACGACCGCCCTGTATAAATAAAGTTTTTTTTCCTTAAAAAATCCCCTTGGAAATCATTAAAAAATTTTTAAATGTAAAAAAATATATACTGAAAGAAACCCCAAAGTATTTCAAACATATTCATTGGACTACGGTTTAGAGCAATTATTTGTATGAAATCTAATAAGATGGCGATGGTCAAGAGAGGGACATTCCATACATAAATATTTATTATTTTTGGCAATAACTTTTTTACTTGGTAACGTATATTTAAAAAAGAACTATAATATTACCTAAGTATAAAAATAACCAGTTGAGTGAAGTGAATGAAAAGTCATAGTAATATTCTTATGTTTTTTTTAAATATACGTAGTACGAAAGAATGTTATGGCCACCTATTGAGAAGCCAGTATATATTTTGTTCAAATTTGGTGAAAATGGGTTTTTGATGGTAGTGAATACAAATCTAAAATAAGAATTTCTATAAAAAAGTCGATAATATTTTTTCTTCAAATTTTCCTTAAAGTAACGGCACACTGTAATGAGCGATATCAAAGTTCACTACTTCAATGCAATCACATTTTCAGTCTGCACGTACCGCCTAAATTTGAAATAAATCCCGCTCCTAATTCGTGAAATATATACTCATGAAAAGCGGATGACAGTGTAATTTTTTCAAACATCTCTAATGAAAACTCTCTAAAAAAATATCGATCGCCTCTATGGGATAGTACTAAGATAGAAACTCTTTCAAGCCACTTTAATTTTTACAAACTAATATGTTCATAGCCTGTACAATAGATAAAGATAAACGCAAAAAATCAGTAATATTGACATTTGACCATAAATTCAAGGTAAAAAATTAAGATAATAAAATGAAGACATAACACATCTTAGTACTTCATTTAAGGTGGCCATTCCCTAGAAAGCGACATCCGATAGGGATATATCTATTATTTTTGCTCATAACTTTTATATCTGAGTAGGTACATATATTTTAAAAAACTATAAGAGTACCTAAGTAAAACTATAACAAGACTATTACTATGAATATTCACTCAATAATTTCAGTGGTTTGCAAAATAGCTAGATTCAAAACTACGAAATAGGGAGATTGACATAATTCTTAAATTTAAATCTAGCTATTTTGCAAACCGCGGAAATTATTGAGTGAAAATTCATAGTAACAGTCTTGTTATGGTTCTACTTAGGTGCTCTTATAATTTTAATAAATATACGTACTAAGAAAAAAAAGTTATGGCCAAAAATAATAAATATTTCCCTATTGGAGGTCTCTTTCTAGGGAATGGGCACCTTAAGCTTAATTTAAGTATGTTTCCAATACAAGTTACTACACTATATAGTATTTGTAAATTTATTTGAATAATAAATATTATGAAAATTTCATAAATTATATAATGTAAACAAGGTGCACATACTTTAATGGGGAAGATGCATAAATTTTAAAAATGGTTTAATTATTTTGCCATAATAGTATTATACCACCTTATAAACTTTTTAAATTTTTATCCAATTTGAACAAAATTTCTAAATAATAAACTGAAAAAACTTAAAAAAAAATTAAGTGAAAATTGTTTAGAACTACACAAAATGATTAAATCCAAAGTTTCATGAAATTTAAGATATTGATTGCAGAATTTTCAGAATACACAAAAAGCAAAAATAAATTTACAAACTACTTCTCAATTACTTGACAGTTCAGGTTACATTAGTAAAATTTACGAATAAAAGATGCTTAATATGCTTTTTTCATTTTTTTAGTACATATAGTCATAAGTAGATCTAACATGTTTTATCTTTGAGTAAAATTTGATTCAAATCGGGAAAAATTAAAGTTAAGTTTTACACTATAATAAAAAAAAGTCACAAAAGAGGATTCTTAAATATATGAAATTTGAATTTTTATGTAACGAAAACCATGTGACTGAGAACAGTACAATGTTGACCTATATTATGGATGACTGACGTCAGTTAGATGCACAGAGCTTCAATTACTTGTTCTACGGCTACCTCAAAAACATGCTTTTGTACAGAGTTTATTGTAATAACGCTCGTACCACAACTCGTAAGAAATTTGCATTATTCTGCACTTTCGCACAATATGCTATATATTCTAAATAATTATTATAACCCATCACTTTTGACAAAACATAAAAAAAAAGAAGATACGATTGAGCATATTGTTGTTTTCGTCGATCAATCTGGCATCTGTGAAATCGTGCTTGTCACTGAATAATAAAACCTTCTGTTCTGTACTGAAGATGTGTGAGGGCCGATTTATCAATGCGTGGATAAGTAGTGTCATCCTATAGTGAAATAATAGTTTAATAATATAGTAGGACACTTCCCCTACCGAGTTAGTTCACGCGTCGATAGCAGGAGTGAGGCTATCACTGTCAGAGGAAGTGACCCTACCGTATTATTACAAACTGTGCTTTAACTATAGGATAACTTGTTATCCTCGCATTGATAAAGCGGCCCTTGCTTATTTTCTTCTGTGATATTAGTGATACTGTTATTACAATTTCATTAATATTATCAGTACCTACCTAGTACGTCATATATACTTTGTATCCTAGTAAGATATTCTATAAATATGTACAGATAATATAATATTGTATAATATATTTGGCACTTTTTACTTATTAATTATTCTGGAGATTATTATTTTCTTCTTTTACCACATTGTATACTTTATCTAATTTTAAAGTTATAACAGGTTCTCTTTCTTAAAGAGCGTCAACTATATTCCACTTACGTATACTCATTATGCTTCCCTGTCACATTTCTTTTATGTTTTGGTGTCCACCCTGTGTATAAAGTATTATTTGGTTTGATTCTTGTCAGTTATTATAACGAAATGTCATGTTTTTTCATAAAATAGTTTTATAAATATAGCGTTAACAGATCGACATAATTGAAATATATTAATTCTTGTAATCGATATAATCTGAAATATGAAAAATCGAATAAATGCCGGAGCGAATGCTTGTTTCACGAATACAACAAGTATAGTTAGTTACCTTCGGTAACATTAAGTCAGTAAAGAAATGGGATCTCACGACTCTACCACACAAGGTTTTTAGCTCATCAGATTTCTTTACTTCTCGAATATTTACCAAAACAATTTATCCTAATAGCGGTTGTATTCAATATAAGTATAAACAAACAACCGTTTTTTGTCCATGTTAAAATAATATATTTTTACCGTAATTCATTCAAAACAAAGAAATTTACGTTAGTGCACGAAAACATAAACAGTATGTCATTATTGTAGGTATTATTAAACATCGGAAGTTTCCTAAAGAGCCTATACATTTTCAAATTTCACATTTGTAAATGCAGAAGAGCTACAAACCTTTAAAACTTAATAAATGTTTAAAACCAAGAATAAATGTGAAATTTGACTTTTTTAGAGCAGATGTTTTAAAAAAATAACTGTGGGGAATAATGATTATTAACGATTATATCGATTTATATTGGATCCATTTTATTGATTTTTTTGTCCACCCTATATAAAAATATAAAATTCAGAAATGATTCAGATAATTCCCTTTTTCTGTTGCGTCATCTATGAGACAGTGACCGAACTAAGACAACAACTTTTAGCTGAAGAAATCTTATAAAATTCCATTCTATTAAAAATAAATATGTCAGAATATCAGTAAACATGTGAAAAGTGCACCGCAAAATTTAATTCGAGCTTTCTAGTACATGAAGGGTCTAATGAGACTTTTTCTTGTTTCATAATATGGGTGAATGTTTAAGTTAGGACTTGTCTGTATTGGTTTTCCCTATTTTTGATTTTAACTAGTGCAAAATAATTATTGAAGTGGCGAGCTGACATCGTTTCTAAGGTACATGTTAAGCATTTTTTTTATCTATGAAAATATTACTTTTTAACAATATAAAAGCACACGTTTCCTAAGTTAAAGTTTCTAGTTTCCGTTTATGTGCAACTTTTATAAATATGACCTATACTTTTTAAAATAGCTCGCTTTAAAATCATGTGATTATACCCACAATTTAGCACATAAATATGGCCACCTTAAGTTTTAAAGGTTTGTAGCTGTTCTGCATTTACATAGGCTCTTTAGGAAACTTCCGATGTTTAATAATACCTACAATAATGACATACTGTTTATGTTTTCGTGCACTAACGTAAATTTCTTTGTTTTGGATGAATTACGGTAAAAATATATTATTTTAACATGGACAAAAAACGGTTGTTTGTTTATACTTATATTGAATGCAACCGCTATTAGGATAAATTGTTTTGGTAAATGTTCGAGAAGTAAAGAAATCTGATGAGCTAAAAACCTTTGTGTGGTAGAGTCGTGAGATCCCATTTCTTTACTGACTTAATGTTACCGAAGGTAACTAACTATACTTGTATTCGTGAAACAAGCATTCGCTCCGGCATTTATTCGATTTTTCATATTTCAGATTATATCGATTACAAGAATTAATATATTTCAATTATGTCGATCTGTTAGCGCTATATTTATAAAACTATTTTATGAAAAAACATGACATTTCGTTATAATAACTGACAAGAATCAAACCAAATAATACTTTATACACAGGGTGGACACCAAAACATAAAAGAAATGTGACAGGGAAGCATAATGAGTATACGTAAGTGGAATATAGTTGACGCTCTTTAAGAAAGAGGACCTGTTATAACTTTAAAATTAGATAAAGTATACAATGGGGTAAAAGAAGAAAATAATAATCTCCAGAATAATTAATAAGTAAAAAGTGCCAAATATATTATACAATATTATATTATCTGTACATATTTATAGAATATCTTACTAGGATACAAAGTATATATGACGTACTAGGTAGGTACTGATAATATTAATGAAATTGTAATAACACTATCACTAATATCACAGAAGAAAATAAGCAAGGGCCGCTTTATCAATGCGAGGATAACAAGTTATCCTATAGTTAAAGCACAGTTTGTAATAATACGGTAGGGTCACTTCCTCTGACAGTGATAGCCTCACTCCTGCTATCGACGCGTGAACTAACTCGATAGGGGAAGTGTCCTACTATATTATTAAACTATTATTTCACTATAGGATGACACTACTTATCCACGCATTGATAAATCGGCCCTCACACATCTTCAGTACAGAACAGAAGGTTTTATTATTCAGTGACAAGCACGATTTCACAGATGACAGATTGATCGACGAAAACAACAATATGCTCAATCGTATCTTCTTTTTTTTTTATGTTTTGTCAAAAGTGATGGTTATAATAATTATTTAGAATATATAGCATATTGTGCGAAAGTGCAGAATAATGCAAATTTCTTACGAGTTGTGGTACGAGCGTTATTACAATAAACTCTGTACAAAAGCATGTTTTTGAGGTAGCCGTAGAACAAGTAATTGAAGCTCTGTGCATCTAACTGACGTCAGTCATCCATAATATAGGTCAACATTGTACTGTTCTCAGTCACATGGTTTTCGTTACATAAAAATTCAAATTTCATATATTTAAGAATCCTCTTTTGTGACTTTTTTTTATTATAGTGTAAAACTTAACTTTAATTTTTCCCGATTTGAATCAAATTTTACTCAAAGATACAACATGGTAGCATATTAAGCATCTTTTATTCGTAAATTTTACTAATGTAACCTGAACTGTCAAGTAATTGAGAAGTAGTTTGTAAATTTATTTTTGCCTTTTGTGTATTCTGAAAATTCTACAATCAATATCTTAAATTTCCTGAAACTTTGGATTTAATCATTTTGTGTAGTTCTAAACAATTTTCATTTAATTTTTTTTTTAGTTTTTTCAGTTTATTATTTAGAAATTTTGTTCAAATTGGATAAAATTTAAAAAGTTTATAAGGTGATATAATACTATTATGGCAAAATAATTAAACCATTTTTAAAATTTATGCATCTTCCCCATTAAAGTATGTGCACCTTGTTTACATTAAGTATATAGTTTATGAAATTTTCATAATATTTATTATTCAAATAAATTTACAAATACTATATAGTGTAGTAACTTGTATTGTGTCTTCCCGTAGCCATTTTGTGCAGGTTGTTTGAAACATACTTAAATTAAGCTTAAGGTGGCCATTCCCTAGAAAGAGACCTCCAATAGGGAAATATTTATTATTTTTGGCCATAACTTTTTTTTCTTAGTACGTATATTTATTAAAATTATAAGAGCACCTAAGTAGAACCATAACAAGACTGTTACTATGAATTTTCACTCAATAATTTCCGCGGTTTGCAAAATAGCTAGATTTAAATTTAAGAATTATGTCAATCTCCCTATTTCGTAGTTTTGAATCTAGCTATTTTGCAAACCACTGAAATTATTGAGTGAATATTCATAGTAATAGTCTTGTTATAGTTTTACTTAGGTACTCTTATAGTTTTTTAAAATATATGTACTAAGATATAAAAGTTATGAGCAAAAATAATAGATATATCCCTATCGGATCTCTCTCTCTAGGGAATGGCCACCTTAAATGAAGTACTAAGATGTGTTATGTCTTCATTTTATTATCTTAATTTTTTACCTTGAATTTATGGTCAAATGTCAATATTACTGATTTTTTGCGTTTATCTTTATCTATTGTACAGGCTATGAACATATTAGTTTGTAAAAATTAAAGTGGTTTGAAAGAATTTCTATCTTAGTACTATCCCATAGAGGCGACCGATATTTTTTTAGGGAGTTTTCAATAGAGATGTTTGAAAAAATTACACTGTCATCCGCTTTTCATGGGTATATATTTCACGAATTAGGAGCGGGATTTATTTCAAATTTAGGCGGTACGTGCAGACTGAAAATGTGATTGCATTGCAGTAGTGAACTTTGATATCGCTCATTACAATGTGGCGTTACTTTAAGGAAAATTTGAAGAAAAAATATTATCGACTTTTTTATAGAAATTCTTATTTTAGATTTGTATTCACTACCATCAAAATCCCATTTTCACCAAATTTGAACAACATATATACTGGATTCTCAATAGGTGGCCAAATAAAGGGACATGGGATGGGGAAATCATTTTTGGCCATAACATTCTTTCGTACTACGTATATTTAAAAAAAAAACATAAGAATATTACTATGACTTTTCATTCACTTCACTCAACTGGTTATTTTTATAGTTAGGTAATACTATAGTTCTTTTTTAAATATACGTTACCAAGTAAAAAAGTTATTGCCAAAAATAATAAATATTTATGTATGGAATGTCCCTCTCTTGACCATCGCCATCTTATTAGATTTCATACAAATAATTGCTCTAAACCGTAGTCCAATGAATATGTTTGAAATACTTTGGGGTTTCTTTCAGTATATATTTTTTTACATTTTAAATTTTTTTAATGATTTCCAAGGGAATTTTTTAAGGAAAAAAAAACTTTATTTATACAGGGCGGTCGTTCTAAAAAATTATTAACTACGAAACGACATATGAGAATAATAATCGGAATGTAGGTATCACTATTATTACAAAGGAAACCTGATAACTTTTGGCCAAGAAAATATACAGAGTGCTCATCCGACAGCAAAAATTCAATATTAAATAAAAGGTGACAATTCTGTTAACTATATGCCAAATATTGTTGCCATGTCACATTTTTAGTTGTACATGCACGTAGTGGAGTGGAAGTATAGTAGTGGAAAATTGTCAGTTTCTCTTTTTTTACAATGACATGAAACGTCGAAATTTTAAATTTGAGCGAAAAAATTTTTTTTTCATTATCTATTCCCTTTAGACGGTCCACCCTGTATATTTTTGTTCGAGTCATATTACAGTAGATTTTATAAATAAATTGTAATATAATAGATATATGTAATAATATAATAATTATAAATGCCAATATTTCACATGAAAGCTCTTCTGGATCCAGAATAACCTTCAAATGTACCTTTGACCTATAAATTAAAATCCAGTAAAATAATGAGAAATATATTTCGACCCAAGGGTTTCGATATGGAAGGGGGGAAAGGGGATCGGCATGCGGTTAAAAGCAGGTAGATAGATGTTTTTGTTGTTTACATTATTTCGATTTGGAACACTTGTTATTTGGATTGCTCAAGGGAAGTAATGTTTACAACTGGAATAGTTTATAGGATTCTTTATTGAATTTTCACGAATAAACGTCTATAGTAAATGATTCGTCCGCTACCCGCTAGGTACCACCACTTAACGGATGGTTAACGACTACCCTTTTCTATGACGTTGTCGAGGTTGTTCTCTTTTGCGAACATGGCGCCCTTAATTACTTTAACAGAACTAGATCATTATCCCGACCCACAATTAGTATGATTTTTGTAGGATCTTCAGCTAATTCAGTGGCTGTATTAACATTTAGGGCATCAGCGTCTTCTGCTTGTTTACGTAAAATTCAGTCTGATTGAAATTTTTCAGACAGTGTTTCTATCAATTTTGTCTTATTTTGTTCATTAGACAAAAATTTCTCTGGAGTAAATGGAATTTGTGTATGACTACGAAACTCAAATGTAGGGATATTTCCTGTTTCTGTGTTTACCTTTCTTCGTACTCATTGAACTTGCTGTTGAAGCGGTTAATGTTGATGCTGTCTTTATAGTAGTCACATCAGCTTCGGGATATTGATCAAATACAACGTAACTGTTTGCTCGTACCATTTCTATGATTTTTATTCATTTAAATGAACGGTGAAGAATTAGTGGCATTCACGGAAAAATCGATTTTGAGAAAAGTGTTTTTTTAGTTTTTTCCGTTTTTGACAATGTTCTTCCACAGTAACAGTACGATTTTTTTGCACCATCTTAAAGTACAGATTTCAAAGAAAAAAATGCCGTCCTGAAATTTTCAAAAATCAAAAATTTGTTAATGAACTTTTTTGATAGAAAATTAGGGTTTTTTTCAAGCTAAATTCGCAAAAAATCAAAAAATGAATATTACGCTTCAAAAAAATTACAGCATTTTTGAGGCATAAAAATGTACATTTTTCATCAAAATCGAATTACTTTTGTGGAAGATAAAAATGAATAACCAAAAAATTGATTTTTGCCGTTTTTCTCAATATTTTTCAGGTCATATAAAAAAAATGATTCAAATAAAAGTTGTAGATCTCTCAATTATCTACAACTTTTATATTAAACATTTTTCGATAGGAGGTCTACTTTTGCCAGAAATCGTAAGAGAACACGTTTACCCCTAAAAATACAGCTTTTCGCACCCCCTCCCCACTTCCGGTTATCTGTTGCGGTCCAATCGATTTTTCCCCATTTAGATTCCACTAATCCTAAATTTTCTCACCACCCATATACTGCTAAGAATTTTTCAGATTTTTGGTCTCTGAAAACCGGTTTGGCACTGGTCTAAGGGTAGTATAAAATATAACAATAGTCAGTTAAAAATCTTGGGAGAGGACTGATGTAAGAGAGGACTGAGTACATTAGGAAGTAGATAAAGACTTACATACAAATATCGATCACAATATTCGCAGCAAAATCATATTGTTCATTTCGCCAGAAAAACCTGTAACAAACAAAACAGCTGTTCTATAAATAGTAATAACTCATGATTGATGATTGGACACCTTTAGTAAATAAAGTATCCTGTATGTAGATAGATATATTTTCATCGCATTTAATGCATTGTAACAAACTGGAATTATGTTTATAGCTTAATCTTCGCATAGCAGAAATACGTATTGGCAAAGTTTTTCATTGCAATGTTTGATGAATATAAAATAAATATATGCTGTATCTATTTTTAGTTTCAAAGTTTATTTGTTCGTCGTTTCGAAGAAATTAGAGACAATATGACAATTGTTGACGTAACATTTGCAGAACACATAAACAGATAACATAATAACATATTAGCGTCGACAATTATATTATGTAATTTTGCGATTAAAACAATGGATCCTGCAAATATCCTAATGCTGGAAATATGCATTTAATTTTAAGTTTTAAAAGTAGTAACTAGAAATAAACAAATTAAGACAGCTTAAAAATATTTAATAAAGACTATTAGATAAAAGTGATTACTATAGGGTTGCCATACGTCTGTTTTTTTAACTGACAGTCCGTTATTTTGAAGCCGTCCGTTTGTCCGGTCCGTTTTGGTCCCTTGTCCGTTATTTTTAGATGTTTATTGCAGTCAGAGTGAGATGCCGTATGTGTAGGTCTTTGGTTTTGAATATTATTTAAAGATGTTAAAATAATATATTCAGGTGAGTGCGGATTTTTTAGCTAAAATAAACCTAATATTCCTTAAATATTTTTAGTGTATTTTATTATGTTGTATTCACTTTTAAGATAAAAAAATGGGAATACGAAAGTCCAAATATTCCTTGGAGTTAGAAAATGACTTTTCCTTTATAAAAAGGGGCAAATATGACTACATGGCTAACTGCACAACATGTAACATTGAATTCTAAATTGTACAGGGTGGACGGCGTGACATAATTCAGCATAGTAACACTAAGAAACACAAGAATATTTCTAATGCAAAAATTATATAAGCAGAGTTTTCACATCCTTTTTCAAAAACGTGGAACCTAAAGATGAAGATTTGATTTGTGCTTCAAAAGAAGCAGCTTTTGCCTACCACACTGCTCAGTATGATTTTAGTTTTAACTCATCCACATGTACATCAAAACTAATTAATAGTTTGTATGACCCAAAATTTTGTAGCGCCAAAACAAAAACTGAAGCAATTATAGTTAGTGTTATTGCTCCAGATATTTTTGATGATTTTTTAAAAAACTTGCAACATGCAAACTTTATTACCATAACTATTGATGCTTCAAATAGGCTAGGCAAAAAATTGGTACCAATTATTGTAAGATATATGTTTAAAAATTAATTATGTACGAAATTATTAGAATTTCAAGAATTGCCGGGCGAATCATCTGACATTTTAACTGATTATGTTTTTAAAATATTAGAAAAGTATAAATTGGCAGAAAAAGTAATTTGCTTTTGTGCGGATAACACAAGCACTAACTTTGGGGGGGTAAAACGTAAGGGCACAAGGAACGTTTTTACTAAATTGCAAAATAAATTAGGCCATAAATTCATAGGAATTGGGTGTGCAGCACATATTGTGCACAACTGCATACAAAATGCAGTATATAAATTGCCTGTTTTAGATATTGAATGTATTGTTGTAAAAATATATAAATATTTTTCTATTTACACAGTAAGGACAGAAAAACTAAAGGAATTCTGTGAATTTGCGGAAGTGGAATACAAAAAAGTACTTAGTCATTCTAGCACGAGATTTTTAAGTCTGCTTCCTGCAATTCACAGAATTCTTCAAATATTTTGATGGTCTAAAATCTTTTTTTTATCTGAAGAAAATTGTCCTAACATTTTAAGAATTTTTTTTGAAGATGACACAAACGAATTTTATTTGTATTTTATTCATGGTGTATTGGAGCTTTTTAATATAAAACAGTTTTAAAAATGGAGGCAGAACAACCAAATGCAGTCCAAATTTACGCATAGTATAAAAATTTAGTAACAAAAATAGAAGAAAGAAAAAAAGAAATTTGTACCGTTCTTGGCTCAGCAACTTTTAATCAAAAATAAAAACTTTGATTCTAAAAAACAACTTCTTAGTATTGATACTTTTTACCAAAACTGTTTGGTATATCTAAGTTTATGGGAACACAACTTTGAGGAAATTAAAAATTTTGATTTCTTACTCTTAAAGACAGAACTTGAATGGCCTTCCATGAACACTGCTGCAGGAATAATTAATAGTCAGTATAACAGCAATACTCTTATTAAAATTGTTGATTTATTCGATGAAGTGACTCAAGTTAATAGTATTTTGGGAAAAATTAAAATAAATTTGGATAAATTAGTTATACCTGCAGAGAAATGGAAAGCCATTTTTGATGCTTTAGAATATAGTAGTTTATTAAATATAAAAAAGATGGTGGAGTTTATATTTTGCCTTCCTGGCACATCGGCTGTGGTTGAAAGAATTTTTTCTTTAATGAGTAATATTTGGAGACCAGAGAGGGGTAGGCTTGATGTTTCAACAGTAAAATCTTTGAGTCAAGTAAAAGTTAATACAGATATGAACTGTCTAACTTATTATAATAAAATAAAAATCCGAAAATAGTTTTTAAAAAAGGTCTTATCATCTGATAAATATCAGTGGACTAAAGATAAAAATATAGAAACAGATGGGGCATCTACCTCATCTCTGACCTCTCAATGAAAATGAGGAATTATAAGATAAGATCATTTGTTTTTTTTATTAATATTTTTACTGTTGTTTGGACTGTTCATAAATACATGGTAATAGTTTTGATAAACTGTGTTTTTTTTAATACTAGAAAGGTAAAATGTCCGTTAATTTTTTAAAGAAAATATGGCAACCCTACGTTAAGGTGCCACACATTAAGAAAAAATTGATGCCTACAGCAATTTAACAGTAATTAGATTTTTATTCGGCGCAACGAATTATGTAAGAAATGACCCTCACCCTCAAAAAAGGATACCCTTGTAGATTTGTGTCATGTAATACTAAAGCAAAGACTATCATCCGATTTTTATAAATGGGACCTCGGTACATTTTTGGAAGTTTGTTTAGAGTACATCATCGCGAATCCAGCCATATCCGATTTGTTACATTTATCGCCAATGATAATTAGTGGAATGCACTCAGATTTTGTCTTGGAAATCGATGCGACCCGACATATTATTATATTACAGAACACTGTTATTTAGAGTCTCTTAAAGTCAAAATAGGCTGCCGCACAGAGGAGCCAATGCTATGAAAAGTTGGCAGAAATACGAAAAGTTCATTATGGTCATAATAGTACAACTGTACCTAAAATTTCTAGTTATCTTACCCGGCTACCTGAAACCACCCTTACTTGATCGATGATGGATCATGAGCCTAAGTTACAACAGTCCACACTTGTCCTTTGTGTAAGTTGGTTGTTGTACGTTATTTATTTACGCTGCATTTGTTTTAGTGTTATTTTATGATAGAGACATTTACTTACTTTTTATTAACATGGCATCAACAAGTAGGTACAGTCAGTAAGTCAACAAATATTTGCTAAAATAAACCTACTTCTCGTACATATAATGTATAAAAATATTCACCAATAACTGTTATTTGTACATGGCGTGTATTAATTGAATCGTTAGTTATCCATAAGGTTTTAGTTGATTTCGGTGTACGTCCAAGCACTTTTTTTTCTCATTTATAAGCTAAAGTCATGTACTTTTATTATGTATAAAAATTATTATGCCATATTTTGCCTTTTGTAAAAAAAAATCTAAAAACAAATAGTTGTTATCTGAAATTCATATCGACATCGCCGAACATACATATTAATATATAATTTTGATGTGAATTTTTCAATTCTTTTTTTTAACATTCAGATATGTTTTCCTTAATAATCGGATATATGCTTTAATTCTGATATTTCACTGAAATTTCCTAGAAACTTTAGGTTGTAATCTGAAAGGGATTCCTATAATTCCCGGTTTATCTCCAGCCAGATGTAATTAGAATCTTCTAATCCCTTTAAAATGGTACTTTTCAGGAATCAATTTATCAGAGTGGCCTAAGAATATTAACGTTCATTATCTAAATATTTACAACTAAACTTAATTTCTGTCAACCATGCCTGCATTAATCAAATTTATTTTTTAATTTAGGATCAAGCTGTACGGACCTGTTTTTTTCAAGAAGATTCCTTTATGATAAAATGAGCGAATCCGGTCTAAACAAGTTAGGTGGTCACGTTTCGTTTTTAAAAGAATATTTGCAAGAACGAACGAAATGTCCAAAATCTGGAGTGGCGAACCTCAATAAAAAAATTGGTTACTTTGTCACAGACATTTGAAAAAGATCGTAGGATAATCACAGAATAAGAGAAAGATTTTTAGCTAAAAATATAAGTTGGTTAGAAACATCCATAAGTTTCACAAATTATGGTGTGTCCGAAAAAAGTGAAGCTGCAGTTGAAAGACCCAAGTCTGATCTTAGTACAACTTGCGAGAGGACTAAGTGACATAGAACCAAAGACTTACGTGCTAAATTCTCTTATGCAGAACTATCATATGCAACTCAAATGAGTTTATGAGCTTCAGGTCAAACAGATGCCTCAAAATAATTAAAGAAATTACGACTACATCTCCCAAACGTGCAACTCGATATAAGACAGCTTTTAAGAAATTGGATACAAGTAGAAGTAGCCAGCTTGGACAGTATTATTAAATTTCGGCAATTTTTGAGTCACCCTGTATATGCTGTTATTATAAATTAGTTATGGAACGTGACTTTTATTCAACATTTATTTTTTAATTTTCACGTATAAACTTCATGAAATACAAAAAATTATAATTGAAATATGCATAATGTGTCACCCTGTATATAATAAAATGCACGAATAGTCGATTAGTTGTTAATTTTAAAATCCTCTATGCATTATGTACAAAAACATTGATAGATAATCACTAAGAATAATTTTTGCCAATTTTTCATAACATTGGGGTGCGGGATATTTGCAAGTATGATTTTATTAATAAGTCCTTAATTTTTAAGTTTCAAGTTGTACATTTAGTGCCTTGAATTCGGAACTACTCGTCCACCTTCAATTGTAAAAGTAATTTTATAACATGCCGCTCTTCATCTCCTACAATTTTTATCGAATGCAATAACGGAGGAATAAATTGAAAAAAAAATAGAGTTGTACTATCCGAGATAGCAAATTAATACTATTCTTTTATCTTTATGGTACTGATTCCTCATAACCCCATCACTGGTTAATTGTAGAACGGCATAGAGTCACACCTTCAGGCATCCTCTCTAAGTATAGCTTTAAAGAGTTGCACTAATAATGACAGTATATAAGAATAATCAGATATTTTTTTGGAATTCTCAACAACGGGGTGTTGAGAACTCCAAAACGAATAATTTTTGGGTACTTCTTGTGCTTAATGGCCTTTTCTAAAATTAAGTAAGACATAATTATGATTCAAAGTGACATAATTGAATAGCTTTATTAGTATGTGTTAGTGTGATTAGAAGTTAGATCAACAGCATATACAGGGTGTTCCAGAATTGAGTTCCCGGACGAGAACCCGTGATTCTTGAGTTCATATTGGGCCCATAGTGCCCATATAACCCAACTTATCTTAGTCCAAAAATGCATTCTTGAGGAAGTACATCCTCTTAAAGTCAGGCAGAAAAGAATGTTTCCAATAGTTTCAGTTATATCGAAAATAAAATTTTCGAATTTTGATGGAAACTGTATCTCTATAAGTACCTACTCAATAATTTCTTGTATTTTGATTGATATTAGTAACATTTTTAATTTTTTTAAATTACAACCAGTCAAATATTAATAATTATAAAAATGAATTGGGAATCAAAAGATATTTGATTGTAACCAAATTTACACAGAGTGCTTACAGAAGTACAGCTCCCATCAAAATTTGAAAATTTGTTCTTCAATAGAACGGAAGCTATTGGGGGAAACATTTTTTTCTCTCTCTCACTTTAAGAGAATGATCTTCCTCAGGGATGCATTTTTGAATTAAGGTAAGTAAGTGGAACCTGGGATTTATGGGATAAGGTCAAAAAGGAAACAACAAAACAACAAACAAAATACGTCACAGTCAGGCTGCTCTAAAAGCAATCGTTTCCATACCAGTCGAATCGAGACTTGTATGGGACTGCATAAATGCCCTTACAGACCTAGGAAGCCAGAACAAAGCGACTGTGGCGTGGGTACCAGGACACAAGGAACACAAGGGAAATGAAAAGGCTGATGAAGGCTTTACTAGACTGAGATTCGAACTACTTAGCTACACTAAGGAGCCCTTACCAAGGCTGTCTGATACAAAGGACAAAGCTGGATAAGGAGCTCTAAGGAAAACAAACAGGAGCACCATGGGGGTCGCGGTGGTCAGGGCCATTTGGCCAGCTCCTCCTTCCTAATCTAAGGTAAGTTGGGTTATATGGGTCCAACATGAAGTCAGGAATCACAGATTGTCATCCGAGAACTCAATTCTGGGACACTCTGTTTAAAGAATAAGTAATTTTTTGCTTTCATAAAATATTAGAACAGGAAAAAGATATAGTTCCACTATTGCCTTGGGCATAATTTTTAAAATATTCGGGCCTGACGTATATTTTTAACCCCCGACGCAAAAGGAGGGGGTATTATAAGTTTGAAGCCTTTGTCTGTCTGTGTGTGTGTTTGTGTCTGTCTGTGGCATCGTAGCTCCAAGACGGCTAAATAGATTTCAAAGCGTTTTTTTTTGTTTCGCTGGTATTTGCGAGGTGGTTCTTAGCCGTGTTTGGTGGAAATTGGGTATGCAGTTTCCAAGATCTTCAGGTTTCATTGTGTCGGAGGTGTTTTAAATTATTAATTTAATTGAGTTATCCATTTATTTGTCACGAGTATATGAGCAGTTTATTTCTTCCATATAACTCGAACACGAATGGAACTTGCATAAAGTATAGATCTAGATTATTTACTAGAGATGATTTACTTCCTATTACTATTCAATTTCTGCATTTCAGAACGTCATCGTAGGTATATGGTATTTATATTTTATTAACATCCAGGAGGCGTCGATGGAATGCAATAATTGCACCTTTTTGATTTAATAAGAAGCAATATCATAAATCAATATACTACCTATGGGAAAGTTAAATTTGGAATTCCTAAAAAATATTTACCAAGCACGAATATTGATAACCGCAACATAGTTCTAGATGCTGTTACACGGTATTAACAAAATCGTAAATTATTGTAAACATCGGCGATAGGATGGTATCGGCAAGAGTGAAAATAGATAAACTTTTTTTTAATTTAAAATGCAATGTATAAAATCCAAATTACTCATATAATAAAATTTATAACTGGTCGACATGTAAGAATATGTTTCTATGCAATTAAATGTCAGCTGAAAATGTGACGAATATTATTATTTTGTGTACATATGGGTGCATATGGGTCGGTTACGTTGAATAGTAAAAATAAAAAATAAGTTATCTGAATAAACAAAACATCGAAGCATTCCTATCTGATATATGTTGACAATCTCTACCATGGGCGTTTCGATAACCAGGAAATAGCTTTTTTTAAATTATGGATACCGACAGATCGATAGAAACCACAATCAAGGGGGCACATATGAATTTTCGAACACATATACTTGATTAGACAATACTACCGCGATCTCATTATTATATCAGATTGTCAAAGATTCAGTTAAATTGGTTTTGAGAATTTAAAATTTAAAAGACAAACAACGGAAACTTTTTGACTCGAATCATACTTTAGAAAAGTAAATAAATAAAAATTCTATTTAGTAATTTTGGATTTTAAAAATCAACTGAGTTTGGTCGCTTTATTAGGACAATGTTGTCGATTGTTCACAATTGACCTCTCTCCCTAATTTTACCTTTCCGTTTGGTTGACACATTGCGGCAACTGCTCTATAACTCGAACGCAAATGCCGAGGTTAATGGCGCCATTACTAGAAGATTAAAGGTTTTTTGCCGGCTGTTCTATCTTGTTAATTCTTTAATCTTTGACTGAACTTTGCGCCTGTTTCTGTTAATCTGGGCATTCACGGATACAAATGTATAATACAGTCCACAGTTCGACCCATTCCAAATTGTCAGTAGCCTTTAGCTTCCTAGTTTACGAACAAAAATACGTAAGCATGTAATATTTCCTTGCCTTCTTGATAACTTCCCGAATATTCAACATTCGTTCTTCTCCAGAACTGCCTTTTAATAAATCTTGCTTGCGACGGTTTTGGTTCCAAAGATATCAAAAATATCTCGCTTGCCCAAGTCCACATAAGTTTTGAACTTTCAAAAGAATTTATTTTGTCTTTCATATTATAAATCTACTTATGATTATTACTTCAAGTGTGCTCAAGTTAGTTAATTTTGTTGATGTCTGAATTTTGTATGAATTTTTGTCAAAAAACGCTTATTATATCGAATTTTTTGTTAATTCAAATGGCAAGACTCAAAATATCCAGGAGCAAGATACAGAAAGTCACTGTTATCTTATTAAGATTTGATTTGATTTTGCTTAAAATATAAACTTGAATTATAATTAATTGATAAGTACTATTATTTTAAATTATAAAACCTGACCAACCATATCTCTAATTTAATTGTTCTAACTTTAATCTCGTAAAAATATTCCACGGTTGCAAAAAATTGGTGCTATATTCCAAAGGTATGCAACTTGTAAATGAATTGTTGTATTATAAAACTTTTGGCATTCTAACTTATTGCAATATTGAATTTTTGCAAATACAATGTTTTGCTTTAATACCGGTGTATTTTTTTGTTTGTACAGATTTGTTATCAACTATGCTAATTAATTATTTATAACAGTTAGTATATTTTTATAAAGCGAGTCAATGAGACAAATAAATATTCACCTGATTTTTTTGTATTCCAAAGCATACAAAATGTAAATTTATTGTTAACACACTAACACTCAGTATTCCTGATGAACTAAATTAAGTAAAAGAAAAATGAAATAAAAATTAAGTCACATTTGGGGATTAAGTTTATATATAAACGATATTGATTAGATATTAAATGTACTATCGAACAATAAAAATACACATAGCGTCAAGCATTATATATCATGTTTTATTAATTTTTATAATATTGACATAAAATTCGGCGCCTTATCGTAAGATTTGCCTCCTATTTATATTGCTCGTATTTTCTACGTAGCGTTGAATATGTATTTGTTCCAGTTACATATAATGTTTCTAATATAAAATATCATAAAAATTCGACTTATGCAAAAGCAAAGCTGATACAGAAACATTCTTTCATTTCTTGGGGTGCTCGTTTCAAGCTATGATGCATTAAATCTTGAGCGTCGAGACGCTTCTGAAGGTAGAAATGAATTTACTCAACTAGGAAGACATATGGATCTTCTCCTGAAGACGGATTGAAAACAGAGCTGATAGAATAAACGGTTGAGGGGACAATAGGGGGTAGTAAACTGCTGGCGTCTGCGCTCTATTTGCAGACGTCAGCAGTTTCCAGTTACTAATGCTAGTGTTAAGCTGTTCCTGTTCTTGTTTTAATAGTGAATTAAGTAGGAGGTAGCTACTCAGTTTGACCCGTATGTATTGTCACGCGTTTCCAGCCCTTAGGAAACCACCCTTTAAAACCCATATGGGTTCAAAAATTATAACAATTATAACGCACTTTATTGAATTGAACTTACTGAAAACTCCACAATACTTTTATTAACTAAAATACGCGTTTGCTGTCTAAAATAACATTTGAAAATGTTTATTACTTAATATTCTCATTCCCCTGTTCACTTTGTATCACCTCCTAATTATCTAACCTCAATTAATTCCAAGAACTTCCTTCCCGCGTGTCTACATTGGCTTATATACTCTACAAGAGGCATCTAGAAGCATTCCAGCAAACTTCCATACATTTTTTGTTTTGAACCATCTTCGTGCGTTAATCTAGACCAATGAAGCAATTTTTAGAATAGTCGTACTACTAGTGCCTCACAGATGGCGTACACATTAGTAGCACATTACACACATACGGGTATTGCAGTTGCCTATTGCCATTGCTACCTAATTCCGGCTACTAGACATGAGCTATCAGCTTCAGCCTCTAGGGGGCATAAGCGCGTAACACTGCCCCCTCCTTAAACTGTATCGTCCCAGTGAGGCAATGTAGAATCGTCAATGTATTTTGCCAGTTTATTCAAAGACACGATCTTCATCTTGGATTTTTTGCTTCGTTGAATCGGATAGACGACATGGTTGATTCAGGTAATAACAGTATACGGTCATTCCCAAGGTGGTTGAGGTTTCGGTGACTTTCCTTTCTTTCGCTGTGGGTTGTACAAATGTACAGCCAAACCAGATCTCCCACCTTGAACCCTACTGAACTAGCCTTACGATCATATATAGAGCCTTCACTCGGTCATTTGCTGGTGACGGATCCGCTATATCGTTGAGAAACCTCTTGCTGGCAGCGCAAATCTTGCATTTGCGACACATTCACATCCTGAAGAATTTTTATCCAACAAAATCTTTCCCGTATCTCCTTCTGGGTCTTGTTAACGCCGAAGTGTCCACCTGATGTTCCATTGTGCACTTCCTGAAGCACCTTCCCTACTCGACACCTGGGAAGCACTAGACGCATAATCACTTGCTTTCCATCCGGGCTTTCCCAGCCCATTCATGACTTTCAGTGAGTCCCATTGCGCCCACAATGCGCCTTCAGTCCCACTCCTTTATCTGAAACATGCTTCCTTTTTGGACGAGTTCCCTCTTCTTTGACTCTCAATATAGGCCCAATTTCCGCATCCTTCAGTTTTTCCAAATATGCACCCGCTTCGAGCTAAACCAAAAAGGAAAAAGGAGGAAAAGGGCGTCTTATTTCATGGCATATGTTACAAAACGGTGGAGTTTTGAAAATTCACAAAAACTGCTCGAAATGACTGCCACCATTTTCAGCGCAAAGTTTACACCTACGGACGACAGACAGCTGCACGGCATACTGCTGGTGCGGTCTCCCGGGCTGCTTGAACAATCGTTTCCTAGAGGGCAGTTTCGTCGTTGGCGGACTCCACATAAATCTTGTTTTTCATCATACTCTATACAAAAAAGTCCATAGGAGTCATGTCTGAAGAGCGCGTAGGCCAAGGGCGAGGGCAATCTGGACCGCGACCGATCCATCTTCCCAGAAAATAGGCTATCAAAGTTTGACACTTTCAAAAATCTCCATAAAAAATGAGAGCACGCATTTCATGCAAAATTGTAGTCAACGACAAAGCAAAGGAACTTATATGCAATTTTTAGTTTACTGCGTCTTAACGATTTTATCACATTTACAAAAAATGTATCTTCCCTATAATATACATTACATGGGAAACATCATGCTTTCGGAGGCACGTGTTAACATTACCTACCTGAATTTGCTCGAATATGGAGATTATTTTTGCAGATTTTCAAACAAATCTGGAGGGTGAGACAAAAAGAAATAAAGTCGATTTCTGAGCCTCCATATTGTACAAACATATATGGAATAATTCCATAAGCATTTATCCTCATTTTTCAACTTTGTTAAAATTTCTGCCAAGTCCCAGTTTATTCTATATCCGTTGTCCCAAACGTGTTCACAAATCCTCGGTCTCTGAATTTCATTTTTCCTAGTATGATTTTTGTGTTCACCCAATGAAAGGTCTGGGTGACTCATCCACCTAATGGTTGTTATACTCACACAAAATACTGTAAATGCGGTTTTTTACATTTTGCTCATGGTTTAAGGTTTGTTTCTGAGGTTTCGTTTTATTCCCACATCCTTGTGGTGGTACCGCTTCGAAGCACCCCCTCAGTAAATACCCCCAAGCGGTGGGTTTGAAAATTATAATACAAAGATAACACTAACATTTATTTACTAACTTACGAACTACTTAGAACACGTATTACTTCACTAACACAGGGTGATCAAGAGTTAAACCGCAAAATGTCCAGGATCGATTTATCAAGTTAAGATCTTCTTCATCTATAAATTTTCCAAATATGCACCCGCTTCGAGCTAAACCAAAAAGGAAAAAGGAGAGAAAAAGGCGTCTTATTTCATGGCATCTGTTACAAAATGGTTTCGGAGACACGTGTTAACATTACCCGAATTTGCTCGAATATAGAGATTAATTTTGCAGATTTTCAAACAAATCTGGAGGGTGAGACAAACAGAAATAAAGTCGATTTCTGAGCCTCCATACTGTGCAAACATATACGGAATAATATCCGTAGTCCCAAGCGTGTTCGCAAATCTTCGGTGTCTGAATTTCATCGTTCCTAGTATAATTCTTGTATTTACTCAATGAAAGGTCTGGATGACTCACCCACCTAATATTTGTTACTTAATACTCACGCAGAATACTGCAGGTGCGGTTTTTTTAATTTTGTTCATGGTTTAGGATTTTGTTTTGTCAAAATATATCTAATATTGACTTCATTTCACCCTGCTACTCTTTTCTGTTCATGCCGTCAGGTGGCCTATATAGTCAGAAATAAATTGCAGGGTATGCTCATTAAATGTCAGAGGGTGTCAATTACCACTTTATCAATATTTATATGGAAAGCAGTTCCACACAGGTAATGTTGAAACTTCATCAGAAATCTTTCCCTTGCTACAGACCTTGCCGCCATGAAGATATTTAGAAGATAAATTTTAATTCGTTTTACTCTTTTTATATTTTTAAATTTAAGTTTGGTTATCATTCCAATGCGAAAGGGAATATATTATTATTAAAATAAGACGAGAATTACGTTGAATGTCACGAGACTTATAGCCAGGGAAAATTAAAGCATCCCTATCTCCGCCAAGAGAGAGGAAATAGTCAACTGGCAGTAATAAAAATATTATATGGGCTTCCCCTGGGGCTCAATTCTCGAAATTATTCCAATGTGAAATTGATACTTTTTCCAATACGAACATGCAAATTGTATTCTTGACTGGTCCTAAGAGATTATTTTTCGTTTAAAATCAGTGGAATTACTTCACTTGGTCATTTCCGATAGAATTCTGATATCTCGTGGGAAAATAAAAGCTTAACCTTTAAACCGTAAACTATCTTACTTGTCATTTATTATAATATGTGTGATTACTCAGTATAGTGGTAGTTATTTTTAATAAAACGGGATAATTCAACAAAAAATATCAAAATTGCAGCTTAAAAAAATTTGGAAAGAACAGAAATATTGAGAAACAGGTTAGGAACCTGATCTGTCCATAGTTCTTGGTAAGAAGGTATGCTTTCCAAATGTTAAACAAAATAAATATGTTTCTGAAATTTTTAGTTTAACTACAACATTTTGTGAAGTGTAAATTCCTCCCATTTTTGTGGGCATCTTAAATTTAAACATGGGATGAATGCATTTTCTCTTTCCATTATATTTTTCAACGTGTGTTTCTTTTTGATTTTGCAATGGGGCTTTTTGTTTTTTCTATATTCTACGCAATACATTCTTTATTTCCTCCTTTTCAAGAGTATATACTTGATATAAGAAATATGGTAATACTTATTGGCAACATGCACTGTGTATTTTTGTATATTTTTGGAATTGAAATTGAAATACAACACTATAATTTTCTATCAGAGTAAATGGGTCATATTTATCCTAATCAGGATAACCAACTTACACCATTAGAGAAAGTAGAGACTATAGACAATTTTGCTTTGAAAGCATCCAAACAAACTACTAACTTCAAAACTGAATGATTTTCCATTGCTTAGGAACATATTTGATGTCAATGGCAGAACATTGTAATATGTTAATAAACACATACGTTTAATTAAGTTCCAATGGCAATTACATTCCTAAACTGTTCGAGAATATCAAATTGTTCTTTTCATGGGAAATTCTAGTGGAAAAGTATTTCTCATTTGAACATTTTCCCTGAAATCCCCTGAGCATTCCCTCAATTTCTTCCTGGTTATAGATTTGTATATGTCGATCAGTAAATAATTGAACTGCCATATATGACTTATATTTAATTCCATTCATCTTGCAAGTGATGGGAATCCGACTGCTAATGTGACGATATAAAATTATAATATATGATTTTCTTCCCTAACGCAACAACCTGTAATAGTGGAGTCAAAAGATTTTCACTTCGCAAAAATTCCGGGAAGCGGTAAATTTTGAGAATGTGTCTCTGAATATAGCAGCAACAATATACCAAAAGTTTCCGACAATAGTCCTTTAGCGTCATTTGTTATTAAACAAATTAGTTGCAAGATACCAATTTTGTCAAATATCTCTTAAAATCATTTTTTCTTAATAAACTAATTGCTCCATTCGAAGGCATGGGAAATTTCACATAAAAAATGTATATGAAGTTTTTTGTACGATCAAAAATGTAGGCTCCAGATTTTTTGTTTATCTCACGAAAATGTAACGGGGCGACATCACAATGGTCATTTTAATTATTCTAGGAAATAATAAACAACGGTGTCAAATTTATTGTTCTAAATTGTGTCATGATTCATTTGTTTAAAAGCAATTGATCAATAACTTAAGATGGAACCCTTACCTATGATATGCATAGAAAAAAAAATAACAAATACATCATTCACATTTTTATTTTTCGATCGAAACTTTCTGATTTCATGTTGAAATAAATATTAATTTACAATAAAGCCTGTTAGAGAAATGCAATTACCAATATCAATTGCTAAAGTGCTGGGAACACCTAGTCTATGGAATACAATTTAGTATTTGTTGTCAGAATCATCAGGATAATCATTTGTCGGTAGCAAAGCAAAACCTCTTTAATCAATGGTTCTTTCAATGGTTCTTTCTGTGAACGTTTTCATAATATGCTCTGTGATAATGATGATATAAGATGGTCAGAAGAGAGTAAAAGAGCGAATGGGAAGAGAGAATGGGAAGTGCAATTGCCTTGGCTATGTCAGTGCCATGGACTAGGATGCGGTGGATGCTTGAAGGCATATAATACCACGAGTAAGGTTGCACATACATTTTAGCAGTATTTTTTTATATAATTGGCGAATGCTTCTATGTTGGTGGCATACGTACATGATATTGTTAATGAAATTACATATAGATGTTTTAGAAAATATGGATCTAGTTGTTGAAGAAACCAGAGAAAACTCGCAAAAAAAATTTCGGGCAATGCTGCCATCATTTGTTGATCCGTAGCCAGACTTGTAAATCAGTACATTCATTTTTTTTAACCTATTAACTATTTCTGCCTTCGTCCTATCAACCTTTTCCTTATTACTTCTGCTGATATATCCGACACAATAATATGTTCTTCCTCTGGATAGCACTTCTTTTTTGCTTCTTGGTGCTTGCAAAGCCTTTTTTATTCTAATTGCTCTATTGGGAGAATAGTCGGAAACTTGTTGCATCATTTTAACAGCATCTCGGCGTCCATAAATGTCAAGGTTTTTACGGGTCGTAAAGGTCATCTCTTCCTTGGAATAATTTTCCAACAATGGTACAATTTTGTGTCTTTAATTTACTTTTGGTCACTGACTAAAATCTTTTTGAGGTCAGCTTTTTTGGCATGTGATGTTTCTCCTGTCTGTTTTCACTATAAAAATATGATTTCCTCATCAAGCCCTTGGTGATGTCTTGCTTCAAAAACTCTTAAAGTACGTTTACAATCCCTCCACATTTTCGCGATTTTACTAAAACTGCCCACAATTATTTAAACATTGGAACGTTTTCCACATTTTCACACTCCATTAAACTAAGTTTGTTCAAAATATGAGTGAAAACTAACGATTTTTTTCATTTTACTACACTTTCTTTACGCCCACTGCTAAACAGATCTCTCCTCAATATAGACATGATGTCTAAAAAGGTTAAATATTTTAGTTCTTGGCACTTCTTGGCAGGTAGTTTTAAATTTAATGAGAAGCTAAGAAAAGTACCTAACTGAAAAAAAGTATTTTAGTAAAAACAAACACAAACACACGTACTGCAGTCTACTTATAAATAAAGCAAAAAAAAAAACGTTATGAGCGTTAGGATATACAATAGCTCATTTTCTACAATTTGTTAGCAAATAAAAGTAGAACTTATAATATGAGCTGTAACTACAAACCTTTAACTCCAGAAAAAATGAAAAATCGCAGGGCACAAACTGCCACTATAGACTTTATTGTAAGACGCACGAAGCACGTCGGAATTGAGTAAATATTTACCCTTTCATTTGACACATCTTTATGAGATTACAATTAATAGACCCCTGACTGATTTCTTTTATTTTTACAGCAGCTATCACACAACCGTCACTCTTTCAAATAAGGTTAGAACGAGTGGCTTTGGTGATTTTAGATTTTTAGTAATTATTAATTCCTAGAATAATTTAAATGACCAGTGTGGGTCACGTAGGTACGGTGCGCGAAGCGCACGCGGCTTCGGAAGCACTACACCAAGTTTATTTTGAACTAACTAATGAAATTGAGCTCAATAAAACGTAAATGAAAGAAGAAACATGTAGCTATTGGATTATTATATTTTCAAATATAAAAATGAATGTAAGTATGTAGAAATAGTACATATATGAAGTCGGAAGATAAAGAGATTTCCGATAAAATCAGTAAAAGCTCATTTCTACAATTTTTAAGATAGAAACCTGGAACTTTCTCATGTTACTCCTGAAGTAATGTATAAAAAGATCCGAGGAGTGTGAAATTTTTTTAAAAATTTATCTTTGAAGATGTACGTACACCTCGGAAATTTCAAAATTTTGAGAAAGTTATAAAATTTGATATGTACAACTATAACCACCTATTACTCTAGTTTAAATCGCTTCAAGAGGATTTCCCTTAAAAATTAAATTAACCCTCTTTATTTTACGAGAATAAAAAAACAAAAATTTGTTCCAAAATTTGTGAAATTAGGGGTAAAACAAACGTTAGTAACTTTTATACAAAATTTATTTAGTATACATATCCAGCATATATTTACAGTAGGACCTCAAAATAAATCTAATGTAAAAATGATGTAATGAATACACCTTTTACTTTCGTAATCCTAAGACCCACTTACCCAATACTCGGTTTCAATAATAATACATTGTTGTATTTATCGGCTAATGATGATAATATAAGCAGAACATTCACATCTTGGCCAACGACAACTAAATTGACTGATTGTGCTGCCTTTTCTTTAGCAGTATTAATAATAAGTACATCAGCATCTTCATCAGCCTGCATCGAGCTGCTTTCAATGTTTCTATTAAATAAGCAATAATTTTTCTTTCTATTATTTTCGTTGGCAAAATATTTGGCTGGCTTTGATAGAGGTTTCAAATCATCTTTTACTTGCATTCCGGGACAAAACTGTTTTGTTGGGCCTAATCTCTCTGCACTTTTAGTGCCGATATTGCCAACTCCATCAGAATTTTCATCGAAAACCATGGTACACTTCTCATACGAAGACTTAATTTATGTATTTTATACTAATATCAGCAAATGTCTCATTTGTACTACAACTTAATTTATGAAGCAAGTAACCACCATCAATTATATAAACTGCATTATCATTATCCAAATCAGCAGGCCTGAAAAAATGTATAAGAGCAAATGCGGTAAAATATGGCCAAAAATGGTCAACTTTGAATGGCGATATCTGGGTCACCGTTCCCTGTAGCACAAACTGATTGGACCAAAATAGGATTCACATATTGGGCCAATGTACCGAAAGTCAGATTTTTGCAATAAATGTCCAATATTGCAATCACATGTTGGTGTCATATTATATACCAACATAGATGCCATATTGAATACCAGCATTGGTGATATATTGGACGCCAATATTGGTGTTATATAAGATAGAATAGAATAACAATATAGGTGCCATATTGGATATCAATATTGGCATTATATTGGATACCAGTATTGGTAGCATATTGGATACCAGCATTGGCGCCCCATTGCTACACAATATTTAAAATATATAGAGTGTGCCGAAATTCTCACATTTCCCTTTAGACACTGATGCTACATGCAAAAATAGTAAGAAAATTTCCTGTGTCTGGAAATGTTTCCTAAGGAAGTTACAACCCTCAGAGGATGGCGCCTAAGTACAGGTTTTTACTGCTTTTTTTGGGACGACTTTTTGAGACGGTTCACTATTTTGCATTATTAAGGCTTATTTTTGCACACTACTAACCAAACCTAACTTTATTCATAGGCGGAGAAACGAGGGATAGTCAATCTTTGTCTCATTTCTTTATATCACTCATTACCAAGAGAATCATCAATATTTTCTACTTTCCCTTGAAAACAGAAAGTCATACATCTAATTATATAGATAACCTTCCTTATATATTATTCTGAAAAAACGATAAATATTCCTCGTTTCTCCTCCTATGAATAAAAAAAATTTTGGTTGATATTGTTCAGGAATAAACCTTTATAGTGTAAAATCGAGTTTCATAAAGTGCGATCCTCAGAAAGACTGCTCCATTAAGAAGCATTTTCGAACACATCCCTCTGGAATGGCTTATGACAATTCCATGAAATTTTTTGTAAACAGTGGAGCCTGTTCTGAGTTCCATATTTATTTTAAAAAACCGAAAAACATTTTTTCGATTCGAGAATTTTAATTTCGTTGAAATTACATTCAAGTTGGTAGTTAAGAATATTGAGAGTAACTAACTAAATCTAATTTAATTTGGTTTGCTAATGTTGGAAAAGTATTGGCTCAATATTGCTACAATTTATATTTATAAAAGGATTAGGTACCTATAATGTTGGAAAAATATTGGCCCAATATTGCTACAATTTATATTTATAGGAGGATTAGGTACCTAAACGCTCCAACATTTGAATTAATGTAAATTACAATGGTAACTATCCTAATGTCTTAATATAGTTAACTTGCAAACATTCCTGAACATTATATATCCCCGGTACATTAATTTCTATTGACCAGAACACAAGAGGCGACAAACACAGGAAGCGTTTGTAAACATGAGGAAAATTACCTGATATAATGCGCCGTATGCTACCAATCACTACTTGAATAGGATCATGAACATTTACCTATTAAATTACTGCACTTTTCACAAGCTGTACGCTATTGTTATTAAAAAATTGGCAACATTCTCGAGCACCACAACACGTTACTGCCATAACCCGGTATTTACAATATGGTCCAGACAGGCGTACACTCTACCGTTTCTAAATTTGTCGCTCGCGGCAAATTTTAAATACAAAATATATATAATTTTTACTAATATATGTAAATTAATTTCATATTTAGATAAATATTAATGTAATTTTGTTTTTCTTAGATATGTATATATTTTCATCTTTGTTTATGTGTCTGTTTGAATGTTTGTTATAGCTATATCTACTTCGAAAATAGCCTAATATATTTTGATAATATTTTGTAAATTTATAGACATTTTTTCAATTTCGACAGTAGGCTAGTTTACATCAAAGGTGGTAGGGGATGATAATAGAAAAACGTGGAGGGAAAGTGTAAAAATATTATGGAAAACGTAAGGATAGTGATTAGTGAGAGGTGGTGGGAAGATAGGGGAACAGTGCCTATAGTGGAAATTGGGGAAAATGGTGGAAAGGTGAAACAAATTCTTGAAGATGATGGGAACACGTACATGAACGAATGGTTAAAGTAAAATGATAATTGAATAACTGAAAGTAATAAAGGAGTTATATTTGTCCAATATTCAGAACTAATATTAGTTTCTACACATTGCGCCAATATTGGTTAAATAATGTTAATATTGAATCTGATTTGTCAATATTGGTGAAATGTTGGCTATATCTTGGGTGACAATAGTGAAAATACAGCTGATAATCGTATAGGTACAATATTGGTTAAAGCTGACATATATTGGCCCAATATACAATATAGGTAACACATTGTACCAATATCCACCCAATATCTTGTGTTACGGTCGTACAGAGCAGAAAAAAAGTGTTCGTCTTTGTTTTTTCAATAACTTTTTTTCTCTGAACATTTACATATACCTAGGATGCCGTAAAAACAGTTATGGACGAATTATTGAAAAGAAGAAAAAAGGTGAATTTTGTTTTTTAATTTTTCTAATACAAGAAATAGGAAAAATATTTTTTAACACGGCATTTGGATGGGAAATTGTATTCTTTTAAAAATTTGCATTGTTTTTGAGTTATTTTGAAAAAACTAAAAAATGGACTTCGGATGGCTCTCAGAAACGCACCACGAAATTTAGTAGTACTTTGTGATTTTATCGTCTTCAGGTGTCAAACTAACATATTAAACAATGAACACCCTTTAATGCAATTGTTCCTTACTAAAAGACATATCCAATAGCCTGTAAATTGCCTTAGAATTTATCAAATTATAATAATTTTGTTTAAGAAAAATGGTGTTTATGTTTAAATAATTAAAAAACAATTTCCTCACAATTATGTGTTTATAACCTTTTATTTTAAGCTATATAAAAGCAATATCAAAAGGTTTTAGGAAAATCGAAGCTTCCTGTAATTATTCCGAAATAATACCTCTATTGAATTCGCTGCAAGTATAAAAACGTACTGTAAGCAAAATTAAACGGCACACTACATCAAAAAACATATAAAAGTCGATTTTCAAATATTACTAAAATCGTAAACTGTGGTTTTATGACAAATCTCTTCGATGATTGGTGCCGGCTGCATTTATCGGCACTCCCCGATATTTAGAACCGCCGTTGTTTATCGGCGCTCCCCCTTAAGCAAATACCTCATTTGAAAATATCCTGTACTGAATTACTCTTTAACAGTTTAACAATTTAGATATGAGTTATATTCGTACTTTACTAATGACAATAATGAGGGCGAAAGTTACATCCTTAATTTACTAATTAAAATGAGGGCGCGGACTTTTTCTGTCATCCATGTTAATAAAGAAAAATACACAAATATGCTAATAGTCCAGGCAATAAGTGGTATTTTTTTGGAAATGTGTATTTGTATCATTTTTGCAAAAAGGTATTTGTTTAATAAAAAGGCATTTTTTTGAAAATTAATTTCTACTGCTTAGGGATGTCTTAGCGCAAAATGGTAGAGCTCATTTTCTTCCTCAAGAGTTGTACTTTTGGCAGCAGCAACATCAACGCTAACATCAACAATAGCAATACAAATAACAATAATTATTGCTAAGACAGGTGCAGAAGAAAGGAAAGTTAAAGAGGTCCGTTTTATGGACTGAGACTAACGCGATATTTCTCATCGAGCTTCCCTAAATCGATTGGCTATAACTTTTTGTACGTCCACGGGAAGCCGAGATAATGATCACTTTGCGAGCGTGCAGATTTTGCTAGTCCGAGTTCAGTTTTCGCGCAAGGAAAACTGAACGTTCAGAATAGTACGTGCTGGAACTCACAGAGTCTATTCTTTGGTACAAAAAGTTTGACAAGGTGCCAACATTTTTTTAAAGCACCAGTTTTTGCCCGTTTTTGGCCGAAAGTCTAAAATATGGCCAAAAATCTGGAAAATGGGCAAGCAGAAAATGTTGGCATATGGTTTTCCAGCAATGAGCATCAACAACGAAAATTTTCCACCTGGTCAAAAGGTGTTATACTACGTTCCAATTTTGGCCATAATTGATGTCGCCAGTGCTGCCAATTGCACGGAGAAAAAATGTTGGCATAATATATCGATTGTTGATCGCCAAGATACTCTCTTCAACTCCAAGCCTCAAAGTGTTTGTTATACTCTGTTCCAAAATTGAATATTTTCTGGGGTGGCTAACGCCAAAAGGGGCAAGGGGGAGGTCTGAGTCACATAAGATAAAAATACTCAGAATAACATTTGCTAAAACATAACATCAATGCCAACATGTTATATCTCCTAGACCAATACGAGGGTTCAAAAATGTAAGATATTAATTAAGCAAAGTGCCTTTATTATCATTATGATTTTTTCTTTTTTTTTTTTATACTTTGTTATAACATAATATTGTATAAAAACTAAAACAGGGGGTTTAGTGAAAAAAAGGCAAAAACCATATTTCATAAAAAAAAACCGCTGCCTAAAAAATCACTACTTCCACATCCAGATTCATCATCCAAGTCACTTTAAAGGAAACATCTTGACTATATTTGCACTCTATAGTCTGTTTTTAAACCAGGAGGAGCGTTTTAAATTTAACGCGCTAAATCATACATCTGTGGTTGGATAGGCCCTCGCCAGTTTTACACCAGGAAATAGTCGAAAATTTTGACATATTGTAAAAAATTTAATTTCGTGTCATAAATTGCTTGGTTATAATTTCTATTTTATTGTTTGCACATTATATATGAGTTTTAATTCCTTTTATATAAATCTGAAGGTAAAAGTGACTAATTGCTTGGTGCCTTTATATTGTGTAAATAGTTTGGATACTGTATAAAATACCTAGAGGTCTAATAGAGGTCGTTGGATTATATAATGTTATAAAATACACACAAAAACACTGCAGTCGTGCATTATTGGTTGCCCAAAACGCCAAAAAAGTTTTAGTGCATTTTCTATAGTTACTTTCATGGTGTGAATGGAACTTTCATGTTTACTATTTCTGGTTTAAAAACACACTATAGTATGTGGAAATTATGGATCATAGAATTTTAATAACATTTGGGGCAGACGTCACAGAAAAGTTTGAGGCGTTGGTTTCTACCATATACGTTAAAAATTAAGTTTCTAGCTTACTCTGCTTATTTTTCCTTACTCACAACCTACCACCTCCCAGCCCTTCAACGGAATCGTCTCAATCAGATGTCAATACAATATATACGAGTACTAACTTTTAAGTGAATGTCTTAATTTAATGTTATCAATCCCATGAATAATGAAGTTGTTGTGTTGAAAAATATTAGAAAGAAATCTGAGGCCTTGGTTTCTAGTATATACACCAAATTCCAAGTTTCTGTACTCTTACAGCTTGCTTTACTTATTTTCTCCTATTTACCCCTACTTAACCCCCAACCCTTCAACGAAATCATCTCAAAATATAATCTAGTTCGAGATATAATACATAGTGTAGCAAATTTCAAGTGAATATCTCAATTTTATTTTATCAACCACTTTAATAATGGAGTAAGGGTGGTGGGAGGTTGAAAAATATTATAAAAAAATCTTAGGCTTTGACTTCTAGTACATACACCGAATTTCAAATTTCTGTATTTTTACCAGCTTGCTTTACTTATTTTCCCCTATTTACCCCTATCCAACCCCCAACCCTTCAATGAAATAATTCCAAAATATATTCCAGTTCCTGACGTCATTATAATATGTACGTGTACCAAATTTCAAGTGAATATCTCAATTTTATTTTATCAACCCCTTTACTAATGGTAATGGAGTGGGGGATGGTGGGGTGGTGGAAAATATTTTTTTAAATCTTGAGGTCTTGGGTTCTAGTACATACACCAAATTTCAAGTTTCTGTACTCTTACCAGCTTGCTTTACTTATTTCCCACTATTTACCCCCCCCCCCAACCCTTCACCGGATATGTTCAAAAAACAATCCAGTTTCAGATGTCGTTATAATATATATGTGTACAAAATTTCAAGTCAATATCTTATACCGTTCCGGAGAAAACGTGGGGACAAAAAAGAAGTTACGGACAGACAGATCGACAGACATACTGAATTTTTTTTTTTTCGCTCAAATTTAAAATCTCGACGTTTCATGAGATTCCAAACCTATTTCAACAGACATTTTTTAAAAATTTTTTACGATTACTATAAGTACTCCCAATCCACTACGTGGATGTGGAAGTAATAGACGCAACGATTTGGTAACTATTCCATTTTATGAAGATAGAAAGTAGAAATAGTCAAATATGGTTTTCTCAAAGAGAAATTACACAGTAAAAACATAAAATAAACAAAAACTAGAACTATTCAATGATGTTCAAGAATGCATAAATGAAATTTGATTAAATATTATGATGGATATTCTGTCAGTGTCAAAGTAACTACAATATCTGTTTTCATACACTGTCGACCGAATAATTTTTATTAACAATGCTAACCCAGAAGCAACGAATTTACATAGTGAAATGTTATGAAATCGGTAATGTCTTGTATCGGTATGCAATTCTTATTTTTTATAAAAAGTATTTAAATGTGAGTAACTCGCAGAGCAATTCGCAAAATAATTTAAAAAAAAAGTAATTCAAAAACCTCTGATAATGTTAATATGATAAAGAAAGTAAAGAAGGAATACAATGATAACGATGCGGTTACTCTTGTAGTTATGAAATCTGTACAAGCAAAAATCCAGGGATTTTGCTTAGGATAGGATCAGAAAACATACGTGTTAGCAGAACTCATATTCATAGAACGTGCTCATTTGGGATATTTTTATATTATATTTTCTGAAAGAGCTTTTGTTTTTAAGGCGAAAAAACAAAATACCAAAAAACTACAAGTTTCTAGTCTCTACAGAATTAATCAAGAACACGCTTTCATATTAACAGCCGAATATGGTTCACATTACAACACAATTTGACTTTTTTTATAGAAAAATCCAAGACGGCGTTTCAAATATGGCGTTCTGTTGTCATATAATATCCGATTCTACTCAAAATTGGTACTTATCTAGAAATTCTCGAGGTTGCAGATTACAAATACCTATGTGATCAAAACTAAAAAATTCAAAATGGCGGCGTCAATATGGTGGATAGGTTTTATCATCTGGTTTGACTGAAAATCAGTACGTATCTGAGAGTTATCGAGGTTGAAGAATTATCTTACCCAAATTTGTTTTAAATGGCGGCGTCGAAATGGTGAATAATGATGAATAGTTTTGTAATTTATGGTCTGATTCGTATGAAAATTGCACCCGATGAGTAAAATTTTCTGCTATTCCCGGTATTTTTAGCGCCCCACGCTTTTACGTTTATTAACATAATTATTGTTATTATTGACGTTATTTTCTTCTTTTAGCGCATTTTTTTTAAGTTTCAGTTTGTTTAGAAGCGTGTTTTTTATTTATTTTTAGTTTTAAAGTTAATGGTCCGGCAACTGGATAAATTTTACTATTAAATGGAAATCGACTTTCAAAAGAAATCACTCAAAAAGTATTCAATTAAATGAAGAACTGTGTTGTATAAAAAATTGTTCAGAATTGAAAATAGGTACCACAGTTATCGCAATTTTAAAATTTCTTCCATGGTGTAATTATTTCTCAACGTTGCGTTACGAGGCCAAAACTACAGCAGACGACGCGCGATGTCGCCATTTATACGGTTTGTAATATATAAGTGTCAATCCATAAAGAACACTCTGTACATTTAAAATATTTAAAAAAGATGTTTGAGTTTCTAATAAGTAAACTTTAAATATTTTACATTTAAAACATTTGGCAAACAATTTCAGGCACTGACTCAGGATTTATTTGGAAACACTCTGAAATTCACTGTACCTAGGCATTTCTTTTACCTATCTAAAATTATGCAAATATCTGTTTCTCGTTTCTAGCGGAAATTCTTGAGAAAATATATTTACTACCTAAACATCGCCAGCTTCATTAATTTATTGATCAACTTTTACCCTGACTGAAAATAGAATCCTTTTTGATGTCACCTTGGAAACAAATTCCGTCGACTTATTGTCCATGTCCATTCATTAAAAAGGAAATTTCTTACGGCATCATACTGTAAGCTAACCAAGTTAGTCGTATGTGGTAAAACTGGAACAGGTGGAAACCTACTAAATCCGTTGAGATTTATTATTATACATATAACCAAAATAATATTCAGTAAAATTTCACAAGTTGTACATTAAACAATGAAGGAGTAATGGGTACAAAATGGCACCAAATTTTATGATGCGGGGATACCTTGAAAGATATCCTAATTAGAAAATGTAGATTTATTTATTAGTAATAATGTTGAACTGAAAAATAATTTGTATCACAGAAGCTGCGGAATAAATCAAACAAATGTAAGCTCCATGTATCTACCGTAAAAACTGAAAACCAAACGAACAACAAAATCCACATTTTATTTTCATCTTGTTTAGAAGGAAAGAGCGGAAACACGATTGTTAGCTCCCCTGAAAATATTTGTTTCGACTGTGACATGCAGAGAGGATATACAGTGTTTTGTTTTAAAGAAAATATATTTCATACAGTTAATATTTGGTTAATTACACATAAAAAAGCCTTACATTAAAGCAATTCTTTTTGTTGGGTATAGGCATACTCATCCATAACTTCTTCAAAAGGTAGGGTAGGGGTTCGTTTTGCCCTCGTTTCAAGAAGCTCTAAACTTATTTTTCCTAAATTAGAATCCACGATTGTTGAGTTTAAATTCAAAGACTAGGAAGCAGTTTCCATACAAACTAAAACCTTGAAACACTACAACACTTGAATGCTATAGTGACTTCGTCAACTATGCTAAAATCAACAGGCAGAAGTTGCTTTTGCCAGGTGGAATATAGAGCATAGGGTTCTATATGCTGACTGCTGTTATTGAGGCCCTAAATGTGGCACATGAGTATATAAAAGTACACATTGAATACTGTATGCTGTGCTTTTCAACTTTTAATAGTCTTGTTCCTGATCTATAAAAACATTTTCTAAATTACGTTACGCTGATGAGTAGCAATAACTCCGAAACACGTGTCAGTAGATGCATTTGTATTTCTATTTGGTGCATAAGGAAACTATTCTTGCTTTTGTAATTAGTGAACCCGACTAATTCTGACATTATCTATCGATAACTAAGTTTCTAAACAGTTCCTTATTCTACTTTGTTAAATTTTCTATTATTGAAAAAATTAAATAATATGGCATACCAGAATTCATATACAAGGTTGGCCGTTTTTCAATTATATTGGTTAAGAATCAATATTGAAAATTATTATTAATGTACACCAGAATAATAATTCTCCATAATCATTACATATATCTTTTAATAACACAGGCACACACAAAAAAATGTGTTCTAATCTTTTGACCAGACCACTCAACCCTTTGCATGCCGATGATATGAAAAGATTTACTTTTTTTTAACTTGTTCAAAAACAACCCTTGATTTTTCCAGAAAATCAAAAATAAAAAAGTTGTTTATTTCAGAAAATTTTAATTTTTGTTTCTTTTAGTTTGTTCTACTGTAACGAAATCTTTTATATTCGAGAGCACTACGTAGTGGAATGCTTCGTTTTTTGCTGTATCTAAATCTCTCTTTAGCGTTCAAACATAGTCGGCCATCATATTAATGCTTTATAATAATAATAATAATAATAATAATAATGGTAATAATAATAATAATAGTAGCACTGTTCGTAGGGTGTTGGCCCATGATCAAATCGTTGGTCGTCAAGACCCCGGTTAATCATGAATTAACTAGGAAATCCAACTATTAGTTGTGAAGAAAAAATAATAATAATAATAATAATAATAATAATAATAATAATAATAATAATAATAATAATAATAAGGTATGAAGCCTACGCTGCTCTCAGAACTGAAGACAATACCAGCCTGTCAGAAATCAGCCGAATGGCTTGCGGGCCAGATGCAGAACGCGGTTATCTTGGGGTCCCTTCGTCTACTTAGGGCACACGATTCAGGAATATACCGTCACTAACCCCACAGGTCGTGGGGAGTGGCCGTAATTATTGCCGGCGCGGCTACCGTGTGGTATCGGTCGGAAAACACGGAAGCCCTGTCCGGTAACGGATTAACCGGAACAAAAAAAAAATAATAATAATAATAATAACTTTATTGCCGTATCACCTTACAAAGATATTGACAACGTCATTAATTAGGAATAAGATAGTTCCAAGAAATAAGAAACAAGCCTCGGATGCACTGGGTGAACAGGCTGGGCCCAGTGCAAATAGTTCACAGCCGGCTGAGGTACGTGATGAAGTCTATGGCATCACCCTCAGAAGCAGGACCATAGCACCGCGAAGGACTACGGACAGAGAAGCAAATGCTCAGGAAATTGTTGCTGAGGATATTAACCCCCAGCCCAACCCTGCAGCAGCACCAAACACCAGGCAAAGGACGAAATGGACAGAGGAAATGAATAAATTTATCGTTCTAAGCTACTACATAATTACCAACATCGAGAGAGATAAGATTCCATACAGCGTCGAATTGCACAGAAGGGTCACGAACAAGTTCCCAGAAATAGCAAATAAAACGATTCAAAATGTATTAGACCAAAGAAGATGGCTGATGTCAAACAACAAAATTACACCTACTGAACTACAAGAAATAAAGTATCAAGCAAAGATAGAACTAGGAATTGAGGAACATATGGATGAAAGGGGGAATGGAGAAGAAAATGCAAACAACTTTGAAAATGACCAAGAAAGAAACATAACACCTGAAAACGACGCAGAAGTCACATTTGAACAATCGTTCGCAGAATATGCAGAGATGAACGCCATATACAGACCCAAACTACCTAGGTTGAAAGGCAGCAGTAACACCAATGCAATACTAGAGAAAGTAAATGAAATCATAAAACGAAGGATCAATGAAACGCAAGACCTGGCACAAGTGCATACGCTCATATATGTGGGAGCCGTGACTACTCTAAAAATGCACAAACAGGAAATAAAAATCAACTGTTCCAAAAAAAATAACAACATAAATTATCAACCACCATGGATAAAACGACTACAGGCAAAAATCAATGACCTCAGAAAATCGCTAGGGCGTTTGACACAATCAACACGAAATGGAGCCAGTGAAAAAACTAAGAGGAAGGCTAAAACAATAATTGAGAGATATGAAAACGACAAACGCAAGACAAACATAGAAATAACAGACTACTTAAAACAGTTACTCGCTGCAACAGCAAAAAGGCTCAGAAGATACCAGAAAAGCCATAAAAGACGAACTCAGAACAAAAGGTTTAATGCAAGTGAGAAACAGTTTTATAATAGTCTTAACAATGGAGGAGGAGATACAGACCAGTCCATAGAAATAGATAAAGAAGAAACGATAAACTTCTGGAAGAACATATGGGAAAATACTACGCCCCACAAACAAGCTGCCTGGATTAGAGAAGAGGTGAGATCCATTGGAAATATAAGAACAATGGAAGGGAGTGAAATATCAGATGCGGAAGTGAAAGAAGCCATCAAAAAGACGCACAGCTGGAAAGGACCTGGTAACGACGGCCTGCATAATTATTGGCTAAAAAGCTTCCCATCGACCTACGAAGCGCTAGCGAAACACTTCACAACCATCATTAAAGACCCTAACCAGATACCACAGTTTATGACAAAGGGAGTAACCTATCTCATCCCGAAAACCAGCCCACCAGAAGCCAATCCTGCAAAATATAGACCTATCACGTGCCTGCCTACAATATATAAAATACTCACCTCTATCATCATGAATAAAATATATAAACACCTAGAGCGAAACAAAATAATCACAGAAGAGCAAAAAGGATGCAGGAGAGGAGCGCAAGGATGTAAGGAACAGCTAATAATCGATGAAATACTAACAGGCGAAATAAAAAAACGCAAGAAGAATCTATACACTGCCTACATCGATTATCAAAAAGCGTTTGATAGCGTACCTCACTCGTGGCTTCTGAAAGTTATGGAAATTTATAAAATTGATCCAACATTACTGCAGTTCCTACAAACCATCATGTGCAAATGGGAAACTACGCTCAAGTTAAGCATTGGTCAGCTGAAAGAAGTGGGAAACGTCAAGATAAAGAGAGGAATTTTTCAAGGCGACTCCCTGAGTGCATTATGGTTCTGCCTAGCACTCAATCCAATGTCCCGAAGGCTCAACACCATGCAAGGAGTCCATGTGCATGAACAAAATGTCACACATCTATTATATATGGACGATTTGAAGCTATATGCAGAAACCAGAACCAATCTTGACAAGTTAATGCAATGGACCGAAAAATTCAGTAAAGACCTTCACATGAATTTCGGGATAGAGAAATGCAAAGTGAATGCCATGAAAACCGGCAAATGGGAGCAAACTCAAAAATATAAAACCAGAGAAAATGAGGAAATAGAAGGAATGGAGGAAGAAGAATTATATAAATACTTGGGATACCTACAAACAAGAGGTATAGATCGAAAAACCGCCAAGACACAGATCACCAAAAAATTTGACCAACGACTAAGCCTAATTCTAAAAACTGAATTATGGGCCAAGAACAAGTTCAAGGCAATCAACACCTTTGCTATCCCTGTACTTACTTACAGCTTTGGAGTAATCCGATGGACTGCAACTGAATTACAAGACCTAGATCGAGCAGTCAGAAAAGAACTCACTAGGCACAGGGTACATCATCCCAGAAGTGCAACGGAAAGGCTATACTTACCTAGGTCCGAAGGCGGAAGAGGTCTGATCTCCATCTCCAACCTCCACTATCGCCAAATAAAACATCTGAGAGAATACTTCATAAAAAAAGGCACCAGATTCAGCACTCCATAGATACGTATCACAAGCAGACACTAATCTGACACCATTAAATCTAGGTAATCTTGCCTATGATGCCGAAGCTCATATTATAACTCGCTCTGACATGCTGAATACTTGGAAATCAAAACCTCTACACGGCAAACACCCGCAGATTATAGAGCAAGCCCACATCGACCACAAGGCATCTTACGAGTGGTTAAGGAAAGGTTACCTGTATGCAGAGACAGAGGGATTCTTAATAACCATTCAAGACCAAGTAGTAAACACAAAATATTACCGAAGACATATAATAAGAGACATACATACAGATGACAAATGCAGGCTATGCAAATCAAAACCTGAAACAATCGACCACATTGTAAGCGGATGTACCAGTATTACAGCCACAGAATATACGAGAAGGCATAACAACGTAGCCAAAATCATACACCAGGAGATATGTCAACAAGAAGGTATACCAACAGACAACATACCCTACTATCAATCACTGAACTCTAATATGGTACAGTTCAGTGCTATCAATACGATCCACAGAATGTCATAGAAAACGACACGAGGAAGATATATTGGAACTGGGAAATAATAACTGACAGAGCCATACAACATAATGTACCCGATATTGTGCTACAACACAAGGATAAAAGTATCACTTACCTCATAGAAGTTTCTATTCCTAACGCCGCCAACCTAGAAAAGAAAAATACCGAAAAGCTGACGAAATATCTACCACTTGCAGAAGAAATACGGGAAATGTGGCGGCAGGAGAAAGTCATTATCGTACCAATCATCCTAGGAGCAACCGGTGAAATCCCCAAAAATCTTGCCCACAATTTAAAATCTATAAACCTAAAAGAGCACCTCATTTATAAAATGCAAAAATCAGTCATAATTGATACCTGTAGTATGTGCAGAAGGACGCTGAATACTCACCAGGAACTATAATAATCTCTAAGTGCTTGAAGGCTTTCCGCACTTAAAGAAAATACCGACAAGAGTCGTGAGAACGAAATAATAATAATAAGGTATGAAGCCTACGCTGCTCTCAGAACTGAAGACAATACCAGCCTGTCAGAAATCAGCCGAATGGCTTGCGGGCCAGATGCAGAAGGCGGTTATCTTGGGGTCCCTTCGTCTACTTAGGGCACACGATTCAGGAATATACCGTCACTAACCCCACAGGTCGTGGGGAGTGGCCGTAATTATTGCCGGCGCGGCTACCGTGTGGTATCGGTCGGAAAACACGGAAGCCCTGTCCGGTAACGGATTAACCGGAACAAAAAAAAAAAATAATAATAATAATAACTTTATTGCCGTATCACCTTACAAAGATATTGACAACGTCATTAATTAGGAATAAGATAGATAGCAATAATTAATAGATAAACCGATCAATAATAAACATTAGATGTAAAATCTTATGAATTAAACGATAAAAATAAATAAATAAAACAGAGAGGTGAAAAATTCACAGTACGTATCCCAAAGTGTAAAAACATAGTGCAATAATGCAGTTTAAATTACTTGTTGTAGTATTCTTGAATAGAGTAAAAACAGAGAAGGTAGCCCCTTACATATTTTTTAAATTTGCTTACCGAATCAAAGTATTTAAAAGAGTTAGGTAGGTGATTGTATATGTATATATCACTACAAAAGTAATAGGGACTTTTTTATACATGGACAAATTAATGTTTGAAACATAAATGTTAGTATTTGACCTAGTGTCATGATGATGTACCGAGTTATTTTGTGGAAACTTTCCTTCGTTCATTTTTACAAGAAATAGCGCTTGGTCAATGACTATGCAAGGAAGTGGCAAAATATGGTGCATTTTGAAAATGTGCTTACAGGATTCAAGTGGACCAACAGAGAAAATTTTGCGTATTATTCTTTTTTGCATCACAAAAATGCGATTAAGTTCAGTTGTTTGGCCCCAGTAAAGTACCATATAGTTTAGTTGTGGATAAGCCAAGGCATAATAGACATTCATTAGGTTTTTGATATCTAAGATGTTTTTAAGATTAACAATAGCAAAGTAGGCACTATTTAATTTACTGACCACAAAGCCAACATGTTCCTCCCAAGATAATTGAGAGTCGATGTAGAGACCCAAGAATTTGCAATTGTCTACTCTGTTTAGCAAAGTATCATTGCGTAAGTTCTGGAATTTTACGTCTTTTAGAGAAAATCATATAATGCGTTTTTGATGGATTAAGAATAAGCTTGTTTTTGTTGCACCAGATTGCAAATTCAGAAAGCAATATCTGTGCGTCGTTGGCGAGTTCATTTTCTGACGAGGCTGATAATGCAATTGTGGTGTCATCCGGGTACAAAACCAATTGCATATTAACTGTAATGCCTATATGTTTTTCCAGATCATTGACAAATAGCGTAAATAAAAGTGGAGATAGAGTGCTGCCCTGAGGTACACCATATTTCAACTCTCTCAAATCTGATAATTCTTGGTCAATTCTAACTCTCACTTTACGGTTACTTAGAAAAGACTTAATCATCGTGCAGCCCCTAATGCCCATCGAGTATAATTTTGTGAGATAAAGTGTAATTAAAAGTGTAATTAAGTTTGTCTAATGACAAATTCAACAAGTTGGAAGGCTGCTGTGTTTGTTGAATGATTTCTCCTAAAACCATGTTGGTTTATTAATAATATTTTATTTTTAGTTAAAAAGAATTCAAGTTGGTTGGCATTAATTTTTTCATGAATTTTTGAGAACGTCATTAAGCCAGCTATAGATCTATAGTTTTCTAGTAACTCAGGGTCGCCTTTTTATAAACTGGTATGATTTCGCCTATTTTTAAGTTGTTTGGAAAAACTCCTGTTTTCAATGAAATGTTATAAATAAAGCACAGGGGAAATTTGATATAATCCCACATGAACTAGAGGGCATAAATCAGCATATCATCCAGACCACTACACGCATATTTGTTTTTCAATTGTGACAAAGCCAGGGACAACTAGTTTCCCTGATATCTTTTTTCCATAACTTTTGGGTCTTGGTGAAATCTTTCTCCTTGTTCTTCACTGAAATCTCCATAAATTGGTTGAAAATTTTCTCGGGAATCGTAAAAGTAAAAATTATAAGGAGATAGTGAAAATATTGGTCAGTCACTTTGGTAAATTGGGGTACATATGAATTTGAAACTTCATTTTCTTCATAACCAAATCTTGGAGATATCAGTGAAGAATAAGGAGACAGATTTTAACAGGATTTAAAAGTTATGGAAACAAGGTATCAGGGAAACTGGAGCATTAATATGATGGCTATGTTTGGATGCTAAAGAGAGATTTAGAAACAGCAAAAAACGAAGTCGGCCACTACGTAGGTCATTCGAAAATAAAAATGTTCGTTACAGTAGAAGAAACTAAAAGAAACAAAAATAAAATTTTCTGAAATAAACAACTTTTTTACTTTTGATTTTTTGGGAAAATCAAGGGTTATTTATGAACAAGTTAAAAGTAAATCTTTACATGCCATCGGCATGCAAAAGCACGGAAATATTCAAGATAATTAATCAAAAATGTACTTTACTCTCTAAAACGCAATGGATATATTTTCTTTAATTGGGGGTGGTTATGGTCCCTCCTTAAGAGTAGTTTATTTTTTTACGTCTTTTTGCAATCAACTGTCTTAAAATTTACTTAAGTAATACACAGAATGTGCTGAGAATACAGGACTTTATTTTTACATTTCCCTATGACTTATTTTTTTTCTGGGGGTAGTTTTACAACACTTGTTCACCATCTACCCCTAGTAGATGGTGAACAAATTAAAAGTCCAAAAATATCCAGTCAAAATAAAAATTATTTCAGATTTTTTAACGTGATATGAGATTTTATCATTTAGGGTGGTTTTATAACCCTTAAGGGGTTGTTTTACTACAATATGGATATTGAGTATAAAAATAGCTTATTTACAGTTAATTTTTTTTGTGCACTTTGACAAATTCTTAGAAACTTTCCTTTTTGAACCACTTCTGGACTATTTTGAACCATAAAGAAAAACTGATGGGTGTAGGCACAATTCTGATGCCAAATTTGGATTCAGCGGCTCAAAATACATAAACGTAGAGAGGTCTGGTCAAAAGATTAGAACAAAAATTTTTTTTTGTGCCTGTGTAACCAATAATCACAATGTTCACAAGAATGAGGCTCTTTAAATAAAATGTCGTTCATTTAATGAAATTTTAAAAAACCGCTGCCTAAGGAATCACATCACTACTTCCACATCCAGATTTTCCATCCAAGTCTCTTTAAATGAAGAAATTTTCACTGTATTTGCACTCTAGTATGTAGAAATAAGTGGTAATAGAATTTTAATATTTCAGGCAGATGTCATTAAAAAATTGTAAGCGTTGGTTTCTAGCATATACGCCGAAAACAGTTTCTGGATTCTCATTAGCTTGCTCTAGTTATTTCCCCAATTTATAGGTGTCGTTATAATATATACTTATACCTTTCAAGTGAATATCTCAGTTTTGTTTTATCAACCCCTTTAATAATGGAGATGGGTTGGTGGAGGGAGTGGAAAATATTATAAATAATCTGAGGCTTTGACTTCTAGTACCTATATACACCAAATCCTAAATTTTTCTACTCTTGCCAGCTTGATTTACTTATTTTCCTCTATTTACCCCTATTTAACCCCAAACCTTCAACGGAATCATCGCAAAATATAATCTAATTACAAGTGGTTTATTTTCCCCTATTTACCCCTATTTAACTCCCAACCCTGCAACGGAATAATCTCAAAATATAATCTAGTTCCAAATGTCATTATAATGTATACGTGTACCATTGTACCAAATTTCAAGTGAATATCTCAAATTTTATTTTATCAACCCCTTTAATATTGGAGTGTGGGTGGTGGGCGGATGTAAAATATTATAAAAAAAATTGGGGCCTTGGCTTCTAGTACATACAACAAATCTCAAGTTTCTGTACTCTTACCAGTTTGCTTTAATTATTTCCCCTATCTACCCCTATTTACTACCCATCCCTTCACCGAATATGTTCAAAAAACAATCCAGTTCCAGATCTCGTTATAATACAAAATTTCAAGTCAGTATCTTAAACCGTTTCAGAGAAAACGTGCGCAAAAATAGTTTAGACAGACAGAGACTGACAGACAGACGGACAGAAATTTTTTTTTCGCTCAAATTTAAAATTTCGACGTTTCACTACGTGGATGTGGAAGTAAAATTAGAAAATCCCCTATATCAGCAATGATGAATGATTCAGTTACTCACAGAACACCTTGCATATATGCATAGTGTTTTATTTAAGGTGGCCATTCCCCAGATAGAGACATCCGATAGGGAAATATTTATTATTTTTGGCCATAACTTTTCTCTCTTAGTACGTGTATTTAAAAAAACTATAAGACTACCTAAGTAGAACCATGGCAAAACTATTACTAGGAATTTTCACTCAAAATTTCAGTGGTTTGAAAAACAGTTAGATTTAAAACTACGAAATAGGAAGATTAGCATAATTTTTAAATTTAAATCTTACTATTTTACAAATCACAGTAATAGTCTCGTTATAGTTCTACTTAGGTAGTCTTATAGTTCTTTTAAATATACGTAGGTACTAAGAGAAAAAAGTTATGACCAAAAATAATATATATTTCCTTATCGGATGTCTCTTTCTAGGAAATGGCCACCTTAATAAAAAATACGTACAATTCTGGAAAAGCATGTATACATTTTTTCTTTTGTTTTTCATTTAACACCGCTGAAAATCCACAAAAAGTGAATATAAAATTTAATGTCCATATCATTAATAATAAAAAATTCTACGCAGGGGTGTTGGTATATAGGAACCACCTTATCATAGCCAGTATACACCAAACCAGAACAAAAAATTGAGTTCATGTTACCCAATTAAAAAGCGACTTATTCTATTCTACCCCATCAGTAATTGTAATTTTCAAATTCTTTTGAAATTTTGCGCTATTGAATTTCAAATTACTATTTTTTTCTTGTTTCTATACGTATTTAAAAATTAAACTGATATGCATTTTCGCACATTTGGTTGATAACAATTGAAAATATTTTTAAATTAGGTATCTCCCAATAGCTAAGACGTTATGAGGTGGATGTAAATAAGTAGATAGTGTTAAAAACATTTATCCCTATTAAATATTTACACTTGTTATGAAAATACCTACTATCACTAATGTTCTGTTTTTATTTACTAAATAATAAATATCACTTACCACGTTTTCATGTAGCGAATTGGCGAGACGCATTATTTCGCGCAAACGAACTGAACTGCAGTTACACGGTTTTTGAAGTTTCAACGGTAGTTTGCAAATCTAAATCTAAACCGCTACCTGCTGATAAGGTAAGAGACGAGAAGGCCGAGAAGGGTGGCAAAATTTTGCAGGAGAATTGCATTTTTATTTTTCAATTGTTTTCTAGGAAGCCTTGCTAATTTTATTTTATTGCATGGTATGAATCCCCATAGGCGGTCATTGATTTTTAATATGGGTGGCTGATAACAGTAATAACAAAATATAAAAATACGCATTTTGCAAATTTAGATGTCAGTTAAGAATATACAGCATAGGTTCTAACTAGAAATAAAAATGCTAATTAATAAACACTAAAAAATATTGTCTTTTATTGGGGTACTAAACTTAATTATTAAATTGACGAGAAATGAAATAGAGTTGCGGTACGCTTCCGGTTCTGAGTAAAACTGAAATAACTGTTTCGGTTCGGTTCCGGTTCTATGAAAAACAGAAAAAACTGTTTCGATTCGGTTACGGTTTCAAGTGAAATGGTTCCCGTTCAAAACCGGTTCTTACAAGTTTGTGAGCCTCTATTTAGGTCCAATCTCAAGACTATTTTTTTGATTTCAAGGTTTCCTAACAATCTTAACTATATAATTTTATCATACAGTTTTCTGTACGAAAAATCAGAAGACTGATTAGTTATCAGGGCCGTCGAAAGAAAATCGGGGCCCGGGGGTAGTAATAACATACCACTCCCACCAATCTTCAATATAAATTTTCGAAGAGCGGGGGTGGCATTCGTAATAACAAACTATTTATCTCTACAGAAATTTCAAAGAGCGTGGAGGAGTATTCCCTAGAATTGAATATTTTTCTCGATCGAAATTTTGAAGAGCAGGGAGTGACATTCCTTAAAATTAAATATTTATCTTGATCAACATTTTGAAAAGCGAGGGGTGATATTCCTCAACATTGAATATATATATCAATTAAAATTTTGAAGAGCAGGGGATGATATTCCTTAAGGTGCGTATAAGCTTGGCGAACCGAACATGTAATGTAACATGCAATGCAACAGATTCGTCAAATTGGGACGGTCTTGCGAACACGATACGAATGGCTATTTCGGAGCGCGCTGCGATCCACCGCTTGTCGGTTTTTGCGACGAACACAAAGGGATTCGCAGTGTGTAGTGGGACGGCATTCGTGGTGTTTTAATGATGTTTTAACGAACATGGAGTAGTCGGAGGAAGCGGCTTTGCTGTTAATAGAAATTTACGCAAGATAGTGTTCTTTGGGACCCGACGGACCCGAATTATTTAAGAAAGATGCGTGGATGGAAATTGCTGCTTCCATGTTGGCAACCAGAGGAAACATGTACAAGAAAAGTTTATTATTATAGTTTTACTATATAAGTTAATTATCATCAAATTTTTATATTGGCCGTTACTGGCTAGAACTTCAAAACTCCCAGTAGATCGTAGAGGCTTTCGTTTTTTTTTCAATATTTGCGATAATTAATAAGGCAGTAAGGCACTACTGCCTAAAACCACAGCTTCAGCTTTACCGTCGAACATGTTTTTGGTCTGTTACCATCGGATAGACTAAACAGTTCACCTCGCTTGCTCGCGGCGTGTTCGTCAAATCCCACGGTTCGTAAGATGTTCGTGGCGTGATCGCGGGAGACAAATTTCAACGCGCATTGCATTGCATGTTACATTACATGTTCGGTTCGCCAAGCTTATACGCACCTTTAGGATTAAATATTTATCACGAGATAGAAATTTTAAAAAGCGGGAGCGGGGATATTCCTTTACCTAGCAATTTCTTATTTATATCATTATATACAATACGAATCATTCAGAACTCGTTACTATTACTGTTACGTGTTTCCTCCCCTAGGAAATACCCTGTGGATTTCAAATAATTTTAACAAGGGGTAACCACTAACACTTTATTTAATAATTTACTAATTACACAATACTTCTAAACTAACTTTTACAATGTTTATATTTACACTTCGGATTCATAACCTCACTTTTCGCTACCAAACTTCACTTTAATAAAACTTCTTTCTTCGCCGTCGATTTCGCCTTATATATCCTAAAATTGCCTCTAGATCGATCCATCTAGAGATTTCCAATTCCAGAACAATATAACTCTACCATCTACAGGCTTCCAGTAGGGACGTTCCGATACTACCGATATGATATTAGTATAGATATACTTTTTATTCGATACCAAGTACTTTTGTACTCGATACTTTTTCCGATACGATACCGGTATCGATACTTTTTAGCCGGTATCGGTATCACTAAAAAAGGGTAGTGATTATAAAGTGTGGAAGAGTTCTTTTTAATTTCCTTATAAAAATGTCCCCACCCTCCCGTTCTTAAAAATTTCTAGAGAAGTATCGACATTTTTCTGCCGATATGATACCAGTATAGCGTTACAAGGTATCGATACTTTCTTTCCGATATGATACCGGTATTCATACTTTTAACGCCACACATGACAAAAATCCCGCAAAATCAAAAAACCCTCAAACATCCCACCCACAAACCTACCTTGCCCCCTACCCGTCGATAATATATATAACCGATCCTCCCCCCTCCCCCAATCACTCACTACCCATAAACCCAAATGTTTTTAACAATATGACAAAATATTAAACAGGTTTTTCTTTATGCTTTTCCTGTATAAATTATGTATTTTCGTTCTGCCCCGTAATGCGCCCGAACTAATGATGAAATATTGAACTTAGGTATAAAGTAGAGATAATAAATATAAAAGTTTTTTACTGAGATATTTTATAAAAGCTTATCAATTAAAATAAATTCAAGATCACTCGATACACCAGCCGTACCAACGGCCCACATCGGTTATGTTTTTATCAATGATAAATTATAATGGATGTTTTTTTGTATATAAATGATATTATACAGTACTCACTAATTTCAATGAGTTACCTAGATTTAAGATAGATTTATAAATAATAGGCAATAAAATATTAAAATGGAAATGGTATTCATACTTTTGAGGTATCGGAACGTCCCTAGCTTCCAGAAGAGATGACGTGTATTACTGGTTGCCTAGCCATTGATACTTAATTTCAGCTATTAGTATCATAGGCGTATCACTCGCCAGGCCTCAGGGGGGGTGTAGTGCGTAACATTACTAATCATTTAAAAGTATACCTCTTTCATTTTACTTAATGCAAATGCTAATCTTCAACATCGGGTGAAACCCGGGCTTCACCAAAACCACTACAAATTAAAATAGGTGGATATAGTCCACTGTTTGGCGGTAAAAATAGGTATTATTACCTCAGAATTTTTTCAAATAACACTGATCGACGTGAAATTCGGACATTAAGTAGTGGCGAACAGAAGTTATATAGTGCCGATGTGAGCTTTTACTCCCGGAGGGGTGGATGCCACCCCTTCTCGGGGGTGGAAATTAATACACTCAAAATAACCACAGACATCGATAGGAGGATGAATTCTAAGCAAAAGACGTTCTATGAAGCTTTTTTGATAAATCAAGATTTTTCGATTTTTCATCCAAAAAGTGCATATTTATACATGTTCACCAATAACTCAAAAACCTTGCGTTTTATCAAAAAATCATTAGCTTATAAAACAACAAATCGATTGATCTATATTGAAGGTGCTTTTTCGTCGAAAACTGAATTCGAACCTTTCAACGTTAAATAATAGAAAATACGACGAATTTCTGGAGGAAAGCTTGCCAGACCTTTGTTTAAGCACTCGAAAAGACGTTTAAGATGAGCTTTAGTAAAAGTCGTTAGCATAAAACCTTACGGAATTATGATGAATATAAAATATGGTTGTCTCGTTTTTTTTCGGAGGAAAAATCAGCAATGAAACCAATGCAATGGCTTAACCACAAAAATTGAAATTAAACGTAATCCATTTACAATTTATTTTATTTAGTTACCTACTAACAATATGTTCTAGAAGTTTAAATGGTTTAGAATGCCTGGATTTGAAAAAGGTTTGATTCGATTTTGAAATGATATTCGAAATTTTTGAAAAAATTTTCAATTTTTCACAATAACTGAAAAACTAAAGAGGATACGTAAAAATGCAAGAGTACAAAAATTTTGTTTTTTTCTTTGGGATGAAAATTAATTGAGATATCACCGTTTTAACTTCGCATTTGAGTGCGAAGACCACCTTCCCCGAACCCTTTAAAGTCAAAAATGAACGATTCAATGAAGTTCGACTTTACGTGCCTTATAGCCTTTGAAATTCCCTGCAAAATGATTTGTGGAGTAACTAGATATTTTAAAAATTAAGGAAGTTAAGTCATTGATTTCATTGTTGCATGATTTTGCCTCCAAAATAACAAGACAACAATTTTATTGCTAACGTCTTTTAAAATGCTTTAAAAAAGATCTGACAAGTTTTCCTCCAAAAATTCTTCCTTTATTTAACATTGAAAGGTTCGAATTCACTTTTCGGCGAACAAACGATCACCTTCAACGAGCCATAACTGGGTTCGTATTGCAACTACAGATATGATTATTTTATACGATTCATTCTTGCTTATGATGCTTCTTTTTTTATGAAACAAAGGATTTTGAGTTATTCGTGAAATATAGCTCTAAAACATGCATTTTTTAAAATCAATATTTTCAATTGCGAATAACTCGAAAAATATTGATTTATCGAATAAACATCGCAAAATATTTTTTGCTCATCATTCATCCTCCTATCGACTTCTGCGGAGGGTAAAAGCGCACATCGGCATACTATATAACTTTTATTTCTTGAGCCATTCCCTACTTACTGTCCAAATTTCACGTCAATCTGTTTTATCCGAAAGAATTCCGAGCGAAAGACCATCAATCACTGGACTAAAGTGAATGATGATAAATCTAAATACCTACCGAAATAGTAACCCGATTAGTAACGATAAGCTCGCGAAAAAATGCTTAAAATGTAAAAGACCGTTGTTCTTTTTTATGTTGGTATCACCCGCGATCAAAAAATGTTTTCAATTCATAAATCAGCTGTTTATCAAATATTGCGGTGTGGTGTTGTTAAAAAAATCAATTTAAAAAAAAATATGAGTAACTTTCAAGTTGAAAAGCAGAAGTTTCTTACAATGGACATTAACAAAAAACGAGCCTTATATAAAAGTTATACTAAATGGGAGGACGTACCCACTTGGAAAAAATATGCGTCGGAAAAAAGTCTTCCTGATAAAATTAATATCTTACCGGAAAATATTATAGACAGTTCTAAAAATAGTGTTCTTGCAGAAAAAATATCTGTGTTCTCTGGAGATATTACGACATTGGAGGTGAGACGTTTCCTTTGTATTTGTAGTGTACATGGCGTAGATGTCTAATAATTACAATAATATCTGGGACACCACATTATGTGGTAGCTAGCGGTGATGTAAAGAAATTAAATGTTATTAGAGTTAAATTAAATATTAACATTACTTAGAGTAAGATATTTATACGCTAACTTTACTGTTGTGTTTATTTTAGTTGAATCCCGAATTTTACTACTTTTAGGGACTTCAATGCTGTCCAAAATGTAATGACATGACCTATGCAAAACTTATAATTTTTATGGGATTTCGTAGGTTGATGCCATAGTAAACGCCGCAAACTCATCTCTTATGGGTGGTGGTGGAGTAGATGGAGCAATCCATCGAGCTGCGGGACCAAATCTTGTTGAGGAATGCAAAACCCTAGGAGGATGCCCCACAGGAGAGGCTAGAATGACTGGAGGGTACAAATTACCAGCAAAATGTAAGAATAGACTACATTCTCTGAATGTTAGTTTGGCTTCTTAAAAAATGAACTGTGCACATTTTTCCCATTGTGATAAATCAAATCATATACATTTATTTTCAGTTGCGTTTTTTATCATAAATTGTCTGCAAAGTGAAACACTCGAGTGGGTGCAGGCGTACCGCAGGGGTCGGTTGTTACACCTAAACTGTACTGTACACTTTCAACATTCCTACATTCGTACATTCTTGAATACTTAACTGGCCAAGTATGCTGATAATACAACTATGTATGCTCACACAATGCGCAAGCGACAGTTAAGCTACTTAAGACTCACGTGGCTTGAGTTAGGGCGCACTAGGTTTAGAGAGGATGATCCAGATTAACGTTGATAAGTCGAAATTTATAGTCTTCACACTCAGGTTCACAAAATAAATTCATAATGTAAATTTCCCTCAAGGGTCACAATTCTCCAAAAAGAGAGTGTGTGTGAGAAGTATTTGGGTTTACAATTATTCAGCTAATTGTTTTGTCTCATCCCGAACTATCTAGATACACCTATCAGAAATTTATAGGCGCATTGCAGCAACATATCACCACTAGTGGTGGACTACTTCAAAGCTAGATCACAGAAATTTTATCAATTTGAGGTCGGTGATAGTCGCTTACAAACATCATACACATTAGAAAGCGTAATGCACCGTTTTACATTAAGCACAAATTACCAAGCATTGCCCACTTTCTGGCAGCAACTGTAGCCTGCATTCCGATAAACTGATTTTCGAATGGAATACACGATTTGGGGACTATAGGGCCTCAAGTTAGGTGCGGACCATATGGGCCCGAAATCATTTTTTTATTTTCTTTGTCCATTACTTCATATTATAAACATGTGAATTCGTATCTGATGGTTTTCTTTTGTCACTTGTTTTGAAGCTTTTGTTTCATTTTCACACTAGGGTACTATGCTTTTGCTCATTTTAGCACTTTAACCCCTGTTATCTCGGAAACTGTTAATTTTCGAGACTTGGATCCATTGAGACTTTTGTTCAGTATGTCAAGGAGGACTTCAATTCCAATTAATTTGTCCGAGGGCCATTTTTATAAAAAGTGTGGGGTCCTTTCTGCAACCGCGCACGCCCGGAAAAATCTCACAGCTGGACAAAAATAAAATTTCGAATTGTTACAATGACATCATGCTGCCGCCACTGGCCAGCGGACACCGTTGCCTTGTAAAGTAATAATAGTAAGATATCTTAGATAAGATGTTTCTTAGATGTATTAATTGTTTTTTTTGCGTTCATACATATAAATAAAATATAAATAATTTTATTTACGTAAATCGTTTTTTAAGCCGTAACCTTTATTATACTCTTCGCAAATACAAAACGAAGAGTATATTGCATTCGATCGGCACATTTCTAAAACCGGTAATATTGCTCATAGAGAAAAAATGTGTTGATGATCGAATTCTGAACAACTTTCAAAATGTCCGTTCCGTCTGTCTGTCCGTCCGTCACGTTTCTTGTAAGCACGATAACTTAAGAACGAAAAGTCCTATTGTATTGAAATTTGGACAGTAAGTTAGTGTTAGCTAGAGGAAGAACCCTATTGTTTTTGAGCAAAATCGATTGATAAATAAAAAAGTTATACATTTTTTTAAATAAAAAAAAATATATTGCATAATTTTTTTGTTTTGTAATTATACTAAAAATGTCTAGAACTAATATTATTTACAAAAAAAACTACGAAGAGTATCCTATAGAATGTGCAACAATTATATAAAAAATGCAGTAAATCGGCTAAGAGTATAACGGTTAGCGTGTTTTTATTTCATGTTCAATTAATATAGAAATACCAGCACGGATACATATAGATGTGTACCCATATATTATTTCTTTATAAAATGCGTACTACCTAATAAACATTAAATTTTTGTTGCTGAGATATGGATCTATTTGTGGTTTATTATGCTATATAAACCCATCGCTTGCTGTGATTAAGACTAAATTAAATAACAATTTGACGCGCTGATCTCCTACCACCAACAAATAATAACAGAACACACCCGACACAGCGCATGAAATGATAATATTTATTTAAACACATGAGTCTACACGGTTGTGTTGTGATTTCATCATCTGCTACTGCTGAATAACAGTTCAACAGCAGTCAGCAAGAACATTTTTACTAAGTCATGTTTCTGATCTGTTATTTTCTCACCTGTTATTTTCGAACAAATATAACAGTCTGTTAATACTGCTTACAATTAAGTAACGGTTGTGAAATAACGGGTTGTTAAATAACAACTCATCTCTAATATCTCTCATCTCTGGTGCCGACTACTCCAAACAACTATACGGTTCAACCCAAAGTGAGCCAAGAAAAAACGAGGCAGACTGACTAAAAGATACATACACTCAGAGAAAAAACGTAAAAAAACCGGTAATGATTGAAAATGAATCAAATACATTTTTTCCTCATTAGTGTTTGTAGTTAAATCAAAAAGATAACATATGATTTTGTGATGCATTTTCAAAATAACCGAGCATAATGATGATTTAAATAGTTGATCCTTTTAAAACGACAACATAATGTTCATTTGAAGTTATAGAAAACCGTAAGTAATTATCATGACAAGCATAATAAAATATTGTAGCATCTTCTTTCTAAAGGAAAATTATTTTATTTGATAGACACATAGCAATAAACCTACACCGCTTGTAAATTTAAAATAATATAGTAACACTTTTTAGGAAAAGTTCATTGATTCATTCATGTTTTATTTTGTTTTCAAAATACAATTCTTTAATTTGAAAAAGATATAACAATGATTATAATATTAGCAATTTTAAAGTAAATTCCCTCTATTTACACATTGTTCAATGAATCCTGACGATTCATTTATGTTTCACCTAAAACAAAGCTTACCCTGATTTTGAATTAATATGACAACTAGTTAAATTCAAAAATAAGTTCATATAAATTTATAGTGAATGTCACTTCATTTCATGGATTTAAATTTGTTTACTGTTTAGGTACAATAAAACCATCAATGTTCATGTAATAAAGTATTTATTTATGTAGGTATACATATGTTATATCTATTATTATAATGAAAAAAAAAAACAAAAACCAAACATAAAATACTTATTCCTTTTCAATTTCTCAAATCATAGCTTCATTATACATTTTTTTTTCTAAAAATACTTATAAAAATTTGTTTTTTAAATACACTTTGCCATTATTCGGTGTATAAAGGTGCAGTGGTGGTGATGTGAAACACTCAATAGCCTTCATATTTAAATAGTTAAAATATCTTCCTACTTCAAATGATTGAAAATGATAATCAAAACATTTTACTTCGATTTCATTTGCCAAAATGTGCAGTAAATTTTTGAACCGACGATATGTAAAATTTTATAGTTTTATTTGACAATTTTCAACTGATGCTGTCAAATAGAAATTTGTCTTGTATTTTTTACCATGGTACGTTGCAGACTGGGCAACACTCGCTAACTGTAATTGTGCTTTTTGGATGGTGTTAAACCAGTTTGAGAAAAATGTAGGTGCTGCATATTTAATAAATCCTTACTTTGCAAATAAAATTCAGCACCTAAACCTTGTATAAAGTTGATAAGAAATTCAGCATATTTCAGCACAGCTTTAATAGATATGTGTAAGAGATATTAATTGAATTTTGGTGTTTTGCCTCAAATCTAAAACTCCATAGATATTTTGGTGGTCCACATTTGCCAATAAGAGAGGGAAAATGATGTTTTGGCTTTAGGTCACCATTAAATTTTACGTATAAACGATTGTGATCTTTAATAAGATTTGTAACAATGTCTATGTCCTCTGCTCTATATGCAGGTAACAAAATTATTAGATAAAATGTTGTTAATTGCATAAGTAAGCACAGCAATTTCCATGGAACATTTTTTTTGTACCAAATCACCTAACATTAGTGGAGGAAAGTGAATAATGTATTAACATCTATAAGAGATGTAGAGATATAACCAACTTCACTTTTATCATATTGAAAAAGATTCTTACGACTATTTAGGGTATCTATAGAAATTCTGTTTTCTTGTATTAATAGGAGCAAAATGTTGCAAACATCATAATGGCAGACGCCTTCAACGAAGTCATGCATAACGTCGAAAACAAAATTATCGCTGACATGGAACGAGGGTATTCTGTTAAAAGTACAAATTTCCCACAATCCAGTTTCTTGTCACTTATTTTCTTTAGGTCCAGTTTATAATTTATTTCAATCTGTATACAATCTATTTTTATTAGTGATTTTGTACGTTTTAGCACTATGCAAAAGCTCTTGGAATTGAAAGACTGTGAAACCCATTATGCTATTGAATCTAAATTATCACCTAAAATTGTTAAAACTGTTATTTATTACACTTCCTACGTTTTAACGTTTCTTCAGATTACACCAGAGCACTGCTGCACACAATGTAGGAGATATCGGTCGTGTCACGGTTATTAGCAAGCACAAAACTACGAAAACGTTTGCAGGCAACATCTAATAATCTTCATCCTTATTTGATAATACAATCACGTGATCGAAGACAGTTTGGTGATGGACCATGTCTTTTAATTATGATAATAAATCCTATAGAAATATTTGACTCCCATAGAATGTAAAGGCTTCACTTTTCGTTTATGAAAATGAAATATTAAAATATAAACGCGCAAGATACCAGTTAGACCCCCTTTTGTAATAAAGTACTATAACTTTGAATATATTGTGATTTTCCTTAAAAATGTTATCGCATATAAAAACAAATGAGCTTCGCTTAAAATGAAAATGATGAACTTTTATTTATATGGGTGAGTTATTAATATAATTAGCAAGTAAAACATCATTTTGTAATTAAGTAACACAACTTTATTTCATTATTGATTCCTTTGTATATACCATGCGGTGGCTAATTATTTTAAGAGGAAATTACTTTGTGACTAAAGCAGTAATTTGTTCAATAATCAATATAAAAGTATTAATATATGAACTTGAAATGTTTCATTTTGGCGACTTAAATTAAATATTGCAATTGATTAATATCAAAGTGATTTTTTGTGCTTTTTAAAATGCCAAATTTCTCTGAGTGTATTTTTTAAAATAGCAATGAAGATATACATATAAAAAATAACCTATCAAATTGTTCCATTTCGTTTATAATTTTCTATAAGCAAACCGCTAAATTAACTAATACAAATAAGTTCTGTATCACGGGCGTATTTTCAGTTTTTTGACTGGGGTGGCAAGGGTTACCGGGTTCAGGAGTCTGGGGGGTATGGAATGCCCCCACGTGTAAGGGGTGTCCGGATATCAAAATTTTGGGGTGGATAAATACTGGCTTGAACAATTCTGGGGTGGCAAGTGCCACCCCCCGAATTACGCCACTGTTCCGTATGAACGAATTGTTAAATAAACAAGTTAACCATTATACTCTTCACCCATTTACTGCACTTTCTATATAATTGTTGCACATTCTATAGGATACTCTTCGTAGTTATTTTGCAAATAATATTAGTTTTAGACATTTTTTGCTTAATTACAAAACATAAAAAAATAGATTTTTTTAAAACTTAAATAATTAATAACTTTTTTATTTATTCATCAATTTTGTTAAAAATAAGGTTCTTCCTTTAGCTAACACTAATTAACTCTCCAAATTTCAATACAATCGGACTTTTCGTTCTTGAGTTATCATGCTTACAACAAACGTGACGGACGGACAGATAGACATATGGATGGACATTTTGGAAGTTGTTCAGAATTCAATCACCAACGTAGTGATATGAAAATTTTTGCTCTACGAGCGATGTTACCGGTTTTGGAAATGTGCAGATCAAATGCGAGTTGGCAAATAACACATTCTCTTTAACAACTGAATTCTCGAAAAATAAACAAAATTTGAAAAAATTGTTTTAGTAAAAAAAACTTCTTTGATTCATTGGCTACAACTTTGTCGTTAATAGTACCTAGACTACATTTTATGCTGCAAATTACAGAAAGCTACAGTATTTTTTTTTTCTGTTAATAGGGCATTGACTATCTTAAATTTTTTAACTTTGGTAATTTCAACGTGATTAGAAGTATTTGAATATTACCTGTTTTAAATTTAAGATTAATAAACTTACTAGTAAAAGAAATATGACAAGTTATACAAATAATACCACAAAATATCAATTTAGAAAAAACAACAAAAACCCCACGTAAACTGACTTTGCAATTCTAAATTAATTCGCGACCAAAAAATTCGGATATCTCGGTTCCCTACTATAAATGTACCTACCTTATATATTTTAATTTTTTTATTTTAACGAGTTGAAGGACAGAACATCTATAGACGTTAAATTTCTGTATAATATGTGATGTGGCACAACATCTATAGACGTTATTTAAAGCATAGCTATTTGTGACTAAACGTCGGTAGACATCAGCTTGCAGATATAAATATTATATGAATTAAGATGTAGTGTCACCATATGTATGCAAAAATATTCAACTGTCACCGAATTTATTACACAAATTATTATTGGTGAATGAAATTCAGCATCTTTCTGTATCTTACTTTGCAAAATACACTCAGTGTCACAGCACGTGATTACACTGTGGACGCAGTGCCCGTCAACGTGTTAATGTGCACTATTTTAAATTATATTTTGTAAATAAATAGATGAATAAAAGTAAAAAGTGCATGTAATTTATACTGACCAAATAAATTTCAGATGTGATTCATACTGTAGGACCACGAGGTGAAAAACCAGCTGATCTCAAGAATTGCTACACCAACTCCTTAAAAATTATGTTGAAGAATAATCTCAGAACTATCGCTTTTCCGTGTATATCAACAGGAATTTATGGTTATCCTAACGACGCTGCAGCCCATATAGCTGCATACACGATTCGCAAATTCTTAGAGGCCAACGGCGATCATGTCGATAGAATTATATTCTGCTTATTTTTGGATATTGATATTGATATATATGAGGGACTGCTTCAGTCTTACTTTCCTTTACAATAATTAAATTATTGTCGTGTATGTCTTATGTACCTATTAAACTCGAGTTGTGAAATTCCAGTTGTTAGTCTAGAATAAATTTTTTATGATCAAAGTATATTGTTATAGTTTTTTTTATAATTACTTAATTATGTGTATATCACCAAAATAAATCATATATTCAAAGAGGGTAGCCAGATATTTTATTGCTTATTAATAACCATTTGTATATTGAACATGACAATAAATGTGCTAAGCATATTAGATATTTGTGTAATTACTCTTTACAAGTAGCCATCATAAATAGAATAACCTTTAACAATGCTTATTACTTGGTGTTTTTACTCTATTGTTCACCATGGGCGTAATTTCAGCATTTTTATTGGGTAGGCAGGGACTTTTCACATATGACCCCATAGACGGAAGTAAAGCGAACCCTGTAATTCTTAAACGATAACCCTATAAACCCAAATGAGCTAGGGAAAGTGAGTGCTGCAAAAGTTAAACCCTAAACAGGAAACCCTAAACCCAAATGACCGAGGGAAAGCGAGTTTATTCCTTCATAGGTAATATTAAACTCAATAGAGAGAAAGAGAGCGGTGTGAAAAAACAAATAAGGCTCGCGAAAAAATTGGAGGACTTGACAATCCTTCACCAACTGGTTGTGCGAACGTTCCCCAAATGATTGTTGTTCGCATATGCTCGCTGATATGATGGCGAGCGTCGCTGTTGTGTACAATTTGATTTTTTTACGATAGCTCCGCAAGCATGTGCAATTTTATAAACAAATTGTAAATAATACGATTTTCGATTCCAAACCACTTCTATCGTAAAGTATGTTATGTCTATGTTAGGTTTAAGTTGAAGTTAAAAAGGTTGTTAACGTATTAACATTGAAAAAATGCGTTTTTAGCTCTTTTACCTTTAATAACTTTGGACCGGAAAGAAATTTTTAGATTCTGAAAGTATATGGCTTTAACTTCAAAATGCCGAAGGAATGATAAAACTTACATCAATATAAAAGTTACACCAAATTCAAAATTATGAGTTTTCGGCTCAGCGCACCATGCTTTTGCGGTTACAGACCATGGCTCTAACAGCAGACAACCTAAGTATAGTAATCATGGCATGCTATAATTTTGGAACTATTAATGTAATTTTTATATAACTTTCAGCATTTTGATGTTGAAGTTTCCGATTATTTTTGCAAAATTTAAAAATTTCTTTCCAATCAAAAGTTGTTAAAGGTCAAAAGGACTAAAAATCGCATTTTTTCAATGTTTAAACGTTAACAACTTTTAAACAATAAATCTTTCCAGCATAACATAATGTTATGTCGGAAATGTCTTGTATATACTATTAACATATATGTATAAGACTTTTTTTCTTGTATTAACCCATAAGTACTCTACGACAGAAGTGTTTTGGAATCGAAAATCACGTTATTAATGATTTGTTTATAAAATTTTTATTAAAGAATGGGTTCCTATGGGATGATTTCGCTAAAAATTTTAATTTAAACCAGATTTTAGAAACTGTTATAAAAATTAGCTAGTAGAACACCCTAAGCAAACTGTTCGCCTAGAAAAGAAATCCTAAACCCACTAGACCTTAGTATGATCAGAGACATGCCTTGCCTGCCTATAATTTTACGAGTATTGAACTCGCTATCCCCCGGGCAACTGGAGTTTAACTTGCCTGTCTGTGGTTTTACGAGAATTACAAAAAGGCCCCAAAATTTAGCTAGAGGCCCACAGTCTTAATCCGCCTCTGCCTAATTATATTCGGAAGAATTTTAGAATTCGACAGATTTGCCTTAAACAATTTAATGCTTTTTCAAAATATTGGGTGGGCATTTGCCTACCCTTGCCCACCCCGAATTACGTCTATGTTGTTCACTTTGTATCACCTCGGATTTATTTAAACTCAATTAATTTAAAATTTGTCTTCCAGCTTGTATACATTGCCTTAAGGGGGCCATATTTATGTGCTAAATTGTGGGTATAATCACATGATTTTAAAGCGAGCTATTTTAAAAAGTATAGGTCATATTTATAAAAATTGCACATAAACGGAAACTAGAAACTTTAACTTAGGAAACGTGTGCTTTTATATTGTTAAAAAGTAATATTTTCATAGATAAAAAAAATGCTTAACATGTACCTTAGAAACGATGTCAGCTCGCCACTTCAATAATTATTTTGCACTAGTTAAAATCAAAAATAGGGAAAACCAATACAGACAAGTCCTAACTTAAACATTCACCCATATTATGAAACAAGAAAAAGTCTCATTAGACCCTTCATGTACTAGAAAGCTCGAATTAAATTTTGCGGTGCACTTTTCACATGTTTACTGATATTCTGACATATTTATTTTTTATAGAATGGAATTCTATAAGATTTCTTCAGCTAAAAGTTGTTGTCTTAGTTCGGTTACTGTCTCATAGATGACGCAACAGAAAAAGGGAATTATCTGAATTTTATATTTTTATATAGGGTGGACAAAAAAATCAATAAAATGGATCCAATATAAATCGATATAATCGTTAACAATCATTATTCCACAGTTATTTTTTTAAAACATCTGCTCTAAAAAAGTCAAATTTCACATTTATTCTTGGTTTCAAACATTTATTAAGTTTTAAAGGTTTGTAGCTGTTCTGCATTTACAAATGTGAAATTTGAAAATGTATAGGCTCTTTAGGAAACTTCCGATGTTTAATAATACCTACAATAATGACATACTGTTTATGTTGTGCACTAACGTAAATTTCTTTGTTTTGGATGAATTACGGTAAAAATATATTATTTTAACATGGACAAAAAACGGTTGTTTGTTTATACTTATATTGAATGCAACCGCTATTAGGATAAATTGTTTTGGTAAATGTTCGAGAAGTAAAGAAATCTGATGAGCTAAAAACCTTGTGCGGTAGAGTCGTGAGATCCCATTTCTTTACTGACTTAATGTCACCGAAGGTAACTAACTATACTTGTATTTGTGAAACAAGCATTCGCTCCGGCATTTATTCGATTTTTCATATTTCAGATTATATCGATTACAAGAATTAATATATTTCAATTATGTCGATCTGTTAGCGCTATATTTATAAAACTATTTTATGAAAAAACATGACATTTCGTTATAATAACTGACAAGAATCAAACCAAATAATACTTTATACACAGGGTGGACACCAAAACATAAAAGAAATGTGACAGGGAAGCATAATGAGTATACGTAAGTGGAATATAGTTGACGCTCTCTAAGAAAGAGAACCTGTTATAACTTTAAAATTAGATAAAGTATACAATGTGGTAAGAGAAGAAAATAATAATCTCCAGAATAATTAATAAGTAAAAAGTGCCAAATATATTATACAATATTATATTATCTGTACATATTTATAGAATACCTTACTAGGATACAAAGTATACAGGGTGATTCACGTAGGCCATTCATTAGAAGTTTTTCAACTTGCAGTTGGATTAGAAACTTGAAATTTGGTATGCAGCCATAATCGATCATGCCCGTTCTATCTAAAATATTTTCAGTCCTCCAACTATACAGGGTGTGCCAAAAATTGGTACCAACTTTCTTATTTTAAATGGAAACCTATATTTTTCTTTACATGGTTCGATTGGTCTTCTAATTCTGAGTTTAGAGAACCTAAGTTATGTTAACTTATCTATTACAATTTTTGACATATGTCCAATTTTTAGAAAAAAAATGCCGCTGTAGTAGTTTACGAACAAATTTGTATCTCGCAAACCTTTCAAAATTATGAAACTAAATTTGTGAAGCAGTTAGCTGGAAGTCCAGGCTAACTTTTGATGTCCCATCGGTGGTCCCATTTTGTACCATATGGGCGCAGTCGATTTTCAAATGTCGCAATCAAAAATTGTCAAAAAGTCAATTTTTTCAAATGGCACCTACTATTTTTTTTCACACCATTCGAAAGAAAATTGAATTTTAGGGTGAGTTACTTAAGCATTCCCTATACCTAACTTCACCCCATATCGAGTTATTCAATAAAAATCAAGAAATACCTTATCTTGCCGAGAGATTCCTTACTTCATCAAGTATGCCATGGAAACAAAAGACAGTTGTAATAATTTTTAAAGAAAAATATGGATTCTTATTTAATTACACACAACACCAACAAATTATTATTAACGAACAAGAACAATGTTGACGAAATTCTGACGTAAATGTTCAATGTGACCACCATATTTTTGTTGAAATATTCTATTATTCTACTTTCAACAGATTGCGTAGCACATCTTTGCGCCTACCATTTCTGACACCAGAAATCAATGCAAAATTGAATTTTAGGGCCACTTTTATTAACATTGTGTATGTCTATCTAGAGTCGTTTTCGAGTTATTGGCATTTTTTGAAAAAAATATTGTTTTTTTTTTCTCAAGGGTAGTAGGCTTTGGAAACAATCATTTCATTTTAATTTTTACTCAAAATTCGTATTGCAATAATAAATAATAACAACAAAATAACAACAAATAAACAGATTAACAAAATAATTATTTCAATACAAATGCTCAATGTGTGCACCGTTTTCACTGACAGAATTTCGTCAACATTGTTCTTGTTCGTTAATAATAATTTGTTGGTGTTGTGTGTAATTAAATAAGAATCCATATTTTTCTTTAAAAATTATTACAACTGTCTTTTGTTTCCATGGCATACTTGATGAAGTAAGGAATCTCTCGGCAAGATAAGGTATTTCTTGATTTTTATTGAATAACTCGATATGGGGTGAAGTTAGGTATAGGGAATGCTTAAGTAACTCACCCTAAAATTCAATTTTCTTTCGAATGGTGTGAAAAAAAATAGTAGGTGCCATTTGAAAAAATTGACTTATTGACAATTTTTTATTGCGGCATTTGAAAATCGACTGCGCCCATATGGTACAAAATGGGACCACCGATGGGACATCAAAAGTTAGCCTGGACTTCCAGCTAACTGCTTCACAAATTTGGTTTCATAATTTTGAAAGGTTTGCGAGATACAAATTTGTTCGTAAACTACTACAGCGGCAATTTTTTTCAAAAAATTGGACATATGTCAAAAATTGTAATAGATAAGTTAACATAACTTAGGTTCTCTAAACTCAGAATTAGAAGACCAATCGAACCATGTAAAGAAAAATATAGGTTTCCATTTAAAATAAGAAAGTTGGTACCAATTTTTGGCACACCCTGTATAGTTGGAGGACTGAAAATATTTTAGATAGAACGGGCATGATCGATTATGGCTGCATACCAAATTTCAAGTTTCTAATCCAACTGCAAGTTGAAAAACTTCTAATGAATGGCCTACGTGAATCACCCTGTATATGACTTACTAGGTAGGTACTGATAATATTAATGAAATTGTAATAACAGTATCACTAATATCACACAAGAAAATAAGCAAAGGCCGCTTTATCAATGCGAGGATAACAAGTTATCCTATAGTTAAAGCACAGTTTGTAATAATACGGTAGGGTCACTTCCTCTGACAGTGATAGCCTCACTCCTGCTATCGACGCGTGAACTAACTCGGTAGGGGAAGTGTCCTACTATATTATTAAACTATTATTTCACTATAGGATGACACTACTTATCCACGCATTGATAAATCGGCCCTCACACATCTTCAGTACAGAACAGAAGGTTTTATTATTCAGTGACAAGCACGATTTCACAGATGACAGATTGATCGACGAAAACAACAATATGCTCAATCGTATCTTCTTTTTTTTATGTTTTGTCAAAAGTGATGGGTTATAATAATTATTTAGAATATATAGCATATTGTGCGAAAGTGCAGAATAATGCAAATTTCTTACGAGTTGTGGTACGAGCGTTATTACAATAAACTCTGTACAAAAGCATGTTTTTGAGGTAGCCGTAGAACAAGTAATTGAAGCTCTGTGCATCTAACTGACGTCAGTCATCCATAATATAGGTCAACATTGTACTGTTCTCAGTCACATGGTTTTCGTTACATAAAAATTCAAATTTCATATATTTAAGAATCCTCTTTTGTGACTTTTTTTTTATTATAGTGTAAAACTTAACTTTAATTTTTCCCGATTTGAATCAAATTTTACTCAAAGATACAACATGTTAGGATCTACTTATGACTATATGTACTAAAAAAATGAAAAAAGCATATTAAGCATCTTTTATTCGTAAATTTTACTAATGTAACCTGACCTGTCAAGTAATTGAGAAGTAGTTTGTAAATTTATTTTTGCTTTTTATGTATTCTGAAAATTCTACAATCAATATCTTAAATTTCATGAAACTTTGGATTTAATCATTTTGTGTAGTTCTAAACAATTTTCATTTAATTTTTTTTTTAGTTTTTTCAGTTTATTATTTAGAAATTTTGTTCAAATTGGATAAAATTTAAAAAGTTTATAAGGTGGTATAATACTATTATGGCAAAATAATTAAACCATTTTTAAAATGTATGCAATTCCCCATTAAAGTATGTGCACCTTGTTTATATTATATAATTTATGAAATTTTCATAATATTTATTATTCAAATAAATTTACAAATACTATATAGTGTAGTAACTTGTATTGTGTCTTCCCGTAGCTTAAATTAAGCTTAAGGTGGCCATTCCCTAGAAAGAGACCTCCAATAGCGAAATATTTATTATTTTTGGCCATAACTTTTTTTTCTTAGTATGTATATTTATTAAAATTATAAGAGCACCTAAGTAGAACCATAACAAGACTGTTACTATGAATTTTCACTCAATAATTTCCGCGGTTTGCAAAAGCGCTAGATTTAAATTTAAGAATTATGTCAATCTCCCTATTTCGTAGCTTTGAATCTAGCTATTTTGCAAACCACTGAAACTATTGAGTGAATTTTCATAGTACTAGTCTTGTTATAGTTTTACTTAGGTACTCTTATAGTTTTTTAAAATATATGTACTAAGATATAAAAGTTATGAGCAAAAATAATAGATATATCACTATCGGATGTCGCTTTCTAGGGAATGGCCACCTTAAATGAAGTACTAAGATGTGTTATGTCTTCATTTTATTATCTTAATTTTTTACCTTGAATTTATGGTCAAATGTCAATATTACTGATTTTTTGCGTTTATCTTTATCTATTGTACAGACTATGAACATATTAGTTTGTAAAAATTAAAGTGGCTTGAAAGAGTTTCTATCTTAGTACTATCCCATAAAGGCGACCGATATTTTTTTAGGGAGTTTTCAATAGAGATGTTTGAAAAAATTACACTGTCATCCGATTTTCATGAGTATATATTTCACGAATTAGGAGCGGGATTTATTTCAAATTTAGGCGGTACGTGCAGACTGAAAATGTGATTGCATTGAAGTAGTGAACTTTGATATCGCTCATTACAGTGTGGCGTTACTTTAAGGAAAATTTGAAGAAAAAATATTATCGACTTTTTTATAGAAATTCTTATTTTAGATTTGTATTCACTACCATCAAAAACCCATTTTCACCAAATTTGAACAAAATATATACTGGCTTCTCAATAGGTGGCCAAATAAAGGGACATGGGATGGGGAAATCATTTTTGGCCATAACATTCTTTCGTACTACGTATATTTAAAAAAAAAACATAAGAATATTACTATGACTTTTTATTCACTTCACTCAACTGGTTATTTTTATACTTAGGTAATATTATAGTTCTTTTTTAAATATACGTTACCAAGTAAAAAAGTTATTGCCAAAAATAATAAATATTTATGTATGGAATGTCCCGCTCTTGACCATCGCCATCTTATTAGATTTCATACAAATAATTGCTCTAAACCGTAGTCCAATGAATATGTTTGAAATACTTTGGGGTTTCTTTCAGTATATATTTTTTTACATTTTAAAATTTTTTAATGATTTCCAAGGGGATTTTTTAAGGAAAAAAAACTTTATTTATACAGGGCGGTCGTTCTAAAAAATTATTAACTACGAAACGACATATGAGAATAATAATCGGAATGTAGGTATCACTATTATTACAAAGGAAACCTGATAACTTTTGGCCAAGAAAATATACAGAGTGCTCATCCGACAGCAAAAATTCAATATTAAATAAAAGGTGACAATTCTGTTAACTATATGCCAAATATTATTGCCATCTGTCACATTTTTAGTTGTACATGCACGTAGTGGAGTGGAAGTATAGTAGTGGAAAATTGTCAGTTTGTCTTTTTTTACAATGACATGAAACGTGGAAATTTTAAATTTGAGCGAAAAAATTTTTTTTTCATTATCTATTCCCTTTAGACGGTCCACCCTGTATATTTTTGTTCGAGTCTTATTACAGTAGATATTATAAATAAATTGTAATATAATAGATATATGTAATAATATAATAATTATAAATGCCAATATTTCACATGAAAGCTCTTCTGGATCCAGAATAACATTCAAATGTACCTTTGACATAAGTATAAATTAAAATCCAGTAAAATAATGAGAAATATATTTCGACCCAAGGGTTTCGATATGGAAGGGGGAAAAGGGGATCGGCATGCGGTTAAAAGCAGGTAGATAGATGTTTTTGTTGTTTACATTATTTCGATTTGGAACACTTGTTATTTGGATTGCTCAAGCGAAGTAATGTTTACAACTGGATTAGTTTATAGGATTCTTTATTGAATTTTCACGAATAAACATCTATAGTAAATGATTCGTCCGTTACCCGCTAGGTACCACCACTTAACGGATGGTTAACGACTACCCTTTTCTATGACGTTGTCGAGGTTGTTCTCTTTTGCGAACATGGCGCCCTTAAATACCCTACAAAATGCACCTGGAAAATTCTAGATCTATAACCTTCTCGTGCGGTACCTGTCTAGCAAATTCTCGATACATCTACAAGTTTCTAACTAGAAAAGTCGTAGTACCACTAATCTCTCAGAGATGGCGCACATTACAAGCTTCTATGAACAGAATGAATCAAGGTGTGGCGACATTCTATTATTGCAGTTATTTATTATCATTGCTTCTTAATTCAGGCTACTATATGGTACCATGAGCTACCAGTCCCTAGGGGGCGCGAATGCGTAACAATATTTATTATGATATGTGCCCCTCACCTTTTTTTCAGAATGTTTCATAATTATACTTCGGAGGTGGATACAGTAGAAAACAATAAAGTTCTTTCTTGTATAGATTATACCTCTGAAGTGGTACCACAAACACTTGAACATATTACATTTGAATACTATATCATTGACGCCCGTTTCGACAACAACGTTGGCATCATCTGGAGACGATTGTAACTGTTTTCATTGTCCAGATGATGCTGATATGGTTGGTGAAACTCCATCCAGTGAAAATCAGTGCTGAGAAAACAAAAATTAAAGTAGATGATTGTCTAGACACTTTTTCATCATCCATTGGTTTGTCTTATATAAGAACAGGCCTTTGTGGTGGATTATGAAATCTGTGAACTTTTTGTTAAGCCACTCTATACAACTTCAATATATAAATAGAATAATAGGCAAATAACTCTTTGCTGCAGATATAAATACATTTCAAATTTCAATAGGTACCTACTATTTTTTAAAAACTTTACCACTCAATGTTACTGAATGTAATTATATTTAGAAATTGGCGAAAAATACATCATATTATCGACTCGTATAGCTATATTTCCGAAAAAAACGAAGTTTTCATGTAAAATACCTAATAAATGATTAATAGTGTTTTTCTTAACACAGAACTAATTAATTGATAATTGAAATAGATCCATCTTAAAATTAAAATGTTTGGGAGTGAACGCTAAACATACACGAATACAGAAACCAATAAAAGATTCAGGAATACGGAAGAACGAAAGAATTATTAACGGTGTTCTAATAAATGTGAGGAAGAGAGACGGAATGATTGCTTTATCTTTTTAAATTCTTGACATGATAGTGTGCGCATGCTCGTTACGTCCTCTTCTAGCTCTATTTGAGAAGTGGGGAGAAAAAGAGTGAGGAAAGAACAACTATATCGTGGAGCAAAGCAGTGCATACTTTTTGTGACAAGTGCATTATATTAATTAAAAAAGTGATAAGAACTACTCAAAAAGGTAAATTAAGTGTCCTCGAAGTGTTCTACGATGGCATCTGATGAGGAAGTCGAAGAGTCTTTTGCCGGTAAGTTTGTTTTGTTTAGCTTTGGATAGGTGCGAACGTAAGCCGACTTTAAACTCGTGTGTTTACTTTAAAATATCTAATTTCGGTACAAATTCTTTCACACAATGCATCTGGAATGTGTATTAATCAAAATACAGGTAGTGTGGATTATTAAATTCGAGTGGAATATGCATAAATTGCATAATTATTACTTGTAATCAGATATATTAGTCCGCGGGGGAGGGGGAGGTAGATTTTCATTATTTTTGTGACAGCGCGCGGGCATATCCTGACCCTTAACAAAATGGAGGACATCAAACAAAGAGATTGGCAGATTGCAAATTATATAATTGTGCAAAAATGAAAATCTACTGTTTTGGGGTTAGAAATTTCATATTTTCCCTCCAAAATAATGTTGTGATGACACTGACCACTGTCCACATGGCTGGCACATGATTTAACCAACTTGTGATTTTAGGGGAAGATGAGATCCCCGAAGAGGTGACCGGCGATCAGGTTGATAATGAGCCCGACTCCGAGGATGCGGCCCCCAAAGGAGGAGGGGTAAGTTAATTTTTTTTTTATGTGAAAATGTATGGGCTCGTTAAATATTTAAAATGAAAGATCCCACTTTTATAATTTTGGGTCTTAGGGAATCTACCTACCCACACAAGTACCTATCATAAAAATAGGTATATAAATTATAAAGTGTGTGTTAAATATACTGGGTATATTTTTAAATGCCCAATAACTTACCGATATCAACAACTATTATCTTAAAGAGTTTATTGGTAGGTGGAATCTTTAAAAATTATTTCTAATAAAAATTCGTTTGTAGTCATAAACTAATAAGCATTTTTCTTGTATACAATTAGGACGAGGATGATGATTATGAGCCTGAAGATGGTCGTAAGAAAAAGAAAGGAAAGAAAAGAAAAGCCAGAGGGGAAGAAAAAAAAGGCAAAAAGAAAAAAAAGAAACGTAAAAACGATAGCGGTGATGTAAGTATTCTTAAAAGATTATTAACACTGGGAATTTACATTTAAAATTTCTTTGAAAGCCTCACTAAAAATTGTATCTGTAAATTAAGTTTTATTTTGTTCTATTGTATGGTGTTGACCTCAGTGCAAAACTAATTTTTACGCTCATAAGGAAAATAGAGAACTTGCATAAAAATTTAAATAGGGAAATAATACTAAAAAATGAAATGAAACAAATTTTATTGCATGTAAGAGTTCTACAAACAAGCAAATGGTGTAAGGTGCCGCAGAGTGTATTTTAACTTACACCAAGAGAGACTAACAATAAAAATAAGACAGTTAAAAAGGTGTAAAATACAATTAAAAAGATATAAAATACAATTAAAGGATATAAAATACAGGTTACATATATAAAAATAAAATGAAAAAGATATAGATCACAGTAATGCTTCTAAATAAAATGATGGGAAATGGTTATCACAGATGGGCGTTGCTTCACAATGCTTGTATTTTCAAATGCAAAAACATAAGGTAAGAGTGTAATAAAACTTAATTTCACAAATATTTTTTCTAACTCTGCGCGATACTTATAAGCAATTGAAACTGTTGTAAAATTCAAATTTTATATTGCGGCTATGGCATCAGATCACATTACTAACTTCGCGATTCCAGCCTCGCATCGTTGCCTTCTACATGTGTTGTGATGTCACACGCATCTGAACTGTTTTAAATGCAAATTACTTACATTTAAGGCTTCATATTTTACATATCTTATTTTCTTACCTATATGAACATTTTTATGCAATAAAAGAAAAATATGCAAGTTCTCTATTATGTGCAAAGGAGGTGGGGAGATGTGACTAGGCCCCTGGCAGGAGTAAAAAAAAAATTTGTTTATTTTTCTAAAATGTTTTGACTTTTGATGAAATTTACGATCTAAATTTCTGGTTCTATGAATGTTTTTTTTGTTTTAGTATGTTATAGAAAATCTGAAACATAGGTTATTTAGCAAATATTAATGTATCTATTTCGATATTTTTTTAATCAATTTAATTTTTTTTCGATAAGGAGCGCTCATAATGCCGTCGTAGTTTTTATATATGTTAATGTTTGAATAATAAAGCGAAACATATCAAAATTGGTCCGGTGTTCTTATAAAAAATAAACAAATTATAAAATTGTCGAAATTCATTAAACTTTGCTAAACAACCTATGTTTCAAATCTTGTAGAACATATTAAAACAGTAAGCAAAAACTGATTTTACGGAGGTTTTGCTTAGCAGGACAATATTATCAAAACATTTGTTTTTAAATAAAATGTGTGCATGGACGATTGATATCTCCATAACCATTTGAAATTTGAAAAATTGTAGATCAACGGGGCCATATTTTAAGATTGTTTTTAAATCTACAAGGTGTTTCACATAGTTGTGGCAATTGAATTCTTAAAGATTTTAAATGGAACACCTAATATTTATTTATTTAATCATCTTTTTATATCAACGTCCTGGCAGAGTTTAGCTAATGCTATTCCACCACTTAACCAGGACACATACACATAGACCAGTGTTGCCAACTCTACTGGTTTTTCTTTAGATCTACAGTTTTTTGCTTTGTTCTCGGTTTTTAGTCCAATCTGCCAAATCTACAGTTTTTTTAGTTTGGGCAATTAACTTAAACAGTAATGCAATTTTTTTGCTACATAAAAATGGCTACTTCTAAAAACTAATAAAAGATATACCTACCTAATTCTAAAGACCAATAAGAATTACACTTAAACATCATAACTTGATGTTAAGTACTATTTGTGTATTCTGTGAGCCGGATGGAACCTCGAAAAACATGAATTTTTTTTAGCCTAATGAGACTATGTCCCCCCCCCCCGTTTTCGAGGATGCTGAACACGATGGCGGTAGTCAAATTTCTCTGCAAGGTCACCCCACCACCAAACGGCCAAAAACGACACCCGAAAAGAGTAAACTGCGTATCTGCCGTCTCCTACCAGCCAAATTTGTGTTACCCCCGATCATGCTGAACATGATGGTGATGTCGAGACCCCTCCTCGTCCCCCGCCAACCTCCCAAAAAGCCAATTACCCCTGAAAGGGGTAAAATGCAGATAGGCCATCGTCTCTGAGACCCCTCCTCGACCTCGGAGAGAAATTTAACCACCACCATCGTGTTCAGCATCCTCGAAAACGAGGGGGGGGGGGTCTTTAGGCTAGGCAAAATTCATGTTCCTGTCCGACTTACAGAATGCACAATATAGCACTGAGCTAATAACTTATGCTTAGTTAATTCTCGTATCAGTTAGATAATCAATATCCCCAAAGAGGCACCCACAGGAAATTTTCTGTGCCAGATTTGAAATGAACAGCTTGTTACAACTCTGCAATATGCGCTTCGTTGTTTTATTGTACAAAATAGTCAGCAATATAACTAACTGTGTAGCTATTGTCTGTAATTGTTTATTTGTGGCATATTCAGATTTTCTTACTTTTTTATTGGGTATTTTTGCCACTGAAAAATATTTAAAAATTTTAATGAAAAAACCTCTGCGCCAAACGAATAACTGTGTAGCATTACTTAACATTTTAGAGTTTCATGTACCCAGAATTAATTCTCGCCACAAGTGGCTATTTTGTACAAGAAATCATCATACTATACTAGTATACAGGGTGATTCACGTAGGCCATTCATTAGAAGTTTTTCAACTTGCAGTTGGATTTGAAACTTGAAATTTGGTATGCAGCCATAATCGATCATGCCCGTTCTATCTAAAATATTTTCAGTCCTCCAACTATGCAAGGTGTGCCAAAAATTGGTACCAACTTTCTTATTTTAAATGGAAACCTATATTTTTCTTTACATGGTTCGATTGGTCTTCTAATTCTGAGTTTAGAGAACCTAAGTTATGTTAACTTATCAATTACAATTTTTGACATATGTCCAATTTTTTGAAAAAAATTGCCACTGTAGTAGTTTACGAACAAATTTGTATTTCGCAAACCTTTCAAAATTATGAAACGAAATTTGTGAAGCAGTTAGCTGGAAGTCCAGGCTAACTTTTGATGTTCCATCGGTGGTCCCATTTTGTACCATATGGGCGCAGTCGATTTTCAAATGTCGCAGTCAAAAATTGCCAAAAAGTCAATTTTTTCAAATGGCACCTACTATTTTTTTTCACACCATTCGAAAGAAAATTGAATTTTAGGGTGAGTTACTTAAGCATTCCCTATACTTAACTTCACCCCATATCGAGTTATTCAATAAAAATCAAGAAATACCTTATCTTGCCGAGAGATTCCTTACTTCATCAAGTATGCCATGGAAACAAAAGACAGTTGTAATAATTTTTAAAGAAAAATATGGATTCTTATTTAATTACACACAACACCAACAAATTATTATTATTAACGAACAAGAACAATGTTGACGAAATTCTGACGTAAATGTTCAATGTGACCACCATATTTTTGTTCAAATATTCTATTATTCTACTTTCAACAGATTGAGTAGCACATCTTTGCGCCTACCATTTCTGACGTCAGAAATCAATGCAAAATTGTGTATGTCTGTCTACAGTCGATTTTGAGTTACTGGCATTTTTTGAAACAAATATTGTTTTTTTTTCTCAAGGGTAGTAGGCTTTGGAAACAATCATTTCATTTTAATTTTTATTCAAAAATCGTATTGCAATAATAAATAATAACAACAAAATAACAACAAATAAACAGATTAACAAAATAATTATTTCAATACAAATGCTCAATGTGTGCACCGTTTTCACTGACAGAATTTCGTCAACATTGTTCTTGTTCGTTAATAATAATTTGTTGGTGTTGTGTGTAATTAAATAAGAATCCATATTTTTCTTTAAAAATTATTAACTTAACTTTAACAATAATAAAAGCTTTTATATGGCTCCTATAACTGTCTCTGAGATAAAGGAAACAATAAAATCTTTAAAGCCATCGTACTCAGCGGGCGTCGATGAAATCAGTTCAAACTTGCTAAAAAAGGTAGCAAACCAAATAGCAGAACCTCTTGCATATCTGTATAATCAATCAATAGCAACCGGCATTTTTCCTAATCAGCTTAAACACTCCAAAATTATACCTGTATTTAAAAAAGGCTCAGAGCTTCTTCTTGAAAACTATCGACCCATCTCACTTTTATCGAGTTTTTCAAAAATACTTGAGAAACTAGTCGCAACAAGAATAACGATATTTTTCACAAAGTATAGAATTTTCACACCCCAACAGTTTGGCTTTCGACAAGGACTCTCAACTGCCGATGCAATCACATCTTTTGTAAATCATTTGTATGATTGCTTGGATGCTGGTGATAAGGCGATTGGTCTGTTCTTAGACCTCAGCAAGGCATTTGACCTCGTGGACCATAACATTCTGTTATATAAATTGGAGTGTTATGGTGTATGGGGTGTGCCTCATAAGTGGTTTGAAAGTTATCTAACAGGTAGAACACATCATGTGGAACTTAATAATGTAAAATCTGCAACACTTAACAGTAAAATAGGTGTCCCACAAGGTTCGGTATTAGGACCATTGCTTTTTAATGTTTACATAAATGATTTTCCAAATATTGTTAAATCCACTGAACCTGTAATGTTTGCAGATGATGCCAATCTCCTAGGTAGATCCTCAAATGAGGAAGACCTAAGAATTAAAATGGGTGCCGCGGTTGACACCGCCAGCATGTGGATGTCGGGTAACAAACTACTTTTAAATCATGAAAAAACAATTTTCATAAAATTTTCAATAAATCATGCAGCAAGTGATCAAAGTATTCTAATAAAATGTAATGGTAAAAGTTTAGAACAAAAATTATCACATGCATTTCTGGGAGTTGAAATCGATAATACTCTAACTTGGACTCGCCACATAGACAATGTTTGTAATAAAATCTCCAAGTTATGTTTCACTTTGAGGCATTTAAAGACATTTGTCAATCATTTTGTATTAAGAAATTTCTATTTCGCCCAGATACACTCGAAAATTTCATACTGTTTGATATGTTGGGGCTCAGAATCCGCAACCCAGAGAGTGTTCATAATGCAGAAGCGTGCAGTAAGAATTCTTGCCAATGTCGATAGCAGAACATCATGTAGACCTTTATTTAAGCATTATAGCATACTTCCACTCCCATGCATATATATTTATCAAATATTGATACATACTCACAAAAGCATCAATAACCATAAGAGACTGGGTGATAACCACCATTATGATACAAGAAATGTAAATATACTTGAAACTCCAGGACACAGAACATCTAAATTTGAGAAGTGTCCAAAATACAAAGGGATCATATTATATAATAAATTATCCGACGAGTATAAAAATCTGCCCATCAAAAAATTTAAACAAAAAGTAAAGAAACTGCTATTAACTCACTGCTTCTATAGTGAGGGAGAGTTTTTACTGCATGGTTTTCCATGAAAACAGATTTTCTATACGTTTTAACTTACAAATTTTAATGTGTTGACATATATTGTGTATTACCTACCATAATTTGTTGAGAACTATTTTAAATATTTTTTTTTTTTTTAAGTAATGTGTTGTTATTAAAATTGTATTTTATAATTCTGAGATGCACCTTCAGTGCATCATATACTGTGACATGTCCTATAACTGTACAAGTTCCTTGGATGAATAAATTATTATTATTATTATTATTATTATTACAACTGTCTTTTGTTTCCATGGCATACTTGATGAAGTAAGGAATCTCTCGGCAAGATAAGGTATTTCTTGATTTTTATTGAATAACTCGATATGGGGTGATATAGGGAATGCTTAAGTAACTCACCCTAAAATTCAATTTTCTTTGGAATGGTGTGAAAAAAAATAGTAGGTGCCATTTGGAAAAAATGACTTTTTGACAATTTTTGATTGCGACATTTGAAAATCGACTGCGCCCATATGGTACAAAATGGGACCACCGATGGGACATCAAAAGTTAGCCTTGACTTCCAGCTAACTGATTCACAAATTTGGTTTCATAATTTTGAAAGGTTTGCGAGATACAAATTTGTTCGTAAACTACTACAGCGACAATTTTTTTCAAAAAATTGGACATATGTCAAAAATTGTAATAGATAAGTTAACATAACTTAGGTTCTCTAAACTCAGAATTAGAAGACCAATCAAACCATGTAAAGAAAAATATAGGTTTCCATTTAAAATAAGAAAGTTGGTACCAATTTTTGGCACACCCTGTATATTTGGAGGACTGAAAATATTTTAGATAGAACGGGCATGATCGATTATGGCTGCATACCAAATTTCAAGTTTCTAATCCAACTGTAAGTTGAAAAACTTCTAATGAATGGTCTACGTGAATCACCCTGTATATAAAAGGTTCCCTATATATCACATGTTTGACAGTTATTCAGAAGTTGAAACAAATTTAGATATTTTATTCTGTAATGCTAGTACCACCAAACGCCTGTATGAATATTCTGATCCTGGTTAATCTTTCTTGAAATTATCTAGTCTTGTACACTTAAATCATTAATTGTGCATATAATAAATAGTGCTATGCTTTTTATTGTTCACTTCTCTCTTTCTCTCTTTTTTTTATTGTATATTTTCTTTGCGTTTTATTGTAGTTTATCCTTAATTGTATTGTAATTCTATTACTATCGGCATTATTCTGTTTTAATGCTGATCACTTTGTAACCTTATCCTGTAATTGGGTTTATATCCCATAATGCACCGAAATAAATTCTTTAAAAAAAGTGTAACATTACTTTTTACGATGAAGTGTGTTTGTCATTATTTTCATCTTTGTGCGTCATATGTATATAAAAAGGTACTAAGTTTCAATTCACTAAATTTACCAAAATGAGTAGGTAGGTGATTATAGAACATTACAAATTTTTTTTGATATTACTTTATACTGCTCAGACCAGTTGGTTAGAGATATCTAAATAGGGTAGGAAAATAAATTGTTTGGAACAACTGCTTTATAGAAATAAAGCTTTATTTTCAACTATCGGTAGTAAAATGAAAATAAGTTTTTTGCAATTTTGCTCTGGACCTCTGTAAATGTATTTTTTTATTGGAAAAAGTGGAACAATGTGGCATTCCAAAAAATAATATATGCGTGGATATAGATTTAAGAGTCAAATATAAATATATAAAAAAATGTTGGGTGTTCAAACGGTTTAGGAGAAATTGACAGTTCATGCACTAGTGACCCATCTCGTATATGTTGTTTAGGTTTTAAAATCATTACAAGCAAATGTTCAAAACACTGAATTTTGCAATGACATGCTATTTTTATTTCCTTATCAACATGGTTTACCAATATCACAGAGAATAGCCAAATTTCTGATGTACTTACATATGATATTGTTATTAAAAAAATATTCTGATGTTTATAGTATAAATGTTATACATAATTGTAATTTGAATAACTATATTTTTTTGATATATTAATTTTAACAGGAAAGCGATTTTGGTGATGATGACAATGGAGGTGGAGATTCGGACTACAGTAGTAGTAAAAGGGGAAGAAAGTCTAAGGGCTCGACCAAACATAGTTCTGCACCATCGACACCTGCTGCTGTAGAATCCAGTGCATCTGCTGGAGGTATGGATATTATTATTGTTAAAATGAATTACGTATATAATTTAGCAGGTAATTTAGCTTTAGTTGAGGGTGTTAGATATATATCCTCGCATCGAAAAATATTAAATCGTGAAATTGAGTACCACAAAAAGAATATAATGTGTTTAAGGATTGTGGTTAAGACGTTTTTGCTTTCGCGTATATAGCTTCTATGAAGGCATTGTGATCCATACTAAATCTTATTTCAATAATCAACACTACTGATGTTCTGTTAGAAACACAAATGCTTGGCTTTCTCTGCCTAGAAATCTTTTAATGGTTCTCTTACAGTATCTGGGAATTAATGTTGGCGTGACTTCATTATATAATATTATATATTTGCAAAACATTGTTCGGGCCATGCTTTGGATTTTCCTAGACTTGTGGGAAGTCTGAATGGTCTAATACAACTGAATCGCAAGGGATACAAAAGGATATTTACTAATTCGTTAAAAGTAAAATAAAAACACGTTATATTTAAATCCTGTACTTAGTGCATTAAAGTGGGAAAAAGAGAAAAAATTGTCCTTAAACTTTCTTGCCTCAAACAAATTCAGTAAACCCTCTAAAGCAGTTAGTTCATGCTAACATTGTTAGAAGTGAACAACACTGTAGCATTGCCGAAATCAGTTTCAAAGACCTATGTCAACTTCAAATTTCTTATTGAAAGAAGTTTCTCAATATTTATTGTTTTTTATTGAAAGCCTATAGTGAAGTTTACATATTAGTTTTGAAATACTTGAGTGGCACAAAAGGTTTATGGAGGGACAGGAGGGGAATTTTGATCAACATAAAAAGAGATTGAACATTTAACATTAGGTACATTGAGGGAATGCTGACCGCTGAGGATAATAACTCAACCCGATTACTTTTTGATTGTAGTAAATTGCCATGAGTTCACTAAACGGTGTCAAGTAGTGTTGGGAGATATATCGATTACCGGGATTTAATCACTGTGATTAGAGAATCACAATAGCTACCAGTGATCGGAGAGAAACCGAACCGGTTATTCTAATATTCATCGATTTAGGTTTTGACATTTGATAAAAATACAGTTATATAGACAGTCACCGGTATTGTTCATTACTAGTTTACGCAATCACCAGTTTTATATTTCGATTCTTCGCTCTGAATATCCCTTTTACAGTTGTACATGTCATCCGAGAATCAAATCACGGTTTTTCTCTATTTGCTATGTAGTTGTTTATCGAATTAATTTGATGTATATTTTGTTTCGATTTATTATCATTATTAACCATCGTCAGAGGTCAGGATATTTAAACATAACAATTTGGGAGTGAAATGTATCATTCATTAATTCATTATTAATGAATCAATAATTCAAATGTATTAATATTCCTTTTGCCATATATCGCTACCGACCGATAAATGAATATCGCCTTTCTAAATATTCATTCACTGAGGTGATTGAAATCGCTGTTTAGAATAACAGAGATTTCTAAGTCACTATCACTGGTTTAACGGTTACTCGAAAATCACTGTATTTCCCAACACTAGTATAAAGTAAGTTACTAAATGTCACTACAATTAAGGTTAAGTCATGTCAGAAAACCAGGATGAACACCAAAGAGTGACAGTAAGTGAGGTTAAGTTTCACCACTGACTACACCCAGCATTAATTTTCCTGCTAACTAAAACACAATAGTTGAGGTTTAGCACATTTTCAGAGTTGTCGTTTAGGAAATCGCTGCTTGCAATAAATGTATATGTTGTATAAATGACAACTGCATAGTTATCATAAGTAACATTGAGCAGTAACCTTTTACTGCTCCAAAACCAAAACTTTACTGCTACAAAACCTTTTTTGTTTACAAAATTTTGAGGTAGGTCAAAGTCGTCTGTTGAAAGTCAGCAGGTGGTATCCGAGAAGGGCAAGGAACATTTATGCCTTCTTGCATTAGAAAATAAATTGCTAAAACGGTGCAAATGCCCCTTGCCCTTCTCGGAGACCACCTTTTGCACCCCTATTTGCTCCATGATCTCGTAAGATTGTAGGACTATTGGACATTTGCACATTATTTCATTACTCATAAACTACTTATAATAGTGTCTATTACATGTCATACAATACAAAATCAAAATACAATAAATGAATGTTATAAACATTCACCAGTTACGATATAACTATGTTATACCGGGATAAAATAGGTGACCGGTACCGGGAGCCCAGACCAGGGTAGCCACTTTTCTAGAAAACCTGGAAAGTCAGGGATTTCATGTAGGTCAGGGAAATCAGGGAATTTATACTAATTTGAACGTAAAATCAAGGAATTTTAAGAAATAGTCAGGGAAAAACGTCTTTAATAAATACATTTATATTCTTGCTTGCAGTTAAAAATGTTCTATTCATTGCGAATTTTACGTGTCAATCGAAGTTATTTCTAAAAAAAAAATGAAAAAAAAATGGTCAATATTGGCTTAATAAAATGTAAAAAATAATGGAAATTAGCTTTTGAGTTATAAAAATTAGTCAGGAAAAACTGGAGTTTATCAGTTAGGGAAGTCGGTGAAAAGTCAGGGAATTTGAAAAGCAGCTTTCGGTGGCCACCCTGTGAGACACCGTTCCCTAAACATACCTAATGATATCTGAGGTACCACGGAAGCTCAAAATAGCATTAACTTTACCACAATGGGTAGGATACTGTACATTTTTATTTGCTTAAATTTGTTAACAATCAGTTTGTTAAGGGGACTCATATTAAAATAACAAAAAAGAGACAGATTTTTAACAGTAATTTATAATCTCCAAGATACAATTGTAATATTAATTTTTCATGAAATAAGGTAGTTTTTATTTTAACATTCTGGGAAGGTGGTATTTTGCAGTTAAGGGAGCTTATATTTATGTTTTAAAATAGATCAAATACTTTGATTCAGTAGCGTTGAACATATTCCCATATGTAATTACTGCAACTGTTTATTGAAAATTTGCTAAATCTCGTAATCATAAATATAAAACAATATTGAGAATAATCATAATATACAATTGACAAAATTGAATTCAAGGAGCACAATCACTACCTGTTGTTGTATCCAGGCGCGGATCCAGCATTTTGCTGAGGGGAGGGCAACAATTATTTAATGGGTAAAAATAAAATAAACGCATTAAAATAAATTAATTTTTATATCAGGTTTTCTTATCTAAACTTTGCGGGGGGGGCACTCCCTTCGCCCCCCCCCCTGAATCCGCGCCTGGTTGTATCCTACTGACATCATCGGCGGCAACTGCAGTAAAATGAGTGCTGTGCGAGAACATATCTTCTCTCTATTCATAGTATCATGAATTATAACCAACTCTTAGCATAGGAATTTTGAAATGTTAACTTTAGAATAATAATATGATTGCCGCAAACCATGTGAACGCACGTATGTGGGGGGCTCTGGTGTCAGTCCTTGTTTAATCCGAACATATTAGAAACTGTACCACATTTTGTCTTTATTAGGTATGCCCACTATAGAAGAAGTATGCTCTACATTTGGATTAACAGACGTTGAACTTGATTATTCTGAGTCGGATTTCCAAAACTTAACTAGCTATAAGCTTTTCCAACAACATGTAAGACCTCTTCTTACGAAGGAAAATCCAAAGGTAATCTAACTAACTTTTATTGTGCATTTTTATGTAGAAATTATGCATTTTAAGGTTCCAATGTCCAAATTAATGATGTTAGTAGCCGCAAAGTGGCGTGAATTTTCCAACATAAACCCCAACCTGCAAACAGAAAGTGCAGAACCCTCAGCACCACCATCCACGACCACGTCTGAAGAGGGTTATTCAAAACCAAGTCGTTCCAGGGCTTCAAAAGAGATAGCACAAAAGATAGTTGAGGTAATTATTGTCTAATAATAATTTATTAGCCTTAATTAGATACAAATAAAGCATGAAAGAAAGCATCATTTTTTATATAAAAAGTCAGTTACACTGTAAAAACAATTCACAGCCAAATACTTTTTCACTGTTTTTTTTACTGCGAAATATTGCAAATGACGTGAAATGTATATTCATAATGATGCAATTGTAGGGAGGCGATCGCTTATATGCTAAATAGTCGCTAAATAAATTGGTAATTTTTTTACTGTTGTGTTTTAGGCTGACTCTGAACCTTTCGATGATGATGATGAAGATGACGAGGATGATGATGGTAAGAATAAAAAGAAACGTAGTTCCAGAGTTAAGAAAGCATCAAAGAAGGCGTCGAAAGTTCCCACACTGAAGATAAAATTGGGAAAAAGGAAACGAGGAAGCTCGGTAAGTTATTGATGAGTAGAGGGGCATAGAATATATTTTTCTCAATTTCATACAATAATATCCCTGGAGGATAAATAACTAAAATACTGTCACTTGTTTTCACCCCTTAGATAACCACCCTTTAAAATCCGTGGATTCAAAAATTATAACGAGATAAACATTAACACACTTCATCGAATAACTTACTGAAAACTTCACAATACATTGATTAAAATAGCCTTTAACAATGTTGATATTTACACTCTGCTGTTCATTTTGTATCACATCGGATGTATCTAACCTCAATTCATATTCAACTTCCTTCTCGCGTGCTTACATTGACTTATATACTCTACAAAAGGCAGCATCTAGAAGCATTCCAGCAAACTTCCATACATTTCTAGACTGATGTAGCCGTTTCTAATAGTCATACTTCTAGTGTCTCACAGATGGCGCACACATTAGACATGATAGTATTGCAGTTGCCTAGCACCATTGCTACCTAATTCCGGCTACTAATGAACTATCAACATCAACCCTTAGGGGGCGTAAACACATAAAAATACTATTTCAATGCTGCTAGCGTAATATCCATGCATTATTTAACCTGTCTAAAATTTGATACTTATAGCCTTTATAGTTTTGGAAACAACACGAGTTATATTTGAAAAATTTTAAATATCGTGTATCCCCGAAAAGGAGTGTAAAACTAACATAGGGCATGAACCCAAGCTTACATTGCAAATAGCCCTCCGGAAATGAATTCAGCAGAAAACTTTACATTTTATAGACATCTGGCTTATAGATTTTCGGTCGTCTTTAAAAAAAAAACTCCGATCACAATCAATCTTTAGTTTCTGTAAATTATTTTTAATCAACTAACAATTTTATTGTAGGATGAAGATGGTGAAGTGAGCGTTGGTGGCTCTGATAGAGATTCTGATGCAGAATTTGAGCAAATGTTACAAGAAGCTGAAGACCCAAAATCGAACAAGTCCAGCGGTGAAGCTAGCTCTCAACCACCTGAAGGTAGTGTAGATGAGACGCCTCAGCCGAGACGTAAAGCCAAAACGAAAATCGGCAACAAAAGCAAAAAGAAAAAGAAGGTAAAAAGCGGCAAAGGCGAGGACGAAAATTATGAACACCAAGATTATTGTGAGGTGTGTCAACAAGGTGGGGAGATCATCCTGTGCGACACCTGTCCCAGAGCATACCATTTGGTGTGTCTGGAGCCAGAGCTGGAGGAAACTCCCGAGGGCAAATGGAGTTGCCCACATTGTGAGAACGAAGGTCCCGCAGAGCAAGACGATGATGAACATCAAGAATTTTGCCGTGTATGTAAAGATGGAGGGGAACTGTTATGCTGTGATTCTTGTACTTCTGCTTATCATACCCACTGTTTGAATCCTCCGTTGACTGATATCCCAGATGGGGATTGGAAATGCCCTAGGTGTGGATGCCCCCCACTTATTGGAAAAGTTGCAAAAATTTTGACTTGGCGTTGGGTGGAGCACACCGCAAAAGAGAAAGAAGGAGAAGACAAGAAATCGAGACATCGTGAATTTTTTGTCAAGTGGTATGAGGTTAGTAATTGATATTTTAGTTTTATTTATTTGCTTTCTAACAATAAACACTATAGGATAGGGTAAAACGCAGAGATAGTCAACATATAAATATCACCGCATATCAGTATTATCACAATAGAATATAAGTGGCCAAAACGCCAAGCTCGTAAAGCCAAAAATGGGATAAAAGAAACCAATAGAATATGGATTTAGTCTGGAAAATTAATATCACAGTTGTTGCTCAAGTTATCTTAATTCGTGCTTATAATCTCCTGCTGATGTCAATATGGTTAATTCCTGCTCATAATGTTGGATACTTTAACATGATATTTGTTATGCATACGTTTGGTTTAAATGTAACCAAAATAGGTTAATCCCAGTAGGAAGAAATTAAGTTAAATCTATTCAATATATTAATTACCGTCAGCTCCCTGAAGTGGATATGTTTGGTCTACTCTTTAAGACAGAAATTTTAGCTGTCTTAAATTGGATGCCAGATTAGAGAGCCATATTCTATCTTCAACTGAACATATGCGAAATATAGGGTTTTTAGGCAAATGGTGGTTTAATAGATTGGCAGTGTACGTACGATGAATCTCGGCACTTTCTACTCTGCCTTACATATTCGATCAATATGTGTAAAATGATAGTGATGACTCGAACTATACACTTAGAGACTAAACTTCTTATATAAGGGATCATTATTAATTTTATAGTTATGTATGATGGATTAGTCTTCCAATTGAAAATTACTGTCTTACATTTGAATTCAGTTTATTCAAATTACATCAGTGATTAGCTTTATTTAAATTACCTTGCAAGTTATGATAATCATATGTATTGCAAAGTGAAGAATATATTTTTAAATCATCAACAAATATTAGCCTATTGAAATCTAGTAACTTAATTAAATCGACACATTGAAAATAAGAGTGGCCCGAGTTTAGACCCTTGCGATAACCCAAACGTAGATTATAAACAAATTTGATTTAAAACCCTTGTAGGAGACATCTTGTTATCTGTTTAAAAGATATTACTCCAATAACTTGAACATATAGCTAATACGAACTTTATCGAATTTGTATAAGGATGTATGGGAGTGAGTCAAAAACGCTATAAGATGCATGAAATTTTGGGAAATTGTTTTTTATGTCTTCGTAAATCACTCCAATAAATTTCAGATCGATTGGTTAAACCTTTTTTCATTTATAATGATTTTAATTTCACATGAGTTCTTACGGGAAATGTAGTGTTATTGAGTATTACATCTCAAAAAATATCACCATAAAATGATTTCCAATAATTTGGCAAAATTACAATTTACACATATAGTTTAGTTATTTTCCAGATTCTTGGAAAAATGAATGTACGATATACAGGGTGTAATTAGTTTCATGTCATTAAAAAAAATTAGTAATAGGGACCGACTAGACAAACAGAAAACCTATATGACCTTTTTCTCTAGGGGCACTTTGAAAAAACTGACCTGGGTTTACATTTTTAATGTTATGGTAGGAAAGATTTGAGAACCACTGTTTTTCAGGGTCAATGGATGTTATAGTTCCGAATATTAGAAATAATAAAAAACTGTAATACCCGACTTGTGTTCCCGTCGGTAGGAGTGCGGCACTTTGATGTGTGATGATTAAATCAAACTTTTTATACCACTAATTATGAAAATGTAAATAATTCCTTCTCTTTCGGCACAACGCAAGCATAGCATGGCCGCAGGGGTTTAAATAGGATTTGTTTACATGTGTTTTTTAATTTGGAACAAAGCTATTGTAGCTTTTATTGTCGTTTATAAAAATTTATAAAATTTAAAAGTGGTTTATTAACATTTGTAACATTGTGTTAAAAGCTTAAAAAATTAGTAATTGTTTTATGGAATTAGAAAACGAACAGTTAGACGTCCGAGACACGATAACAGAAAATAGTTGTGTATTTTAAGTTAGGAAAAAATCTGATTTTTTTAACGAATAATTTTTCCCAATCAGGTATCGAAAACTAAAAATCAAGTCTTTGGTCTCTATGAAAATCAATGTTAACAATAATAACGATACCTTTAATGCCCAATAGGTAACACCCAATAACTGAACAATTCTTTTGAATTTTTTACAAAAATTGTTCGAAATGACCTCCATCTCCACGTATACACATTTCGGTAAGTAGAACTAATAACATACTTACTCCGTTTAATACATTTGGTAAATTATGATCGTTTTTCATGGTTTCTATGCACATTAACTTACGTCGTTGCAATTGTTCTAAAATTCTTCCGCACCAGCTGCATTTCCACCACTTTCTCCATGTACCAAGTCCATATCCGCGAGCTCTGGATAAGTGTAATCTCCCATAATGTCCAAAATCTGAGTTTTAAAACACCACATTAAACTGTGAATTAACGTTATCAATAAAGAAAAAAAAAAAAAAAAAACTTGGTCCAAAATCCAAAAACCAACACAAAAAGCACAAACGAAAGGTAGTGTCATACGTAACCAAGTACTAACGACTTGAACGATAAGTCAATAAAATAAATCTTAACATAAGTGGCACAAAATTCAAAAAGAAAAGCAACAGTCAAAACCAAGAAACGGGTACGTCGCGTCATGCATGCGTTCTTTACCAAGTAAGGACAAAACTGAAATTATTACTTGAGAATATTACAAGGGAGAGACAGCATGCCTAATAGGATAATTGGCCACGAAGAAGCAAAAAACATGACGATGTCCTCTGTCGGTCGCTTTTAACTGCTTTGTCGGCATACTTATTTGCAGGAATGTCAGAGTATCTCGTGCAACAAGACGCGAGGTAATCAAACCTACCCCAATATGCCAGCAGTTCTCAAACTAGGTTAAGTATTTTGGATTTTTTTTTTTTTTTTTTTTCTCCAAAACTATGAACTTTAGACCCCATGTTATATAAGGTTTTTTTGTTTGTCTTGTCGTTCCCTACCACCAGTTTTTTTTAATGACATGAAACTAATTACACCCTGTAGAAAGAGAAAAAGCCAAAGCACTTATATGTTCTTTTGCTAGAAATCTGGTTACTTTATTTTCACGAAAGTCAAACAATCTTTTAATTTGTTGATGCCCCATGACTGCCATTTTCCGTATATGCTTAATGTTTATATTTTGCAAAACACAAGGAAGGTTTTAAGTGCTTAATAATTAATCATAATTTTTAGCTTTCTTATTGGCACTGCAGTTGGATAACGGAGTTACAACTCGATGTATATCATCCACTGATGTTCCGCAGTTACTCTAGGAAGTACGATATGGAGGAGCCCCCTAAACTGGAAGAACCCATGGATGAGGCTGATTCCCGTTGTAGTAGATTATTGAAGATGGGCGGCAACAATAATGACGAGGAGCTAGAGGAAAAGTACTACAAATATGGCGTCAAGCCAGAATGGTTGATAGTTCACCGAGTTATCAATCATCGCACGATGCGTGATGGAAGAACTTTATATCTAGTTAAGTGGAGGGAGCTGACGTATGACCAGGCGACTTGGGAAGAGGAAGCAGACGATATTCCCGGACTCAAGCCAGCCATTGAATACTACATGGATTTAAGGTCTGCCTGCTTGAGCGGAGGCAGCAGTAAAAGTAAGAAGGGTAAAGGAAAGAAACGAAGGGATGTTATAGATGACGACGACAGGACTACTCCGTAAGTACTGATTCATATCACATCCCACTGAACATTATATTTGATGCATGTTTCGCATCATGTTGGCAATATCTGGAGATGATTAAAACAAATAATCTCCTGATGATGCCACCATGATTGACGAAAGTCTCATCGAATAGTGTTTAATGCTATGGTGTTTAAGAAATATTGTTTTTTGATCACTATTTTGTTTGTTTGTTTTTTAATAGAAGGTACACACCACCCCCAGATAAACCTTGTACTGACCTAAAGAAGAAATTCGACAAGCAGCCACTCTACCTGGATGAATGTGGTATGCAGTTGCACGAGTACCAATTGGAAGGTCTAAACTGGTTGCGGTATTCTTGGGCCAATGGTACAGATACTATTCTTGCTGATGAGATGGGTCTCGGTAAAACTATCCAAACCATCGTTTTCCTATATTCTCTATACAAGGAAGGACATTGCAAAGGCCCGTTCTTGATTAGTGTACCTCTTTCGACCATCATTAACTGGGAGAGAGAATTTGAAACGTGGGCTCCAGAATTCTACTGTATCACTTATGTCGGTAAGTAAAGAGAATTCCTGTTTTTGCTGGTGATATTTTCGTTTTATACAATTGCTAAAAATTGTCGACATTATAATTGAAATATGTTTTTCTATGATCATGCAAAACGTCAATATGTATCAATTTTCAGTATAAAAAGTGACTTTAATAATAATAGTAATAATGAAAGTTTTATTGATTCTAAGAAAATCTTAAATTTTAGATGAGAATAAGAGAAATATATTTATTATATAGTCACTATAAAGTTATAAATTGTACAACGGTAAGGGACCAGATGATACAGCCAGTGACACACTTGTTCGTTGCTAAATTTATATAAAATTATGAGCTAAAAAATTTTGAACAATAACTGCAACATGTTGAACTGTAATTTTTATTTTGTTAATAACATACATTTTTCAATAATTCCCTACACAGTACGTTAATGTAATTTCCCATGTTAATTTGATGTCGATCTGTACCTCCACAAACTTGACATTGATTTCATGACTCCAAGTTTTGTGGTAGACTTAGTTTCAAATATTCAGGTTACTGGTTTCCTCTTGTTTAGCACTAATTGGTTATGTGCAAACCAAACTTTTGCATGTTGCAAAATATTTTGAATTATGACTTGATTTTTACTTTCCTTGTCTATAATCGTAATAAAAATACATAACAGTTGCAGTGTTAAAATTATTCATATTTATGTAGCCCTAGACCCAAGCCTTGAAGAATTCCTCATTTAAAATGCAGCAGCTTACTTTTCTTGTTTATCCCAAGCTACTAGTTGGAATCTATTATTAAGATAAGATCTAAATAGTTGTAAACAGTTATCTCTAATTCAACAGATGTTTTTTTTTCTTCTTTTTTCTCTACAGGTTAATGGTATGATTGCATTAGAACATATTAATGCCTTTTCTAATAATGCATAATATCTTATTTAATTCTAAACAAACTACACACTTGGTTATTTGATATTAACAATTCTAATATTTTGGAGAAGGCTGCTAATAGAGAAATTTGTCTATAGTTTTGTGGTTGAAAGGTGTCCCTTTTTTGAAAATAGAAAGAACTCCCAATTTTTAATTTGGAGGGAAAGATAGCTGGAATTTTTTTATTGTAATTTTTTTTTTCTAAAAGTACCTATTAAATATTTTCTAATGATTTTAAATTTTGCATGATTGTATCTCCATTGTTGACAAACGAGTTGTTTGATTAATTAACTGTTAAAGAATAAGAATATATTTTTTTCGCTTATTTGATCTTCCAGTTACATTATTGATAATACCCCAACCAATTTTACTAAAATCAGTTTCATTTAAAAATGATAGACAATTTTTCTTAGCAGTAGTTATAAGTTGTACTTCTTTTTATAATTGATACAGTTGTTTGTTTTCTTCACTGTTGGTTTGTTTAAAACAGCTGTGTAATAACGGTAAGGAGTGAAATAAAAAAAGATCTATTCTTCTGTCTTCTTGACAAAGGGACACACCATAATTAAAACTGTTAGTAGTACCTATGAAGTTAATATATACAGATATATTTTCTGATTTTCTATTATACAACAATCAGTATAACAGTTGATTTGTTGACCTTTTCTGACAGTTCCAATGCAAATTTGAATTTGAAGTAATATTAAAGCAAAGGAGTACAATTAATATTTTTTTAAAATACATTACAGCAAAGGAATTTTAAGATATACTTCAACATATGTTACTTCTTTAAGCACACATCCCTGTTCACCATTATCCACAATAAGATCTGGAAAAATCTGCTCTGTAATACTTTGTTTCCAAGTGACTCTTCTACATGTCTTTCCACATGGTTCCACGATTTCCAACCACTGTATCATTTGAGGCTTAATATACTTCAATTATTTTAATTTTTTTTTAGGTTGTGATAGTAATTATGGCTGCGTAATTTAAGACACTGGATAAAGTGAATGTTTCATGCTTTTTACATAATCATTGAAAAATTAGTGTATGCAAAAAGGGTTATTGCACTTGTCCAGCTTGGCTTAGTGGCATTATTGTACAATGGGGTGTTTGCATGGTGTTGAGATAAATGCACATATCAAAAGATCGTGAAAAATAAAGTGACCCGTAATTTTTTATATTTTCAATAAATCAGTATTTTGTTCACAATTAACATATACCTAAAAATAGTGGGAGTATCGAGACGTACGAAAATTTATTGAATCTGCTTCATCTGTTATTAAATAGAAATGTATATTTTTAAATATTAATTTGGTTGTCTTCTTCCTCTTATATTACCCAGAGATATTACCAAACGCCAAACGTCATAATTCATAAATATAGAACGGCGATTTGTGAATGTTGTGATTGATTGTTTTTTTTTTGTATTTTTATCGGCCTAGCTCTAGTTTATCCTCGAGATATTTGAAGAATAAAGCAAATAAATTTATTGCATGCCGGTTTTTGTAAATATATTCAGATCTTAACATGTTGCGTTTTTAAGTTATAAATATGAGTTCTTTTAAGAACTGCATTGTACCAGCTCCTTTTTGCATGAACACATCAGTAAATTCACCAGACAAAATATTTTTAACTGTCCCTATAGACTTTAAACGCAGAACCGATTGGTTTACTGCCGTAACAAATAATACAGACATTAATTTGGAGCGGTCAGAAGCAGCACAGTATTACATATTAGTAAAGAGTCTAGAGCGCGCTACGATGCATAAGGAGGAGGGGGTTCACTAAAGGGTATACAAAAACGAAAAACAGATTCTTATGTAAAATTTTCTGCTGGATTTGAATTTCGAGTTCGCCAGTTAATTTGGAATTGCGAAATTGGAGAAAAAAATATATTTCTATCAAAATTTGGAAAAGCATGAAAATGTGTATTTTGTTATTTCTCACTCAGTATGTCGAGCCTGGTGATAGATAGATAGATAGTTTATTGATGCTTTAAATTATAAAATTTTTGCACAAGTCAAAATACAAATGTAAAATAGTAAAAAAAAAAACTTGAAAAAACAATTAAAACAATTGGGCCACATTATGTGAGAGATGTTGATCTCAAATTTTATGAACATATTCTTCCGATATTCTTGATTGATGTATGACGTAAAATTGTTTTATCGTAATATCTTTTTTATAAAAAATATTAACTAATACATATTATGCAAAAATACGAAAAAGCATTGTAAAATATAGTAATAAGCGAGAAACTTTTTTATTATTATAGATAGAATGTCGCAATTGAATTGTTAAAATTCGGCGTGCCCGCAACACCGAGTTTCGCTTTTGATATTAGTGACTTATTATATATAACTATTATAATTATGCCTGCTCGAGAGATAGTACACTGCATTGGGTACGGAATAACTGTGGCTTCTTAAAGAATTAATTCATCGAAAAGGAACACACATTATTTTGTTTTATTTCAATTACTCATTATGAAACACACATTAAAAATAATTAATTCAAATATTTCATTTAGATTCGATATATTTGTACGCAAACACAAGAATTAAAGAATTATAAGAACGAATACACGCTTCTTTGACACCTCTCATTTTAGGAGCTAAAAAGTCCATGTTACTGACGTAAAAGTCATGAATCATATCCATCGAAACTAATGGCAAGTTGTTGGAATATGCTTTTTCATAGCCACTTTCCATTTTTAACTATTAAAATTAAATAAACTTATCGGACGTAAAAGAAAAACCATGCAAAACCCATTAACTTTTACTGAAGAACATAATGAGCCTATTAAAAATATAGTTTTTTTAAAAACGCAAACACCCCATTTTCATGTCACATATTACATAAGTAACTATTTTTTAATTTCTAGGTGATAAGGACTGTAGGGCAGTAATTCGAGAAAATGAAATAAGTTTTGAAGAGGGAGCTGTGAGAGGAGGCCGTGCCTCCAGAATTAGAGCGAGCTCTATAAAATTCAATGTTTTGTTAACAAGTTACGAATTGATCTCAATTGACGCAGCCTGCCTAGGATCCATTGATTGGGCTGTTCTAGTAGTAGATGAAGCCCATCGTCTCAAGAGCAACCAATCTAAAGTAAGTTCACAGTTATCGTAAATTAATCATCACACATACATACATTGTATGGTAAAGTGATAATAAATAGTATATTCTGTTGTTTCATAACTTTTTTCTATTTCAGTTCTTCAAAATATTAAACAGTTACAATATTGCATATAAACTTCTATTGACTGGAACTCCGTTGCAAAACAACTTGGAAGAATTGTTCCATTTGTTAAATTTCCTGAACGGACAGAAGTTCAACGATTTAACACTATTTCAGGCCGAATTTGCAGATATTTCAAAAGAGGACCAAGTTAAAAAGCTACACGAGTTATTAGGACCTCATATGTTGCGTCGTCTAAAGGCGGACGTGCTCAAAAATATGCCTTCAAAATCTGAATTTATCGTACGTGTGGAACTGTCTCCTATGCAGAAGAAATATTATAAGTACATTCTCACGCGCAACTTTGAAGCCTTGAATCCGAAAGGAGGTGGCCAGCAAGTCTCTCTGCTCAACATAATGATGGACTTGAAGAAGTGCTGTAACCATCCATATTTGTTCCCCGCCGCTTCAGAAGAAGCTCCATTAGGACCTCACGGTAACTGGGATACGCAGCACCTGATTAAAGCTTCAGGAAAATTGGTTTTGTTGGCAAAGATGTTGAGGAAGTTAAGAGACCAAGGGCATAGAGTGTTGATTTTCTCGCAGATGACGAAAATGTTGGATATATTAGAGGATTTCCTTGAGGGAGAAGGTTACAAGTACGAACGTATCGATGGGGCCATTACGGGTGGCTTGCGTCAAGAGGCGATCGACAGGTTTAATGCTCCTGGTGCCCAACAATTTGTATTCCTGCTGTCAACAAGGGCCGGTGGCTTGGGAATTAATTTAGCCACAGCTGATACGGTTATAATTTACGATTCCGACTGGAATCCGCACAATGACATTCAAGCCTTTTCGAGAGCCCATCGTATCGGCCAGGCGAACAAAGTGATGATCTATCGGTTCGTTACACGTAACAGCGTGGAGGAACGAGTTACGCAGGTGGCTAAGAGGAAGATGATGTTAACTCACTTGGTGGTAAGACCCGGCATGGGCGGCAAGGGGTCCAACTTCACGAAACAAGAATTGGACGACATTTTAAGATTCGGTACTGAGGAATTGTTCAAGGAAAATGAAGGTATTACACAAAATCTTTGAAATTTTTTAATTTGGTTTGTCACTTTTTTATTATGATTTCAGGGAAGGAGGATGAAGCTATTCATTACGACGATAAGGCCGTTGGTGAATTGTTGGATAGAACGAAGCTAGGCATAGAACAGAAAGAAAGTTGGGCCAATGAATACCTCAGTTCGTTTAAAGTTGCGAGTTACGTCACTAAGGAGGGTGAAGTTGAAGAAGAGGTGGACACAGAAATCATCAAACAGGAAGCCGAAAACACCGACCCTGCTTACTGGATCAAACTCCTGAGGCATCATTATGAACAACAACAGGAAGACATTGCTCGCACTTTGGGTAAAGGAAAACGTGTTAGGAAGCAAGTAAATTATAATGATGGTGGAATGACAACGGACACTCGAGAAGATACTACCTGGCAGGAAAATCTGTCTGATTACCATTCAGATTTTTCTGCTGGTTCCGATGAGGACAAAGAGGATGATGACTTTGATGAAAAGAACGATGGAGATCTCAGCAGGTATTTTAATTTATTTATTGTGGGCGTGCCCAATATTACAGAAATTTGTTTAAGAAAAAACTTATGAAAAGAGCCAAGATACATTACAAAAAATTAAGAGATAACGTGAAATATTTCTAAAGTTAATTTACAATTCGTCATTCTATTAATAATCCACGGAAATTAGGATTTTGATACCGACTAATGTTATATTAAGGTATAAGTGTGTTTTTAAGTATATTTTGATGCCCTGGCTACGCCAGATATTTGACAACAATGTAAATGTCAAAAATCTTTCTTCGAAATGTTTTTTTGTGATTTTCACAATTCCTATCGATTTTACCTCCAAAATACCTCTATTCAAATCTAAAGATATGATAATTCGACACAGAAAAAGGGTCTATGACATTTTCTTTTTGAAGCAAGACTTTTCATGATGGCGAAGAATTGAATAAGAAAAATAAAACAAATGTATGATCCTTCAATAAATATTAAACTTTAAATTTAAAAAAATATTTTTTTTCTTTATATTTTACATTTCACTATGAGAAAAATTCTTTAAACATAATTTTTCATGGATATTTATCATGAAAAGTATTGCTCAAATAGGCGGGGAGTATTAAATCTAAAAATTCTCGAATCTGAAATCCTTTTAAACATTTCAATTTTTTGCTTAAAAATAGGTAGTAAATTCATAAATAACAACCCTCAAGTTTTTATAAATTCGAAGATACGAAACATGGTTTTTTTTATTGCAAAGTAGAGAGCAGAACTTTTTTTTTTTTAGATTTTAGATTTTCTTAAATATCTCGTGAAATAAGCCTCCAATTGACTCGAGGTATACTATTCAAATTTTTTCCTAAGAAAATTTCCTACAAGGACAGTTATTGTGCAAAATTCGCAAAACTTATTTACTATCGCAAAATTCGCAACAGAGGTGAAAAAATGAAAGATTTTCAAATTGCAATAACTAAAGTAATTGTCATCTAGATTCAATGAAATTTTAGGAAAGGAGAGGCCTTAGGATGCCTAAATAGTGCGCATTACCCCGACCTTCCAATCCAAAATCGCGGCCTATCGCAAATCTCCAAAGTTGAAAATTGGAAGTGCTGCTGTTTCGACAAAAAAAAAAAGAACAGATCAATATGAAACCGATTGGAATCGATTAAATTTACCAATATCTTTGAATATACAAAAATTAACAAATAAAGAATTTATTTACAAAAAACTAAAAAATTACCGTTGCTGGGGATTGCATCTCCGCGAATTTTCAGTTTAAAGATTTGCAACCAACATTGAATTGTGCTTTAAACAAGAAGTTTTTTTCTAGGACCAATGGGAGCCGAGATATGGCGAGATTTTATGTTTTTATCGATAACAACCGCTCTAATCAATATTTTTATTTGAACCTTGGTATGATGTAACTAGAACGCTATAATTATAGGTACAATTCCTTACGATTCATTTATATCAATTCTTCATTGTGAAAGTATCGATTAATGAGCACCCTAAAGTGTACGGTGCGAAAGACGAACAAGAGAGAAAGGCGCTGTGGCATCATGGGGCTCTGTAGCTGCAGTCATGTCGTAGACTCTTATAATAATAATAATAATCTTTATTCTATAAAAGAAAACCAAACAGGTGTAGAACAAGTCAAATATAGTACAAACATAGTTACAATTATAATATCACAAAATAATAACATACATAATACAAAAAACATACATATAGATTTAAAAAATCTAGAATTCATAGTTGAAAAACTCGGAGATGGAATAAAATGCTTTAGTTGTTAGGAAATTGTGAACTGTTCTTTTAAAATCTTTAACAGGTAGGTCTTTATAACTATTAGGTAAATTATTGTAAATTTTTATTAATTGACATTCAACATTTCTTTGAACCTGAGATGTGGTCGTCTTTGGCAAGCGTAACATATTATTACGTGTGTCATGCATATGATCCACTTTGTACTTATTAAAGAAATCACCGTAATTGCAAATTAGATTACTCGGCTTAGAAAACACCTACCAAAATGTTTGTTTTTAATAACGTGTTTAACATTGCCCGATTACTTGTATTTGCAGTTAATATCGATCTGTTGAAAAATATCAATATTATTAAAAGTATCAAAAACATGCATACATTATCAAAAAAGTGAAAATTAATCATAAAATTGCTATTATTAGAGCCGCTAGCCGAAATTTCGTTTACATCATCGATATGTTCAGAAAAACATACATTTAAAAAAAAATAATTTTTGTAGGTGTTTTCTAAGCCGAGTAATCTAATTTGCAACTAAGAGTTCACAAAAACCGAGCGTGGCTGCAGCGACAGCGCGCCATAATGTCACGGCGCCCTTCTCTCTCAGTCATCTTTTGCACCATACGCTTTTGCGTGCTCATTAATCGATACTTTCATAATGAAGAATTGACCAGAATGAATTGAAAAAAATTGTACTTATAAATAAAGTATTCTAGTTGCATCATACCCAAGATGGTGTATGATCTTGGCATGATGCAACTAGAATGCTTTATTTATAAGTACAATTTTTTTCGATCCATTCTGATCAATTCTTCATTACGAAAGTATCGAGTAGTGAGCGCGCAAAAGTGTATGGTGTAAGTAAAAATATTGATTAGAGCGGTTGTTATCGATACAAAAAATTTTGTTAGAAAATATCCGCCTTGGTTTACAAAGGAAATTATTAATGAAATTAAACAGAAAAATAAAGTTTTTGATAAATTAAAAAGCACAAACTTGGAGACCTACAAACAACAATTTAAAACATTGCGAAAATCCATAAAAAGTAAAATAAAAATTGCTTATGACCAGTATATAAATAAAACAGAAAATTGCATTAAGTCAGATCCCAAACGGTTCTGGTCCTTCATTCATGATAAAAAAGGTACATCTAGCATACCGGGCCTTTTATATTTCAAGGACATTGAATATAACAGCCCTCTCACAATTGTAAATGCTTTTGCGGACTTTTTTCAAAGCAATTATACACCATTGGGTCCAAGCCATATAAATAATCCCTCATCCACAAACTATCCACAAATTTCTGTTGAATCATTAAGCGAATCTGAAGTAGTCAACGCATTAAAACAACTTAAACCCAAACTCACGCAGGGACATGATAACGTCCCCAGTTTTCTCATCAAAGACTATGCCCACGTTTTAGCAAACCCGCTGCAAAAAATTTTTAATCTATCCTTAAGCACAAATTCTTTTCCAAATGCATGGAGGATTTCAAAAATACATCCGATCTTCAAATCCGGTGCTATAAACAAAATTGAAAATTATCGACCAATCACCCTTCTTTCTAATTTCGCAAAGGCTTTCGAAATGTCTGTCTACAGTAGAATATCTCCCAAAGTGAAAAATCTCATAAGAACAGAACAACATGGATTCATGAGTAAAAGATCGACCACGACAAACTTAATGTGCCTCTCGCAAACAGTTAGCAATGCCATAGACAATCACTCTCAGATAGATACTATCTATACAGACTTTTCGAAGGCTTTCGATAGATTAGATCACTCATTATTGTTAACGAAACTAAGCTATATTGGTTTTGATAATAATTTAGTAAGTTTTTTCCAATCTTACTTAAGCAATCGCTCTCAGTATGTAGAATACAAGGGTCACAAATCATATGAATTTATAGCAACCAGTGGTGCACCCCAAGGCAGTAATCTGGCTCCGCTTCTGTTTTCTATTTTTATTAACGATATCGGTGACGACCTCGAGAGTAACGTACTTTTGTTTGCAGATGATTTAAAAATATATAAATCAATCGAAACTATGAATGACTGTCGGATGCTACAAAAAGATCTGAATAACTTAAACCGTTGGTGCCTAACAAACAAATTACCACTAAACATACAAAAATGTAAATATATATCTTTCACATTAAAAATAAACTTCATTGAATTCAATTATTCAATAGATGACTCACCTTTGAATCGGCAAGAGCAAATCAAAGACCTTGGCATTGAGTTTGACCATAAATTCAGTTTCTCACCACACATTAACAAAATAACATCATCTGCCAAAAGAATGTTGGGTCTCATATTTAGGAATTGCAAAGAATTCAGAAGCGAAGATTGCTATATAAATTTATATACAGCCTATGTTCGGTCACAACTTGAATATGGTTCATTAATATGGTCACCTTGCTACAATATACATATACAACAGTTAGAATCAGTGCAGCGGGTCTTCATGAAATACGTTGCATATAAATTAGACGGAATTTACCCAAGTCAAGGTATTGATAACGATATATTACTGACAAGATTCAGTCTTCTATCCCTTGAAAACCGCAGAATATATTACTCTTGTTTATTTGCATACAAGCTTACCAACAATCTAACGGACTGCCCTGAGCTTTTAGCACAGTTAAATTTTCACATTCCTAGACCTAACATCAGAAATGAAGCCTGCTTTTATCTTCCCACACCAAGAACCAACATAATGGCAAAATCCCCAGTTTATACTATATGCAATAATTTCAATAAATTTTGTAGCTCTACAGATATTTTCCATCAACCAGTCAGTACATTTAAGAAGACCATAAAAAATAAGTTAGCAATCTAGTCTTGGTTATGTATTTTACACAAGCATGCCTGTATTAATTCCAGTATTAATTTCAATCTTAATCGTAATTGTTAGTTTCTCATATTATCTTCTACTGTTTGTCATTTTTATATTAATTGTTATTACTTATTAATGTACCTCATATTTTGTCCTGTAATTGGGTACTTACCTGTTTGGACAATAAAGAGTTTATTTATTTATTTATTTATTTATTTATAAAAACATAAAAGTGGCAATAGTGGCATATCTCGGATCCCATTGGTCTTAGAAAAACTTTTTTTAATTTCTTTTTCTTGAAAGCGCAATTCAATGCACTTGGTCGCAAATCTTTAAACTAGAAATTCACATAGAAACGATCTCCAGCAATGGTAATTTTTTCGTTTTTTGTAAATAAAAAATTTAAATTTCGGTACATTTGAAGATACTGGTAAATTCAACTGATTCCAATTGGTTTCATGTCGATCCGTTTTTGTTTTTTTTTTTTTTGTCAAAACGACAGCACTTCCAGTTTTCATCTTTGGAGATTTGAGATAGGCCGCCATTTTGGATTGGAGGGTCGAAGTTGTGCGCACTATTTAGGCATCCCAAGGGCTAGGCTTTCCCAAAATTTCATCGAGTTTCGATGACAATTACTTTACTTATTGCAATTTGAAAATCTTTCACTGTTTTTACCTTTGTTGGTACTTTTGAAATATCAGAATCTTTATTCATCACAAAATTGATACATACAGTGTCAATTATCGGACTAGTCACAATAGAAACTTAACTGAAAGACAAATCACTAGTAGGATACACATTCAATTTAAAACTAAAATTCAAGACAAACTAGATAAAAAATGTGGTGAAATACATATAATAAGCTGTTATTTAATAAAATACATAAAGACGAGAATAAATAAAATTACACATAAAAATACATTATATTTCCTTTTTAAGGAATTCATCCACAGAATAGAATGATTCGTTCATTAAAAAATTGTGCAATTCTTTCTTAAATAAGTGTACATTATCAAAGTTTAAGATACTTTTCATCCTAATGTAACATATAACCCCTATGCGAGTTGGATTACATTGGCCTATCGTGAGTCTAGAAAATGGTTGATGTATATTTTCCATCTTCCATGTGCAATATGAGTGCGTGTCATTATTCTTTAAGAAGAATGTTTCATTCTCCTTCACATACATTATCAACTGATAGAGGTAGAGACTCGGTAACGTGAGGATATTATATGATTTAAATATTGGCTTACAGTGAGAAAGAGGGTGAGCATTATTCATACATCTTAGGATTTTCTTTTGTACTTATTAAAGTAAGGGGAAGAGCCTCAGAATATCCATATTGTAATACAGACTACAAGACCATGATAAAGCAATTTTAGTGTGTCAATAGTGACCACGTCTCTTAACATTCTTATTATGTAACATATGCTCCTTAATTTTGAACAGATTGTATTTATATGGTTTTCCCAGGTGAGTTTCTCGTCTATTGTTATTCTTCGAAATTTGATACTTTAAGTGAATTCTATTGTTTTTCCATTTACCATAATAGGAGGATCAAAATTTGGTTTTATGTTTTTTTTTAGCATTAATATGGAGGCCATTCTGATTACACCAGTTACTGAATTCATTAGAAGCTATATTACTGTTTTGAATCAGATCACTTATATTCTTATTAGACATAATAATATTTGTATTGTCTGCATAGTGGATAATTTTGTTAGATGTAATACAAGTAGTTGGCAAGTCATTCATGAATATTATAAAAAAGAGGGGGGCCCAAGATAGAACCCTGAGGTACCCCTGGTGTAATTCCTTGTAAATCTGATTTAAAATTTTCTAATACTACAGTCTGTGTACGTTTTGTTAAGTATGAAGCAGCCCATTGGATTGCCACAATAGCAAACAAGTTTTGCGAATTTTCGCAATTGCCTATCTTTGTAGGAAATTTTCCTAGTAACAAATTTGATCAGTATACCTCGAGTCTATTAGAGGCTTATTTCACGAGATATTTAGACACAACTAAAAAAAAAAAGGTGTTCTGCTTTCTATTTTCTATATAAAATTTAAACAATTAAGGGCCGGTACTTTCATCTATAGTTAGCGACATTTATTCTGCAGAATAAGTCTTATCTAGAAGATAAGCAAAAAATCGGTACTTTCACCTACAAATAGTAATATCCGTCAGATAAATATGCTTATTCCTAGGATAAACTATTCGGTACCCAGACCGACGGTTAACGCTTTTATCTATCGGATAAAAGAAGCTCCGCCAATGAGACTGCGCTCTGATTGACAACTGTCGCTGTTGTCAGTGCTATTCTGTTGTCGTAACTTTAAGATTGTCTGCTTTCAAACCAAACTATTGAAATTTGTTTTGCTGTCTTCAAGAAGATTTTAGGTAGGGTTTTTTAAATAGTAATAGATAAATATCATCAGAAAAATTATAACTATGATAATTATAGCATTAGGTTTTCTTTTTATATAGAATGGATATTTTTGATGATTTTGATCTACTCAATGACCCAGACGGTTACTTAATTGATCTTATTGAAGATATATATCCCGAACAAGAGAGACTCCACCGATCTAAATGCTTTGCCTAAAATTAAATATTTTTTATTAAACTGATTTATAAAAGGCACCTAGTAAAAACTAAGAGGCAGTTTACCTGATGTAGAATTAAAAGTATTTGCAACTCTTCTCCACGTATCGTCTTTTACTTTCCATGTGTCAGAGTCTGTTTTTTTGTTTTCTAAAATGTGTTTCTCTCTTAGGGACAACTTAAGAAGTAAACGAGTTTCTTCAGAAATAAAATTGGGCGCTCTGGCCTTCTTCATTTTGTCTTTAGCAGACATAAACTCTGTAGACATTTTATGTAGACTACTATTAGACACAAAAAATCAGACTAAGGTAATCACTAATGTATAATAAATAATAACGATCAACTATCAAAATGACTCAAATGTCATAAGAGGCAATCAGTAATAGGGAGTTTATTTTATTTTTGTTCAACGCATATGGCTTTTGCATATTTCTCTTCCTTTAACGCATCTTAAGTTGGCGACATTGACTCTGATAAATATCTAGAATCAGATCCAACGAATTGTTAACCGAGGGTATTACTTGAATGAAAGTACGGATGCAAGATATCCTACAGATAGCAAGCTCTGGTTATCTTATCCTTCAGATAGTTATCCGCCGGATAAAGTATATTTATACTTAAGTGAAAGTACCGGCCCTAAGAAATAAATTATTTGATTGCTTCTAAAGTGGCCGATTCTTAGAACACAAGTAATATTATGAATAAACAATATTTTTTTAAGTTAACTAAAAAGAAATCGAAGAAATAATTTTACTTAAACTAACAAATCTGTTTTTACCGTGTAGTTATTACATTTTGTTTTAGGTTTGCATCAAACCGTGTAGGAAACCTAAAGTTACTTTTTAGTTTAATTATTGAAACCATATTCTCTACCTTGTCTACTTATATTATATTCATTCATGTGTGTAATTTTTTGTTTGTTTCTAGAAGGAGCAGAAGAAGAATGGAACGTAAGGATGAGCGGGATAGACCTCTACCTCCTCTCTTGGCCAGAGTGGGTGGTAACATAGAGGTGCTTGGTTTCAATGCTCGCCAGCGAAAGGCATTCCTGAATGCTATCATGAGGTACGGTATGCCTCCTCAAGATGCCTTCAACTCCCAGTGGCTGGTGAGAGATCTGAGAGGGAAATCAGAAAAAATCTTCAAAGCCTACGTATCTCTATTTATGAGACATCTGTGCGAACCTGGAGCCGATAATGCCGAGACATTTGCCGATGGAGTGCCAAGAGAAGGTCTCAGTAGACAACACGTCCTGACACGAATCGGTGTCATGTCACTGATACGCAAGAAAGTGCAGGAATTCGAGCACATCAATGGAGAATATAGCATGCCAGAAGTTATCAAAAAAACGATTATGGAACAGAACAAGATCAGTAGCACCCCAACAACTGAGGGAGAGACACCGAAAAGTACTACTACAAGCACAAGTGCCACGCCTGCTACCAGTGCAGCTCCTAGTCCTGCTCCCACATTGGTGGAAAGTTCTGAAAAGGACAAAGAATCGGGAACGAGTGAAGAGAATAAGGAGAAAGACCCAGTCAAACCAGAAAAAGAGGAGTTGCCAGATGTAGAGAAAGAAAAGCCCATCGTGGACGATGTAAAGCAAGATTCGCCAGCGAAAACTGAGATTACTGAAGCCTCGGAAAGTGACGTCAAGTCTGAGGTTAAATCTGAAGTCGACTCTGCATCTGTGACGAGCGATGAAAAGAAAGAGGAGAAGGAGGATGAGGTGAAGGAAGAAATAGACGTTAAAGAAGAAGTAAAGAAGGAAGAGGAAGTTAAAGAATTAGTAAAGAAAGAAGAGGAAGGTGAGAAGAAAGAAGAAAAACCAAAGACTGAAAAGAAGGAAGAGGAAGATGTTGTAGTCGTAGACCAAGAAGACAAAGACAAGGTAAAAGATATTATTAGTCTCACATATTTTTTAGTTTGTATTTAGAAGCAATATACATTTTATAAATTTAGGGTTATAAATATTAATCTTCAAAAAATGCCCTTTTTAGAAAGAAAAGAAAGAGGTAGACCTCGAGGCTAAAAAGAGGTTTATGTTTAACATTGCCGATGGAGGGTTCACTGAACTCCACACTTTATGGCTTAATGAGGAGAAAGCTGCCACACCTGGTCGAGATTATGAAATTTGGCACAGGCGCCATGACTATTGGTTATTAGCTGGTATCGTGACACATGGGTACGGTAGGTGGCAAGACATCCAAGCTGATGCTAGATTCGCCATCATCAATGAACCTTTCAAAATGGATGTAGGCAAAGGAAACTTCTTGGAAATCAAAAATAAGTTCTTGGCCAGGAGATTTAAAGTAAGTGAAACTCACTTAAAGTTTATTTGGAAATGAAAGAGGGTAGTGTTAATGTTTATTGGTTTTGATACAGTTAAGGTAGTTATATCGCAATTTACTTTATTTAAGAAAATCATGAAACTTTCAGCAAACTTAATTCACATATCAATAATCATTCTGGTAAAATATGAACTTCATTTACCGTACCGTTTCCGAGATTCGCTTAAAGTTCGCAGTTTTTGACATTTAACATTGCGTTTATGGACGCCATGTGAAATAAATTGATGTCGTGACACTATTTTCCCACTTACAACTGATCCTTACTTAAGAATGATCTCAAAAACAAGGCAAACTTAAATTAATTCCTGACGAAGCACGTGTATAAATATCGAGATGATTCACCGTCTAATAACGTAATGGTAGCTAGCCGAAAATTAGTAGTAGTAGACGTGGCAATGTCACACTATTTCTAATGCTTGGTGTGGATATTTGAAAATACTTTGCGTTTATTTTAAATGTAGTATCATGCAAGAAAGGAGAAGATTTACAAATTTTCGTTCCGATTTCATTTATTGTATGTGTAACAATATAGTTTTCAAATAATTTATTAAAAGAGGTAAAAATATGTTTTAATTTTGTCAAAAATAATATACAGATACCTGACTCGTAATATGTAGAATAGTGAATGAATATAGTATAATATATTTTGATGAGTGGATAAATTTTCTATTGAATTGAAAAGTAAGAATACTTTATTATTTAATTATTACAAAATTCCCGTCTTTCTATTACATGATTGTGCTAGCGTGTTTGCAATTCCTCTTACTTTCTTATTCAATCTGGCCATTAAATCTAACATATTCCCCGATTCACTCAAATGTTCTAAGATAATTCCTGTATATAAAAAAGGTGAAAAAAATAATATTGAGAATTACAGACCCATAACGATTATCAACAATTTCTCCAAAGCTTTCGAAACTTTGCTGTATGAACCAACATTTTCTTATGCAAAGAATCGCTTTACTGAATACCAACACGGTTTCTTCAAGGGAAGATCTACCTCAACCAATCTTTTTTGTATTACCCAATATATAACTGATGCTATCGACGCAAACTCACAAGTTGACGTAATTTACACAGACTTCACTAAAGCATTTGGCAGACTGGACCACAGTATTTTATATTCAAAATTTCAACAATTTGGTTTCTCAAAAAATCTGCTATTATTCTTCAAATCATATCTTGAAAACAGACATCACCACATTGAATACTGTGGTCAGCGGTCTGTAGAATTTGTATCCACTTCAGGCGTACTCCAGGGTTCAGTGTTAGGTCCTTTATTTTTCAATATTTTCATTAATGACATAACAGTAGAACTGGGTGTCAATTGTCTCTTATACGCAGACGATATGAAGTTGTACAATAAAGTAAATGATGTTACTGATTGTGTTGCTCTACAAGCGGCCCTCGATAAAGTAAATGAATGGTGTAATTTGAACAAACTACAATTGAATGCAAAGAAGTGCAATGTTCTAACTTTTACCAATAAACATCAGCTGGTCGAATTCAATTATTGCTTAGAAGATTCAGTGCTTACACGTCCATCAACCTTCCGCGATCTCGGTGTAACATTTAATAGTAAACTTAACTTTAATTGTCATATAAACACCATAACCAATGAAAGTTTTTTAGAACACTGGGATTTATAACACGATGTTCTCATGATTTTAATGACAGTAATATGCTGAAACTACTTTATCAGTCTTTTGTTCGATCAAAATTAGAATACTCGTCAATTATTTGGTCTCCTCATTACAACCTACATATACAAAATATAGAGAGAATTCAGAGACGTTTCTTAAAGATTATAAGTTACAAGGAGGACGGTGTCTATCCTGCTATTGGTTTTCCCCAGACTGCACTTTTAAACAGATTTTCGCTTTCAAGTTTGGAGACTCGCCGAACTATTTCACAACAAATATTTCTTTTTAAAGTAATACATAATATAACAGATTGTAGTGCTATCTTAAGTTTACTAAATTTTCGAACACCTAGACCAGGTTCCAGACAAAACACTTTATTTTATCTGCCGACCCCCAGAACTAACGTACAGAAATTTTCACCATTGTACAAAATGTGTGAGAACCATAATAGTCTTCAAGGCCAGTTTGTTATATTCCACTGCAATGTAGCTGAGATAAAGAGATTAACTGTATAAATTAAAACACGTTACCATATTTCTATTTACTTATATTCTTAATATTTTTTAATATATTTTATATGTACTTATCATCTCCTGCCCTGTAATTGGAATGCTCTGTTGGGCAGTGTATTGTTAAATAAATAAATAAATAAATAAATATGATGTTGTAATCAGTTTTTTTTTTGTTTATTTTAATATTAGTTGCCAGGAATGATTTTGCATCTTTATTTAGGTTATGAGAAGCTCCTTTTTGACCCGACTCAAACTCGAACAAACTCCACATTCAATAGTAAATACTGAGAGTAATCCGTTTTTATTTTTGGCTACAATTTTTTTTTCCAGAGATAACACACTTTGGCACTTGGTTTTTTTGTGAAAACCCTTTATAACATACTTGATCATCACAACTTGATATTCTTAAATTGTTAAATAGCCGATCTTAAAATCATTGAAATGATAACATTGGTAAAAGTACAATGTACAAAGACGAGATGATCAGCTCGCGCGGCGTCAGAAATTATATGCAGCATTGCCAAATCTTTCCGTACGTTATCTCTCGCAAGATGCGACATCTGTTAGCAAATCGATAAACTTGAGAGTCCATCGATTTGCTAACAGATTTCGCACCTCTCGCGATATAACTACCTTAAGATCATTACAAAAGTCAGTAGTACAAAAGTACAATAATACATATTAGAATTTGTGGTATAACATTAATTCTATAAAAATTGGTTCATTTAGTATAATATAGTATAAAATTGATAAAATAGAAGCTCATTCTTCCTCTGAATATGCTGACGAATTGTCTGCAGGGCTCCTACATTAATAATGATAGTTTCTGTAGTGATCTCAATACAATTGTGGACTTACCACATTTTCGCATCTTCTTTCAATATGTAATTTATACAACTTAACCAACTATATAGATCTTATCTAAATACTAGAACCTAACTAGTAATTAATTTTTTACCAGTTTATGCCCTAAATAGAAGCATTTTCTAGCTTATAATTTTATGTAAATTTAATAATTCAGCAACTTTGCCACTGACTATTATCTATCTTACTCTTATGTATTGTATTTTACCATTATAACATGATATTAACCTGTATAATTTAGGTATATTTATTTTATTCTTTCGACTAAACAAATGTAGATTTTTTATCAATATATTTATTATTATTATTACTCTATTGATGTAATCTGTTTTTGCAGCTTCTAGAACAAGCTTTAGTGATTGAGGAACAGTTGCGAAGAGCCGCATACCTCAACCTCACTCAGGATCCAAATCATCCTGCGATGTCTCTCAATGCTAGATTCGCCGAAGTAGAATGTCTGGCCGAGTCCCACCAACACCTCAGCAAGGAGTCCTTGGCTGGCAACAAGCCTGCCAATGCCGTCCTTCACAAGGTGCTCAATCAACTGGAAGAGCTTTTGTCAGACATGAAGTCAGATGTGTCTAGGCTTCCTGCCACCTTGGCAAGGATACCACCGGTGGCGCAAAGATTGCAGATGTCTGAGAGAAGTATTTTGTCTCGGTTGGCAGCCACTTCTTCATCAAACACTCAGACGACAGGTGAGAGATTTAGAACAGTAATATAATCTTACTTTAATACAAATCAGTTCTTACAAAGGTGGTTTGTAAAGTTCGGCCAATTTACGCCTATCATAAATATTGATATTGTATCAACCTTGTATGAATGTTTTATTGTATATTATGTACAATATTCATAATCAACAATCTACCGTTGTTGGTTTTGTTTCTCATATAACATTATACTCAGGGCCGGCCTTAGTTTATCAACCGCCCTCGTGCAAATTTTTGAAAGGCGCCCCTTTTTCTGGTCAAGTCAGGTGAGAGTAATGAATGAAATAAATCGCATTGAGTATTTTTATTTTTCTTAGAAAGCAGTCATAACATAAAATAATTCCGTGAATCGAGTAGAAATGAAGGTTTACCAGAACATAAACGTTGCGTTGCGAATCCTGATCGCCTAATTTTTGTAGGCATCATGGGTCAATGCTCGGCTCTCCAGTATGCACTGTTAGGGAACTGCTAGCGGTTCTGTATATATTTTTCATTATATTCGGCTCACGGTGCCCTTATGCGAGGCAGGTCGTGATTTTGCTACGCTGATGAGGAGCAATAACTCTGAAACATGTGTCCGTAGCTGCATTCTTGTTTTTTATTGGGGGGGGGGGGGGCACTATTTTTGTTTTTGTTTGACCCTGACAATTCTTTCATTCTTTCAATATTCTTAGTACAGGAATCAATGTGCCTATGTTAAAGTGCTAGTAGATGAACACAAATAGAATAAAGATAAAGTACTTATGTTTCAGCTTTACATTTTGGCACTTCTGCTATATTGAAATATTCATTTTTTTTCATAAATTCGGCAAACATAAGCATGTCCACGGCTGGTAAATTTTCAGATGTAGCTTTTACAAATCTCCTATTGCATATTTAATCATACGCAGTACATAAATGAAGCCAATTTCAATCATTAATGCAATTATTCAAATTTTATTGTTTGTTGAAATTTTAATTCGATAGGTGATCAAATGTTGTTTTAAATATTATGAAGTGCTTTAATATATCAAGTACCCCATTTTATTAAATTAAAAATAGTACATTTATATATAGTGAAAACAATTTCAATTGAACGTGATGACAAAACAGCGTTTTAGTCTTTAGATTTTGTGTCGCCATCTATGAAAATTACTGAATTCCTTCTCAAATTATCCTTACATCCTTTTGGATTCCTCCGTGCTAGTGAAATTTCAAGTTTCCACAACATCTGCTTCAACCAGAATAACGTTAATATCATTTCTGAATGTTTGTAAAGTTCTTTCGAGATAAGTTTCATTTCAAATTCACATGCAGTAGGTGCTCCTTGTGCCGCAACTTGAATTAAACGATGTCTAAACTGGCTTCCTTGTCGCTTAAAGTTGTAGCATATTGTTGCTATAATACAATTAACATTTCCAAGGTGTCACAGACCTGAAAAATTCGGACAAAGTTCTGTAGCCAGACAGTCTTCTTTTCTGAAAACGTTCATAAAGATGTCTTCCAGCATATCAATACTAGTGAGTTTCATCACAAATAAGCTCCTCGCACTGTAGAATCAAAGCACCAAAATTGAACAAAGTGTACGTTAAAAAACGATTGGTAAAACTTTAGTTAGGCCACGTACCTAACAGGCAACCATGACAGATGGCATGATACTGTTAGAAGTCCCATACAATGATAGGGAAATACTAGATTTTATTATTCTAGTATTTTCCCATTATTGTATGGAACTTCTAACAGTATTATGCCATCTGTCATGGTTTTCAACATATTTTTTCTATCTCGTCTTGCTTAACCGATCTTTTTGAAAAAAAGAAGTTGTAACATATGTTAAAAGCATTTTATAAAAAATTTCCAGCCTATTCCAATAGAGAATAGGAGCAATTTTTTGTTTGAAATATGTATACTTCTACACAACATACTTTTATGAGACAAATTGAAAAGTCAGTGGACGGTACTTAAGAGTGAACACTACTTAAGGTTAGTAGGGAGGGGGATAAAGCGCCCAAATGAGGAGTAGTAGTAATCAAATTTTTGCCAAAAATAGTCTTCAGTGATCCTGTAGTATTTATTTATGTACAACTTACACTTATTTTCAGTAATAACATCACCCAATATGCAAAAAAACAACTTATTGTTAGTCATAATTTTAATGATAAGTTGTACATAAATAAATACGACAGGATTGTTGAAGCCTATTTTTGGCTAAAATTTGATTATTAGGGAGATATCTCTTCATTTGGTGCTTTATTCCACTCCCCACTAACCTTAGGTAGTGTTCACTCTTAAAAGAAAAACAAAATCACTCAATTTTCAACATTTACTTTATAAGCTGCTTTGTTTCCTTTAATCCAGTGTATCTCCCATTAAAATTATGAACAAACTTCAGCAAGTTACACAGAGTGTAATTAATTTCATGTCATTAGAAAAAATATTGGTGGTGAGGAATGACTAGACAAACAAAAAACCTTACATAATATGAGGTCTAAAGCCCATAGTTTTGGAGACTTTTTTTATTGTCTTCGTGTCTGCTCGTGTTTGTTACTCTGACATTTGTGCAGTTACATACTCTCCCTTGTGATATTCTCCAGGCATATATTAGTTTATATTGTTGCTTGGTGAAGAACGTATACATGACCTATCCGTTAGTTGTTTTTGTATGTTGCTTTTATTCTTTTTTAATTTTGGACCACTTAAGGCAGTTATATCGCAATTCACGTTGTTCAAGAAAGTCATGAAACTTGCTGCAAATTTAATTCACATATCAGTAAAAATTTTTATAAAATTTGAACTCCATTTACCTTTCCGTTTCCGAGATTCATTCGCTCAAAGTTTCCAGTTTTTATCGACATTTAACATTGCACATATGGACGCCATGCGAAATAAATTGATGTCGTAACACTATTTTCCCTCTTACGGCTGATCCTTATTTAAGAATGATCTCAAAAACGAGGCCAATTTAAATTAATTCGTGACGAAGCACTTGTGTAAATATCGAAATGTAACGTAATAGCAGCTACCCGAAAATTATTGAAATTATTGAATGGAGGAAGTAAGTAGTAGACGTGGCAATGTCGCACTGTTTCTAATACTTGGCACGGATATTTGAAAATACTTTACGTTTATTTTAAATGTGGTATCATACAAGAAAGTAAAAAAATTTCAAATTCTCATTTCGATTTTATTTACTGTATGTATAATAATATATTTTTCCATTAATTTATTAAAAGACTTCTTGCTTACACCGCACAGCGACGAGGAGACGAGTAGGTAATCTTTACACTTTTTTATGACTTCTATCATTGGAAACTCTATGTTCATTGATCCAGAAAAACAGTGGTTTTCAAATGTCTCCTACCTCAACATTAAAATTTTTGGCCCCTAGAGGAAAAAGTTAATAAGTTTTTTATTTGTCTAGTAATAATAATAATAATTTATAAACGTCATAAAAACTTAATACACTACAGGCATTCCAACTTATCTGACTAGTCAAAGTTACAAACAGTTTATAAATAGTTGAGAAAACAAATCATTCAAAGAAAAAAAGAAACATTAAAGCTTAATACAAACACATTAATAAAAATAGTTAAAAAACATTACTGATATTCCAAGAATTCATCCACCGAACTTATTCTATATTGTGTAATCACAATCGACTGAATTAATAAATTATTATTATTATTATTAATAAAAACATTTTGATATAAGAAATTCATTTAATTTATTTAACTACTGTCAGTAGTTTTAAAAAAGATTATTTTATTGTAGCATTTTATTCCAAATATAGTTAGGAGATTTTTGTCCTATATCGAGCCGTGAAAAGGGTTGGCGCATTAGTTGATTAATTCTGGTGTTATGGGAGTGTATGTCATGATTTCTCACAAAATTGTTTTCGTTTGCTCTAATGTGCAGGACAAGCTGTGAAATATATAGGCATAGGCATGGCAACGTTAATAATAATAATAATAATATTTATTGTGTTAATAAAAAAGAAAAACACAAAAGGATCAAGTACATATTAATGATTCAAACCTAACCCTAAGAATTTTACAGTAAAAAACATAAAATACGGCCGAATACTGGTCACAGTTAAAATAAATAAATATAGTTTAAAATATGTAACATTTTTAAAATTTTGTAAAGTCAATATTGTTTAATGTACCGTCAAGAATAGATCGTTTCAGTTTGGACTTAACAGTGGATACTGAAAGATTCTGGAAATCCGTTGATAGGTTATTTTGGATGTAGGATGAAAGATAAGAAAAACTTGCTTGAAATATGGCACTACGATGTGGAGGTACTGTGAGTCTGCTAGTGATATTTCTCAAATTCCTCTCATGTACCTGATCACGTCTGATAACCTTAGCAGCAAGATATTCAGGCAGGCCTGTTGTTAGAATTTTATTGAGGAAACAGGAATAATGCACAAACCTAGTTTCATCCTGCTTCAGCAACCCCAGCTCGCGTATGAAAGGGGTAATATGCGCATAACGTGGTACATCAGTTATAAAGCGTACACAATGGTTTTGCATTTTTTGAATGCGATTTTTATCATGTAGAGACAAGCAAGGACCGTAGACCGTATCAGCATAATTTATATGCGATAGTACCAAATTATTAATCAACATCTTTTTTGTTTCTACGTCTAAATACTCTTTAAAAGGGAAAAGTTGTTTCAGACTCAAGTAGGCTTTGCGGCATATTAGATCAACATGCTTTGTAAATTTAAGTTTCTGATCAAATATGACTCCTAGATTTTTTACATGGTCAACAGTTGGTATTTGTTCATCGCGAATATTAATTGAAAGGTTTTCAAGTCTACTAACATGTTGAGTTTCTTGAAAATTGCCTTACAACTTGTCAATGGTCGGTCCCCATTACCAGTTTTTTTTTAATGACGTGAAACTAATTACACCCCGTATTTACTGAAACCACAACCAAAAAACAGTTGAATTTCCACAGAGCATAAATATGATAATTTCTTATACGGGACTTCTATTTTTCAGCACAAGTAATGAGCCAATTCCCCCCAGGATTCAATGCAGGAAATCTACCAGGATTCGCCGCAGCTGCAGCCAACTTTGCCAATTTCAGGCCACAATATTCAGTACCGGGTCAACCACCTACCGGTTTCCCCTCATAATAGATTTGTAAGTTCCTTATTTACAGGCTAAGAATTAAAATAATTATATTTATTATTCTCATATTTTCCTTTGCAGAATACTAATCTATTGTGGAATGGTATTCTCATACACACTCTTTTTTTGCTCAGAAATGCCTAATTGATTTGGTGTCTTAGTGAATTTAATTTAATTTAGGTTGATTTCTCCTATTTATTATAAGTACTCTTTCGGCATTTAACTATTTATTACTTGAGAGAGCACTTTGTGTTTTCATTGTTCCTCTTGATGTGGCGCATGAGCTAAAAAACGGACTTTTATGTGATGACTGATGTGTATATGACATAGTTTGTTGCTTTTTGTTGAATGTATTTATTTTTTATGTCATGTGCTATCTGTGAGAACACAAAGTGTCATTCCAAATTCTAGCAAAGTAGAGAACTTAGGATTTGTTACATTATTAAGAACCCACTTGTTTAAAGGTGGCAGAATTTTTTTAAATGGTCTGTTTAATCACGAGCATTCCTCCAATAAACAAATAGTGAAAAAGTCATTTTTATTATGATCCTTTTCCAGTGACGTGTCGTATTCCTTTCACAAAAATCACATCATACCAAACAACGGAAAGAGTGACCGCAAAATTAGCCTATTTTTGCGTACGTCATAACTTGGCACCGAAAAAAGATAAAGGTCTTGAATTAAAGCTAATCAAAAATGTGTTGACGGTATTTTTTAATTTTTCAATATGGGAGTTAAATTAAGTATAAATATTTTTCACTGAATTTTTTTTTTCATTATGGTTTTTAATACAACTATTTCAAAGTTATATTTCAGATAGTGTTCTGCTGTATACCTAGAATGGGGTCGTTGCACGTATTTTTTTTATTGAATATTCTGAAAATATAATGAAAAATATTAGACCCGTGTTTTTGTTTTTTTTTTTTTGTTGTTGCATGCGTTTTAAGGGTGTAAATTAGTATGAAAGTTCAGTCTGTGGCTCTTTAAATGATGACGTAGAGCGGGCAACGCCAAATGCCTCCGGAAATAGTCAGAACTTACCGATCTATCCGTGCCCGTCCCGGTCATTCAAAAACCTGGCGGCCGAACGTGGACCATGACCTAGGCCTACGTGTCGATCAATAATCCGGCGCTAGCGCATCGACATTTTCAATTTATGACGTAGCAGGGGCAAAGGAATTCTGCTGACGGCGCGCTTTATTTTAAAGTGGTGTAGTTTAAATTTTAGGCAATAGTTTGGTCAATTCATGTAACACAGGGCATTAACCAACCCACAGTTACATTTTCCATACAAAATCAGTCTCAATTTCGATATAGTGCAACGACCCCATTGAAGTATTACTTTTCGTAATACTTCTTAGTCATGTCATTTTGGCATTTTACCTCTAAAAAAAAGGTACAGGGTGAATTGATTTCATTTTTGTTGCAAAGAGTTCAGAAAGGCAGTACCTTTTTGGGGGGAAAGGTTTTTTGACAAATATTAATGGCCATTTTAATTAAATTAATTGAAAAATTTGTTACCATACACATTATGCCATAGAATTAGACGAAAATGGGTACTTGGAGGTTTTAGGGTCGCTGATCACGAATCTGAAGTCCAATTTGGAAAATTCGAAATGGCGCAATGGAAATTGGGCTATTTTCCAAAAATTTCTCTGGAAAAACTAGTATTTTTTTCGTCTTGGGGCTGAAAATGAGTTTCTGAGGTTGCTGATCACGAATCAGAGGTCCAGTTTATGAAATTCGAAATGGCTGACTGGAATAACAGTCAATTTCTCCGGAAAGCTACTATTCTTTTCTTTCTTGGGCTGAAAGTGGGAACTGTTGTAGCTGTAGCTGATAACGAATCTGATGTCATTTAGCGAGAATTCAAAATGACAAACCGGAAGTAGTATGTATTTCAGGAAATACTCGTATTGCTCATACTTTCAGCCCAGAAAAGTAAGAAATACGCGAGGTTTTCCGGAGAAATTGACTGTTCTTCTGGTCCGCTATTTTGAATATCGTAAACTGATTCGTGATCAGCGACCTCAAAATCCCTGAGTACTCATTTTCAGCCCAAAAACGAAAAAATACGAGTTTTTCCTGATAAATTGACTCTATGGTAGTTAATTCTAATCACAAAGGCGATTTGTAAGGGATAAAACGTTGCAACAAATCAGAAATAATATTATAAACAGTGAGAGGATTTTAAATCATTATAAATGTACCATTAAAATTTTTTAAGGTGTTGAAATTTTTTTTTTTTGTAAATTTCCTAATAAGGGTGGTTTTTAGGGGTTCAAACGTTGCAATAAATCAGAAATAATATTATAAACAGTGAGAGAATTTTAATTCATTATAAACGTACCAATAAAAAATTTCAAACTGTTGAAAACTAATTTTTTTGGAAATTTCGATGTGAAAAGGCAGCAATGCCGGGCGTGGTTAGTACTTGGATGGGAGACCCTCTGCAGGGAAATACATCGTTCTCACTCCACCTAACAATTTGTATATCAACGCATAAGTAAAAGGTATGTAACTTTAGGCGGATATACCATCCTTTGGAGGGGATCTAAAATTGGCGGCCCCCTTGTTTATTAAATGTTAAGCAAGTAAAAATCCTTACTCTTCAATAGAGAAGAGATTCGGCAAAATTTCCAGGTTGGGAGTAGCTCGCCTCCCCGGGCGTCGGTGATCGGGCTTAGTAGCGGAAATAGGCCGTTAAATAAGCGAATAAGAAAAACATGAAGATACTATCTTCAGGACTGCATTTTTGGATGCAAAAAAATCCTTTAAATGTCACTATAATTTAAAAGCGATTTCATAGAATCTCCTTAAACGACCTAAATCAATTTGGTCAATAGAGTGGCAACACAATTCCTTAAAATTTAGCCTGTTTCTGCGTACGTCATAACTTTGAGCCGAAATAAAATAATTCAACGCAAAAGGTCTTAAAGCTTATCAAAAATGTACATGCCGGTATCTTTCCATTTTTCAATATGGGGGTTGCTACCCCCATAAAACGGGGTTAAAAGGGATCGTTATTATCGGTATAAATATTTGTTCAAAGTAATTAATTGCAAAAACTGTCTAAAAACTATCCCTGAAAGAGGGTTAAAGCTACCCCTACATTAAATCTCAAATTACTATTTAGTACTTTAAAACAGCAGAATATAGTATTTTTCATATTATATGTGTATTCTTTGAGTTTCTATAAAAGGGAAGGCTTAACGTTGAAACAACAGCATGTCACCTTCAATGATACATAACTCTGTTCATATTACATCTACAGAAATAAAATAAAAAACCAACCGATTTGTTGTTTTATAAGCTTCATTTTTACCTCCTAATGGTTTTTTTGATAAAACGAAAGTTTTTCGAGCTATTTGTGAAAAATCACTCTAAAACATGCATTTTTTAGATGAAAAATCAACATTTTCAATTGCGAATAACTCAAAAAATATTGATTTATCGAAAAAAACTTCATAGAATATTTTTGCTTAGAATTTCATCCTCCTATCGGTTTCTGCGGTTATTTTGTTATTATTTCCAGCCCCGAGGAGTGGCTCACGCCAGGGGTAAAAGCACACATCGGCTCTATATAACTTTTGTTTCTTGAGCCATTCCCTGCTTATTGTCCAAATTTTATGTCAATCGCTTCTATCCCAAAGAATTCTGAGCGAAAAAACCGTCAAACACTTGGCAGGGTGGCCACAATTTGTGCTAATTTGAATGTAAAATCTGGGAATTTGAAGAATTTTAAGAAATAGTCAGGGAAAACAACTTTATTTTAATACATTTATATTTCTTGGTTGCAGTCAATACTTTTCTTATTCATTGTGAATTTTACGCGAGTCAATCGAAGTTATTTCTCAAAAAACAAAATTTCACAAACAACATTGGCTAATTTTTATTTTTATATTCGGTCACAATTTTTATTAATAAAATGTAAAAAAAATAGTTGAAATTGGCTTTTGAGTTATAAAAATTAGTAAGGTAAAACTGAAGTTTATCTGTGAGGGAAGTTGGTGAGAAATCAGGGGATTTGAAAAACAGTTTTAGGTGGCCACCCTGACTGGACTGTCTAGGAGCATGCATGTTATAGGGAATACTAAGGAATGCTGTTCCACAGACTACAATACCACGAAATGGCATTTCTGTCGCAAGAAACAGCAGATATCTATCTAATAAAAGACTATGCTTGAGTATTCTCACATATTTCTGATTCCTTGTGAGAATAACGCCTTCTTCCAGTTTTTATGGATATAGTTAAAGTGCAGTATGTGTGATCCTGGTCTCTATTATTCATGCTCTGACCTTTCATCTCAGAGCGCTACCTGTATACTTGTAGCTTAAAAATTAGTCTGTCAAGGGAGCAAGGCCCAGATAGATATGACAAACCTTTAAATTTAATTAGAAGCGAGGCATAAGCTTTAATTTTATGGACTTGTTAAGGTAAGTCAACAGTAAAAAAAAAAAAAATAAAATTAATCTGTTGGAAGGTTACAGTAAAGTAGATACAATTTTTTTATGGTATGGTATGGTATGGTATGGTGGGTACACGAAAAGAAACATGGTTAGTCAATAAGAGAATTCTAACTTAAACAGTGACCACAACTATCACCTGTTTCGTGGCCCTTGAAATTGGACTTAATTCAAGCCCTAATTGATATGGGAAAATATTGATCCCTTTTAAGTTTCAAGTTGAGTCTACTTTTCGTTACTGAGTTATGAGATTTTAAAGTTGCTGTTGCATTCCACCAGTCTTCCGAATTTTTACCATTTACAGCTGTTTTTTTAAGGTTAGAAAAAATTGTGATGTGATAGAGTAATTTCTAACGTCAAATTTGTGTTCAGCGACCCCAAAAACATAAGATTAGCCTTGTCAGCTCTTTCGCACAGACTAGTTTTTTTTTGGGCTTGTGTAATTTCTAGCACCAACCCAGAAGGCTGATGGTACACAACAGCAACTTGAGATCTCATAACTCAGTAACTAAAAGTGGGCTTAACTTGAAATTTATGTTACCATAAAATATCATTTAGGACTAAAATTAAGTCCAATTTCAAGGGCCCACGAAATTGGCGAATTTTAACGCCTCTTTTTGCGGTCGCTCTTTGCCAGGTGCTGTAGCCAGGAATGTCATTCCAGGCTTGTAAATTTGAATTGTAAACAAGTGAACAGTTGTTACAAGATACACTGGAGTACTTCAGAACTTTGTGAACTGGTTCGTAGCTTATCCACCATTATATTCTCATGACTTTGCAGTCAAAAGGTGAGTATCAAATTTTAAATGTTTATATTAGGCGATAATCGTTAGAAGGGAAAAATTAATGGATAACTTGGAGCAAAATGGTGAAAGGACATGGCATTTCATTGACAAAAAGCTTAAATTAAAAGGGTCATTCGAATGATTTTATAGGCCTTTCAATTATTTTCCTTGCTAATTAAAAATTGGGTCATTTGATTTAACACTTTTTCTGCAGAAAGCGCACATGTGTCCCGGTCAGTAGAGTAGTATTATTATGAGAAGATGCTTGGGGCGGAGCCAATGTGCGCGAATATTTCTACCAGTGACAGCATCGTCTGGGTGTAGAAGGATATATAATAATTGTAATCAAATTTTCGAGGTCGAGGAGCTGTGTAATGCAGTAGATTAAAACCTCGTTACACTCTAGTGTTTACGATGAAGACATTTTTCACTGAAAAAACGGTTATATCATTTAATTCAATCAGAAACGGCGAACACAACGAGTATACTGCAGCACAGACCCTGTGACTGCAGGTTGACGGTGCCACTGGATTCGAGGTCAAATATGATGCAAATCGCTCTCATTGGCTTAGATCAATGGATGCACACAAACTCGTTTCTGCGCATCATTTTTTGCAAGCATCTTCTCATAATAATACTACTCTACTTCACAATGTGCACGCTCTGCTTATATGAGGTTTTATAGGCTTTGGTATGACTTCCCAAGTTCAAGGAAGTGTATAAATATTTGCCCGCATATTTCAAGGAATACCTAACTATTAAAAGAACTGGCCAAAATATTTATTTTTTTTTTTTACTTTTTAGAATGTAATTTTTTCATTTATTTTATATTTTATTAAAATAAAAGTGTTCTGTGTTAGGAAAACTAATTTATTTAAAAAAATATTGGAACGCACAAACGCGTTCTCTCTCCATTGCACTAACATTTCGTATAAATATGCGGATGGCGCACAAGCACATCTAAAAGAAGTAAACCTAACAACCATCAATCTGGGTTACAACGGCTCAAATTTAAGTTAATGAATAAAAATGTACGTACCTGTAATATTAATGATACTTGCGCACATCAATAATAGTATGCTAATTAACGGCCGCACTCAAAGTGTTAAAATCATCTTCAACAAATTATTTTCTTTTGTTTGTCACAGAATAAATTGCAAAGTGCAATTTGTTTTTGTATTTTTCCCTGATATCTAGGATGCAATTATTTTGTGAGCTGTAAAAGTACATTGTAAATACTATCAAGTAAAAAAGATCCAATGTTCTGTTTTACTCTAACAGTGACGGTACAAAAAATACCTTACGCAATCAACACTCATTTTCTTTTAATCAAAATAATTGGTTGGTGATGCTATAACCTTAAATCGTAAATGTATTGATTAGCTTTATAAAAGATTTTGGTAATTATCAAATGACTGCCAAAAGCTTGTTTATGATTAGATTGACTTGAAATTTTGCCTTTATGTGTGAAGTACCCCCCAAAGATCTAAAACCAAATTTGGCGAACGACTGATCTCTTTGTGGCAGTCTGACAACCCTTTGAAGTAAAGTGTAACAAAATTTAGGGTAACTTTTCTTACACTTCGAATAGTGCAGTCAACGGGGGTTTTGTAAAAGTTGAAAAAGAAATCTCAAAAATTTCAAGTGAATGTATCATCGAAATACAAGACTTTTTTGGCAACTTTTCTGTAAAGTGCGTTTTCACTTTTTCCGGAAAAACTTGAAAAAATACCCCTTTGATACACTTTAAAATATGTAATTTAAAATATTGAAAAAATTCAGACGTATGCATTGAGGTCTTCTAAACATTTTTTGTCTCTTGGGAATTTTTTTTTAAAACTTGCTAATTTTCCGATTTACAGGCAGTTTTTCACGATGAATAATGTACTGTAAATTTTCAACTAAAAAATATATGAAAATTCAAAAATTTAGCGTGATTTTTAAATTGAAAAATGTGCGAAAAATATAGTACATTATTTATCGTGAAAAGCTGATTGCAACTCGGAAAATTAACAAGTTACAAAAACATTCTAAGAGGCAAAAAGTGTACAGAAGGTCCCAGTGCATATGTCTGAATTTAAACAAAAATTTAAATTACATATTTTGAAAGTGCTACACAATTTCAAAGAAAGGGGGTAGTTTTTCACTCGGTGGAAACGCACCTTACAGAAAAGTTGAAAACAAAAAGTCTTGTATTTCGATGATACATTCACCTGAATTTTTTCAGATTTTTTTTTTCAACTTTTACATTTCCCTTCTCCAGGGTGGCCACTTTTTTGGAAAACTGGAAAAACCGGGAAAAGTCAGGGAATTTCATGTTGGTCAGGGAAATCAAGGAAAAAGTCATGGGAATTTTAAGAAATAGTCAGGGAAAAATGCATTTATTTTAATATATTTTTATTCTTGCCTGCAGCTAAAGTTATTTTTATTCAATAAGAATTTTATGCAAGTCAATAAAAGTTGTTTTCTCTGAAAAATTACACAACTGGGCAACACATATGTTTATTAGGGTAGTTATTTTAATTTAAAATCTTGATTGTCCCATTCGATCAATTTATTATAAAATAAAATATTTTCACACCAAGTTTAGGGTGACTAGTTAAACCCCTTCCCGTGCCTGTAGTTCTTCAACTAAATCCTTTGCTGTATAAGTTACCTATATAAGGGCGGCCAAACGTGAAGGGACGCCTTCGGTACCCCCTTCACCTCTGGCGCCTTGGGTGGTCGCCAACCGCGCCCTACTCTAACCTAACGCCGCTACCCGCCACTGTTTTCCATTAAATGGTGTTAGGATTCGCGCATTTTTCACATATGGTAGCTCCCCATCGAGTTAGATTCTAACTTAATATAGCTCCCCAACTATATATCTCGTCATAGAAAAAATCAGAAGGGCCTTGTTATATTTTTACTACTAGTTCTCTAATCTTTGTTTTTACGTAGGATAGGTCGATCATGCGTTATCAAAAAATATAAAAATGCTAGCTCTCCCAAATTGAAGTACAAATCTTGATAACTATATAAAAGTAATTTTGATGCAACATCAGCATAATATGGAGAAAAAAAGAGTTAACTTTATAAATTTTCAGTTCTCTGTTTTGGATGTTATTACCAAAAAAATATTTTTAGAATTCGACATTTTTAGGTAGAGAGCCGGCTGTATAGATTTCGTATCCCTTACACTCCCGGGAATACTCTAGAAAAAATAAATTGCTGGTTTAAAGCACCACACCAAATTAATAAAAAGACGTACGATAACAAGAGCCAAACACTTCAGAGCTTTAACCTACAAAAACAAGGGTATAAGTACTCGAACTGCTACAAAAATTTATACTTCCATATGTCGTCCGATACTTGAATATGGACATGTTTTATACCTCAATTGTCGACTTCCAACTCTTAATAATATAAAAACGGCAGAAACTACAGCCCTGAGAATTATAACGAAAATTCGTCACCCCACAAATCCACTTCATAATCCCTCAAACGAATTGCTTTACAGCAAAACAAATATCCAGCCTATTCTCGAAAGATTAAAAGTGCTATCCTCAAAGTTTGCCAATCGTGAGCATAATATGGAAATAATGCAACAGATGTTTATTACCAGACCAAGACATCAACCCTCCAAATTCAAGTTTCCAGAAAAAACTATTCAAGAAATATTAATTACATTATCTGAAAATCCTTAATATTGTTTAAATTTAAATATCCAATGTAATCATTCTTTTTTTTTTTTTTTTTTTTCACTATACACTGTGTGTTTATGATTAGTACAACAGCTTTGTAAATAAATTATTTGTTAAAAAAAAAGACAGGCTGAAGGACCTCGGTCGATGGCCTTTTGGTATGTATATGTATATTGTATATATCAATAAAAAGCTTTTATTATTATTATTATTATTAAATTGCTGGTATTTAGCAGATGTGGATTAACGTCACTTCAGAAAGCTGTCTAATTTTTTTCAGAATTTTTCAGGACTATTTCAGGGTATTTTCAGGACCCTCACAATCGTATTACCTAGGGCTAAAACTGAACTTCAGAAACTGAAGAAATTATCATAAATATGGATTTATTTAAGATTTCTTATGATGTTTTAGAAAACAATTTTGTTTATTATTAAGGCACAGATATACATTGCATTTTTGACATTATATCCTTGAGCGGCTGTTGCAATTTTCTGGTCGACAAATCAGTGGTGCTTTCAGAGAATCAGTGATAGTCTAGTGGTCAAATCATCAAACCGTCATTTGCTGGCATAGGAGCTGCTTTATTAGCAAAAAGAACTGTTTGTTCCTCGTCATTTCAGTCCATGTCTTGTGCTGGCCGTTTTCTTGTCCCACTCAATCAATATTCTGAAATGTTCAGCCTAAAAGTCAGAAGGTCCATCACGTCCTTTGCAGAGCTGTTCCTCTAGCTTTCCAATTAGATCTGTATTCCATCCAGCTGTTGATAATTGAAAGATCAAATAAATGTAACATTATTTTCAGTGTCCATTTGCGTATTTTGAAAAATGTGATGTAACCCATGGGCATTATCTACAGAGTAATTTTCTGCTATGCCATGATCTGGGCGGTTTAGAAGTAAACTAAGATTTCTGCCAAATTATAAAGTTCGCCAGAGGAATATTGTCGTCATCGTCGAATTCTTCATTCTCATCTACGGAGTCTTCCCTCTGACCCACGTCCATCCCCTCTGCCCGCTCAATTAGATCTTCATGTACATCTGATTCCCAATGTTCATCTTCATTCTTCATCTGAATCAATGTCTAGATCAGATCCTATCTCGCCTAACAAATCGTATTGTTCAGGATTAGTTTGTTTTATTTTTTTTATCTGAAAAACCAAAAATAAGCATGTAATTCAAGGTACTTTTGCTTCATCCGAATATTTAAATTGTAACAGTGCACTCCCGGAGTACACATTTGTGATGGCAACCAATTACGTAGCAAAATCTAACCACAAAAATACAAATGAATCAAGTCCAAACGAATGACATATTAAAACATAAGTTTATTATCCAATTTATTCAACTAATTATCTAAGATAATTCATGCAGTTAACAAAAATCATTTACCCACCTCTGGAGAACATTTTCTAGCTGAAAATGGTTGCAACACACACAGACATAATTTGTTTACACCGTCTATTCCACAAACCACCCACACTAGGGTGGTTTGTGGTCTATTCTGTGAAAATCGCGCCGAATTCGCATTTGTCCTTGTAACTAGAATATGCACAATCGTTGTGGCTGGTTTTAAAGCAAGTACAACGAAAATTTGATCCTTATAGCACATATTGATAATGCCCGTACAATTGTGAGGGCGTGGAGCCTAAGGGGTATATGAATAAGATACATGAAAAACTTTGTATGATAAAGTAAAGACGTCAAAATGGGAGGATGCGGGCAAATAAGAAGAGGCAGCCTATTTTTTTTAATAACTAGAAGGCTTGTACTTTAACTTAAAAAAATAATAATTCATGTGTTCGATGAAAAAAAAAAAATACTTTCATCGAGGGTGTCTCGGGGTTGCGGGCAAATTAAGCCTGGTACCCCACTACAACCTCATTGTATACCTCAAAACCTACATTTTGACGTAATATTTATTCATATAATCGATGACACAAAAAATCGTGACCGGAAGTGACGTCAAAATTCCGTGACGCGGGCAAAATTTGCAAAAATGAAAAGTGGCTCCCTGTATGTCTGTGGTATTATAGTACTTACTCACTCACATAAAAATTTTCATGTATCATTCATAGGAAATCTAAATAGCCGGCTCTCCACACCTATTTAGACGAAAAAGAAATGTTTGAACACAGGTTTGAATTCGCGTCTCAAAGATTATCAGATAGAGTGGAGACAATAAAAGGTTTGCGTAATATAGATAATGGCGCTACCTGTCAGGTCAGATGCGAAAATACTAATATTAAGATTAAGAGAAAAATTCTGCTCGCATTCACGTGAAAACGCGCTTGCGTTTTAAAATGTTGGTTGTTAGTTGCCATTTGAGTTGAAACTAAACAAGACAGATTACATAATTAATGCTTAGACTAAAATACATTAAAATGATAGTGACCTCTCTGCTCTTCTAGTATTTAGTAGATGTGGTCAAGATTACAATAAAAGAAACATGCTGCTCTTGGAATCTCATGTCACATATGAAGGCTCAAGAATTTTGTTCAATAGTCTTGGTGTTTGTCGAAATGCTTCCGAGGTAGCAGCTCGTAGTAGTTGCTACTGCTCTGAATCATATAGCAGTTAAAAAGTAACTGCTATTTTACCAACCATCATTATAATCCAAGATACATGTAGTTAATGTACCTTATTGGTACGATGCGCTGCGGGAGTACTCAAATTCTTGTAAGAAAAAAATATATTATAGCCTTATAGGACTTTCCGCACTCTACACATCTATATATATTTGTTTTTTTATTGACATGGAAAAAATACGAAAGGGTGTGTCTTGGCTGTTATAGAGAAAGAATTTATTAGGAAATTGATTGAGGAAGCCGTTACTCTGATGTGGTAATCCATAACAATAACGAAATTGAGTAAAACACAAAAACGTGACTGCAGTTTGACCTAAAAAGGGTTGAAACTGCAGTCACGTTTTTGTGCAAATATAGTGGTAAAAAACATAGTAGTGTTTTACTACTTACTAAAATATGGTTATTCTTGTGGAAGAGGAGCATGACGTTTGACGTTCTTTACACCACCTGTAACTCTCTGAAATTCTCATGCTCAATATGTTATACATAGGATTATGCTGTTGAGTGTGTGATCTCCTTAAGCAGTCGAAAACTTACTAATTTAGGGATATTCAGTTTTCTATCGACCTTGATTTTCTCAAAGATTTTCTAGTTGCAATGACACACAGTGTTGCCATCATTAGCAATTTATTGACAACAAGTTATTTGTAAATACGAAAATGTTAGAAAATTTGGAAACCTAATGCGAGGCCGTTGATTATTAAAATATGGCTACACTAGAAAAACTTCATAAATCTTTGGAAGCCCTAAAAAATTTAACAAAAGGAAGTCCTCAAAACCCTGATGTCACGAAGTATGGTATACCTATTACTTTTTGTATATATTTTGTTTAAAATTATTACTTTTAGAAAAAAGGAAAAAATTCATTACTGTTACGTTATAACGGAAGCCATTTCAAATCCAAGTATAAAGATATCTTCAAATTTTCACGTTCTATTAGGAAATAGTGTAGAAGCCTTTCTAAGACTATGTGACGATCACGAATCTGATGTACGGATGACAAGTGAGGAATGTTTGAATCGCATAATAAGGGTATTGTTACGAACTATTTCCTTTATTGTGTTAAGCCTAATATAAAATAAATTATTTTTAAGGCTGCTAACAATGGACACATAGGCAAAATACAAATAGAATTGCATAAGGAAATTAAAAAGAATGGTGCAGCAAGGCCTTTACGAACAGCGTTATGGCTTTTTTCAATGCTTGCACACCATATAAGGCCACATAAAGGAAAGCCTTATGTTGTAAATATGTTTCCTAGCCTAATTAAAATTGCAGAGCGCTCTGAAGAATCCGTTCATGAAACTTTAGCTTTAAGCCTACCTAAAATTATGAATGTTCTTGGATGTTTTTCTTCTGAAAATGAGATAAAGGTAAGAAAGATAAGTTGCTATTTAGATAATTTTCATATCTTATTTATCTAAAGCAATAAATTCTTAAATGAAATCATACCAATATATTTATTGTACTTACAGATTGTAGAGACGATAAAGGAATTTAAAAGCAACAATTACCTTTTTCCCTTTTTTCGTTTTATTTTTATAAAGAATAGAATACTTTATTAATGCCTTGAAAATAAATGCATAAGTACTTAAAGTCATAAAGGAAATGGTAAAAAAGCAATTCACCTAGTAGAAAATAAACTACAAAGAATGTATCACAATATAAATACAAAAATATCACAATTTAAAATCAAAACAAGCAGTCTGACTCCTGAATTCTATCATTTAGGAATTCTTTATATGCATAGTAAGCTTTACTAATAACGAAGTGTTTTGTTACATTTTTGAAATTATTTCTTTCAAGAGCTCGTACAGTTTATTAAAGAAGTTTGGAGCAACGTGTAAAGTTCTTTTTCACAGTGTTATAATCATGCAGATTTTGTGCATATTAATACTTGTTAACATTGTTTTTATCTATGTTATACATTCAAGAATATACGAATAGGGGAAAGTCAAAATGTTTAACTTTATATGCATCTTTTTATTCTCGTGACAGGTAATCTAGATTTGTCAAGACACGAACTGTACGCTTTTGTGGGGCAAACACTCTGTGAGCCTGAGAAGAGTGTCCCCGGACTAGAATAGCGTAGCTGAAGATAGACTGAAAAACTGCATGGAAAGTAATAATAGCTATCTCACAACTTACCTGGTTTCTTAAACTTCTTAACAGACAAATGCTATTGGCAATTTTTTTAGATACAATGACAAATTAGACATGTATAGCCATTCTTCCATTTGCCCTACAGAAAAGTGACTATTTGATATATTGTTCACTCACTGGACGCTGACCTAGAATTAAAATTTGTAGCATGTCAGCTATCAAATTTTGCAGCCATCGGATGCTTGCACTTTTAACGTGCATGACTTTTTCAACCCTCAGCTCCAATGTTGTTCGAAAATAGTTCACCTTCATCTGAAATATACTTTGTAGTGTTTTACTTGCTAGTATGGTAATATAATTGATCACATAGCTAACTAGTAAACTATATATATGCTAAGCAACAAGTTGAAATCTCACCTTTCAAACAAATTAATTTGGATTTAATATTCTTCAGGCCATTTGGCACTACATTATAACTGCTGACCATGACAGAGAATCTAACTATTATGTTGGTCTGAGAACTCAAAGTAGTTGTACACATCCATGCATTTATAACAGTTTTATTTAATTTAAGCAAAACTCAACTCCCAGAAATATATTCCAGTCTATTGCTTCATTTCTTAGACTTTATTTACCAAACTACAAATTTTGGTTTTACCTCTCTCTTTGATACCTTTGATTATTTCTTAAGTTTTAATTATTCTTTTTGTAATGTTTAAGGTCTTATTAAAAGCATTTTTGGCAAATGTACCTGCTCAGTCGACAGTTATTCGAAGAACTACTTCTACTTGTATACTAAGCATTTGTATGAATTGTCGTAAACCGTACACATTTATAATGTATTGCTTAAGTCATCTTTTAGGTAAGTGTTTTTAAGTTTATGTAAATTATTGTAACCAGATATATGTCTTTAATAGATTTTATAGCAATTTACTTAAATGTTAAAATCTAGACTGTCTTACAAAGGTATATGGGGACAAATAATTGTATAGTAGCAGCGGGAGATTTTATAGAGGTCCCAGAGGAGTAAGGCCGGTCACTGAAGAACTTGCCGATAGAGCAGCAAAAGTCAATAATAGTTACCAACAAAGGCTAACGCTGCTCCCATCGCGCCTTGGTTTTATTATATATTATATGGTCTAGGTGCCCGCATACAAAAACTGAATGTATACATATCCTCTTGTAACTTCTTGTATGGCTTAATTACGCCTAATCAACAACTTTTTTCTCTGTCAAAATTTTCTAAAACCCGGCGTTCTCCCACCACTTCTTCCGAAAGATTTCCACGTGTCGTATTGGAAAATCGGGAAATTTATTTTGCCAGACAATTCAAAAATTGAATTCTACATGTTACTATTAAGCAATCTTGAAAAAATCAGCTGGTTATCAATAAATTTGTAAAAGTTGTTAATTAACTTATTAGAAATTGTAGAATACATGCAGGAATCTCTTTTCTATCTTTTCTATTAAGTGCTTTAAACTTTAAGAAATATGCCAAAGTATTTTAATTTTTATAGGTTTATAGAGTAGCAGGTGGCACTAACGTGTAAGAAGCGCCCGCATCGAAGGTGACTGATCAAATTATAAATAATTATGATATTATATTTAATGTATTTGTATTTTTATAATAATAATAATACTTTTATTTTCATACATGTTTTACACGCATAGAATAATGTCAACAGGAGAATAACTATACATCAAACATATATAAAATAACGTATTACTGCTATAAACAGTAACGAATACATATTTGTAACAGTAAAATACTACAATGCTGATAATACAAAACAGATACTATAAACTACACCAATAAACAACCGTTATACTCTTCGCCGATTTACTGCACTTTTTATATAATTGTTGCACATTCTATAGGATGCTCTTCGCAGTTTTTTTGTAAATAATATTAGGTTTAGACATTTTTAGTTTAATTACAAAACATAAAAAAATTATGTAAATTTTTTTTTTTATTTAAAAAAACATAACTTTTTTATTTATTGATCGATTTGCTCAAAAATAATAGGGTTCTTCCTCTAGCTAACACTAACTTCCTGTACAAATTTCAATACAATCGGAATTTTCGTTCTTAAGTTATCGTGCTTACAAGAAACGTGACGGACGGATATTTTAAAAGTTGTTCAGAATTTGATCACCAACACAGTGATATTTTATTTTTATGTTGCGAAAATCTTTTCTCTGCGAGCAATATTACCGGTATTTGTATTTGTGAAGAGTATAATAAAGATTTAGGTACAACAGGTTACAACAGACAATATGACAAAATAAAAATTATACAATGAATGTAATAAGCTTAACTTCTAATATTTCTATGTTACATCTATAGTACTTACAGAATGGAAGGTGTTTTCCAGAAGATAATTCTTCATAACTTTTCAGAATTTAATTAAATTGCTTATTTGTTTGATGTTGTCAGGCAAGTGATTATAAATTATTATAGACATTATTGTCGGTCCATTTGCTGTGAGGATGATGACAAGTGATGATTTGGCAATAGCAAATTAAACATAAATTATAGTTTATAGCTGCTAAGTACAGTAAAAGGTGATTGATGAAGAAATTGATGGTAACATATATTTTGCATATATCATACAGTTTATTTTTTCGTTTAAATACGTAAAAATTTAATTACGTTTTCGGAGGACGACCCAGTTTGCGACAGCGAGGATCAGCAATATGATCAGATGCAAATAGCGAAGCCGAATAATATATGTGTTATCAGATATCACATTCTTTAAATAAATATGCAAATACATTTAATTAAATATAATATATTTATTTTTAATTTGATCAGTCACCTTCGATGCGGCCACTTCTTACATGTTACTGAAATCTGCTACTTTATAAACCTATAAAAATTAAATTACCTTGGCATATTTTTTAAAGTTTAAGGTAATAAAAAAGATAAAAAGAGATTCCCAAATGTATTCTACAGTTTTTAATCATTTTTCTATATTTAAGTGTTCGCTGAGAACGCTGGAGCGACCGTGTGCTTTTTATAACTATCTGCCATGGTTTTAGCCATTGTTTTTTGGCTGCTATTTTGCATGTATCTTTTTAAATATATAAATATAACATGCAATGAATCCGCATCTACCTAACTGATAAATTTTTTAAACAAAATTTTACGTAACTCCTGCCGCCCTCTGGCGGTACTTTCGCCACTAGCAAACTGTCTGCCAACAATTTTCCGCGTTTCTTAAGGACAAGTAAAAGCTGTTTTCGTAATTAAAATTCATGCACCTTGTAACATTTTTATTGTTGAAATTTAGTTTTTCGAAACAAATTTTGGGATTTGGTTTCATGGGTTTCTTTGAACTTTTGAGGTTAGGGCCATTATTTTAACATCAAATTTAAAAAGGTCAATAGATAATTTCATTGTCTACAACTTTTATTCGAAACATTTCTTTTTATCTATTGAAAAAAAAAAGTAATCGCGAAAAAACCTGCTTTTTAAAAAATGTTTTTGGATGTAAAAGAACTGAGCACTAAGGATTTTTATTTTTTATGTCATGTGGCCATCAAAAAATTTTAGTACCTTTACTCAAGATATCTAGAGATCCGAATGTCCCAATCTGAAAGTTCAAAAGAAAAATCATAGTGAATGGACCCATTTGGAGAACATATCTCATGTGTTCGTTGCCTACTTTCGGATATAATTTAAAATTACCCTTGCTTATGTTGTTAGATAATGAAATTCTTTTGTTTTTCTCGATGAAACGTCTTTTCTAATGATGTTTTTTTTTTAGATTTGATAATTCCGGTTAATGAGTCCCAAACAAACTTTCTAATATTAGGTGTCTTATCTTGTATTAAAACTTTAATACCGAATTTGAAGAGTAGTTACGTTCAACAAGAATACAATGAAAATTATTCAGTAACCAAAAGCTCTACCTCAGAGAAATTGTTACGAGTAAGTTTCTGCATAGCATAGTTTTCCTCCTCCAGTATTATCTCATTTTTACTGCTTCAGATTTATGAATTATGCCTTTATTATATAACAAATAAGGATCACAATATTGTTAATATGTGCTTAGAAACCCTAAATGTTTTGCTGCAAAACTGTACGAACGATCTGAAAGTAATACTTTTAAATGGAAAGGGAATGGACAACAGCAGAATTTATTCTATGCAATCATCTTCAAAATCCAATCCAAGGTCACCAAGTAAGTAATAGTTTTAAATATTAATGAGCTGATCTACTAATAAATGTCTAATATTGTATACAAAAGTGAACATAATAATTATCTACAATTGTTTTGAGAAAAAATACCAAATTTGCATTGTTATGAGCAAGCAAAAAACACTAAAATAATAAATATCCCTGAATAATGAAAAAAAAGTCATGGATCACCAATGGAATAATATATTCAATAAAGCAGAGTGATAAAATGAAAAAGGGATTATTGTAATACCATAGTGAAGAATTAGGAAATCAATAGCTGTAGCTATACCGCAATTCCATAAATAAGCTTATTGCCAGGTGCAAAAATGATTTTTATCAAAATGAAATTAAAAACAATGAGAGAGATATAAAAAAATCTATAAACTTATTTCAGAGGCAACAAATGAACAAAGAATTAACAATAATGAAAATGTAATCATCCTACTGGATGACATTAAATTTGAAAGTAATAAAGATATGGCCCATCATCGTAACATTTTTTTTTATAAATATAGGCAAACGCATGGCAGACCAAATCAAATCTGTAAATGAAGTATACTTAAGTCTCTTATCTAATTCGTCTATGTTTCTCTACCCAGTTAACCACAATGAACTTATTAATCATATACATTCACTAAAGGATAATACTTATCCTGGGATTGATGGAGTACCATCAAGAATCATAAAAGACATTCATGTTTTTATTATAAAACCACTTCTACATATTATTAACCTAATTTTCAAAACAGGCACAATTCCAATTTAATTCAAAACGACAATTGTTAGTCCTATCCACTAAGCAGGAAGTAAACACGATATTAATAATTTTAGGCCTATAAGTGTAATGAACAATAACTTTGGTAAAATATTTGAGAAATGTCCTAAACTTCGACTGATAATTTTTTTTAATGAAAATAATATACTATCAAAATATCAATTTGGATTTGTTGGTGGATATAGTACATGTGATGCGATGTATGAACTTGTGGGTTAAATAACTACACACCTCAATGCTGACAAAAAGAGCATTGCTGTGTTCTTAGACCTGGCAAAGGCATTTGACACTGTACCTCATGACAAACTCCTTAGTATACTTGAAAACTATGGGGTTTGAGGTGTCGTGTTGAATGTTTTTAAATCATATTTAACTGATAGGACACAAATGGTAAAAATTCGTAACTCGTATAGTGATTCTATTAATGTCGAAATAGGCATTCCCCAAGGAACAGTCCTCGGACCCCTTCTATTCATTGCGTACATAAATTCACTAACGAATCTTGAAATTAATGGTACTATAGTTTCGCATGCAGACGACACAGCACTGCTCTTTTCAGGTAAAAGCCAGGATGAAATAAAGGAACAGGTAAAATCAGGCTTGCTTACAATAAAAAATTGGTTGGGTCATCACAAACTAACACTAAATTTAACTAAAACTAACTAAATTGCATTTTCAATTACATCTACTAACCGTCCTAGTTTTTCAAGCATCTTTATAAAAAAAATTGATAATAGCATTAAAGAAGTTTCAAATATAAAATACTTAGGTATAACAATTTATAAGCACTTAAAATGGGAAGATCATACTTTTAGGTTAAAAAATAATATTAGAAAATTAATTCACAAATTTTACTTGTTACGCGATATGATGTCGAAGAATCTATTAATAATTAGGTATGGTATAGAAGTATGGGGCGGTCTGTACAACAACGCATTCAGACAGTTAAATATTATACAAAATTTTATTTTAGGTAATATACAATAAAGGAAAGCATTATGCAACAGCTTTATTATGCAATGAACATGTATTTAATGTAAGATCATTATATATTCTAACGACATGTCTATATGTTCTTAAAAAAAGAATTAAGAATTATGTAAATCATCAGTAAATCATCAAACTGTTTATTGTTTTACAAAATGTGTTATATAGTTGTCATTATACTTAGTTTAATTATCTTTTGAGCACATACAGCTATTTAATCAGATAGGTGCTATATAAGAAAAAATCCCTAAAATTAATGACAGAAATGCAGAAATTTGTATAACCAAGACAAGAGACATGTACCAAGAAAGTCTCCCTGGTACTCAATATAAAGAACCCCACAAAATTCTTGTGGAAAATGAATTTGGATCAATTTGGATGAATTTTAGATATGTTCTATTGATGCTGATGTCTTCATCATAGACCCGAAGTCTATTGTACAGTTTTTATAAAATTAATATGTCATACTACTAATCCTAATCTATATTATTGTACTTTTGACTTGTGTAATGATCTTACTTGTATTAAAAACACCAGTAAACTTTACAGATTCATTTGGATTTAATTTATTCAAATGCGTATTTTTAATTCTTGGCCTCGATAACTCAAATTGTCCATTTTTCCACTGTGTGTCTATAGAACAATGATATCAAAATTCAGCAAAATTGTCGAGGACCCATTTTCGATAAGAATTGTGTGGAGTTTTTTTATTTCGTTTTAGTCCCTGTGTTAAGGGAACGTACCATATACTAAAACATAGCTTATTTGGGAAATATTGAATGCCTATAAAGGCTAATAATTATTACTTTAATTTGTAGTTTGAAGTATTCGAGATTGTGTTCAGCTTGTTTTAAACAATCATGCATGAATGCTGCCAGAATAAACATCAGCAAGGATGTGGATGATGATCTCAATGAGAGAGCTGTACAACCACCAGAAAATCTTCAATGATGATTATTTTGTCTGAGAAATGAAATAGTTTTGTTTGAGTAATTTAATACGTTATTTTATTATTGCAATTAATATAATAATGAATCTTCCACACTGATACATAAACATATGTGTGCATTACATATTTTCTTCATTTTTTATGAACATGGCTTACTTGATTTTTATAGCGCAAAATTTTTTGTCCGTTTTTCTGACCCTGATTTTACATTTACAGGAAATTCTGTGGAACTCAGAGTTGTAGAAATTAAGTATGTAAAAATTTCTGTCTTTTTTGTATGTAATAGATTTCAATCGTCCTAAACTAGGAGTAAGGGTGGTATTATTGGTATGTTGGTTGGGGTGGTCAGAAGTATCTTTTAACGTTTTTTCACTAAATCCTCTTTGTTATCTCATCTTTCCGCCATTTTATCTAATTCACGAAGATTGTAATTGAAAGTAAAACATCTTTTATTTTAGGCCAATTAAGTGCTGCAACAAATTTAACAACAGGCGAAGAAAATTTGTTTTCTGAATCGGAGCTAACAGAAACAGTTCATTCTGATATCGAAAAGTGGATAGATGCGTCTAAATTATCGGTGATAAATATTACTTTTGCGAAAACAAAGGAAAAGTCTCAATCACTGGACAAAATAAATATGTGTGCAACAACAATAGACGACAGCAATGATATTTGTAATTATGAAAATATAAATAAAATAGGTAGTGATAATTATGTTAGACCATTAAAGACTCATAGTATAGGAGATAACTTGGATAGACTGACGGCAAGTGAAAACTCATCGGAAAAGAGCTTGTCTTATAGTGCAGATGATAAAATCATAAATGTGGAGAACGATATACAGGTAAATATATGTTGTGGATAAAATGTAATAATAATAATATAACAAATCAAAATAACAGAAGACTAGAACTTAGCATAATATATTAATAATTAAAATATGTATAAGTTTAAAATTTGCCTACAGAGTAGAAGACATTGTATAATAAAATATTTTAACATTTACAATTAGTGTATTTAAACACATTGATAATAGGGTCGTTTCCTTCAACAAAATTTATAAAATATTATACCATCAAAAAATATACTAAATGTATGTTTCATATATCATATTAAAGAAAGTCCTAATAATCACATGCAAGAATAAATTGGTTTTCAAAATAACAAGGCGGTAAATGATGACGTATGTAATGAGAATTCAATTTTAGAGAATTTTCATGTTTTCGTTGATCATGTTGGTGGTAAAGATCGGTTGATTTGTTGCGTTTTTGTTGTTTACATTGTGTTGATCTTCCTTTATAAATTATAACCTAAAAATTTTAAATTTTATTTTCTATTTTAAAACATATCTGCAACAGTATATTATTAATAAAATATCATTTACATACTTACTTTAGCTTACAGTGTACTTCATATTTTAATCCAAGTTAAATAATGACTAACAATAGTTTGATGACAATTAATATAACAGTGATTCATGTCGATACTATAACAGTAAACGAACGACGCCCGTCGATTATTCCTATATCTGTTAATTGCGCATGCTCTCACATCTGACGTCACCATAGGCATCAATTCAAAATTTCGTACCTTAAATAATTAATTTCACTATTAAAATGAATTTGGAATGTAAAATAAAAAAGTACGGGTCAAATAAAATTTTATAAATCACTTGAATATAAAATTTAAAAAAAATGGTATCTAAAATATATAAACATGTAACATTGAATAGGTTTTGTTAAGTTAGAACATATGTGTTCATTATGCCTAACGTTGAATGTCTGGTCAGTTTGACTTATATAAACGACATCACAATTTGGACAGGTTTACTTATAAATGACTTTTCCAGATCGTTGGTATACTTGGCATTAAACAAATGGTGTGAAAGTTTGACTGTGATTTAAAACTAACCGCTGCATTAAGTATGACTTAATAAATTATCAACATATCTGGATTGTGATAGCTTTTAAATAGGCCAAATTGGACATACATTTAAAATCAGATATAGTGAACACATAATAATATGTCGTTTTGGACTTAACAACAATCCGCTGTTTTCAAATAATTTTTTTAGAATGCAGTAGTCACCTTTTTTCTTTACAAATTCTAGATATATTACGTATTGAGAAAAAAAGTTTAAAATTTCAGTTATATCTTTGTTATACACCTCTGTTTGATGTATTTAAACCATAATCACCTAACTGTTATAAATTTTCATAATCCTCTTCTCGACATATTTTATTAATCCTTTATATTAAATATTCGTAGATACATTTTCATAATTCCCTTTTTAAATTAGATCAGATAATCCTGTTTAACTAAATAGCTTCAAATATTATATCACACCTTTAGATCCTTAGGGGCCGTGGTGGTCAAGGCCAATCAGCCAGCTCCTCCTTTCTAAATCTAAATCACACCCTCATTATATACACATTTTGGTAAACATATGAAAATGACACGCTGAGTGTCAAGACTGCAGTAATGTTTTAGTTACAATAAATTAGTGATAAAAAAACAAAATAAAAAACTAGAAAATAGATCAAAGTTGTATTTTTTTTGTAACCAACTTTCAAATTAAGGATGTATGGGAAATACAATCGGAAACAAAAGTACCAAAATTTTTTAATTTGTTAATATCTGTATCTGTTTTGTGATACAGGTGAATATTATTGAACTAAACGATTATTAGAATGAAATATTTATTATTAGGCAGCCATTTTCTATTTTTTAGCGATTTTTTCATTTTATTTGAGAATTTTTTATTTTTATGACAGAAATTTTTGACGCTGGCGAATGTCTCATGATAATTTTAAATGTTTAAATGTTTTCTTAACCGCTTCTCAAGTCACCGAGGTAACTCCTTGAAAATCTACAATGATTTTGTGTAAGGTAAAGAGAAACGAGGCCCTACAGTTTATAGTGGAGTCCGAACCACATCTTGGGGATAATTTTATAATTAAAATTATTTCGCGGTGAGCAGGGATCGAACCTGCTTCGCTAGGTATGCCAGTATGAAAGCTAGACGCGCTAAACCACTGAGCTACCGTTTAATAAAATTATCGTTGTTATTTGTTAATTTTATATATTAAATACATATTATAAGTTAATCAAGAAGGATAATTACGAGATTTAAATAATTAATATTATTATTATTTTTTATTATTAACGAAGAAATTAAAGCTTTGATGAGAAAGTGAAATTGTGACAACACTGTAATACTGTTCATTTATTATTCCTACGTTGGTACCAATCCAGAATGTACAGGTTAGGTATATTTAGTAGAGATGGGAGAAGTGGTTCCACTTATGTAGCGTTACAAGCATGACCGCTCCCGAAAAATATCTCAAAATAACACTATTTTGGAATGACAGAAATTAAATCATCCGACTAGCGCTATCAAACGGAACGCGAGTAGAAAAGATCGCGTTTGTCGCGTAGCGTTGTCTGAACTCAGGTATTTCAGAGAGTATTGTAACGTAATCCGACTAATAATGCTTGTTGCGAGTAACTGGTTAATTTACCATTTTGTAGCATGATGTTACGTTACCTGAAAATATCACGACAAAACAACGTTACAGAAATAATGACCCATTTCTAAGATTTAGTATAGTTAAGATCAAACAGCTGAAATCGGTTAGGTTAGGATCCATTCTGCATAAAATATCAAATGTTCAATATTCTCTTTTATTTATTTCAAAATTTGTAGTGCCCTTGGATCGAAGAGAGAAAAAGCAGAATAAACTATCTTTTTCACTTGCACTGCATTATCCATAAAGACGAGTGACGAAAAAGACAGATGTTACCACCAGACTTTGCTTTACCATGTTGCCACGTTTTCATGATTGGCTAATGTATGTTTCATGAAAAGTGGTATTTTTCGTTAATAATAATTTATTTTGTGAGAACCGTTTTATGAACGGTAATTAAACTCTACAATTATCTTATTAAGATCTTAAACTATATCTATAAAAAATTTGAAAAGGTGTTAACATTTTTTCAATGATTTTTGAGCTATTATATTCAATAACACATCTCCCGTAAGAACTTAGGTTAAATTAAAATCGTTATAAATAAGAAACAGTTTAGCAAGACACGAAAACAATTTCCCAAAATTTAATAAATTTTTTAACGTTTTTGAAGCGCTCCCGTTGAGCTCTTATGTTCAGTAACACTACATTTTCCATAAGAATTGAAATCGAAGACATAAAGAACAACTTCCCAAAATTTCATTAATTTCTTAACATTTTTTAATTGCTTCCATACATCCAAAAATATTTTTCACTATGAACTAAATAATTGTATGTTAATTACTATATATTTTAATTAGTACTTCAACTTTATCTACATCCACTCCAGTGTGATTTTTTTAATGCCTCTAAACATTGTTAAAAATAGAACTAGCTAAACATTTTATGTTCAATATTCATTGCTATTTCAGGAAATTGATATTGGTGAGTTGCTGGACAAAGATGTACCATTAAAATACTGCATCCGACTCATTACAAAGTTATTTCTATTAACTGGAACTCCAGGGACATGTATACCTGACAAAGCAATTAGGGTATCCGTAAAATCACTAGCCTTATCTTGTCTCTCATCCATATTTCTTCTTTATCCATCAGGACTTTTAATGTACCTGGATAAAAATCACTCAAACGATTCCAAAGTTACTAATAAGAAGAGTAGCAGTCAACGAATATCCGATGTACTTTTGTTCAAAAATCATTGTGATCCTCAGTTACGGGGAGCTGTGAGAACATTAGTCGCCAATTTTATTAAAGCAGTTTCTATTTTAAGCGAAGGAGATTATGAAAATTGGATTTGTATAAACGACAATCTGGAACCTACCATGCCGCTTTCAATTGACTATTTCATACAGATTTTCATTGAGGTATGTATTTTTACTATGTTCAAAGGATTATTTCACTGATTAACATAGAAGCCAATGAAATGCAATTTTTTGTGTCATTATTAGTGGTAAATCAAGTGTAAGGAAATATTATCACTGTAGCATTTCTTTGGGCAGATTTTTCAACAATACATAGACACTTCGTGAAATATTTACCACGAATATCACTTATGCTGTTAAATTTTATCTACAATTTTTTCCTCGAGCTTGCGCCGAAAGTTAATAGAACTTTCAAACTTTTTAAATTATAAATAAAGATTAAATAGGTAAATATTTGATTAATAATAATACACTTTATTCAATAATGATGTTTCGTACATGAAAAAGTGAAGTTCAGCTTAGTAAAGCACAAATACTGTTCTTTCACTTAACCGAAAAAAGAGGCAACCAATTTTAAATATAAAAATAGGCATACTTATTTAAACCATAGAAATACACACGTAACTTTCTTTTCTCTTTTCCGTTAGGTTCTTATTAGATTTTTGAATATTTTTTGTTTATCACTAAGAGGGTAGAGATGTATGCTAGATGATTTGTGAGAAAAGAAGAAACAGAGAGAGACATAAAGATGGATAATGGAGTAATATGGGGTTAGAATACCCTTGTGTCTAATGTTTATGTTATGTACATCAGTTCGAAATACAATTTGTCTGACTAAGTAGTTAAGACTATTAAACTATTATTTTATGCTATAATGTACAATGCAGCTCACTTATGTTTCATGTTTAACCATCTGGCTTCTGGTAATTAATGACTGACTGGCTCACATTTTCTGATTCCATGTGCGAATCTCAAACAATTAATAGTCCTGAATTTTTATTATGTGTTAAGAAGAAATTACTGTCAGACAGGACCTATAGGACCATATCACAATAGTTAAAAACTAAAAGAACCAGGGAATCTGACAAAAGTAGTTTAGGCTTGTGATTAAGAATATGTCTAAAATTATAAAGTAATTTTGATCTACATATACGTATCTTTTTTAATAGTTCGAAACATGTTGAAATCTGAAGTCCTAAATTTCTTACATTAATTTTTTATAGGTATTTATAGTATACTTACTCGGATTTAAATGTAGACAGTGTTCTAGCGATATTTCAGACATTTTTTTTAGTTCGCGACTAACTAGTTCACAACTGCTATGAAAACTACTAGGCTCAAAAGAATAAGACAATTGTGTGTCAGCTGCATACTTTTGTATACTGCATTTCTCGTTCAGTGCTGGTAGAAAAGATGTGTATATTGTAAATAAAATTGGTCCCAATATAGATCCCTGTGATACCCCGCACAGAAGTTGTACACTATCTGAAACCTCTCATTTAAGACGACTTTTTGCTTTCTTGTAAGTAGTTTGCAATAAAAGTTAATGCAGTTGTATCAAGGCCTACATATTTTAAGATTAATAACAGGATGTGGTAGTTTATAGTATTGAAAGCTGTAAAACAATGAAGTAACACGAGCATAGTACTGTCGTGAGTAAAAAAAAAATAGGATAAGTCTTATAAGGTATTTTTTCTAAAATCTAGTTGTGTACGTCTTTAATTTTTGTGACATTATCATTGCAAGTGTGCCTAAACTAATACGCGATTTAGTTAAAGCTGGAGTTACAGATGAAAAAACTTTCCAGTCTACACACAGCGGTCATATTGGTGTTTACTGACCTCCGAGTATCAGATTCGATGAGAAGTATATATCTAACAATGACAAAAGTGCTAGATTTTCCGTTGATATGTGGGCTTGGATATCGGCACGTGGTCCTGGTGTTTTGTGGCATATTGAGAAACGATTTAATAGTAAAACGTATATTAGGATTTAAAAAAATATTATGCTCTCTTCTGTGTCACAATTATTTCCTAATAATGAATTCATATTTCAACAAGATAATTGTTCAGTTCATACTGCTCATACCGTGACTAACTGGTTTCGAGATAATAACATTAATGTTTTTAACTGGCCCAGTCATAGTCCAGATCTTAACCCTCTGGAAGACATATGGGAACTACTCGTAAGAAGTATATAAAAACGAAATGTGAGACCACGGAATGCCCAAGAATTACTGGAAGTAGTAAATAATGCGTGGGAAAATATTATTACTAATGATTATTATATAAGTTTATTTAAACAGACTTATAGAAGTTATAAATAGAAATGGTGCAATAACAAAATATTAATAGTTAGTTTCTTGTTAAATTGGATATCCTTTTGAAACATATTCTTAGGATTAGGATTCATCGCCGACCTTCTCGTTTCCGTAGAGACATAGAACGAACTTCCACTCGACGTATTTATTTAGTTATCAGCGTTTGAAATTTCTATGTTTTTCGATCTTTCAGGTTAAATTTGAAAGATCCCAGAAAGCCACTTTTCTTACATCACTTGCGTATAGTGACGTCACAAATGGGCGCTCGATTTTTTCAACTATTAGTAATTTCAACTCCTTATATCTCGAGAATGGAAAAGTTTAATAATACGAAATTTTAAGTGCATAATGAGAATATCGAGTACTATATGAAAAAGTATAAAAACCATATAAAAAGAATATCATGGAACAAGCCCATTAAATGAACTTGTCATAGATATTTTGATATATTGAATATAAATAAATTAATGTTTCTCGTTAACGATTGGTAATAAGTATTTAAACATAAAAATTGTGCATTGGCTTTTTTGTTTCGTATACTAATGTATTCTTTTTAGGGACTCGAAGATGAATCTTCCAATTGCATTAGGCAAACGTTGATAAGCCTCAATATCACATTAAAACATTTAGCAGAATCCCAGAAAAATGCATCTGTTATATCCTTACTAAATATTCTCCCATTACTGTCAAAAAATCCTTATTGGTTAGTGAAAGTGAGTATATTAAATAAATAAAGTTGAAAATTAGGTTGGCATGAGTTAAAATACAGTTTAGTTTTTAATTGGATATATTTTAGGTAGCTTTGTGTGATTTAGTTTCAAAAATTGATTATATAACTATAAATTATGCCACAGGTAATAGTGATTTTCAGAACAAAGTTTTATTTAATATATTATTAGAACTTCTGGGAGACAGTGATCAGAGGGTTAGAACGGCTGCTGCTAATTCTGTTATACAGTAAGTATAAACTTGACTTAAATTATTTCTATGTAGAGAGGGTGTCTCAGGACTATGCGGCAATATGGAGGGTATAGCTTGTGTCAAAATAACACTAAAAGTACCCATAATTTCTCACTATATTTAAGCTTACTGGTTCACAGTAACTTGTGCCAAACTATATCCGTTCACTTGTAAACAAAATCTCACTTAGCATCTATTTAAATTGTTGCTATGAAGAAATTCATCCTGTAAACACAGGTGGCTATTTTCCACTAGTCCAAGTCCTAGATGATGATATAATATGCAGTACACAATTTTTCCTCAATAAAACCAATTTTTGATGTCATTCATAAACAAGTTAAACAGCAAGGGCCCCGTGTCTGGCCCTTGAAGAACATCGGAAGTAGGTAAAGTTTCATCCCAAAGAAAATTTTTAACTCGAACAATCTTCTTTCTTTCAGTAAGAAATGGGCGGGTCACATACCGTAATATTCAAGTTTAACCATTTATCACTTATTATTTAAAAAAATATTTAATATCTCAGTAAATATTGAACATTTATTGTTAGATCGGGAGGTGACTGCAAAAAATCAACGTAATTTGGATAAGTCAAAATTTGTTTTTCTATTGATAGTAGTTCATTAGTAGATACCGGAAGTGGAGGTCATTCGGCGAATACCGGTGACAATAATGTGTGGGGGCGGCAGTCTGATGCTCATTAGGTATGTACTTTAACGTCACTGGAGTTAAGTGATAAACATTGTTGGAGATTATAGAATTTACTCTAAAAACTTAAAACAAATGGTATTTCAATCACCCCTAGAAATTAATGACCGCATACTTGAAACATCCTGTATATTGTTTTAAAATTATCAACCTTTCTCAAAATATACCTGCAATATTTTCATAAATGATATTTTGCAATTATCCCCATTTTCATTAGTCCTATGAAAAAAGTTTATTATATGAAGATTAAAGTTGCAAAATTCTTTACAAAAATATTTTATACATTTTTTTCATATAATTGATCATTTCCGAGATAATGCCATCCAGAGTTTTTGAGTAAGGTCGACTTGTATATTCATACTACCTTTTGTGAGAGTAGAATAAAAGAATTATTAGAAGGTTGTAATTAATATAAAAAATCATTACAGTACATAAATTAAAAAATTATATTCATTCGAAAAAAGTGTAAAGAGTTAAAGCAGTTCAACTCGTGTGTTTTCGCCTCTTGGTCTATATGGCAATTTTTGTTCAGTAGATGAATTTGATTAGGGACTATTACCCATTTAATTTACATTTAATAACATAGGGTCATAAATATCCTGTATAACAAGAACTAAACCCAGCATCCATTAAGCTGACTTACAGTAAGCAATAATGATGTATTTTCCAGGATAGTCCCTTATCTATATTTTGAGGAGTACCAAATAAAAGAGGAGGCAACTACGTCAAAAAGTATCTTAGAAAAAAATGTTTTGTTGAAATGTTTAGTTGATCCCAAGAAAGAAACAAATATAAACAAGAAGCACTTTATAAGAAATATGCCGTTTCCATTTAATCAACTCCTAATTGATGGTTGTGATCAAATAGATTTTTCAATGTCCAAAATAATTGTAACATTGTATAATATCATTTTAACTTCAACTTCCAAACACTTGATCGTAAGTAAATACTATTATGCAGTGAACTTCATTAGTCATAACTATGCAACTCCCATAAAACTGTGATGACACACCATTTACACGCCAGTCACAGTGGAACTATATCCTTATAGCCCAGTCGTCAAGGGTTCTAAGGCATCGCTAAATGTTATATGGCTGAATTTTTCAGGATAAGTATTTTTTTTTTTTTTTGGTGTAAAATATGTTAAAAAAAAGTTTACAGCTGTAAGGTGCCCGTGACCCAAAAATAAAATCGAAAATATTGGCCGAAATTCGGTTCTTGGCCAATAACTCGAAAAATTTTAAAAATATATCAAAAAACTAATAGCAGTAGGCAATAGAGGGGGAAATTTCACATCAAAATCATATATGAAGTTTTTTTGTACGATCAAAAATGTAGACTCCAGATTTTTTTGTTTAACTCACGAAAATGGAACATGGCGACACATGAAAACGGGGCGCGAAGTGTACACGTTCTCGAACGCACTACACTAAATTTGTTGTAACTTTTGAACTAATTAATGAAATTCAGTCAACAAAGCTTAAATGAAACAAGAAACATGTGATTATTGGATTATTATATTTTCAAATATAAAAGTGAATGTATGTAGAATTAACATATATATGAAGTTGGAACGTAAAGATACTTCCGATGAAATCTGTAAAATCTCTACCATTTCTACAATTTTTAAGATAAAAACCTGTAACTTTCGTATATTACTCTTGAAGTAATGTATAAAAAGATACGATGAGTGAAAAGAATCTCAAAAATTTATTTTTGAAGATGTACACTTCACTGTGATTTTTAAAGCTTGAAATTTGTACTTTAAGATGCTTCAAGGGGATTTACCTTAAAAATTAAATTAGCCCTCTTTATTTCACGAAAACAAAAGAAACATTTTTCTTTACTCCAAAATTCGTGAATTTACGTGTAAAATAAACGTTAATAACTTTTATTTAAAAAATTATTTGGAATACTTATCCATCGGATCTTTTTATAAATTACTTCGAAAGTAATATGTGAAAGTTTTAGATTTTTATCTTAAGAATTGTAGAAATGGTAGAGCTTTTACCAATTTCATCGGAAATCTCTTTACATTCCAACTTCATATATACACTATTTCTACAGGTCAGGTTTACGTGGGTTGCATAACTTTCTGACATCACACTAATGGAGTTAATTTTTATCATTTTGACATGCTCTTTTTTTTCAGAATGGCTGTATTGAAACATTATCCTTACTCTCCATTGCATATCCCAGCACAGTATATAAAAAGTCTTGGTGCACCAGCGATTTTATTAAGTCGATGGAGGGTCCACAGGCAAAAACACCAGATATATTAAGTTTATGTATTAGTTTATTAAGAAATTCAGTTCATGTATATGACCTTCAATCACATATTAATGTGTTGAATTTGGCAGCGAATCTCTATGCCGGTAAGTTGCCAGTGTTCACATTACTTTAACGTATGGTACAGGAAAAATCTCCCTTCATAGGCCAATCATTGTCCACCATTAAACCAGTGGTTGAGGTAGAAGGTACTAAGGAGCTATGGGATATGTTTTCTAATACTGCGTTCTGCGATATATCTGAACAGTATTTAGTCCATGTGGTCAAATTATTGAATGTATTTCATCATATTCTGAATGAAACGACGCCAGTCCATCCGCAATCTAAAGCTGTGCTTCCCAGCCTTCCCACTGCCAGCAATCTGTCCCCAATAAAGAGGCGAAAGAGCGACTTAGATAAAAAGGTGTTGCTGAGCGCAGGAAAGTTTGATAAAGAAGAAAAAGGAGAAAAGAAGGAAAGCACCAAATTAAGTTCAATGGGAATGTTTGTTTGCTCTCCTCATTACATGAAAATATTTGAGGTGTTGAAAAACTCCTTTACTAATTACAAGGTAAATAGTTTAAGAGCAAACAGTCTACCATACAATTTGTCTTAAGGTGTTGTATTAGATATGTTAGATTATTATGTTTTTATAAGTTATTTGAAGCATCTTGTCGTACCCCACTTGCAAGAAATCTAACTGATCAAATAAGTAATGCTCTTTTTTATATTCGTCAGTATCACATTGATATTAGTATCACATTAGGCTTCTTAAAAAGTTCTCAAAGAGCCCATATATATTCACAACAATCAAACTTGGTGAATTTTGATTTCTAACAAAGAAAATGTGCAGATTTCGCCACCAAGCAAACTTCTAACACATTGGAAATGAATGTAGTTATCATGAACAAAATTCACACGTACATATTTCCACCCCTTGCCCCCAAATTACCAAACAATTCTGAAAACTACCTAACCACACACCCCTTATCGACATGTTTTAGTCATGGTGTGTAATATATGCTCCATAGGGAATTTCGTGATGAATTAATGGAACCAATTTTAACACATTCCTTATGCCTTCCATAGTCATGCCTTACCAGGTAGGTGCTTTGCTTGATTTTGTGGCAGACGGCCTATACAACGTCATACATCTAAGATGGCGACCACTCCAGACATCATTGGAAGTTATCGATTAAACTTTTGATAGGGCCATCCTATTAATATTTTGTACTGAGTCTTTTTTGTTAGAAATAAATTTTGCAAAAAAGGTTATAACAAATTTTTGTCATATAATCTACTGGTTATTAGTTATAACCAGTTAAAAGGTGTATTAGCCAATTTTTAATGTTTGATTTTAAAGAATTTTTAGATTTTTAAGTAGAAAAATAACTAGTTAAAAAGTTAATATTTATTTCAATAATTTTATTGAATTAATTGTAATGTTGCATTGCACGTAAAATGTTTTCAGCTTAATATTCTTCATCTGCAAGGTCATCGATACCAAAATGCTGGTCATGATTTTTGCATAAGTCTTCATCGCCTCCACACATACAAAGTTCAGTGCATAACATGTTTTGGAATTTACAGAGTACAGCACATTTCCCTTTTACACATGAACACCGAATTAATTTTAAAATGGTTTCAAGTGCATAAGGAAGCATACACAAAACATGAACATAGTAATTATCTTTCATTTCCTCTCCGAAATCAGGTGTTGGTAGATTAGGGTGCTGCTGGTCAGCAAAACGCCATTCTATAACATGGTAATGTGCTCTACAAATAAAAGAAGATGGTGACGCTTTTGTAGGAGGCAGGCACCAACGAAGCTCCCCTTACAAATATCAGACTTTTAATTTCTTTTCTTGTTTTTATTTTTCCACCATTTTTATTTACAATTGATTTGTAATTTATTTCAAGATCAGCCATCGTAACATTTCCTATAACATGAACGTCATTTAATGAGCATAAAAATTCTACTTCTATTGCTTCGTCCGAAATGCATTGGTGATCTCTACCTGGGGCATGAACACATCGGAACACATTAAATACATTTTTTTACCCAGCAAGGTTTGTGATATAGAATGTCTTTTGCATGAGGATCTCCTGGATCTGTTCAATCACTAACTCAAATTTTTAATTTTTAGGGCTTGATTTTATGACATTTCAATTGCTTCTGTTAATTTCAGACCAACAGTTTGTTTTAATTAATAGATTTCTTGTCTTTCCTTCTTCCAGATAGAAAAAGCATTTATTTTTGTCATCCGCAGGGATATTTTATCTTATTGTGTAACTTACATTACTGTCTTCAGGAGCGGAGCTAGAACAGGAAGTCTCATTCTTTTCCTGTTCAAATAATCTCTCACTTCGCTCCATTTTGATTTTATGAGTACTATTCTTGTAGCAATCTGTATGCCATGGTGCGTTTTTGTTTATCAACTCTTCAACCGTCATATTTCTTAATCAATTATCAATTAACATATATTCACTATTATTCTATTCTGCTCTCTTTCTAACACACTCTAACACTTCATCATAGTCAATAGGTTTAATCAATGGTGAGTTTTCCTTATTTTGACATAAAATACAGCTGGTAATTAGTCTGCGGCCTTGCCTTTTTAGCAGATGGAGGCAGGGATACTTGGAGACGAATTTGTGGTGGAATAGACATTGTGTCCAAAGTTAATTTTATAGTATTGAAAGAATTAAATTATCCAGCTTACGATTATCGCTCTGTTCTTACCTGAAACAAAAAAAAATTAATTAAAAGTGTTTTTATACAAAACACCTAAACGGTAAAAGATATCGATAAATTCCTAAGGACTTTTTTATAGAGAATTTCCTTGTAAAAAAATAGGCTCAATACAAAATATTCATAGGATCAAGAGTTTTAATCGATAACTTGCATGTATTACGTCGTATAGGCTGTCGATAATATAGTAAGGTATGATTATGGAAGGTATAAGGAATGTGTTAAAAATTGGTCACATCAATTCATCAAATTTCCCATGGGATGTGTTACGCCCCCCAACTATTTATAACACTTGCTATCATCTACAAGGTCATTTTTATATATTTTCCTTTTTCTCACCTTTGAAAACCATATATTGACTTGCCACTTTCTGACAAAAATTGCTGACTTCTGTTTTAGATCTCTTTAGATTCTGAAGGTTCAAGAAAATTTCTGGAATTGTTAAATAAAACTTTACATTCCTTGTCTATTTTGATGGAAGTAGGTACTTTGAATGAATTCAGTAGAATCGCAGAGGATGTTTTGTGCTATCTTCGATCTACTTTTGTGGTGGAAGCTCCAGCGACAGTTGAGAGTGTTCAGCAGTTATTAAAATGTCTTTTTGGCACAAATCTAACATCCAACATATCTGAATTTGTTAAACAAAGTATACAAGAGCGAGAGGTAAGCCCGAATAATATGTTTTTACTCGTAATATATAACGTTTCTTTGTTTTTTAGGATGTAGATGAAGAACATTTTGGTTTTTATTACAACATATTTCAAAAACCTTATGGTGATATATCAACTTCCATAAATTTTTTGAATAACTTCAGTAAATACGATTATGATGGCGACAGCACTATTATGGGGTATTTGCATAGAAAGGATGTGAAGAAGAGACCTGTTGTGTTATCAAGAAGTTCTGATAAAGTTTTAGCAAATTATATTAGAATTTTTGAGCCCATGGTCATTAAATCGCTTAAAGTAAGGACGAAATATTTTGTAACTTTTCTTAAGTGAACGAAATTAAAAAAAATAGAGGTAATTCCAGAAACTTGCTAGGACCATGTTCGAAACTACATTGTAATATGATAATAGCAAATTTTATGATAACTTCTCGATTTGTCCTGGAAACTTACACGAGATCTGCATAAATTACTTTATAAACTGGAAACATTTTTTCATTTTATTATAGATGAAAAATTTTCGTATATAATTCGAAATATTAGGTTGTAATTTGTATGGTGCCATTCAACAAATAGCAATAAATAGTTTTTGAGGGAGGGGGTCACCGAAAATGTGACGATGTGAACGATGGGGGAAATCGGCAGAATATTTTTCTAAGAAAATGTAACTCTTTATCCTTAAATATAGAGGATGGGGGCTTCACATTTTAATCCAGTAACTTTATACATCCTACCTGACATCAAATCGGGCATTAATGTTGAATCCAAATTTACGACCTCGGCAGACCTCCGGATCTTTTTTTGTTTTGGTAAAAACATTTTAATACTTCTTGAAAGTAGTCTAAATTTGCTTTAAATTGGTACCAAAATGGACTCTGTAGACCAAATAGTCTCCGAGATACAGCTATTGAAAGTTTTGAAAAGTTTTCATATTTTGCCATTTTTATCAATTTTTAACAATATTTAACTTAAAAATCTGTGAAATACCTACTGCTACTATAACGGGGTTCAGAAAACTCATTTTACCCGATCGAAATGAAATAAAAAAATAAAATTAAATAGTACTATTTATTATATTGAATGTACTTATTAGAAAAGAGGAAGGAATTTTTTTTTTTTTTAAGAATTAGTTATAAACAGAAACAACTTTAGCTCTCTTGGACGGTCCACGAGTGTCATCTGTGCCGTCTGTGTCGCTGTTCTCTCTTATCTCCTTTTCTTCTTCTTGAGCCCAGAAGAAATTGTTCAACGCCTCCGTTGTCTAAGGAGTGGGGTGAAAACAACCGACGAATCGGCCCGGGGGTAAGCAGGGGGCACATCACATTAAAAAATAAAAATATGAGAAACTTGTCAAACTTTGAGCAGCAGTGTCTCGGAGACTATTAGATCTACGGAGTCCGTTGTGGTAACAACTTGTAGCAAATTCGGTCTACTTTAAAAAAGTACTAAATTGTTTTTGCCGAAAAAGTAGGCCTTAGCGATCAAAATCGACAAGAACAGAGAAAAAGGCAAAAATCTAGTTTTTTGGACTTTTTACCAAGACCCGGTGGTCTGCAGAAGTCATAAACCTGTATTTAACATTAATTTGTAATCCTTTATAACATATTAAAAAAACATAGATACCTGATTTGACGTCGGGCAACCCTCCTTTTTTATGACAAGGTTACTGGACTATTTGTTGAATGGTCCTTATTTGGATGTATCCAAAAATTGTACCTTTTCTATTGTTTCAGCAATATACTGTAACAAGTGATGTTAAACTGCAATGCCAGGTACTTCAGTTATTAAATCAGCTGGTGCAACTCAGAGTCAATTATTGTTTGCTGGATTCTGAGCAAGTGTTTATTGGATTTGTCTTGAAACAATTTGAATACATTGAGGAAGGTCAAGTCCCGTAAGTGTAACTTCTTCTATCCATGTCTATTTATATCTTTTTTAAATTTTTATTTTTTATTTTAATTGCCTTATTTATTTTAACTTCCCGGCAAAGTTTAGTTAATGCTACTCAACCACTTAATCAGGACGGCGACATGGTCACCCATCTAAGTGACGGATTCACCAGACGTGTCTTAACTTTGCCGATCGAGATCTCGCCACTGAAACCGGTACCATACCGCACCACATATCGAATTCCTTTTCCATATTTTTCTAGGTTTCCAAACGAATTGATACCAAAAATCTTCCAGTTTCTAGTCCAACTGTCCTATAGCAAGCAACATTCCAAATATATAATAGGTGTACCAAAAATAATTCAACTGTGTGATGGATTAATGGCTAGCGGACAACCATCTCTAACGCATTGCATACCTGCTTTGGAGCCAATCGTAGAGGATATTTTTTTGACTAGAAATAAGTCCAACACGAGTGATATGAAAGAGCTTGAAACTACTCGAGAAGTGATATTATCTATGCTTTTAAGACTGTGTGAATACAAAGAAGTTATAAGTCTTATAACGTTAATATTAGAAGATAGTAAATATTGCACTGACAGTACCGACAAATGGTTAGATTGGTCTAGGCAAGTGCTTAATGTTGTTCTTCCAATGCTGAAACAAAACAAAATCAAATTGGATGATTCTGAAGCTTTCGTAGCTATGAGAAGCTTTATTTTGGCATTAAATCCACAAGTTTTTAAACCTTTTGATGGGATCATTATTATGTTCTTCCAAGACCCACCTCAATTGGTATGTAACTAAAAATTTAGATAATGAAATTTATAAATGTCTAAATTAATTTTAGGAATATTGTGCATTACCATTCACACGTTGGTTGTCAAAAATACTTATATTACTGTTGATTCTCACTCCCCTGAAGGAAGAAACTTTGTTGGTTAAAATAAATGATTTAAAGTCCGAATTTTCTCCCAATAGTATTTTTGAAAATGTGACAACAAAAGCAGATCCATTAAACGTTAATAATAATGCGGAGGCATTTCAGAAAATATCTGCAGAACTGATATTTATCCGTTTTATATTTAGGGTGGTCTCTTTGACATCTAGACAGTGCTTGATTGCCACTAGAAATGAGGAGGACGGCTTTCTAATTGAACAGTTTTCTATGTTTTTAATGCAATGCTTGTACATATTTCAGTCAGGTAAGTTTTTAACTTACCATGTAGCGCTAACCTAGTTTAAGAGGCAGGTTTTTATATATTTTTTTTTTTTTTAAAGTTGATTGAAGGAGCCGTTACTCTGTGGTAGTTAATCACACTACTATGTTTTCTACCACTGTACATAGTGGTAGAAAACACAGTAGTGTGTTTTATTTAGTTATTTGTGCAAGATATCTATTTTTTATTAATTTATTTTGAATCAACAATATTCATGATTCTTATTCCTAAACGCCAATGTCACAGAATTAGAATCTAAAATATACATACACACATGCATATACCAATACATACTAGTTAATGGACTTGTTCCACGATGTTAATTTTATATGGTTTTTATACGTTTTTACATAGTACTCGACATTCTTATTATGCACTTAAAATTTCATATTAACTTTTTCCGTTCTCGAGATATATGGCGTTGAAATCAGTAATAGTTGCAAAAACAGTTCGCCTGTTTATGACGTGACTATACGCAACTTTGAACTCGGTAATCTACCGCGACCACTAACAGCCATTCAGTAGTAAGTAAATACGTGGAGTTGAAGGCCGTTTTAGATGTCTATGGAAAGAGAAAGAGTGGTGCTTTGTTCTTATACTAAAGTGAAGGGGCAAAACCGGCAATCCGGCTTGGCATGGACGAACGAAAGATGACTTTTCTGTTAAAGATTGGAAAACATTGAATTTTCAAAAATTCATAACTAAGTGAACACGTGGAATGGAAGTCCGTTTTAGATCTCTATGGAAAGAACAAGGTTGGTCCTTTCTCCTGATACCAAATTGTATAGGGAAATTCGGAAATTCGGCTCTGCAACAGCGAGCAAATAATGCCTTTTTTAGAAGTATTAAAACGTAAGCAAAAAATCAAAAACATCAAATCTTTAAACGCTCATATGTAAGTTAATACTTATAGTGGAGGATCGATATTGGTCTCTATTTAAAAAGGAAGATTGGCATTTTATCGACATTGTAAGTATCACAGTGGAAATTGGAATTTCGGCTAGGTCTGTGGGGAAAAAAAATGGCTATTTTTTAAAAATCGAAAATTCGGCCGTCATGTTTTGACATTTTGTGACATTTCGCCAAATCATATATTCCCTACAATCCCTCGACTGCCTGTTCCTAAATTTAAGAGGCGACAGAGATAGCTGACTTTTGCGAGTCAATCACTCAAAAACCATCAAAAAGAACGTCTCCGAATGTATCCTAAACAATGTAGAATTAATTCCCGAATTGAATGACACCAGCCGCTTCCCAAAAAACTGTCCCCACGAAAAGCCTTTGATAGATCCGATCCGCAATTTTAGAGAGGCGCAGATCAACACGATAAGTATCAAAAGCATCGAGTCGAGTGAGGTCGCCGAATCTATGCGTATAGGGGGCTACACCCCATTTTCGCGAGGTGGATGTTTGTAATTGTTTTTAAGACACTAAACGTGTGAATAAAATTCTGATTTTTTGCAGACCCATAAATTTTAAAAAAATGCCGAGACAGATTTTTGCTTTTTATTTATAAGGTTTTTGACATATTGAGAATGTTCTAGTTTATTCAATTGCTTTATTGATAAAACATTACTTGAGTTAAAAATTTCTTGTGTAGATGTTCTAAAGTGTAATCCAAAGCAAGTTTTAATGGCTTTATTTTGAAGTGCTTGAAATTTGTTAAATAAATTACTTAAACATGATGAATAGATAATTATTAAATATCTGAATACACTTTCATTTAATAAGTTATTAGCCTGAAAAACTGCTTCGCATAATGGGGTTATTTTAGAACACATACACTTGTAATGATTGAGCGATGTTAACTTATTATCAATTTTCAATCCAAGATAATTATGATATTTTAATTTTTTTTGTTTTTCTCGTCAGACACAAAGTTCTTGATTAAAACAATTAAATTCAAAGTACTTCATTTAGTAGTATTGACTAATAATAATAATTTTTGAACACATTATAGCAATTTGAATTTATTTATTTCAATCAAGAACTTGTGCGTCTGAGGAGAAAAATACAATAGACCGTTTTCATATAGAATTGACCAGGCTAATTAGGAAAAATATCCACATGGAAAAATCTCAGTGGCGTACCACTTTATTATTAAAAAATATCAGAGGACATGTTTGCAGGAACGCCACTGGTGGAGCTATAAAATAACTCTTCTAACTCGAACATGTGGTTTTATATTCAATTACCACATACCAAAATTGAAAATAATATCTAAAGTACTTTCTGAGATATTAAAAAATAACTATTAGAATAAAAATTCAACACTTTATATAATTATTACTCAATTATTAATATTATTTCTTTTCAATATATCAGGTATGCTCTTGTTACACCTTAATATTACATGTTTAAGTAACTTTTAAGTAAAACTCTAACACCGGAACCATTTTTATTAAAATCTCGTATAGTACAGGGAGATCGAGAAAGACTGAATGCGCCGCTCCCTAAAGATTTTTTGTGTGCCACTCCACACTATTTTGGGGTACTTTTAATATTTGCACGTTGGCGACTTATTGGTTTATATACATCATGTGCGCGCGACATCACAAATTTTGACATTCATCAGCTTAGGGACAACAAACCGAATTTCCTAAAGTGTTAAATAGCAACTAACCAAACTTTTCATTAAATTGCTACTTTTGTGGACATTATATATTATACAATTTGTCAAGTTTTGGCTGTATTATTAGTTGTGGAAGTGTGGCAATACGAAATGACGCCAGTTTTTATTAAATATCATCGATTTTTCAACCAGGAAAAGTTGAAGTTGGAACACGTCAATTAATTGCAAGGAGTAAAAAGAAATGATTTTACATAAGTATTCCAAGCATTTTGTTAATGGTAAATTGTTATATGTTAAAGTAAGAATCTTATTTTTAATGTGGGTTTATATTATAGGCCACACAGCTGTGTTACAAGACTAGAATCAAGTTAACATAAGATGCAACTTGAAACCCAGCTATCAAACTGAAAGTGGTTGTGATAAAATAAGTGCTGTTAGTGCAATTTATAAACAATTTGGTATAGAAATTAACAATTCACATTGGTTTGACTGATATTTTTTGTATCTAAACTTGAGTTGAGTGAAGAAGTTTATAGATTAAGTATGAAAGCGCCATCGATGATCTGGGGCTAAATATATTATTTTAAAGTATATGTTGTGATTTGAACTGACATTACCCATTTTCATAGTTTTGTAATGTTAAATAAGAGAATTGAGTTGAATTACTCGAATTGTAATTACTTAAGTATAAATGCCATCTAAGTTATATTACAAATGTTAAACTTGGTGATAATAAATAATTGTATATTTACTTCGTAGATATATTTTATTTTATTCTCATTTACAAGCATGTATGTACTAGTACAGCGTAGTCGACATTCAACCTACCTAACTATACTAGTAAGTGATAAATGAAACAATGAAAGGAAAGGAGAATATTTAATAACACACGTAAGTTAGACAATAATAACATTAATACGACATGATAAAAAAAGTTCTTACAGAAATTACAATGGCTGCACAGCTCGGTGCATAAATATACCATAGTGGAAGGTAGACGATAGATGAATTGTGTTTACCGTACTATAACTTTAAGTCATTTGCTTAATTTGTTTCTTTTCATGAGTACCTATTTTCACAAAATCTACACATTGTATTGCATGCATGCATAAGGAATGATGTTTTTGTTAACAACGTTGAAAGTCCATAACCTGAAAAATGTATCTGTGTGTTAGTAATTATTCATTAAATAACATAAATTTATGCAAGTACATGGCAAAAATGATTTATAATTTATAACTACTAATCCTTACCTTGGCCGTTATATCTGTAAATTTCTTGGAGAGAACTTGTTTCACCCAACCACTGACAAACTGGTTGTAAACTTTTAGACTTAAATGCCTTGTAGTCATTCTTTTAACTATGCACTTCTTTCAAAAATCATGTAATTACAGTATATTTGTATGTAATATTCGAAAATACATCGGCATCTGTATTAAAGTCTTCTTTATTTAACGTAGAACGATTTAAATTGATAGCACCAATTTTTTCCATACACCTAACCTGTACATCATAGGACAATTTCGTAAAATATAAGCTCGTCTTCAACTGAACAAGCAAAATTCGCCACACGAATTGAGTAAGGATAATTGTAGATGTTAAATAATCCAAAATTAAGTTTTAAAACTTAAAACATCACAAAATCTGTAAAGAATACAATTAAAACAAGGCATTCGATCAGCTGATCACAAAACACAAAGCGGCGGCCATTTGCATTTCTTTAGAATTCCCTAAACTAGTTACATACGAAATTAGTTTTAATAATATATGTAGAATAGAAATCAATTTTGATAATTTTAGTGACTTTTCTGTGTCACGTGACGTTCACTCTTTCCCGATCGCACTGTAACTACAATAATTTAATCTTCGGGTGACTGTAGTGACGAAACTAGCCAAAGCAGGTTTGTGCCCATTGAGACATTTAATCAACATCACGTGAACTACAATATACCAAAATTTCAGCCAATTCGATAGGGACCGCTTTTCCATAAGATTAGTTCGTGATCTTTTTAACCCGGCACTGAAAAACCGGCCCTAAGTCTTTACTTACCTAAATACTTTTATAAGCTGCCGATATTAAGTTTAAGTAGATAATATTTCTTATAATACCTTTGTCTATTGCTTCCTGCATCTTCTTGAAATTTTAACTTTTCAATTAATGCAACATATTATTTGTTACATTAGTTATACATTTTTATAAATGTTAGCTATGGTTATTAGATGGCATATGATAGTACAATGTAGTCAATATTTACTTATACCTTGAAAATTCTACTGAAAATTGTAGAATGCGACAATCGAGAATGCATATTTCCTCAGTATTCGTGAGATGAGGTGTTTAACCAAATTTGAATTTTTTTTATTTCTTATTATTTGTCCACAGGCTCCTGATATGGGTATCTAGAAAACATTGTATTTCTGATAATGTTAATAAAGTTTTGTTGGATTAAATTGGAACATGAAAGTGTAGTAAATACATGATTTGTGCATTTATTTAGTACACTTTCTCTACTAGTTTTTATCGTGATACTTTTTGTTAGTAGTAATAGAAATATAAATATTGTCAGAAAATCGAGTTTTATTTTCTGTCCCTGATAGATTGAGGTCAACCCCGTTCCATTTGAATTTTTGAAGCCACATAGTAATTACTTTAAACATTGTTAGCAATATTTTTGCGTGGTTTGCTTAATTTTTCCACTAGTTTAGTAATTTAAAAATAAGACATTTTTTTTAAGGCCTTATTATTGGCTATGTTAAATCACTGTTAATTTGAATAATATTGTATTTTTTTTATTTAGGGAGCCACTGTAAAACAGCAAATAAAGCCATTTCGGTATTAAACAAAAACATTCCATTCGATGAAAATGATGTGATAAAGTTAGAAGATATCAATAGAAATTTCTTGAATTTGGCTGTTTTCTATCCCGTGTTAAGTTTTCACTGGTGTTGTTTTTTGACATTGTTGAATTACAATGATAGATGGTTTTGGTCAAGTATCCTCAGAATCGAGGAAAATGCAGATAGAAGGTAATGAAATAACCATTTTTGCGTTTTGTGGTTGTTTATTATAATTCTGTTTTAGTCGGAAAGATTCATCAATAAATCTGGAGATAATGAAAATTGGTGGAACCATTTCCTTCTGTGATTATTTGGTAAAAGTTTTAGATTTAGTGCAATTTTGACTCTTTGTTCAATATTTTAAATATAGTCGTTACAGCGGCAAGGTCAGTTAACAACTGATGATCTTTATAGTCCTGTGATAATTTATATTATGTTCTCTATAAATGCACTGATGATATGACAAATTAATTTATGTCAATCTGTAGTGTTATTTTGTAATTGTGCATATGTAGAAATATGTATACAGCGTGTAACAAAAATGTTGGGTCATCCACAATGGGGGACAGGGGCAGCTTCAATTTATCATCATTAGATTCCTCTGTTGAAAATATTACACAAGTATTTTTTTTATTTTTTGATTGGAAATGTATTTCTCGAGATATTCCACCATTCCGATCTTTTTGTTACACGCTGCATACTGCCTAGCCATTATCTCTACTACAGCAGACTTCATTGTTTTAACAGATTGGTTGGATAAGATCTGTTGAAAATCCCTTTCAGTAAGTAGCAAAAGGATATTTAATATAAATAATAAATTTAATAACGTTATACTTAACGTCCAGTTGGATGCGATGACTACCTTTTGTAGATCTCATCATTGATGTTATATCTAACTTCCATTGTAGTTTAATTTTTCTAAAAACTTTTTAAGTTATTAAAATTCCATGAATGAAAGCACAATACAGAGATAAAAATAATATTTTACAAGGATCCTTGGCTTCACATACAGCATATCCACAAATACAGAAAAGGGAAAACATTTTTATTTTTAAGTTTACCAGGAAAATTTATTACTTATACTTACTCCTGCTTTTTGTGAAAAGTTCGAAAATTGTACTATTTTAAAAAACGTATGTGTAGGATGCCAAATATTTGCAAAAATGTGAACTATAAAGAAAATTTCTCTACATCTATATTTTGTTTGACTTTTAGTGTTCTCTTCAGCATTGAATATATAGACCATAATGTTGGCGGCTGCATTCTGTTAATTTTATATTGAAAATATGCCAATATCACACTTTTAGACACATTTTTAAATTTCTTAGAACCATACCATTCTATAAAGTTTTTGTAAGCAGATTCATATGTCCTGATCTATTTGCTGGGAATAAGGCCAGAAATTGAATTCAAATGATGATGCTCGTTTGTTGCGTTGTTATCGTTACTGATGCGCCAAAGAATATTTTATATTAAAATATGTGCAGCAAATTGTAGATGACATATATGTCAATTAAATTAATTATAAATGTCAAAATTTTCTTTTCAAACTGTGGGACAGTTTTCGAAAAAATGTTGTTTGATACTCGATGAAAAATAACCATTTCGAACCTTCCATAAAAAGTAGGCATTTTTATAAAGAATTATTTTTCCTCGTAAACTTACAAATATAAAAGTTTTCGTTCTTCCGATCTCAATCCATGGACACACTGTATATGCACAGAAATAAACTCATATTATGAACTCATATTTTTTTCAGAGTGAAAACATTATTGAATCAGACAACTTATCCTGGTTTCTTCTAAACAATTCAGAGCTTTTGGTGAAGCTAAGCAGTGAAGCACCTGTTTCTGAATTTATTTCTGCAATCCATCGGAACCCAAACTTGAGCAAAATTTTTATCGAAAATATATCGAAGAGTTGCAAGACTATTGATTGTGTATGTTACACCCTTATTTCTAAATGGTTACATATTAATTTTTAATTTTTAGTCTGTACTTCAAACAAAGATACTAAAATGTGTTGAGAATTGTCATCCATCACAAGTTGGGGCGGTTTTAAACTTGTTAGTCCCAAACATGTTGAATTTTCGGCAAGTGGCTTTATCCCGGATGGCGGCAAATTTGGCTAGTAGAAAAATTGAATTTCTTTTAACCTTACCAATGGAGGATGTCAATAACCAGTTGTCAAGAGAAAATATTATAGAAATGCAAAATAGTTTGATGTCCTTGAAACTGGTTAAAAAGTAAGTATATTTTTTTACATAGCATAGCTTTTTTACAAACATTGTTGTACAGTTTAGTTTTTATTGTTTTAAATACTTATGTGATTTACAATGTTTTTAAATCTTTTTCTTGGCACATTTTAAAATAACTTGATTTTTTTCTATAGTTTGAAACCAGGAAACTGGAACTAGAAAAATGTTTCCGTATTTTGAGGAAATTTAGATTTTAGTTGTATATTTTATCTAAAAACTCTAAAATCAAAGTTAGAAATCCTTTTTAAAATCTAAGTGTAAGCTCCCATAACAACAGAAGAACCTTCCCAGATCATAGTAATAATAATAATTTTTTAATTCAGTCGATTGTGATTACACAATATAGAATAAGTCAATACATAATAAATTTATAAAGTAATGCATAAAAAAGAAAACAATAAAAGACAGTACATAGAACAGATTTAAAAAAGAACTACAAACAGGTAAAGTTGTGTGCAAAATATAACATTCAAAGCGGCATCCCTTAAGAATTACATCGCAGAGAGCCGCGCGCTTGCAAACTAACACCTGCTTAATGCGTTCAGAATCGGATTCAAGATTTTTATGACTACATTCATATTTTACTTGTTGTATGACAACTCTCCATTTAAATATTTATTACCACAAAAAACCCTACTGGCAAATTTTTCAATTTAATCTCATTAAAATACTACCACTACACTACAGTTTTTTTGTTTCTGCTTATTGGCAGTTTCAACAGAGTTGAACACACACCACAAAAATAACAGAACATTAGGTTCATATTTATTCAGCGAATAAAAAATTGCCGTCAAAGGAGTCATCGTATGTGCTTTATAAATATGAACTCAGCTTTTTAGCATTTCTTTTATTACTGTCAAATATGTTTGTTTTTAAATGTTTTACTTCCCTCGCATACTGAAGGGAAGTATTGTATTCGAAAAAAAATCACCCTCCGAGATTTTTTCGGATTTTCACGTTTCAGATCACGTAGATTACGAAAATATAGGTTTTTCAATTCCGTCAGTCTGTCTGTCTGTCTGTCTGTTGGTGTATTATCTAAAAAAAACTACTTGACGTAGAACAGTTAAATTTGGTAGGTAACTGACGCTGCTGTTAGCGATGAAATGGTTAAACTTTTACTGGAAAATATACAGGGTGGACCGTCTAAATGGAATAAATAATGGAAAAAAATTTGTTTGCTCAAATTTAAAATTTCCACGTTTCATGACATTCTAAACCTATTTCAGAAAAAAAAAATTCAAAATTTTTTTTGGTCGAATGACACTTTAAAATCTTCTCCTAATGTACCTTCCTCGAGAGGTAAACGTATAATAATAGTACACGCAGGTAATGAAGATGGATTTGTAAAAGAGTGTTTAATGCTTTCCGCAACAAACAGCAAGTCATCGGCCGATTACCACCAAGATATGAATGCCACTTTAAAAAATGGTTTGCAAAAAAACTATTGCGTAACATAAAGCCAAATTCGGTCATAGTGTTAGATAATGCCTCTTACCATTCGCAACAAGCTGAGAAAATACCAACTACATCGACGGGAAAGTTTGAAATAATTGAATTTTTTTTTAAAATGGTGAAAAATGCAAACATTAAAAAAACATTTGTAATAGACGAACTTGCAGAACAACATGGTCATACAGTTTTAAGCCTGTGAGTTAAATCCTATTGAAAAAATTTGGACTGCATTAAAAAATTACGTTAGGAAAAGAAACACAAGCCCCCGACTTAGCCATAATGTGATACAACTTATTAGAGACAGTGAGAAGCCCATAGAAAAGCATTGGAAAGGATACGTGAACCATATTAAACAAAATTGAAAATCAATATTTTGCCACAGTCCTCAACAATAACCGATTATAATAGATCCCAATGATTCCTCATCATCGTCATCTTCCGGGGAAAAAGAATAATTTAATTATTGGCGCATACATTGCAGTAAGTAGGTTTAATGTAGATACCAATAATAATGTTGTCTTATACAATATACAAAAAGAAAGTTTTTTTTTGTCACATACCAAAAAAAGAAACAACAATGTATTTTCGCTACACGTGCTTTGGCAATACACATGTATATATTAGAATTATACAACCATTGTTAGGTAGGTTCAATATAATGCTAGAATTAAATCCTAGATAAATCGAATGTAGGGTTGTTGTATTTTTATTTAATAATAGGTAGAACTGTGAAATCCAACATTTATGAAAGCAGGGAATATTTTACTTTCATTGTTTCATTACTTGTCAAACTCTGAAATTCTAACTCCGGCTTTGCAAGTCAACGTGGACTCTACATACTAGACTAATACGCATAATAAAATACGACCAATCAATAGATCTGTAGCAGAATTTGCCATCAATCAGATTTAGTGGGCGTAACTTATTTACTTAACTCGGCCGTAGTTTATAAAAAAACTGCTTAATTTAATTTGTGGTCATTTTTTGTCACACCTCCAGACAATAGTAAAAAAAGAATAAAGGAAGCCGCAAATGCTCCTTATATTTTGTATTTGAGTTTAGCTGGTCAGACATAATTAATAAACTAGAAAACATAAAATAAAATATAAAAATATTATAAAAATGACAACAATAAAAAAAGATCAATAGAATTGTTAACAAAAACATCACACATACACAAACTTATATTGATTTAACAAACGCGAAATTAGAGGTGCAACCCCATGTAGCAGGCAATATTAGTACAATATTGGGTATTTATGGTATAAATAATGGCTAAATGTTGAAATGCAATATTTGCCCAATATTGAAATGTGAACATTTTTATTTATTGGCAAAATATTGTAATCAATCTTGACTGAATATTGTTCTACATTATTGCTCCAATATCTATTTCCAATATTTATTTTGACAACTAGGATAATATTTACCTAATATTGTATTTAAATTGTTACAATATTTCCTTTCGATTGATAGTCAATATTAGAAATCAATATAAAATACAGGGTCTTCGGCGCATGGACCGTCAAAATATTTTTATGGATTGGTGGGGTCATTTGGAGGTTTTAATCCCAAATGACTCAGGTCCTAACTGTTGTAGTACTATGAAATATATTTTTTTTAGATTTCACTCAAAATTTCCCAAAATTCACCACTTAAACTTTAGTATTCGTAGGTGTTTTTTTTAAATTTTATTCTGTAATGTATTCTTGTTCAAAATAAATCATTTTTAATACGAAAGTTAGTTACAAGGCTCCAAATTCCTAAATGTAAATGAAAGAAATAGAAATTCTGAACTTCTAAAATCATTAAAAATAACTAACAGCAACCGAGAGCATTTTCTTCAATTCAATTTCAAAGTTCTACCGTTGTTGCCCTTTCTAACAGTATGAAACAATGAAAAGTTGTAGGAGTTTTAGTGGGGAATTTTGGGAAATTTTGAGTAAAATGTAAAAATGAAAAAAAATCTCAATAACTACAACAGTTAGGACCTGGGACATTTATGTTAAAACTTCCAAATGACCCCGCCGATCCGCAAAAAAAATTTGATTGTCCATGCGCCGAACACCGTGTATATTACAATAAATTATAAATATGTTGCAAAAATAAAATATTTATTTATAGCATTAACAATACATTTAAAATTTGTAACAATTTTAAATTTACAAATAATGAGTCAGTCAAAAATAATATAAATCAAACAAGATAAAATAACAAGTATACTATATAATAAATATTAATATAATTTTAAGCAAAGGGGTAAGTTACAATATGCTTTCTAAATACCAAAGTTATCAAAAAGATGAGTCGTAAAATAAATGTACTTGAATTTAATTGCAAACCACGAACTTCATAAGTGAACTGGATGTCACATCATAATGGTTCTCTAGCAAATTTCTTGACACCCCATTGACACATCTTGGCACTCATTTATTCCATCATTATCTTCGTCGGAAGACAAACTTAAATTGAATTCGTGGTTACCACCCTGAAAATAATTGCAGTTATTTTCATCGCTTGAATCCTTGTTCAGCTGCCTTTTTATAAACATGGATTTTTTAGACAGTACTGATGAACCCATTCTGAAGTAATCTGAAAGTTTGGTTTTCATTAATTAATGGTACTCGGTACTCTTTATCATGTGTATACGTTAAGACATATATCTAATTAAATGAAAAACTTTAATAAAACCAATTTCCAGTTAAACAGGAAGTTAAATGTAGGTATACCAAATTACATACCATTAGATTCACAAAAAGGAGCTAGGTATATAAAAACTAGAAATAAAAAGCGGTCAAGTGCAAAACCTATGCGCATACTGGTAGAAGTTTTTCTTTTAAACATTTAAAAAAAAATTTAACACCCTCTGTATCTCAAAAATAAAACAGTTGCGAGCTTGTGTTGATACGTATAAACTTTTTTCTTAAAATTACCTAAGAATTACGGCCCGTAAGTATTAGCATGCGATTCTGTACACCCTGTATATTACAAACATTCTACAACATGTAAACTTGAATATTTTTCAAAATTGTTATTTATTATTTCGGAAAGTCTATTTTTGCACATTTCAATACTTCTTGCTTGAGGCAATAAAATAAGTATGTAGCAGTATAAAACAAAAGTTAAATAATGGTAATAATTAAATTATATCTATAACTATAATATTGCAATATTGGTTCAGTATTGGTTGGTTATTGGTAGGTACCAGTATGTAGTACCTATATTTTCAAATTACCAAATAAAGATAACGACGGGTACCTAGTCAAGGTGTTATCTGGGCACAGCTCACGTACTTACACAATGTGAATGAATAATTTTATTGTTTCCCAATACATTATTATCGTACTTTTACAGATAGAAAATGTGCATGGCAGCAAATTCACATTTACAGAACACTGTCAAACAATCAACAGATAAAAAGTATAATATAGTATTATGTACTTACATTGTGCACAAGATAACACACATACAGGTCACAATAATTGTTGCTAATAATCGAACACAGCCCAATTTCTGTTCTTCTATAATCCAGCTAGGTACTTGTAAATTTACCATAATGGCGTCTCCCTCTCCGTTATGCGGAGAGCAAGCGCACGCGTCATGCCAAACCGTTGCTGGTAACTCGGAGCCAATAAAATGTCTGCGCGGGAGTGATATCACTATCTAAATTCCTAGTATGAAGAATAAGTTTTGTTTAAGAATGTAAGTAATTATTTTACTAAAGATGTTAAAGTAAAACTAAATAAAAATAAACTATATAGATGAATCTATTCTTTAAATATAATGAAAACACCTTGAAATTAAATAAACGATAATAGAATAAAAAGTCTTTGTTTTAAAATCAGAAATCCAACATTATTTCATAAATCAGATAAAAAGAATCACCTATTATATTATATAATAAATAATACAAATAAAATAAAAAGGGCTAAACAAGCCAAATTAATTAATAAATTACAAAACAACTTTGCTCAATAGATTACAGAGATCATATGTCTTTTTGTCTTCGAAAAATATCGCAAAGTAATATAAAAAATGTATGTTGTATGGTCACCAATATTTTTCCAATGTTGGAGTAATATATTGAATGGGCTTGTTCCATGATATTCTTTTTATATGGTTTTTATACTTTTTCATATAGTAGGTACTCGATATTCTCGTTATACACTTAAAATTTCGTATTATTAACTTTTTCCGTTCTCGAGATATAAGGAGTTGCAATTAGAAATAATTTCAAAAACCGAGCGCTTATTTGTGACGTCAGTATACGCAAGTGACGTAAGAAAAATGGCTTTCTGGGACCTTTCAAATTTAACCTGAAAAGTCGAAAAACATGGAATTTTTAAACGCTGGTAACTAAATAAATACGTCGAGTGGAAGTTCGTTCTATGTGTCCACGGAAAGGAGAAGGTCGGCGATGAATTATAATCGTAAATTGCAGGGTCGAAATCGAAAATTCGTTCTGGCAAGAGTGAGAGAAAATTGTAATTTTTTGACATTTCACCAAATTGTACTCCCCTACTGTCAAGTAGTAAGCAAAACAAACAATACTTCGAAAACACTTATAATTATAACCAATAAGGAGCATCAAGTCTATTGAGATCGCCGAGTCTATGCGTATAGTGACGTAGCGCCTGGCCACGCCCCATTTTCGCGAGATGGAAATTTGTAATAGTTTTTAAGATACTAAACGTGCGAATATGATTCTGATTTTTTGCAGATCCATTAATTTATACTTGCACTTTCGATTCATGAAATAAAAAAAAAATGCTGAACAAGCCCATTCAATATTTGTTATTATGTGGCAAAATAATTATTGTTTATTACTGGTTTAAAATTATTAATGTGTTTACATATAGAATATTGTGCAGTAATATTAATTAATGTTGTTTCCAATATTGCATTCATATGTTCAGAAAATAGTAAATGATCATCAATATTTCTCTAATATTAGAGCAATACAATTAATTCAATATTTATTATATACCAAAAATAAATATTCCTTCAATATTGGCTAAAAACTGTTAAATTGGAACAATTAACAGACGAAATTATTTGGCCAAATTGCACCAACGATTAAGTTATTATCATTATATATATGCCTATCATCTGCTTACATGGAATATTGTGCAGTAATATTAATTAATGTTGTTTCCAATATTGCATCGATATATTCAAAAAATAGTAAATGATCATCAATATTTCTCTAATATTAGAGCAATATAATGAATTCAATATTTATTATACACCAAAAATAAATACTACTTCAATATTGGCTTAAAATTGCTAATATTGACCCAATAGACAAATATTACACCAATATTTTACCAATGAACTGCCAGTATATGTTGCTACATGGGACGGATTATGTATTTGCCAGATATAGGATTTTCGGAGTGCTTTTAGTACTGGATTAATGGCCATAATGCAGAATAAGTGAAAATAATTTAAAAAATAATTTCTTGTCTCTTCATTTTTTAATTTTCCTTTGTTCTGGAGAACATGTTTTTTTTCTTAAGGGAATATTTATCAATGTAACAAAAAGAGACAGTACTTTTAACAATGATGCTTTAAGATACTATGGTAGTTCAAGAGCGCATCAATTATTTCTAAAACAGACAGAATACAGTACCTTTTTCTATGCTTAAAATTTTTCAATCTATATTTTGTTCTGAGAAACATATTTTGTCAGTAAAGGGACTTATAGAAAAGAGACAGAACTTGTAACAATGATTTATAACCTCCAAGATAAGACAGTAACATTAATTTCATATGAAATTGTACACTTCTTAGTTTTATATGCATGTAGAAATTGTTTTGAACAGAATTTGGTCTTAGAATGCATAATTTCTTGTTCGGGAAAATTAGGACAAATTAAAAATATTAGTAAACTTTCAATAGTGATACAATACATAAAGATGGGTGCAGTCGAAACTCAACCTACCGAAAATTGTTAAACTCCTGTACATTTAAGAGTGTGGTATTTATATTAGAAAAATAGAAAAGACTTGTAAAAAAGATTTTAAAGTTGTGAAACATATTTATAGGATTTTGCAAACAGCGGAAAAAACTATCTATGAGAACTAATAGAAAAACTATATGTAAAAAATATTTATGAAATCTTTGCATTCTTTCGATAACCTAACTTCTGGTTATGCTAACAAATCAAAAATCCTAAAATAAATTTGTCCAATTTCTTATTTGACATTCTCGTTATAACACTAGCATCCAACATAGTTCCCTACGGCTAAGCAGATTAAACTAATATCTACATGACCCCCTACGGTATCAAGATTCGGTTAAAAATGAGAACAAAGTCCTAAAATGAAATTTATTTACCTACCTTGGCTTAAAAATTTGTTCATTCTAATGGATTACATTTTCATAAAATCTCTCATTCAATTTCTTGGAAATGCTTAGCCTTTGAAATGTTTTTCGTCCTTATTCTGAGCTCATCAGAAAGGCACAAAGCTTTCGAGGGCGAAAAACGTTTCAAAGGCATTTCCAAGAATGAGAGATTTTATGAAAATGTAATCCACTAAAATGAAAAAATTTTTAAGCCAAGGTAGGTAAATAAATTTCATTTTAGGCCTTTGTTCTCATTTTTAACTAAATCTTCATACCGTAGGGAGTCATGTAGATACTAGTTTAATCTGCTTAGCCATAAGGGACTATGTTGGGACTTTATTTTAGGATTTTTTATTTGCTAGCATAACCAGAAGTCAGGTTATCGAAAGAATGCAAAGATTTCATTAATATTTTTTACATAGAATTTTTCTTTTAGTTCTCATAGATAGTTTTTTCCGCTGTTTGCAAAATCCTATAAAGAATATGTTTCATTACTATAAGCAAACAAATAATAAATATTTCACTTTTAAATTATAAAGTTTTAATATAAAATATACGATAAAAATCTAAATTTCTTCAAAACTTGGTAACATTATTCTTCTTGTCGGTTAACCTGACAGGAAGTCCATCTTGTCATGATTTACGTTCAATATAATTAATCAATGGGCACATTTAGCATATTTTTTTATTACATTTTCTGAAAAATCTATTGATTTTAGAGCGAAATGCAAAAAACTACAATTTTCTACAGTATCTATAGATTTCAAATTTAAGTAAGAACACGCTCTCATATTAATAGCTGTATGACATTTACTCCTATGGTAATATAATATATTTCAAAGTGTGCGTTTGCTAATAACTGATTTACAATGTAATATAAAGTAACACAAATTGTGTAAATAATATTAACTGCTATACATATGATTTATTAATGTTAGAATGTTCTTTTCTTATGAAATTTACTTTTCTCTTTATTCTCCATGTGTTAGTATATTTTATATAAAATAATTTTTTTGTACATCTTCATTATACAGCTTTGATATTGCTTGTCATTATTGATCAGATATTTTTATTGATAGGTGAGTATGCTTTTAAATAACCGGCTTCGTACATGAAACGTATTTTCGACACAATTTTTGGGAGTAAGGGACATCAGAGTTTCCTGCACATTGGTTCATGTTTAAAACAGTATATTTCTGAAACTATATATCAAATTGTTCTCAATTTTTCAGTGTTGTAATTATTCGGCGATTATCTCATATAAACGTACTAAAAAGTGCAATATGAAATTTGACTAAAGAACCCCATTCGTAGAAAATACTTGTAACAATGAGTTTCCACTGTTGTCATATTACTATACTAATATTCCTTGATTGTAGGCATGAAACACTAGTTAGTCTTTTGAATAAGTTGTCGGTGCAGTATTATGACCTCAATCCCTTAGAATTCGACCAGAGGCGTGTTGTGAACCCAGAATACATAAAACGATTAAAAATCAACAAGAAATGGTATTTATCTCAAATTCAAAGTAGATATGGTGATGTAAATGTCAGGAAAGAAACGGCCGAGCTATTGAATCACTTAGAATACAATGAAATAATAAGTTTTATGTCCAGCAGTGATTTTAACAAATTGTGTTTGCAAGACTGCCTGAGATTAGGTGTTAAGTACGTGGAACAACACGAACTGAAAGAGGAGCCAGCTATTCTCAAAGCCAGTGTGGATTGTTTGCTGAAAGATATTACCAGCATAGCCAATAGAATTCCTACACAACATCAAGTAAGAGATGTCCTATATAAATATTAAATATGAATATAACAAACAATTACACCAATAGAACACAAAACGAAATTAACAGCAATTTACTAAATCATAACATCAAGGCAAATTATATCGTTAAGTATTATCATCTATGAACAGAAAAGGGTAAACCGTACCATATTAGCTGCAGCTCAAATTTCACAATTTTTTTTGTGAATATTAATGGAGTCAGAGGTTTTCACTTCGGAAAAATTCCAGGAAATGATAACTTTTGAGAATACAACTCTGAAGATGTCACGAACAACATACCAAAAATTACCAATAGTCGTTGAGTATCATTTGTTATTAAAAAAATTATTTGCAAAACACCAGTTTTCAAATATCTCTTAAAATATTTTTTTTTAACTAATAGCCTATTCAAAAGTATGGGAAATTTCAAATAAAAAATCTATATGAAATTTTTTTGTACGATCAAAAATGTTTAACGCACGAAAATGGAACGTAAGTAGAGGCGCGAGCGTGCAGCCACTGGCGCGCTACACTAAATTTGTTGTAACTTTGGAACTAATTAATGAAATAGAGCTTAACAATTCTTAAATGGAAAAAAAACATGTGGCTATTGGATTATTATATTTTCAAATATAAAAATGAATGTATGAAGGAATAGTACATATATGAATTCGGGAGATAAAGAGATTTCCTGTGAAATCCATAAAAGCTCTACAATTTCTTCAATTTTTAAGATAAAATTTTGGAACTTGCACATATTACTGTTGAAGTAATGTAGAAAAAGACCCGATGAGTGAATATAATCTCAAACATTTTTTTTTTCTAAACTGATTCATCTTTTGCGAACCACTGCCCTGAAAACAACCATAGTTTTCCGGAATTAGACAACGTTGAAATTTTACATTTCTCAACAAAAGGCTTTAAATTAAACATTTTAGAATCTCTGGAAATTCATGAGCACAATAATATCAAGGATTATAATTTGTTAAATGATCAATTAGATCTTATATATTCACCTCTATTTACAGCCGGCAGACCCATAATTGAATATTCATAATTAAGTTTATTATTGTCATCTACCTGCCTAAGCCCTTATTGTATCTATCTATCCATTCAAAATTGTCTATATATATAACTTTTCTGTGCAATTGTAAATCAGTCATTTTTGATTCACTGCTTGACAATGGCTTTGTAAGTCGAAACTGCAGTCGCAATTTTTATAAATACGTAGTGGTAGAAAACATAGTAGGTAGTGTGTTTTATTTAGTTATTTGTACAAAATGATTAACTACCACAGAGTAACGGCTCCTTAAATCAATTTTTTTTTTAATAATTGTTTAAAATAATATCACTTCAATACAAGGTATAAATCAACTGGCAAGAATATGTATTATGAAACACTCCAATTCAAATTTTTATTTCTTGAATTAGATTTCTATTGATGTAAGCAAAGAATTGTCCATTCTGTAGTATGCTTTATCATGGCGATACGTATTATGTTCTCTAGTTTATTTTTAGATAGTACATGGAGTAGTGGACCTAAGATAGAGCCTTGTGGGTCGCCTTTTTTTTTACTTCTTTAATATTCGACTTTATCAGATCTCCTGACTTATTGTACTCAATCACAGACTGTTTTCTGTCTTCTAAATCTGATTTAATCAAATTTAATGAAGCACCTGTAAGTCCATATAATTCCAACTTTCTGCACCGTGTTTGTTATTCAGTGAATCTGTTATTTTTACTAAAGCCTGATGGCACTAACTAACTGTAGACTATCTCTTTCTAAACTCGTTTTGACATTCAGAATTATTGCTAGTTCAAAACACAAAGTTCAATAAAACAAAAAAGCACACAGTTCATAGTTTTCAACTGACGTGATTTGGTAAAATAAGCATATATCGTTGTCTATCTCACGAAGTGTTGTATCTCAAAAAAATCGAAATTGAGGTAAATATACTTCATTTGATATGTTTTTGCATCTCACAAACTGTCGTCAGTCAAGCACGTATACTATGCGAGTATGGGTATATGTAGACGTTGGTGTATCCCAATTTATTATTTTATTATTATTCAATTATTTTTTCTGAAAATTTGAAAATGCGCACTTTTAATATGGACCTCATGCCGGTAACTACATATTCCAGTACACAGCGAAGGCAAAAAAAAAGAACAAAAAGGCAAGTTTTATATGTTTATCATTCATTTTAAAAACCACCAAAACTTAAAACAACTCTAGCACTAAATCACGAAAACTGAGATACGACACTTCGTGAGATAGACGACGATGTCATGCTTTAATATACCTATGAGATAATTTAATAAACGGAAAGAAACTATAATTTTATTGTCACTGGAAAACCCAAGAATTGCAACAAATGTTTTAAATCAACGGCCAAGAAGAGAAAAGGGGTATGTATATTGTATTAAGATTTTATTGTTTTCAGATATATCAACCTGTAGATAGGCAACCATCTAGTTTGGAATTAAAATATATGACTGATATAATGACCATATTTAGAAATGAAGAATTTTCTCACCTTCTCAGCAGCATTGGTGCCTGCATTCCCTATTACATGGACTCCTTGATCCTCTCTCCCAATTTACAAATTCCCAATAATAGTTACGAGGAGATTATGAAATTTGCCGTAGTTTGTTTAGAGTTCATCAATTTCTTAATCGAAACGGAAAAAAATGACTTCAGTATAAACCTAGTAGACGTATTTTTGACTGCCGCCGATCGAATTTTCAAACGAAGTAATGTATGTAGTTTTTTAGCGTTAGATACCAACATATCATGGTTTTGTTCATCTGTAAATAGTATATTTAAGTTTGTAAATGTTTTGTTAAGGAATGATAAACCTCTTCCTTCCGTTCCCAAATATTCTTTAAAAGATACTCTAGGAAATGTAGAGACGATGCCTGCAGGCCAGGCCACTTATCAATTGTACATTTTAGTTTGTTGGTTGGTCGAAACAAAAAACACGAATGTAAATATACCTACATTTTACCTGCAACCCATTAAAAGTCTTGTGACGAGCCTGTCAAGGCTACCCGTAGTTAATTCTTATGCTTTAATACCATCCACTGTTTGGAAAACAGGTTGGCAACCTGATATGTCGGGTCCTTTTAACACCCAAGTCCCCCCATTACCTATAGAACTGCTGCAGGAGGTTGATGTACTGGAGGAATATATTTATAGGTAAATTTCTACTCTTAATTGGGATAAGATGAAAAAAAGTTGATTTTGTTTTTTAGAATGACCTCACTCGGTTGGACGACACGTCAGCAATTTGAAGAAACTTGGATGTGTCTTTTGAGTGTTCTTTGCTCTCCCCTAGAGAATCTTGACTCCATGGAGGTCAATGATGTCGTACATGCATCAAGCCTGGCGATAAAAGCCATAACAGCTTTGTTACAACAGACTCTAATTTATCCTATTGCTGGACATCCAAATGTTTCCGATTTAATACACGTATCAAGAAATTTGCTTATAAATGATGATAGTATCAGGTAAGTTTTTTGGTCATTGTGTGACTTTTACACTTCTGACACCACACCAAATTAATAAAAAGACGTACGATAACAAGAGCCAAACACTTCAGAGCTTTAACCTACAAAAACAAGGGTATAAGTACTCGAACTGCTACAAAAATTTATACTTCCATATGTCGTCCGATACTTGAATATGGACATGTTTTATACCTCAATTGTCGACTTCCAACTCTTAATAATATAAAAACGGCAGAAACTACAGCCCTGAGAATTATAACGAAAATTCGTCACCCCACAAATCCACTTCATAATCCCTCAAACGAATTGCTTTACAGCAAAACAAATATCCAGCCTATTCTCGAAAGATTAAAAGTGCTATCCTCAAAGTTTGCCAATCGTGAGCATAATATGGAAATAATGCAACAGATGTTTATTACCAGACCAAGACATCAACCCTCCAAATTCAAGTTTCCAGAAAAAACTATTCAAGAAATATTAATTACATTATCTGAAAATCCTTAATATTGTTTAAATTTAAATATCCAATGTAATCATTCTTTTTTTTTTTTTTTTTTTTCACTATACACTGTGTGTTTATGATTAGTACAACAGCTTTGTAAATAAATTATTTGTTAAAAAAAAAAGACAGGCTGAAGGACCTCGGTCGATGGCCTTTTGATATGTATATGTATATTGTATATATCAATAAAAAGCTTTTATTATTATTATTATTATTACACTTCTGACGATTTATCAAAAAAATTACCCCATATTCACTCTCTTAATCCGCACGTCTATGAAATAAATAAATTAGGCACAAGGATTCTTAGTTATCTGAAAAAAGTATAGAACTTACCCTAGTTTAAAAAAAATCGATTTATTAATAATAGTGGAGTCAAGAAATCGGAAAAATATGTTCCAAATGAGTAACGCTGCCACCCCGCCCACACCCCCCCTCCATTTTCAAGGTTGCAGAATATGAATATGAGGGTAAAATAGGTTTTGCGAAGAACGCGATCGAAAACCACACTATGGAAGCGGCGAAGAGTGAGAGTAGCCGATTTCTCCTTCGCTCTCACTACCCCCACTCTTCGCCCCTTCCACAGCGCTGATATTAACGGTTTTCGATCGCGTTTTTTGCATGTTTCCAATCGACTTTTAGCAAAACAAGAAAAAACACATTGTAGAGTAAATCCCGGAGGAATACAACCACGTTGGTTAAATATCAGTCTTACCGCCACGGGACTTTTGGGGCGCAGTGCAAAAAGTGCCTTTTTTGCAAAAACTACAATGTATTTTCGATTAAAATTTTGAGGGTAGGTCAAGGACCACTAAAACTTCAACGTGTGCAACTTTCAGCCGTTAATATGTATTTGAACCGGAGTTGTGAATTTTTGAAGAAACGTGCAATTTTGGTGGTTTTTTGCAATTTGGGAGGGAACCACTGGGCAAATTGAGTTCCACCGAGGCTCATTTTATTTGTTTTTTTATTGCGCACATTTTTTACCTGAACATTTTTTTTCGCATAAATTCAACTTTTCCTTTAAAGCGCAAAAAATAATTTTTTGCGACTTTGCAAATTCCACCAAAGATTCTTTTTCCAAAATAATATCTTTCAGATATCGCAATTGAACGCATGTTCAATAAAAATGAAAGATTATTTCAAAGTTGCGAAGTTGTTATGTTCATGCAAGTTTTTTTTTTAGCACAAGAAAACTCAAAACGGTTCAAGATAGTATCAAATATAAATACAGTGAATGCACCCATCTCTGTAAAAAGTTTGAAATAGTAAACATATTTGACCAATGTAACTTTGAGAAATTGAGCAACAAATATTCCTATGGCCAAATGTCCATAAAATATTTTCTAATAGCGACGGGGATCATTCGGGAAGATGACGAAAATTCTGTGCCAGCCACGGTGTTTAGAAAAAGGGAGAAAATGCTAGAGGAGAGTGGTTTAGATGTTAATTCATGTTTACAATTTTTGCTGGATTATTACACTCAACTTATGAAACCGCAGGTATGTATTGTACTTAATCGGAAAGACTACAATTCTAAGTTCCTCTGTAAAAAATCAGAATTTTGTGAAAACTATAAATCATCTAAACAAAACCTCAATATGGACTGCACCCGCCTTGTCTTATCTCAGGCTTGACATTGTGAGGCTGGAGGACACGACAAAATTTTTGTCTAACGGTGCACTTTCTGCTCAGATGGTGGTCATATAAATTAGCACTTAATGACTTAATAAACACTTCTTAGACTATAATAACCGTTGATAGACTATGAGGATAACCGGATTACTGTTATAGACATCACTGGATCAAATTCGACCCATGAACTCAGTTATACGGTTCAAGCCACAGAATTGCATGCAGATCGTCAATTCTAGATTATGTGCATCAAAAAAAAAGTCAAATTCAAAATATATGTTTGTAAATAGGACAGAATTAACATAATCTATGATACATTAGCTATTTTTTATGGCATCAACATACATTGAGTTCTAATACTGTTGCGATATAAATGAATACAACAAACATGTTGCGTATATTGGTGTAAAAAGATGCCAAGCTGACAGAAAATGACAATACCCTACTCAACACCATAGTATTTTCTTTAAAATACCTAAAACTTACCGTTTGGTAGTCTATCTTTAATTATTATTTTAGTCTATGACCAATATTCGAATTCTACACGAAGCAATAAGGTCAACAGTTATAATATCGGATTTGTTTACTGACAAATCCCAATTTACATGGATGATGGATGTACTTTTGGAATTGTCTAAATTACATGCTGTCGAAGATGAATTGTTGCATCAATATTTGATAGTTGGAATATGTAAAGCAGTGGGTGTCCTCAATCCAGTAAGAATGAATTTTGAACATAACTATTTTGTTCAGGCTCGTAACTCAGTTTGTTCGAGTGAATTAAAATAAGAATGTCATGTATAATATTTTAACAGTGCTCTACAAGATGTTGATTTTTCCTAGTTTCTGTTCATGGAACATGCTATTCTTATTTTAAATTGACCACATATATGTATTTTTTGTTAATATAAATCTAAAATGTTTAGGATTTAGAGACTTATGAACAGGTAAAAAAATTGTTAGTGCAGTACCTGAAGAGCCCATATTTGTCATCACGAATTGCAAGCTTGCATGGCTTACTTTACATCTTGGAGGGGTGTAAACTAAATAACATAACAATTGGTGGGATATCCGATGAAATGCAGCTGATTTTGCCATGTGCCGTAGAGTATGTACAATTCAATTTGAACACGAGTAATAGGTAGGCGTTTACTTATAATTTAAAAGTAACGTACTAACTGAGATTTTTCTGTCCAGTGTTTTAAAGAAATCACAGGAGCATTCATGTCTAGTATGGTCGTTGGCATTTTATTTAATTGAAAGTGTAGAAGAAATACATATGGAACAAAATTTTGTTATGAACACCTTGACCACAGCTTTTACCGTTTTGAATGTGAGAACAACAAATCCCTTGCATCAGGCTATTATTAAGGTAAAACACTTTCATTTTTATTTTAAAGACTTCAGCAGATCACTAGACATTTATACAGTGAGCACGTAAAGGTTGGAATAAATTCATTAAAATAGTTACAAAACAAGTGACAAAAATTCGCTCAGACCCGTCGATTTTTAAATACATTCCTCAATCTGTTTATTAAAAAAAAAGTGCTGCAAATATTTTTTTTTAAGTTATGATGTCATCGCCATTTTTTTTAAATGGCAACCCCCATTTTTTTAAATGTCATTTGAAAGAGCACATTTTTCTGCATTTAAATAATTACGCACTATTACCGAATAATGTGGCGGTGCGCCATCTTATTGAAACCATATGGAGTTTTCACCATTTGGATACAGTGCGATAAGTTGTGGAATTATGTTTTGTTGGAGCAGCTCCAAATATTTTTCGCCATCTAATGAACCTTGAATAAAAAATGGACCCAATATTGTAGTCCCAACAATTCCAACCCACACGTTAACTTTCTGTGGAAACTGAGTATGGGCCTCCAACATCCAGTGTGGATTTTCACGTGACCAGTATCGACAAATTTGCCTATTCACAGTGCCATTTAAACAGAAGGTGGCCTCGTCAGAGAAAAGTACTCAACTTAAGAAAAAAGTGTGGATTGATATTACATCGTTCCATCATGGTTCGCAAAAATCTACTCTGCGGTCGAAATCATCTTCGTTAAGCACTTGAACTAAATTCACTTTATATGGGTGCCATTTATTCTTCTTCAAATATTTTAAAACAGTCGATTGACTAATTGACTGTTCTGCTGCGACTTCGTGAGTTGGTTTGTGGGGATTCTCCTCCATTGTCAGTAAAACATCTAACTGTTTATTTTCTGAAATTGTAGGATGACCTTTCGTGAAATTATCTCTTACATGACCACAATCTCGGAACTTCTTTTCTATTTTGCTAACAGTTGATTGTGTAATAGGTCGATTAGGGTATTTACCATTAAATAATCCACAAACCATAATTTGTGTTCGGAACTTGTCTCCATAGCCAGTCATTATCAAAATTTCAATTTGTTCTGTCTCACTTAAACATTGCATTATCAGCACTTTCAATACGATATCACAAGTAAATACTAATGAATCGGCCTACCCCTTTCAGCGTGGTGAGGCTAATATAATTTAATGAACTGTATTTAGGTATAATAAAAAAAAAAAAAATGTGTCGGAAACTTACACAGTAGGTTTGATGGATTCTCCATCGTCAATGTCAGCCCAGGGCAATAGGAGGGACAAAGGGGGGCCAAAAGGAAAAGGAATAAATCTCCGACACACACAATTAACATAACAATTATTAAATTAATTTAAGAAAGGATAATTATAATCACACGGCGTTAAAAAGACTAGCTAAAAAAAACTTCTTAGTATTACCATAAAGAATTCAAAACATATATTTTTCTAGGTGTAATACTACAAGGCGCGTAACTAACTAATGTGTTAAAGCCAGGTCCGTTTTGCTAAGTAAATGAAAAAAAGCATAAACACAAAAAAAATGTAAGTTGTAAAAGGGTTCGACGATAAATAATGAATGTGTTTTATTAATGTTAAATGATTTTTCTCGATAATTTCGTCATGCAATACTCCCTAGAATTTAAAGTACTGTATGCAGAAAAATGTGCTCTTTCAAATGACATTTTAAAAAATGGGGGTTGTCATTTTAAAAAAATGGCGATGACGTCATAACTTTTAAAAAAATATTTGCAGCACTTTTTTTTTAATAAACAGATTGAGAAATGTATTTAAAAATCGACGGGTCTGAGCGAATTTTTGTCACTTGTTTTGTAACTATTTTAATGAATTTATTCCAACCTTTACGTGCTCACTGTATATTTTCTCCATGTTAGTAATATCCATTCTCGAACTCTTATGTTAAAGTATTTAGGTTTCTGTACATTTTGTTTTTTTATTTATTTATTTATTTTTTTTTTTTTGATTAAAGGAATATATTTTTGTATTTTAGGGGTTAGAAAGACTGTTAATTATAAAGAAGTCTGAAGTAATTGAAAAATTTGGTAAACAAATTATGAAACTTGCACTGGATAAGATGAAATGTGATAATCCAACGGTTGCTATATTAGGCACTCAACTGCTTTTGAGTTACATGTATACTGGTAAGAAATTATATATTTTTCATTGTTGCACAGTTAGACATTTGTTTTATTTACTAATTTCACATTGAAGAGACAACAAAAGGATTAACGGATAAATAGTTTTTGAGGTTAGGATTTTGCAAAGTGACAGGGAAACAGTTCATTAATCATCAGAGATTGGAATTTTGTCCCGGTGCCAGAGACAGCTCTCATATAGATATAATATTATAGCAAACATTTACTAAAACAAATCAGAAACACGACGAAGTGGTGACATATTTATTATTGTCAGCTGTATTGTATTTTTGGTAATAAATTTAACTTAAAAACGATAATAGTTCTTACAAAAACATGTAAAACATATCTATCAAATAAAAAGACAATTTTAAATCAAACGCACACTTTCCTGTTCTGTTTAATGTTTATTATGTTCATTTTCATGATTAAATATGAAAACCCAATTAACTGCTGGCAACATAAAACATTCTTCACAATAAAATAAACCATTTTTATATAATATTAAATCATACATAACAAACAAAGTTAAGGATTAATGGCATAAAACTGCCATGTACTGTGTGCATCATATGATAAAGTGAATTTAGTTCATTTTAAAATGTTAATATGTATAACCTACTTTTATTGGAAATCTACCACATTTGTGAAGGTACTGACAATTACCTAAACACATAGTTAAATTTTTATATTTGCAGTGTTAAAGGCATTCGACCCCGACCGAGTGTAAACATTAATTTCCAGTGTATGGAGGTACTTTTATGTTTTTTTACTTATGCGGTTTTATCTCCTTTAATTATACGACGCCGCCGAAATTGTGAAACATTTGAAAATTGCTCTTTACCTACACTGTGGCAGTTATTGGCATTTACGTCAACATTTAATAAGGGGAAATGGTGGACCATCCCAGATCGCAGTTTGGCAAACCGTAGTATAAATCTAGCCATATGTATGTACATATGTATCTACAAACCTAGTGTGAAATTATACAGAGTCGGCGGTATACAAAAATGTCTAGTGCTTCTCAGGCTGCAATAGACTTGTGGATTTGTGATTTCTCAGAACTGCAATTTGATGGAACAGATCTTTATTGTAGTAGTTGTAACAAAACAATTTCTTGGTCATCTAAAGCAAATGTTAATAGACATATTTCTCCACAAAAGCATATCAGTCTAGCTCTACTGATAGTGACTGTCAACGTAGTTTTAATTTAGATTTAGTGGAAGTGATGGTGGGATGTAACATGCCGTGGTCAAAACTAGATTTTTTAGACAATTTTTGGAAAAGTATATGTGGCAAATATAACAATCTTCAGGTGCTGTCGGAAAGACACTCAGAAGAAAATATTTATCAACGGAGTGTGATAATGTTAGACAAAAAATTTCTTCTGAGCTTACTAGAAAATGCATCTGGGTTAGTATGGACGAAATCACCAATGCTTGTGGTGAGAAGGTAGCGTGGACACTTGATCGCCTCAAAAGTTGTAGAGAAACGACCAATTGTCGCATTATAGTGAAGGCAGTGAATTCAAATCTACAAGAGTTATGGGATGACAAATATGTAGAAAATAAGAGCACGGTCTTATTATTTCTTACTGATGGAATGAATTATATGAAAGCTGCAGGACGAATGATTAAGGACACATATATTAATATTAGTAATATATTTTTATATTCGTTATAGGTCGTAAAAAATTACATGTAGAATAGAATAGGTTTATTGTGTGCAGATTGGCGCATATGTGTGTGTTACTTTAAGGCAGTGAAAAATATGTGTGTGTTTTAGTTCAATGTTACAACCCCCAATACCTGCTCTTCGAGTGAGTGTTTATAATAAACTGACAATTATTACGGAATTCCCTAAAAAAAGTACAAGGTAAGATAATTTGTATCATACTTGCATAAAAATCTTTCCACTCCGGCAGAGCTAACTCTGACTTTTACCGAGATAAAATTCCCGATCTCTGCTAATAAGGAAAGACCTTTGTAACCTAAAAATATGACGAATTTATTGAAATGACCTTCGATACTAATCCAAGTGTGCTATAAGAAACTATTCTTATATCAAACTTTTATTTTTTTTTATAATAATAACAATGTCATTTTGGCAGTAGTCTACAATAGTTAACAAAAAAACAAATACACAAATACACCATTAAATTATAAAAAAAGGCGAAATTCACAATTAAATGTGCTGTATCACCTAACTGTCACTAAACCTACCACTAAATATCCAACATTTATTTTGATGAATCAGTTGTGTAAATTGGCTTTTGATAATAAAATATGGCGAAATAAGCATCTAATTATAAACAAATTTTTAATATGAAAAAGTTTTACTATGATGCAAAACGAGATTTAGGCAGCTCACATCCAGATCTTTAAGTAAAATGGCTTCCACAAGATAAAAAGTTTGAGAATCACTTCTCTAATACAACAAATTTTTTCGTGTAGTTTTACAAAAAAACAAATTATTTTATTATAATTCAAATTACACTTAAAAGTTTTGCTATAATTACAGAAGTTTTAATATTCTTAGGATTCTTCTTATTTTTGGCCATAAAATAAATTTCTACCCAGAGTCAATCTGCAATACCCTGTATAAGCACTAACAAGAAACCCATGATTCATATTTTTTAGATTGTGTGGATCATCTTCAAAATTCCCAGGCATCTGCCAATGCACAGACAAATCCCGACCATTTAGTACAAACAATAGAGAAAATATCTGCCACATTTGAACGTATTAAGAAGGGCCATGTCTTTGAAGTGGAAATTCTATGTTGCGTTATGCCCAAAATTTTAGACGACTTCTTTTCGCCATCGGATATTCTCACGAAAGTTATTGGAGAATTTCTATCACCTCAACAACCTCACCCTAAATTGCTGAGTAAAGTGGTATTCCAAGTAAGTGAATGAAAATATTTATAAACATTTTAGAATGTTGCTATAGAAATATGCAAAAATATAATTGACTGTGTCAATAATAAAAAGATTTAAATTCGGTTCATATTCATTTCTAGAAAGGTTGCTCTCGTATATAGGGTCTCTACTAGTCAGGATCCAGTAATCAAAATACTTTTAAAATTAGGTCCGTATTGTAAAATTGTCTGCCGAATCCATTTCTGGAGGGCGATTTGCGATATAGACTAGTGTTAATCCCCTATGTTAATTTTACACCTCTTTTCGGCGATACACGCTATTTAAAATTTTTCGAATATAACTCGTGCTACCTCGAAAGCTATAAAAGCTGTAAAGATGAAATTTTAGACGCTGGTTAAATAATGTATGGCGATTACGATAGCAGCATTGAAATAGTATTTTGGTCATTTATTCTCCAAGAGAAAATAAAGAACGTGACGGTACGAAATATTACAGAGAAAAATGTGGCATCGAGGTACTTTTTCTATTTCTAGAAATATATCGATTCTCTAAGTGGTATTGTAGTAAAAGATCCAAATTTAATTTTAGCGAAAGAATTTTTGCAATCGGATTATTCTAGCCAAATATATATATTTCGGAGAACTATAGGCAGCGCGGTTTAAATATGAGTCACTTTTTTAAAATCCAGCAACGTTCAAAACCATAATTGCAGGATGTATAAAGATTTATATTTCCAGTACTTAAGAAATATTATCCACCTTCACCCATATGCCAACCGCATAATATTAGTTGGGGATAGATATGAACATGGATTAAAAGATTATGAAAGAACCCAACATATAACCAAATTATCGTCGGAATTCGACCTTGGAGATAATTTACATACTTCTTGAGCTGAAGTTGTTTACTTCCAATCCTAAGAATAAGCAGAGTTTACAAAATTATATTGCGATGAAATGTTTGACGCATCTCCACATTTTGGGAAATGATGTTACGTTAACAACCGTAAGAATGCTTATCGATGGAAAGGAACTACGTTGTCAACTGTTGATTCGTCTGCAATTTTAAAAGATGTCCTATGTCCTCAACAAGCGGAAATGTGTCAATTAACGTGTAGCAGCTTTTTATTTTTTCAAATGCTTGTACTGCCGTCCCAATTTTGAAGGTAGTTAGATCACTTACGAGCACATTTACTTAAAACCTGCAAAATGAATTTGAGGATATTGCCACCCACTCAAGATGCCTCCATCAGCATGAAAAGCGAAGTACCTACATATTAAATTACTAAACATGTCCGAATATGGTTGGAAAATAAAGCGCAACATTTTCACTCCAATCATAATCACGAAGCATCCAACACCGGAACAAATAAATGTGACAACTTTTAAGTGTATAAATAATAAGTGTTGTAAGAAGCTAGGAATTGATTGCATAATAAGCTACTTTTAATCCATGTTCATATCTATTCCTAACTATAATATTATGCAGTTGGCATATTTGTGACGGAGGATAATATTTCTTATGTATTGGGAACATAAGTCTTCATATGTCTTGGAATTATGGTTTTGATATTGACATAGTACATGAAATCAATTAATATACAGTTCTGAATGTTGCGGAATGGGCTTGTACCATGATATTCAACCCCTGCTGCCTACTCTTCGAAATGAATCGATATCTTTCTCTAGAATAATCCGGTCCTAAAAATCTTTCACTCAAGTTAGATTTGAATCTTTTATTACAATACCACTCATACAATTGATATAATATTTCTAGAAATAGAAAAAGTATCTCTATGCTGTGTTTTTCTCTACAATATTTCAGCAACCTCGCGCTCATTATTTTCTCTTGCATGATAGATAACCAAAATACTAATTCAATGCTGCTATCGTAATCGCCATACATTACTTAATCTCCATCTAAAATGTTATTCTTATAGCTTTTATAGTTTTTGAGACAGCACGAGTTATACTTGGAAAATTTTAAGTATCGTGTATCACCAAAAAGAGGTGTAAAATTAACATAGGTATGAATGCAAGCCTGTATTGCAAATCGCCCTCTGGAAATAGATTCGGCAGACAATTTTGCATAATATAGACCTAATTTTAACAGTATGTCCAAGAAATACATAGGATTGAAAGCAAACGGTCTCTGAATCCCCTACTAATACTCCTTAAAACTCCCATATATTCCCTTGAATATGGTTTTGCCTCGCCCTATACATGAAATGTATTAAAGCTATTTGATAACTCTTTTAATTAGCTTTAATTTAAGTTGTTGTAGAAATAGAAATTTATTCACCAATAATAGATACACATTTGGTACATTTGGCAAGTCAACACAACGCAAAGAAATGTAAAGTATATTGGTTAGTAGATTTAAAAATAATTTGAAAATATACTTCACCTGATCTTAGACAATTTTTCAAATCTCAAACAGTTGACTAGATATTGGCCTGTAGAAAAATTTACCTCATCTTACCATTCTCTACTATCAAAATGAACTAGAAACGTTAACATTCTATTTTTCAGGTTTTTGAAAGCGCAATTTCTCAAGAACAGTTATCTTTACTGCAAGACTGGGTGGTTTTCAGCCTGTCGAATTTCACACAATCATTTTCCATAGGAATGGCAACATGGTGCTTGACATGTTTTTTTATTAGTGCCAGTTCTAACGAGTGGTTGAGATCTTATTTCCCATATGTACAAACTAGAGTTGGACGTTATGAATATGAAGATAAAAAGATGTTGTGTATTGCGGGAGCTGATTTTTATAAAAATTTGCCTAACGATGTGCAGAGGCAAAAGTTTGTTGAGAATTTTAAGAAAGTGAAAGATCAGCCAGATATGCCTTTTAATGACTTATTATCATCTTTGTAAATTTTATTAACCCCTCAGCATAGTTTTATTAATGTTAACTGTTTTCATACTTTTAACTTTTGAAATGTAAAATATTTGTATATAAATACATGTTTGAAATAAATTATTATCAAAATGCGGTATTCTATTATTTAAATTCAGTTCAGAATCCTTTGCCTAAATTTATTCCGTCCAGACTCTAGTAAGTAGATTATGAAAATTAGAAGCTTTCATGTGATAATAGCTCTTGAAGGAGGGAGGTGTCCTTTTTTGCATACACCTCTAATCCATTTAGTGTAGGCGAGCTAGCTCTTGAGGGACCCAGATTTCAGGCTAACTGCAACCTCAACAAAAAAAATACCCGCATGTAGTTTGCGATGTCTGGAAGAAGGTAACATTAATTTGGAGAACGAATCTTTGGTGGAATTTGCAAAAAAAAAATTCGAAATGTCGCGAAAAACTGTTTTTCGCGTTTTAACGGAAAAGGTAAGTAAGTAAGTATTTATTGATGCATTATACAAAAAGTATTTACACAAGTCAAAAATACAAGGTGTTAAGGAGAGTAAATGTGCAAAGAGTAGTAAAAAAAATTATACAGTAAGAGAATGTAAACAACGAACAGGTAAATTTTCAACAAACATACATATATTTAAGTTACTTACATAAATTGGAGCAATCAGCTGCAAAATATTCGTTCAATGAAAAAAATGCATTTTCGATTAAAAATGACTTAACGACCGTTTTAAAACGTTTACAATCTAGTTCCCTGATATTGCACAGTAATGTGTTGAAAAACTTTATTGCATAGAACGCTGTGCCATTGCGTGTTTTCGATAAGCACAAAAATTCGTGGTGTAAATTCCTGTTGCTTCGGGTGGAATGAGAATGTAGCTGGGCACGTGATAGGTATTTTGATTCATTTTCTTTTACATGTAGAAGGCATTGCAAAATGTAGATGCTATATAATGTTGAAATTTTGAGTTTTTTAAAATATCCCTTGCACTCCTCCCTCCAACTCAACCCAGCAATCACCCTTACTGCTTTTCTTTGGACCACGAAAGCAGTTGCGGCATGTGGGGAGTGACCCCAAACGAAAATCGCGTAGATTAGTACCGAGTGTATTAAACCGAAATATGCAGTTATTAAAGTCGTCTGTGAGACACAATTCACAAGATTACACAATAAGTAAATATTTTTGGACATTTTGCCACATATGGCATTTGCATGTTTTTCCCAAGTTTATTTACTATCCAGATAAACACCTAAGAATTTAACGCAATTCGTGGATATTATGTTATCTGGTGTATGTTGTCTTAAGGTAAAAATCATAGTTTTAGTTTTATTTTCATTTAATTTCAAATTGTTTGACAGGAACCAGTCGTGGGTAGTGGATTGTGTTTCGTTTACCATTGATAGCAATCTAGTGATGTCCTTGTTGTTGTGTATTAGTGTGGTGTCGTCCGCAAAAAGAACAGATCTTGCTGCGGCGATGTTGTATGGCAAGTCATTTATAAAGATAAGAAAAAGAATTGGGCCCAATACCGAGCCTTGAAGTACACCATATTTTACATTTATCCATTGGGAATTTCTGTTTTTATAGTTGACAAAGTGAGATCTGTCTTGGAGGTATGAAAATTTCTGGCTGGTAATAGAAAATTTATAAAAGGCTAACTTTTTTATCAAAATATCATGTGAAACGCAGTCGAATGCCTTGCTTAAATCTAAAAACTGAGCGTATATGATTTCGCTGCTTTCAAATCCCCTATTTACGATATCCGTTAGTGTATTTATAGCTGTGGTAGTGGACATTTTAGCTCTAAACCCGAACTGATGATTTTTAAACAAATTAAAGTTCTCAAAATAAGATGAAATTTGCAATTTTAGCACGGTTTCAAAGATTTTTGCAAGAAAAGGTATTATGGAGATTGGTCTATAGTTGGCAAGATCATCAATGTCGCCTTGTTTGTGAATTGGAATAACTTTTGATATTTTGAGGATTTCCGGAAATACATTGTTTTTAATACATTGATTTATAAGTTTGGTTAATGGAATATATATAATGTGCTTAATGGAATTAAGGATCTTCAGCTTGATATCGTAAGCATCTTTACTGTCGGTTTTTTTAATGTTATTTAGTATGTCAAGAATCTGTACGTAAGAAACTTCGGTGAAACTAAATTCAGTGCCATATCCATCTATGTTTGTGTTAATTAAGTAGTCTTCTAAAATTTTATTAGAGGGTGGTAACATATTTATTGTCTTTTCAGCAATCATTCCAAAGTAGTTGTTTAGATCCTCGGAATTTATGACAGCAGAATCTGTGTGTGTATTAATTCGCGGTTTGTTATCTTTAATGCGAAAATATTGCACTTGTAATGGTCTTGACCTAAATGTTCAGAAAACCAATTTCTTAACATTCTCCACTAAGCCGCTTGACTCTAGCTTGCTAATAAAAATGACAAATAAATCTATTGCACAACATGATACTGTTAAATACCTTGGGCTACAGATTGATTCTTATCTGTCATGGGGTAACCAAATAGATTTACTATTAAAAAAATTGTCCACTCATTGTTTCGTACTATGGCAAATGAGGCAGCATGTAAGTATGCACATTTTGAAATTATATTACTATGCATATGTGCAATCTTGTCTCGATTACTGTATTATTTGCTGGGGAAGTTGTTCTAGAGTAGGGGAACTTCTTGTAATGCAGAAGAAAATAATTCGCACAATGACTTTTAAATCTTCACGTGATTCCTGCAAAACTTTATTTTCAGAACTAGATATACTGACCGTTCCATCATTATACATTCTTAGATGTGTATTATATGTGAAATCTCATATCGACACGTATATACCAAGAGATGGACACTCAACTCATTATTTAAGGGAAAATTTTAACATCACTGTTCCACAGCATAGACTAACTACTGTAGCCAAGGGACCGAACATTATGTCCATTAAGTTATATAATAAACTTCCACTCGAAGTAAAAAAATTAAACAATATTAACAGTTTTAAACGTGTAGTACGATCTATCCTCACTCATAAAAGTTTTTATTCAGTCAGTGAGTATATGGGCTGCAATGACTTCAGTTTACATGACGTTTCTTAATTATATATGTCTTTTATTTGTATTTGTATTTTTAATTGTCTTTGTCTTTACATTTTAATATGTAATTTTTTTTAATGATTTAAAATTGACAGATAGATATTATTGTTAATATTATATTTTTAAGATCTTTTTGACTATATTTCTATACTTTGTAAAGTCCATGAAAATAAAAATATTATTATTATTATATTATTATTATTATTATTATTATGACATTCCACATTGATTTGTTTCGGTTTTTACTTTGGGAAATGTACTTGTCATGGGCATTAACTTTAGCTTTCCTTAACTCTGATTTATAGTGTGCTTTTTTTATATTTAGTAAAGATTTTAAATTTGGTGTTGGATTTAATTTGTAGAGATCTTGCAAGAAATGTAATGTCGCTCTTGTTTGCATTAAATGGTCGGAAAACCAATTTACAGCAGTTCTTCTATTGCTGGATACAATTTTTTATTTTTCTGGCAAGTTGAATTCTATCACGCTTGTAATTATGTTTAGAAAGACTTCAAATTTGTTATTTAGGTCTAGTGATGGATTATTTACAAAACTCCAGTCTATAGATTTTAAGTGTTGATTTAAGCGTAAAAGGCCAATTTCGGTAACAGGTCTATAGTTAATTCTCTTTGACGAAATTGGAGGTTTGGAATCTTGTACATTTAAGCTAATACCAAGATGGTCAGATAGCTTTGGATTCACGGTAACAGTTTTGCAGATATTTTGCGTGACGTTTGCGAATATGTTATCAAAACAATAGGCGGGTTCGGTAATTTTCAATTTTTTCTTAAATCGATAGAAACTATAGAAAAAAACAATCATATAAAATTTAAAAATTAAGTGTCCAAAAATAAAGGTTTTATTGGTACTTGAAAATCTTCCCATCGCCGCGAGGCTAGAAACGTACCTGTGCGTGAGGCTACTGCGGTGACGTCAGTGGCCCGACAGCGCTGAGCGCTCTCCGTAATCTTATTTTCCTGTAAAAAGTGGGTACACAGTGTAAATTTATTTGCAATTATTCAAAGGGCTGTTGCAGCTTACACTATATGATATATAATATACCTACTGTTAGCAATTAATGCTTTTCATATAAGTTTAAAGTTTGAAATCGATATAGTTTACCTCATATTTACTTGTCATAAAAAAATCCCCATCAATGAAGTCCCTGCGACGCCGGCGGTTCCATTAAATCTGCTTTGTACATGCGGCGTTTTTTATTTTTATATCTAGTAAATACAAGGTAAACTTATAGACGTCGGAGCGTGAAAGCGTCGACGTATATTTGTCAGTTGCTTGTACCTTTGCCTATTTTCATTCTAACAAATATAAATAAATACATAAATAAATAAATAAATAATAGTAATTTATTGCCAGGAACCAAAATAGTTTACAGACAAACGGTGAAAGTTACCTGTCTAGCAGATTGTTTGTTTTATATACGTATTCAAACGTTAGTTTGTTTAAACTTTACCGAAACTTCACTAAATAATAAATACAAATACAATACAAATAAAAAATATGCCACAATCTGCACATTTCAATGTGGTAAGTTTCAAGAAACGGCTGGTACCCCCGGTTGCATTGTACGACGAGGACTTTAAGAAACACCACCGATAAATGTCACAAAATTTAAATATTATAGTGATTCGCTGCTTGCGCTATGCGGGATACGTGCGCGTATGGTGGAGCCGGAGCTTTTATCAGGCCACTGACGTCAATCCCGTTGTGGGCTCCACCATTATCACATAATTTTAATTTGGCAATTGCAGGCGCTGCAATTTTTTTTTTCTCATTCTTTTTACACATACGTGTTTTGTTGACTATTTAACTTCACATCTGCCAAGAAAAATGTTTTTTTCTTTTATGACCGAACCCGCCTATTGAGATGTCGCGTGGGGATTTATTTAAATCGTAAAGACCAAACGAAGCAAATAAGGTTTAGGAGTAGTGATACATGTTTATCTGATTTGTGGAAATGTACATTAAAGTCTCCAGTCACAATGATTTTTATGTTTTTTTGTATGAGAATATCAAGAGCACGGGAAAGTTGTTCCAAAAATATATCAGTCACCATTAGGTGATCTGTATATGGTTAGAATCTGGAATCACAGACGACAGCTGCCAGTTCACAGTGAACTTCTATTGATAGTTTGTTTATGTTTGGCAAGGAAGAACAAGTATATTTATTTAGACAAAGTATTGCAATGCCCCCATGCAATATGCTGCGTCTACAATAAGAGGATACTAAGTTATAATCGGTGATATTTACACAATCAATCTCATTGGTTAAAAGCCAATGTTCGTTTATACATAAAATGTCAGTCATTTTCCACCAAAAAAACATTCAATTCGCTAACCTTGTTTCTTAAGCATTGTATGTTATAATGTAGAATGCTGAAATTTCCACTTACATAATTTTTACTTAAGTCCATTTTTTGATTTGGCAATTCATATATGCCATTGTCACATGAGGTAAATTTATACGAAAAGAATTGTTCAAGCAAAAAATGTAGGTACTTACGCATTAAAAAATGAACAAAATGAACTCCGCTAGAACTTAATTGGCTCAGTGGTTCCCTGCAGCTTCTGATTGTTCAAAACGCGAGGCAAGTTCACTTTACAGTCTCCTACAACCTTGCTCATTGGAACTTATTGTGAATTGGACTGGTCTAGGTTCCGTATTGTTTTGCTTTAAATGCTTGCATACAATTCACAATTCGATTTATAAGTGTGATTATGAATTTTATTACTGTCATTCAGTTTTGAATTTGGCCAATTCAAATTTTAACGACATTGCTTGTGGCTATAGAAACCGGTCTCGGGAGTACCTCTTAAACGGGATAGACTATAGAAGATTGCAGCATTTTATAATATAAGATGCTATAAAAATATGTAAGCTTATTAACATTAAAACGGTGGGTGTACTTTGCTAACTTTGAGTCGAATATTAGATGTGGTATAATATTCCTCGGTAGTGGAGATTTTAATAGAGTATTTAAAACACAAAAAGGGGTTTTAAGGACGATTTTAAATCTAACTTATAAGGAATAGAAGTAAATTTAAGGAAAACAAACTGCTAACTACCTCGGCCATTTATATACAAGAATACTTGCTTTTTCTTTTTAAAAGCAAATCTCTGTTCGTGAAAGACGAACATCCAACTCGAACATTGAATTACAACTATCCAATATATGACCTTACACTTACTGAAATAATAATAATAAATGAACTTTATTGAACCACAAACTGATTCAACAGGCCATTGACCTAGGTCCTTCAGCCTATTGTTACAATTACATATAAACACATAATATTTTACAATTTTATGATACAATAAATAATATTTTATGTGGTAGCTGTTATACTTATACTAATATCAACTTTAATTATAACAATAATAAAATGTTTCGGTGTTGATTAATTGTTATTGGCTAATCTTTGTAGATTTTCTAATAGGGTTTGTTCCGGGTGCTTATGTACCGTTCTTATTCCTGGGTCTCTTCTAATGCAGTATTTCTCGATTCTCTCTAGATTTTGCGGTATCTGGGAAAATCTTTTAGATAGATGGATTAGACGGTCTTCTATAGGCATTATATTAGTCTGTTGGTATAAAAGACGGTTGGGGGGGTTGTGCAGCGGGTTGAGAGGATGTCGAATTTTGGTTATCTTCCTTATTGATGTTGTTTCTGCCACCTTAATTTTTTTTAATGTGTGATTTTTGCAATTCAAAAACAAAACGTGTCCATATTCAATCATTGGTCGACAAATAAGCTTGTAAATTCTACTAGCTGTCTCTATGTTGATCCCCGTCTTGTTATATGTCAAACTTCGGAAGTGTTTGGCTCTCGATATGATACTCTTTTTCTTGAGCTCAACGTGGGCATTAAAATTGATTTTGTTGTCGAAGGTTATTCCAAGGTAATTGATCTTAGTTACTGGATGTAAAGTATGTTGATACATGTTCAGCGATGGGGAATTATCCGATGGGTGGTGGTTGAACAAAATAAACTGTGTTTTTAGAGGATTTGGCTTGAGTCTCCATTTGTTGAACCACCTGCATGTTGTATTTATTAATGATTGTAGATTTTCTGATACCTTGATGGTGGTTCTGTCGTGGGATACGAGGGCGGTATCGTCAGCAAATTGAAGGATATATCCATAGTGACACTTACTGAAAAAAGTGCTAATTGTAATTATTTAAAATAGTTTAATAAACTTCCATGACATGTTCAAAATACTCATCTCAGATTCATGATCTAATAGTGAGGATAGAACCATACAATATAAATGAATTCTTGAACCAGCAGTTATAAATGGTGTCACAATTACTCGGTTGTTTCTTTTGTACTTTATTTGTGGTATTAAATTGTTTTACATATGTAGTATTTTGAAAATATTTCTAGTATGTATTATTTTTTTGCAATACTTGTACTATACAATATATTTAAAACATTTTGTTATGTTTCAAATACTGAATATTTCAGTATTTGTTTGGTGTTGATGCTAATTAATTTTATGTAAATATTTAATAGGTAACATTCTATGAATGTTATTATTATTGTTATTATTAAGACTAACATCTAGCAGGAATGGCCTTAATTCCTATGAACCTAAATGTTTTGATAAATCGCCTCTCTGGGCCCAAATACTATCGGTCAATGATTTTAAATCATTAAAACATTTTTAATAAACCAAGCTGTTTTTTTAGACTGTGATGTGTCAGTAATTGCTGAGGATTAACATTTTATCTTGTGCTAAATGTCTTTTTTAATGTTTTACTGAGAACAATAGAATATTTATTCAATGTGTATATTTTATTTTGACAACTTGTATATTTCTTATTATATTTTGTGAGATAAATAACAAAAATCCCGGATATTAAGAATTATGCAAAAATTCACCCCTTTTGAAACACGGGAAGGGGTTGAACTAGCTGCCCTAAATTTGGTGTAAATATTTTTCTTTTATATTCTAATCACAGGTTTACAAAAAAAAATGTCCGACCAATGGGATTCCATTACCATATCCCGAAAGTTTCTGATGTGCTGAACACGATGCCATAGTCCGCTTTACGTCATCACATCTGGCTTTCGAGAAAACTTAACCTAAAAGTGCTAAAAATACCTTTTTCGCCTTCGTTCATGCACAAATTAATTCATTCAATATTTTGGCTTGAATTTTATTGCAAATTTGGATTGTCTAAAAATAGGCTACTTTTGTTCAAAACATTTTTAATGAAATTGTCACTTTTTTTAGATATCCGGCGAGGAAAAATCAAAATTTTAGAACTTTGCAATTTTTTTACTCGTAAAAGAAGAAGCTTGGACAAACATTGCAAGAGGAAAAAATAGTTTGGAAGCATCCGGGGGATATTTTCAAATTTTTTCGGAATTGTCCAGTGTCCTCTGCAGAAAAGCGAATTGTGAAGTTTTCAAGTGCTTCAAAAAGACCACTGGACAATTCCGAAAAAATTTGAGAATATTCTCCGGATGATTCCAAACTCTTTTTGCCTTTTGCAATTTTTGTCTAAACTTCTTCTTTTTCGAGAAAAAAAATCGCAAAGTTCTAAAATGTTATATTTTAGCACTTTTCGGTTAAGTTTTCTCAAAATCCTGACGTGATGGCTCAAAACGGACTACGGCATCGTGTTCAGCACGTCAAAAACCTTTGGGATACAGTAATGGAATCTTATTGGTCGGACATTTTTGTTTATTTCTAAACCAGTGTAATTTAAGGGGTGGGACAAACATATGTTAAAAATTAGTAAATAAGAACCACCCTAAGCGACCTACTGATGCACAAATGGACATCATTAGACAATCGGTCACAATAAATTCAAGTAAGGTCACTATATAAATGCCAATTAACATCTGGTAATCTACAAAGGACCAGTGGATAATTTGTTCCTTTCTAAGAGATATGGTTAATTTTCGATGCATCGACCCCGTGCTCAAATCAGATATCTAAACATATGGAAAATGACATGTGATGACCACCCTGCCACAGATCTATGAAGGGGAAATATATTGGAAGTGGTCTGGATAACAAATTCGCTTGGTAAGTAGTTGTAATAACAATAAAAATATTTTTTTTTACCAGAAATAGAGTCGAATAAACTTTAACTTGTGTATGAGTTAATAAGTGCTCGTACGATTTCATTTTCTCTTGCACACAAAGGTAGAGCAATAGCCTAAAACCATCGTTCACGTATGTCAACAAAGCTTAGCTAAACTAATAGTTTGCGACCTTTGAGCCGGCCAAGTTAAAGTATACTGGACTATAGTAACGAGTTCCCACCCAACTAGCTAGCAATATGATATTTTATAGTTGTAGAAATGTTTTTGGCACAAATTTTATATAAAACATTACTCTCAGAAATACTTTCATATTTTAAAAGTGAATTATTATTTGTTTGCTTATAATTGTATTGAAACATATTCTTTATAAGATTTTGCAAACAGCAGAAAAAAAAGTAACTATGAGAACTAAAAGAAAAACTATGTATAAAAATATTAATGAAATGCTTTTAATAACCTAAATTCTGGTTATGCTAGCGAATTAAAATCCTAAAATTAATTTGTCTAATTTCTTATTTGAAAATTCTCATTCTAACACTAGCATCCACACAGTCCCCTACGGTCATGAACATGCAGTTAAAAACGAGAACAAAGGCGTAAAATAAATTTATTTAGCTATTCTGTCTTAAATAAATTTCATTCTAATGGATTACATTTTCATGAAATCTATCATTCTGTTTATTGGAAATGCTTAGCCTTTGGAATGTTTTTCACCCTTATTCTGGGACTCATCAGAAAGACATAAAGCCACTCATAAAGATGTTTCATGCAAAACCAAGACAATTTCTATGAGTAAGTATGAAATAATTATATTTAACATTGACTGATAAAAACAACAGATCTTCACCTATCTATTAGCAAATTAGTACTGGAGCCTACATACTCTATGCATGTTTAAAAGTGAATTATTATTTGTTTGCTTATAATTGTATTGAAACAGTCATTTAAGGAAATTAATAATAATGGTGTTATGATCACTTCTCCGCAACTTGCAAGTGAAATTTTTAATAATACTTTTGTAAATTCGGCTACAAATCTGGTTGGAGCAATTTCTGCAAAAACCACAGTCAAACACATTTCTTATAATTCTAATTCAATTTTTTTATCGGAAGTAATACAAAGTGAAATTTTGGAAATAATAAACGGTTTAAAAAATAAATATTCCAGTGGTGATGATAACATAAGCAATATCATGTTAAAAAAAATTGGTTGTTTTATAGTTGAACCTCTGACTTACGTAGTAAAGAAGTCGTTAAAAAACGGTATCTTCCCGTCAAGATTAAAGTTAGCTATTGTGAAACCTCTGTACAAAAAAGATGATCCTTCTTTAATAGAAAACCACAGACCTATAAGTATGTATTTTATTTTTCTAAGTTACTTGAAATTGCCATGTGCAGAAGATTAATCCCATTTTTAGAAATGCAAAATATTATCACGAAAAATCAACACGGCTATCAGAAAAACAAATTACAACAACAGCTACCTTTGATTTTGTTAGAAGAATACTCGATTACCTAGACAATGGATATATTGCTCTCGGAATATTCCTTGATCTATCCAAAGCTTTTGATTGTGTTGATCATGGTACACTTCTTAATAAATTGGATAGGATGAGCATAAGAGGGGTAGCTTATGACTGGTTCAACTCCTATCTTAGTGAGAGACATCAAAAGACGTGTATTACATCAAATTCCTCCGAGTATTGTTCAAGCACTCGTAGAGTTGTATTGGGTGTGCCGCAGGGCAGTGTGCCCAAGCACCAATCCCATCCTTTTTTGTTGTACATTAATGATTTGCAGCAATATCTAAATGATGACTCAGTGTATATAACTACCTATGCTGATGACACGAACATTTTAATCTTTGATAAAGATAATAGTATCGTGATGAAAGCAACTAGTGTGATGCAAAATATATCGGAATGGTTTCAGCGAAATTCGTTGATATTAAATAATAATAAAACCAACTGTATTTTATTTAAGCATAGTAGAAATAAAATTGAATATCCAACAGAAATAAACATTAACAATGTAAATATTACTACACTGAAAATACAAAATTCTTAGGAGTGATTATTGATGTACATATGAATTGGGTGGACCATGTACGGGCTCTCTGCGGCAGACAAAGTACAGTTTGCTACTCGTTAAAAGAACTGAAGAAGGTAGTGAATCATAATACTCTCCTCACAGCTTACTATGGACATTTTTACAGTTTAATGTCATATGGAATTATATTTTGGGGTGGTTCTCATATCCAAGAAATTTTCGTAGTTCAAAAAAGGGCACTGCGAATCTTATCCAATTTGAGAGTAGATGAATCATGTCGACAACACTTCAAAGCACTCAAATTATTAACAGCTCCAGGTCTTTTTGTTTATGAATGTCTTTGTTTCATTTTCAAGCATATGAACCCACAAAACAAAATGATATACAATGTATTTACATTGTATATTCAATCTATGGATATGTATATCCACAAAATGGAGAAAGTATATCTAACGTACATCTAATGGATGTGGAATTAACATTCCCAGCATATACGTTTGTCGCCGACTTCCATATCTATTTTATATCCAGTGAATGTACATAAACATATGCAATGTACATTCACTGGATATGAAACACACATTATATACACAATCGCATATTTTATGAATATACATTACATATCTCTGAAGTAGTTTCCACGAACGTCAAAACACTTATTGAACACTGCACTCGACGGGTGTTGCGCCAAACATGTTGGCATCATCGAGAGATGACTAAAACGAACAGTTTTAATCATCTCGATATCAATACGATTGGTGCAGCATGCGTCGAATGAAAGTGTTCAAGTGTTTTGATGTTCGTGGGAACTACTTCAGAGGTATCCATATAAGAGGTAATAAAACACAGATAGTTTAACAAGAAATATATATTATATAACTATTTTAAACATATAACAAATTTTACATTTACAAAATAACCTAATTATTACACAATATTTACGTATACTTTTATACCTTCTGGTAGTTTAACAAATTGTATAATACTATAGTTACTCATGTCCTACACATGTGTTTAAAACATTCTCAACTATCAGTAAGTTATATATTATGAGCATATGTAATTTTTATTCGCTACATTTATAAAATACATACCCAATATGACTTGACATAAGTAACAGCAAATTTTTAGGCCTCTGTCACTTAGCGCCATCTTAACTAAACACACACCTGCCACAATGAGTTAAATATGAACCTTGCAAATTTTCTGACCCTATATTTACATATCTAAAGAATTGCATTATAGTAAATATACTCTTACATTATGGGAGCTTCATGGAAATGTAGCAGCATAATATAGTAATAAGTAAATATAAAATCCGGAGAATAAGAAAGAGTTAACTTCCATCACGTATAAACACTATGCACACAACACTATAGGGCTTAATGGCTGCCGGCTGTTGCAAATTACAATCCATAAACGAATGATGCGCCGGCGCACCACGCCACAAATTAGTGGCGCTTGCGCATCAGAAAATAAGATAAAATTTGAGTACATGTATAATTTAATTGTACCTTAATGGACATATTATGTATAAATTAATATGCATTTCAAATCATATGTATATTGAAAAATACATATTCAAATTCCAGCATCTAATGTAGGTATATGTTATGGATGTACATATCCACGAGATGTCATGTGGGAACGAGTTTAAAGACAATGTCGGAGATCGCAGCTATGATGCAAGACGTAAAGACACTTTCTCATACCCAATTCATAATACAACAATTCTAGAAAAAAGCTGCTTTTATAAATGTTTGCATTATTATAACTTGTTGCCCACCCAACTGAAAAAAATTACATCTGTCAATGTTTTCAAAAATACAGTAAAAAAATTCTTAATACTTGCAGAACCTTACACCTTAGAAGAAGTGAATGAAACAACATTTACTTAAAAATAATATTTTTACTAAGTTAAGCTATTATCATTATTTGAATTCTTGGAAATTTCTGGACATGTAACAAACATAAATTGTAAAATTGTTGTCACCGTTACGCAATAAAATTCTATTCTATTCTATAGGATTTTGCAAACAGCAGGAAAAAAAGTAACTATGAGAACTAAAAGAAAAACTATGTGTAAAAATATTAATGAAATCTTTGCATTCTTTCGATAACCTAAATTCTGGTTATGCTAGCAAATTAAAATCCTAAAATGAATTTGTCTAATTTCTTATTTGAAAATTCTCGTTCTAACACTAGCATCAACACAGTCCCCTACGGCCATGCAGATGAAACTAGTATCTACATAACCTCCTACGGTCATGAAGATTCAGTTAAAAATGAGAACAAAGGCCTTAAATGAATTTATTTAGCTACCTTGTCTTAAAAAAATTTCATTCTAATGGATTACATTGTCATGAAATCTATCATTCTGTTTATTGGCAACGCTTAGCCTTTGAAACGTTTTTCGCCCTTATTCTGGAGCTCATCATAATGTTCTCGCAGGAGCTGTAAATTCAAAATTGGCACCATCTTATAAAATATTTCAGTTGCTGTTGATATTTTGTAAAGCCCATTGGAATCACTATAAAAACATTTCTGTAGGCCTTATAAAAATTCAGTACCATCAGTATACAGTGCGACCCACTTAAGATCGCAACACCCCTGTGTACCTGTTAATTGATGCTTGATTAACTTCAAACTTTGGTGGTAAGAAAAGATCGATAAGTTGATTCTTTGAACTTGGTAACATGTGATACATGTCAGTAGCATGGGATTTTAAAGGTGTTTGAAAAGTTGATTTTTCAAAAAAAGTATTAGCGATTTTTTTTATTTTTAGGAAACAATACAAAATTGGCCAAAATTTGACTAACTTCAACATGCTGGTGAATTTGTAAATGTGAATATTTTTATTCCTAGCTTTTCTGCATTGAAGTACTAGCTTGAACTAAAAGATATATTTATAACTTATATTAAAGTCAGTTATTTTTTATGGACCTGTAAATAGTTAAATGTGCAAAAATCAAGAGGTAACTAACTATATTATATTGTTATTTTTATATCCTAATAGGTGTCAATAGCCATCAAAAATGGAAACACAAAAGAATATTTTATGTCCCATTTAAAACCCATTTTGATTTTTCTTCCTAGCATGTTTGATTTTCGAGAAATTCAATTTTTTCTATGGGCCGCGCGCAAAAAATTTCAAATAAATGAAAATTCGTGCGCATTAAAAATACAAATTTTGCGTTTTTTTTTTTCAATATAGATTTTCTCGAAAACCATGGCATATACAAGAAAATTACAAGAGGCAATTAGTCAAGCTTTCTTTTTTATGAGCAATTTTTTTTATATCTTCAACGGTTAACGAGTTATCAGTACAATAAGACTTTTTTTCATATCGAGGGGGTGGGTTTGGGGGGGGGGGGGGGGGGGGTAGCGTAACAGTTACTGAAGGAAAATCTCAGATAACATTTTTTGTTATGGAAATCTTTATAATTATTGGACTATAACAATAACACCTTGATTTTTGTTTTAAAATGAATTTTAGGGTCTCTCGTATCTATTACAACTTGTCTGTCTGACAATTTTTGTTAATTAATTTGTCAATTTTGAATGTGTAGCATCGACAAGACTATTACCATGAATTTTCACTCAATGATGGTGGTTTGCAAAATAGTTAGATTTAAATATTATATTAATCTTCCTATTTCGCAGTTTTAAATCTAGCTCTTTTGCAAATCACTGAAATTCATAGTAGTCTTGTTATAGTTCTACTTAGGCACTCTTACAGTTTTTTTAACATACGTACTAAGAATAAAAAGTTATGGACAAAAATAGTACATATTTCCCTATCGGATGTCTCTTTCTAGGGAATGGTCACCTTAAGATCTCATCTATGTATAAAGATTTGTCATTGAAAAAAAAATTTTCACCATGTCAGACATTAAAACGTGTGGTCGCGGCACTTAAAAAATGAAGTATGTCGTAGTGAAAAACATTTTTTCGAAAAGAGATCTCAAACTTAATTACAGAAAAAAATAAAGGTGGTGTTTTGACACGGCCATTATAAAAGCTTATTTAAAAAAAAAACGTCACGGCGCTTAAAAATTAAGTGAAAAACATTTTTTCAATGACCGACAAATTTGTATGCATATAGGAGATCTTAAAACTTCAGTTGTTAAGATGCCAGTGCCTGAACCTAATCCATTGATTCTGTACATTCAAAATTAAGCCTGACAATTTAATTAACAAAAATTGTCAGCCAGACAAGTTGTAATAGATAGGAGAGATCCCAAACTTCATTTTAAAACAAAAATCAAGGTGTTACTTTTATAAAAAATCGGTAAAGAGAGAGAGAGAGAGAGATTTTTATTCATGTGAGACAAAGAATTGTGTACACTCGTCAATATTTAGTACATAGTACATAGATTTACTCTGATTTATATAAAAATAATTAAGATAAAACAAATGGCAAAGTTATTTCATTAATAAAATTTAAGCTAAAATTTAAGACCTTAAAAAACAAAAAAACACTGAAACATTACAATACACACTTATTACATCCTAGTTAAAAACTTATTTAAAATGATTATAAAATTCATGAAATTCGTAGAACACATGTTCCCTCAGAAAACATTTGACTTGTTTTTTAAATTGATATTCCGCTAGATCCTTCCAGGTATTTACCCAGAACTTCCCTCTTTATTTGTGCATGGCGGTCACTCTAAAAAATTAATAATTACGAAGTGACATTGAAAATAATAATCCAATATAGTTATCACTATTATTACAAAGAACACCTGATAAGTTTTGGTCAAAAAAGTGGAAGGCTTGGGAAAATACCTTTATAAATGTCAACCGTGACTGAATTATTTCTTGGGATGACCACCCTGTACATTTTTCAATGTTAGTATAATATGTACATATGCCTATTTTCAATTCCACATACACGTAGTGGAGTGGATAGTGGTGGTTAAAAAGTTTCATTCTTTTTTCAATTTTTCAAAAATGTTTTTAAAAATATTTTCAAAATTTTTTCTTCTGAAATAGGTTTAGAATGCCATGACACGTGGAAATTTTAAATTTGAGCAAAAAGGAAAGCTTCCTTCTATTCTACAGTGGTATTTTTTTTTGAAATTGGTTTAGAATGACATGAAACGTGAAAATTTTAAATTTGAGCAAAGAAAAAAAATTTTTCATCTATTTTGGTGGTAACATTTTTTTCAAAAATGTTGAAAAAAATTGTCAATTTTTTTTTTCTCAAATAGGTTTAGAATGTCAGTCATGTCAAACGTGAAAATTTTAAATTTGAGGAAAAAAAAAATTTCCATCTATTCTAGTGGTAATTTTTTTTCCAAAATGGTAAAAAAAATGTTGCAAATTTTCTTTTCCGAAATAGGTTTGGAATGTCATGAAACGTGGAAATTTTAAATTTGAGCAAAAAAAATTATTTCATCTATTCTATACCTAGTGATAAATAGATTAAATTTTTTTTCAAAAAAAAATTTAATCAAAATAATTTTTAAATTTGTTTGAATAGGTTTAGAATGCCATGAAAACGTGAAAATTTTAAATTTGAACAAAGAAAAAATAATCGGTCTGAATTAGTGGTAAAAATTTTTCAAAAATAGTAAAAAAAAATTCCTAAATTGTTTTTTTTAAATAGGTTTAGAACGCTATGAAACGTGGAAATTTTAAATTTGAACAAAGAAAAATGTTTTTTAATCTATTTTAGTGGTAAAAAATTTTTCAAAAATGTTGGTAAAAAAAATTTCAATTTTTTTTTTTTTTTGAAATAGGTTGAGAATGCCATGAAACGTGGACATTTTAAATTTGAACAGACAAAAAAATATTTTAGTGGTAAAAATGGTGAAAGCAATTTTTTTTTTCTGAAATAGGTTTAGCGAGTCATGAAACGTGGAAATTTTAAATTTGAGCAAAAAAAAATTTTTTTCATTATTTATTCCCTTTAGACGATCCACCCTGTATATTTTCCAGTGAAAGTTCTACCATTTCTTCGCTGACAGTAGGGTCAACTACTTACCAAATTTGACTGCTCTCCGTCAAGCAGTTTTTTAGTTAATGCACCAACAGACAGACTGACAATTGAAAAACCTATATTTTCGAAATCTACGTGATCTGAAACGTCAGAATCCGAAAAAATCTCGGAGGGTGATTTTTTCCTCGAATACAATACTTCCCTTCGGTATGCGAGGGAAGTAAAAAAATAATTTATGAAAAATTATGACAACTTAAATAACAACAATTGTCAGACAGACAAATTTTTTAAAAAATGGTTCATTATTTACCACAAATTGCGTAAATTTCAAGCAGGTGTTTTGAAAAGTAAAATCATTAATTTTTTTAGCTAAATTCAAAAATTCATAAAAATAATAATTAACAAATTTTTAATAGTCTGCTGGGCGTAACATGGCTTATTATCTTACATGTTTTGCAACCATTTTCACCTTTTAAATTTGAGGTGTTCGATGGGGTACCTTTTTTGTCATGGGAACTCGGTCTATTGCCTCTTCAAGTGTCTTACTTATCTGTATATTATTATTATTATTTTTTATTAATCTTTGTTATTATTATTTATTATTGTCAACCTTTAATTTCTCAGATTTAAATAAGAGCAGAGAACAGCTCAAGGTTAGGTATGAAAAGCAGTTCTGTTATCATATCAAAACATTAAACATATACCTACATGTTATCACTTCATCAACAGTATAATCTTAATAAATAAATACTAAATAGTAAATTATATTTTATGTACTGAGCCAGTAGAGGAAAACAAAAATAACAGCTGGACGCGCGAGCGCCCCAAACTAAATAAATTAACTTAAGTTAAACTGTTTATTATGAATATAAATTAATATTAGCTATTAGGTAACCTTTATCAATGAGTATTCTACTGTCCGTATAAATTGCTTAACAGCTTGTTAAACGAGTTAGTATTTTTCTTTCTACGCGTCGTGGTCCGACGGGATTATATTTTGTGCGTCAGTTTAAAGCGAATAAAATAATCATGTGGGCAAAACATTTTAACAGTGTTATACAAAATGCTGTGAAAACAGGTAAATATCCAAAAGTAAACAATACTATTTTTCTCTTCTCGTTCAATTTAAGAAGCAAATAGAGATGCATCTGCAAATTAAAATTTAATTTAATTTGTTTATTTATATTTACGTATAGTACAGTCCGGACAATAAATAATTTTTTGTTTAGTTACTGAAATTAGTTTTTCAAAAGTGTGTTTTTTATTATGGTGGTATATAGGGTGTACCAGATTTAATGCGACATAGTGTAACGGGAAATTGAGTATATTTAGCTGAGTTCAAAGCATCAGCAAACACCCTATCACCGTTTTTTAAATTGGGGCGTGTTTTATGGAATTTGACTAAAACTTCAATCAGTACTTTTGGAATGGCTATATATACAGGATGGTCAATTAAAATTGACAGTAAAATATCTCGAAAACAACGAATTTTCGAAAAATATATATTATAATATTTGAGACAAAAAGTGTCTGGTGTTAGGAGGAAGCAAAATGATACTTATTTTTGATTTGGTGAACGTTTTCCAAATAATGTGCAAATCAATTTCAATCTGTTAATGGATTTTTTTTTCATTAAAGCATCGTATTCTATGAAAAAAAAAAGGTAAAGGTATTTACACAGAACTTCCTCTGGAGTGACCGCCATGCCCTCTTTATTTGGGCATGGCGGTCACTCTAAAAAATTAATAATTACGAAATGACACTGAAAATAATAATCGGAATATAGTTATCACTATTATTACAAAGAAAACCTGATAAGTTTATGTCAAAAAAATATACAGAGTGCTCATCCAGCAGCCAGAGTTCAATACTAAATAACAGATGCCAAATATGGAAGGCTTGCGCAAATACTTTTACAAATGTCCACCATGACTGAATTATTTCTTGGGATGACCACACAATGTACATTTTTCAATAAAAGTATAATAGGTGCATATGCCAAATATTACTGCCATCTGTCACATATTCTATTCAACATTCACGTAGTGAAGTGGAAGTATAGTGGTGGTTAAAAATTTTAATTTTTTTTTTAATTTTTCAAAAATGGTAAAAAAAAATTATTTTTTTTTTCTTCTGTAATAAGTTTAGAATGTCATGAAACGTGGAAATTTTAAATTTGAGCAGAGAAAATATTTTTCTATTGTAGTGGTCAAAAAATTTTCAAAAATGTCGATGAAAAAAATTTTCTTTTTCAGAAATAGGTTTAGAACGTCATGAAACGTGTAAATTTTAAATTTGAGCAAAACAAATTTTTTTCCATCTATTCTAGTCTTTTTTTCCAAAATGGTAAAAAAACGTGGCAATTTTTTTTCCGAAATAGGTTTGGAAAGTCATGGAAATTTTAAATTTTAGCAAAAAAAAATTTAATCTGTTCTGTAGTAAGTAGTGATGGATTAAAAATGTTTTAAACATTTCAAAAACATTTTTTAATTTGTTTGAATAGGTTTAGAATGCCATGAAAACATTGAAAACGTGGTTATTTTAAATTTGAACAAAGAAAAAAAGTGTTCCATCTATTTCAGTGGTAAAAGTTTTTCAAAAATGATAAAAAAAAAATTCAAAATTTTAAATTTGAAGAAAAAATTCCGTCTATTTTAGCGATAAAAATTTTTTCAAGCGTGTCATGGCGTGGAAATTTTAAATTTGAGCAAAAAAAAATTTTTTTCATTATTTATTCTCTTTAGATGGTCCACCCTGTTCTATATTTTCCAGTGAAAGTTTAACCATTTCTTCGCTGACAGTAGGGTGAACCACCTACCAAATTTGACTGCTCTCCGTCAAGTAGTTTTTTAGTTAATGCACCAACAGACAGACTGACGGAATTGAAAACCTATATTTTCGTAATCTACATGATCTGAAACGTCAAAATCCGAAAAAATCTCGGAGGGTGATTTTTTCTCGAATACAATAGGTACTTCTCTTCGGTATGCGAGGGAAGTAAAAATCGGTAAAGGTATTTATTTACACAGAACATCCCTCTCTTTATTTATAGATACTCTAAAAAATTATTGATTAAGAGATTTATTTATTTTGAAAACTAAATTTTTTCCGTCTATTCTATAGTAGTGGTAAAAAAAATTCGAAATATATTTATATATAAGTATAAAAAAAAAAAAAATTTAATTTTTTTTTTAAATAGGTTTAAAATGTCATGAAACGTGGAAATTTTAAATTTTCAAAGAAAAAAGTTTTTCCATTAAGATGACCTAAGTATTTTTTTTTTTTGAAACAGATTTAGAATATATCCCGAAATGTGGAAATTTTAAGTTTGAGCAAAAAAAAATTTTTTCATTATCTGTTTATTTCCTTTAGACGGATCACCTTGTATATTTTTCAGAAAGTCCAACTATTACGTCGGTGGCAGTAGTGTCAGCTACCTTCCAAATTTGACTGTTCTCCACCAAGTAGTTTTTTATGCAATGGTAGCAACAGACAGACTGACAGAGAGACTGAATTGGAAAATCTATATTTTTGTAATATATATGATTACTGGAGGTCAGGAGTCGGGATTTTGCTCGAAAATTACAAATATCTGCTACTGGGCCCATCTATATAGTCCCCCCTCGAGGGTGTTGAAACAGATTCCGAGGTCCAAAAAAGTTTTTGACCCTGGCTACCCCCCTCGAAATTGCCTCAATACCACAGTCTCTTTCCCGGCGCAGACATCACATCAGTCCCTGTATATTTTGGTGAATTGGACCTCCCCATAACTTAAGGTGGTAATTCTAGAGGGGGATGACCCCAATCACCCCTACCCCTCGATTGAACCCTTATAGGGCGTGGAGTTTTTCTTTTTTTTTGTAAAAAATATTTATAATTTTTAAAAAAGAGGGATTGTTGAAAGGGTGAAGGTGACCAGGGTTACAACTAGGGCTGGTTACAACCCCACCAGGCGGTGGATTGTATCTTTTTGTAAAAAATATTCAACAGAGAGGGGATTTGATGGAGGGAAGATGAAAGACGACTAGGGTTGTAACTACCCTCAGGAGTGGAAATCCACTCCCTGGAGGGGTTGTAGCCACCCCTAGTTATAACAATGGTCACCTTCATCTTCCCTCCATCAAATCCCCTCTCTGAAAATGTTGAATATTTTTTACAAAAAAAAAAAAGAATCCGCCCCCTGGAGTTGTTGTAACCACTCCTGGTTATACCCTGGTCGCCTTCATCTCTCCTCCAACAAGCCCCCTTTTTAAAAATTGTAAATATTTTTTCAAAAAAAAAAAAAATAACGCCCTGTTCTTTGGGGAAATTCTACACAGGCCTACAACATCTTTATCTTGCAAAAGAGGCCAATTAGAATAATTGCCGGTACTAATTATCAGGATCGTTGTAAACCCCTTAGATCGTCTAATTTATTAAAAGCTCCTAGATATCGTCTGACAAAATCTGCTAAATAAATAATCATTAGATTTAAAACTGTATAATATATTGCCCGAAAATATAAGTTGGACTATAATAGATTAAAAATTAAAAACCATCCATTAAAATACTGTTTTTATTCAATAAATGAGTACATCAGTACTCGTATGGAAATCTAGGACACTTGTATTCCTTGTGTCATGAAATGTACTCACGTTTCTTCCTTTTACTTTTTAACTATTGTCTAAATGTTATTTGTGGCATTATCTTAATTTTTTTTCCCTTCTTCAATTCTTTGGGACTTCCTGCCACTGTATGTTTTCTTTCTAAGCGGTGCTAGGGGAATCTACAAAATATATCACAATTAACCAGTATGTCACAGGCGTAGAGGTTTTTTACTAGTAACATACTGGTTAATTGTGATATATTTTGTAGATTCTCCTAGCACCGCTTAGAAAGAAAACATACATGTGGCAGGAAGTCCCAAAGAATTGAAGAAGGAAAACATTTTTTTAACTATGTTGTACTATGTTTTTATACTACATGTTTTGTACTCTGACATGTGTGTTTTTTATACTTTTATAATTCTTCTCTTTTTTATGTTATACACTGTATTCTTTTCCTCAGTATACACCCATTAATTCATTAATGTAATATCCACCTAGCAATTATATGTAAATTTAAATTCCAGTTAGCAGCCTAAGACTTGCTACAAATGTAATTATACATAAATGTGGTCAATAAACGTCTATCTATCTATCTATAGGGGTTGAATCGAGGGGTATGGGTGATTGGGGTCATCCCCCTCTAGAATTACCACCTTAAGTTATGGGGAGGGTCAATTCGCCAAAATACAGGGTTGGATGGAAAGAGAATTTAAGGGTGGTTTTGGGGGTAGCCGGGGTCAAACCCTTTTTTGGACCCCGGAATCGGTTTCAGCATCCTCGAAAACGGGGGGGGGGGCTAAATTGGCCCAGTAGCAGATGTCCTTCCGACTCCTAAATAATCTCCACTAGATCTGAAACGTGAAAATTCGAAAAAATCTCGGATCGTGATTTTTTCTCCAATATAATACTTCCCTTCAGTACGCGAGGTAACAAATTTGAAGTCTAGACAGCCATGCATGAATGTCTTTTTACAATTTTTGTTGGGAAATATAGAAATATGAAATTTTTATTTGATTGATAGATCAAGACCTCCAGATATCTGCAAGGCGCACATGGATTGTTGCATAGACAGCATTTTTCAAATAACCCCAAATGAAAAAGTCCATGGGAGTTAAATCAGGGTGACTTTGCATGTCATATTACCGGGCCATTTCAGTTCTCTCTGAACGTGCCACAAAGGTATTTCGTTTCCTACTATCCGAGCCTTTATGGGAAGGTGCATCATCTTGACGGAAGTGGGAGTGTGTCGCCCCCCCCCCCCCCCCCCCTCTGGAGCAAAGTTTAGATAAGAAAACCTGATATAAAAATAAATTTATTTGAATGCATTTATTTTATTTTGACCCATTAAATAATTATCTCTCCCCCCCCCGCAACAAAATGCTGGATCCGCGCCTGCCTTGACGTAAAAGATCTCTTGCGAATTACCCTACAATCAGTTATTGCCCAAAATTACTTTATAATCATATTAACAATAAAATATTGAAAGTACTTCTGAATTCTCTATTTAATGAAAAGCAATTGATATAGTATCTATATTTAACTCACACAAAAATGCTGTTTAATTGGAGATGATTAATTTTGTAAATAGTTTTATTAAAACATATCTCTAGAATGAATAAAATGTATTGATTTAGTATTATCTCATCATTATCAGTTATATATGATTCATGGATTAAACATATTGAGAAAGGATTTGTTTAACGTCAGGGAGGCCTAAAATGTGCTTAACTTCTTGATAAAGCGGTAATAGTGTTGGGGCTAGCATGCAATTACCTGACATATTTGTATAAGTTAAAGACATGATTAATCCTTTGTCTTAGAGCATGGCGGATAGCAAAAGTGACTTGCGAATTTTTCTTAGTGGCGAAATCTTAATTTACAAATTAAATTGTTAATTGGTTAAGAGGAAGAGTAGCACTAGCTAAACTTCGCCAAAACGTTAATATAAATAAGGCAATTAAAATATTTAAGAAAGTCAGCTTGATATTTACTAGTTATTGCATTGAACCGTGCATGCAGATTCAAAATTCTGCTTCTGGACCTTCACTAATTCGCATGTATGCCTGCCTCTGGACCTCCACTAACCGGGACGTATGCTATTCATATTTTTGTATTCACTAAGTGATAAATAATTGATTAAAAAAAATCGGTAAAAGAACTTCCCTTTTTATTTGTGCATGGTGGTCACTGTAAAAAATTAATAATTACGAAATGACATTGAATATAATAATCGGAATATACTTATTACTATTATTACAAAGAAAACCTGATAGGATTTGGTCAAAAAAAATCCAACAACAAAAGTTCAAGACTAAATGACGTGCCAAATATGGAAGACTTGCGCAAACACCTTTACAAATGTCCACCATGACTGAATTATTTCTTAGGATGACCACCCTGTACATTTTTTAATAAAAGTATAATAGGTGCATATGCCAAATATTATTGTCATCTGTCACATTTTCAATTCCACATTCACATAGTGGAGTGGAAGTATAGTGGTGGTTAAAAAATTTCAAATGTTGGTAAAAAAAATTTCAAATTTTTTTTCTTCCGAAATAGGTTTAGAATCTCATGAAACGTGGAAATTTTAAATTTGAGCAAAAAGGAAAGTTTCTTTCTATAAAGATTACAAATTTAATTTTTGTTTTTTTTAATAGGTTTAGAATGCCATTAAACGTGAAAATTTTAAATTTGAGCAAAGAAAACAATTTTTTCCATCTGTTTTAGTGATAAAAAGTTTTCCAAAAATGTTGGTGAAAAAAATTTTCAATTTTTTTTTTTTGCTGAAATAGGTTTAGAGTCTCATAAAATGTGAAAATATTAAATTTGAGCAAAAAAAAAAATTTCCATCTATTCTAGTGGTAAAATATTTTTCCAAAATGGTAAAAAAATGTTGCAAATTTTATTTTCCGAAATGGAATGTCATGAAACGTGGAAATTTTAAATTTGAGCAAAAAAAAATATTTCATCTATTCTATAGTACCTAGCGATAAATAAAAATAAAAAAAAATAAATAAATTTGTTTTTATTGAAATAGGTTTAAAATGCCATGGAAACATGGAAATTTAAAATTTGAACAAAGAAAAAAATTTTCCATCTATTTTAGTGGTAAAATTTTCTAATTTTTTTTTTTAAGATTTAGAGCGCTATGAAACGTGAAAATTTTAAATTTGAACAAAGAAAAAAGAATTTTCCATCTATTTTAGTGGTAATAAATTTTTCAAAAAAATTGGTAAAAAAATATTTCAAATTTTTTTTTTTTTAAATAGGCATAGAATGCCATGAAACGTGGAAATTTTAAATATGAACAAAGAAAACATTTTTTTTTTTATCTATTTTAGTGGTAAATTTTTTTTCTGAAATAGGTTTAGTGTCATGAAACGAGAACATTTTAAATTTGAGCAAAATAAAAAATATTTTCATTATTTATTCCCTTTAGACGGTCCACCCTGTATATCTTCCAGTGAAAGTTTAACCATTTCTTCGCTGACAGTAGCGCCAACTACCTACCAGATTTGACTGCTCTCCGTCAAGTAGTTTTTTAGTTAATGCACCAACAGACAGACAGACTAGCGGAATTGAAAAACCTATATTTTCGTAATCTACGTGATCTGAAACGTCAAAATCCGAAAAAATCTCGGAGAGTGATTTTTTCTCGAATACAATACTTCCCTTCGGTCTCCGAGGGAAGTAAAAATTCGCTTGTTGCAAACACTTGCATAAATTGTAAAAGGCATTTCGAGTTACTTAGTGAAGTTTCCACCACTAGTAAAATTTTACACATTACTTTCATTGTCTGCCATGGTCTAAGGAACAGGATTAACAATGTGTGTAACTGATACAGATGTGTTAGGTAATTACACGCTAGCTCCTGGACTATAATGTTACGGGCCATTCCACAAATTCGTTTGCAAAAAAGGGGTTATTCTTACCCCCCTCTCCTTTGTAACATATGTTACATGAACTTTCGTTTACAAAATCAAACAAGCTAACCATTATAGTCTTCACCGATTTACTGCACTTTTTATTTAATCGTTGCACATTCCATAGAATACCCTCCGCATTTTTATCGCAAATAAAACAATATATTTGCGAGGAATATGTTAGATTGTATTAGCAAGTGATGGCCATGTCTAACTGTGAGATGAATGAAAGCTGCCAAAGCTGTCCATAATCTTATCACATTTGTGACAAATTTATTGCTGTTAAGTGGATAAGCATTAGGGACTATTACCTAATTAGGCAGTTTTGCAATGTAACATAATAGTATATGCGTATCATCTCCAGTTCGAAGGGGGTGTAATTCATAACAATATGAATAAATAAATTTAAATAATAACGTTTTTATTTATTGTTCAAAAACAGTAGGGTTCTCCTTTCTGCTAACACTAACTTACCGTCCAAATTTCACTACAGTGAGACTTTTCGTTCTTACGTTAATTAACTTGCTTACAAGAAACGTGACGGATGGACATTTTGAAAGTTGTCCAGAATTCGATCACAAACACAGTGACATGAAATTTTTTTCTCTACGAGCGGTTTTAGAAATGTGCCAATCAAATGCGTTTTGTATCTGCGAAGAGTATGAAAATTACACTTTTAAAAAATATATTCTCTGTTGATTGGTTTGACATGATAGGATACTTTTTATAACCAAATTGGTGAGCAGGAGCATATCTAAGAAGGGAGCATATTCAGTATGCTCGGGTCCTGAAAACTGGTAGCCACAGTTGCCAATTTTCGGTATCTGACCAAAGTGCAATCATCAGTAATAGGGAAGGAAGGAAAATGTTCCGCCTTGAATTGAGATTTAATTAAAAAAGAAAAAAGCATTTTTTTTCAGTGGCCCCAACCTTAAATGTAATCTAGATTGGCCTCTGTTGGCGAGTAATATTATATTCATATGTTTAGTTATTTTAAATACTACTTATATGTACATGAACTAAAGTGAAAGAAATGGTAAAATCAATAGAAAATAGCCAATATAATAACCATTTTCGTATAGTTAAAACTTGTCCAAATGTTGGAACATTTTTCTGAACATAATTTAGGAAAAATTAGTGTACAAATAATCAGCAATATTTCCATTAATTTTCAGTGCAGTATCTGGAAAGTCTAGATATGCCTACCTAAATAAATATATTCATTACTTTGTTAAGAAAGTTAAGTTTTGTTTGTTAGCAATGTAATTATTAATAAATGTAAGTAACTATGACTATACTTTTCATGACTAAACAGTAACTAAGAAAAATTTGCAATTTAAAATTGGCCTTGATTAATAATGTTTCTGAATTATGCAAAATCAATAAATTTAGATAGAGAAATGTGTTGGTATTCTATTAGTACATATTAAAATGTAATGTTAAAAAATTCTATTTTCTAAACATATTTATAGGGGCGGATTTAGACTTTTGGTCGCCCTAGGCTTTCTAAAGGTTGCCACCATTTTTGTGAAATACAAATAAGCATAGGCTAAGTATACCTACTCATACTTTTTACTAGATAACTTTTGCATTTTTTGAGGTTTCAAGACAAGATTTCTTTAAGAATTGCAGCACCGATGTAACACTAATTTGCAGTTGTATCGCTGTAAAATATTATGCATAGTTGAGGGGTTAACCACCTGTAGAAATATGCATACGGACTCTGCTGCACTTGCCAACTAGACTGTTGTGATTATTGACTTGACTGTCTAGAATTTGTACAGTGACTGCTAACAGTGGTTTATCTCTCATATACTTTGTAAAACAGGTACTAATAGTGCAGAGAAATTAGCTTGAAAACCACTGAAAATTCGGACAAATTTACATAAAGCTGTTTTCACCGGAAATAGGTATAGGTATATGTACTTAATATTATACTAAAAGTCCCCTTATGTAGAAGTGCCGGAACCTAAAAAAAAACGCAATCGTTTAATGAGAGGCGCAAGATTTATGTAGATTCACGCACTGCGTACTGTGGCCGATCTTTATAGCAGATTACTACTTACTGCTGCTTGTTTTTGTGGTCCGTAGTTGTTTGCTAAATAATGAGTATTTATTAGTATTATACTTGAGTTATAATAAGTGCATTGGATTTTATTTGTCAGAGTGATCGTTTATAAAATTTGGTCCCGGTGAATATTTTTAAGACAATATGGAAGCTAATATGTGTATTTCATGCAATGTTATGCTTTTAAAAGACGAGAGTGTATGTGTTAAATTGAAAGAACTTGTGACAATCATTAATTAAAAGCAAGCAAAACGAGAAATGATGATAAGTGGAAACATTTTGAGGGTGTTGAACAAATTTCTGTACATAAAACCTATAGGAAAAATTATACTCGTGCGACTAGCCTAAAATCGGATATGAAAAATGTAGATGCAGATTTAAATCAATCCCGACTATGATCGACTATGAAATATGATTTTTGTTTTAAACAAAATTGTATTTTTTGTGGAGATCTTTGTGAAATTGATAAAAAAATTGGCAGCATGAGAAAAAAGCGACCTGCTTCTTTAATCTCTACCATAGACATAAAAGTACAATTGAAAAATTTTGTGAGAAACGCGAAATGATGACTGGGGTGAAGCTGTTTTAAAACGAATAAATTCTTGTATTGATTTGGTTGCAGCGGAAGGTAGGTACCATACGTCGTGTTATGGTAGCTTCCAAAAAATCAAAGTAAAGGAAAAAGCTGGGAGACCCGTTAACAAATTTCTAGTGGAGGCATTTAATCAATTGTGTTCATACATAAATGAACATCAAGATGATGTCTCACAATTTTCGATAAAGGAGTTACAGGATAAGATGAAAGAATTTGTACCAAATAATTCAGAAAATTGGTCCTATAAATATTTAAAACAAGCTATTTGAACGTTATAAAAATGAAATTATAGAACATTACGGAGTTATATGTTTTAAAGGAACAAGTGAAAAATTGTTACATGACCAATGGTACAAAGATAAGAGAAGTGACAAAATGGACGAAAAGCTTCGTGTAATAAAAGCTGCGGCTTCTTTTATTAAAGAAGATATTCGTTCTGTTTATTTCGATACTGACTACTATCCTTCCGCTGAAAGCATGAAATTGGGTGGATCAAAAGATATTCCTCAAAGCTTACACACATTTATGTCCACTTTAATAAATAAACCATCAAAAAAGAACACTAAGAAAATTAGGTCTTTGGAAAACACTATTATAGCTACTGTACGACCACGTTCATACGTATCAGCGATTCTTACGGGACTTGCAGTGCATATCCATCGAAAATATGCTTCAAAACATATTTTGGATCTTCTTTCTACATTGGGGTTTTGTGCATCTTACAAAGAATTAATAAAATTTGAAAGTTCAGCTGTCCAAAATTCCAATATTAATATTGCTGACGACACATTTGTACAATTTGTTTATGATAATGCGGATTTTAATATAAGAACACTTGATGGTCACGGAACGTTTCACGCTATGGGAGGCATAATATGTTTAGCACCAGAATGTAGAAGAAAAAAGACCTCGTCCGAAAGGAAATTATTTTTTTAATCTGTATTCAATTTAATTGTGTTGTTTCGTTCACTATTAAAAAAAGTATAGTAAATTATGGGTCATTTTATATATATTTCAAGTATAAGTAAATTATCTATCTTGTACAATTTTGAAAAAACTGACCGTTTACGAGAAAATCTCTAAAAACTATATAATCCAAGATGGCGACTGAATTTTATGAGTGTTCCGGCACCTCTATGTTCGGGGACTTTTAGTATGGTAACAATACGGTCCCCTGGAATACATTGCCGTCGAGAACAGCTTTATGTAAATTTGTCCGAATTAAAATCTTAATGTCACTGTACTATAATTGACGTATATTGTTTTATTTGGTGAAATATTCTCACTGAATACCATTTCTACTTTTAAATTTTACCTATAATTTGCCTCTCGAGCTATATGCTCAAAGTAATATAACTCATATAAATTAGACGGTTTATTCTGAAAAGTTAAATCTCTTGCGCTAAAGCGCTTGGAATTAAATTAGACCATAATACATCAATTTACACTTTATATTAGTAGTAACCACGCTCGAAATAATTTTACTGTGATATTACTTACAATAAGTAAATCCTGATCTTGTCAAAAATGTTTATGATTCAAATCATAAATGAATAAAAGGTGCATTTTGTGGAGAAGTGTATAATTCTACCTTTATTTTTAAAGCTTTTTATTGAATTATTGTTTTAGGAAGTGCAAGATCTGCTACAACATTAGTCCCAGGAGAACCAAAAGGACCTAGTATACAAACTGAAATACCAGGACCTAAATCAAAGAAATTGATTGATGAATTAAATTCTATAAATGTAAGTAGATTATTTGATTGAAAAAAATCGTTTACCTTTATATCCAATTATATAAGGGCGGTAGTCCTGTGGTTTAGCTTATGTAGCTTTCCAACTTGCGTAACTAGCGAAGCAGGTTCACGTTGTGCTCATTGTGAAATAATTAAATTATTCCCAAGATGTGGTTCGAATTCCACCATAAATGGTAGGGCGTCGTTTCTCTTTACCTAACACAAAATCCTAGATTTTCAAGGACTTACCTCGTTGATTTGAGAAACGGTTAAGAAAACATTTTCAAACGATTTACAGGAAATCATCAGTGTAGTGATGGAATGCCAAGAAGTTTGTATTTATTTTATTTATACAGTGTGTATTTATAGATATAGTTAAGTGATTATCTGCCATTGACCATGACCCAGTAATTGACACACAAATTAAAGCATTTTTTTTGTAATGTTAAGTAGATTATTTATTTAAATAGGGATCCTAAAAGGCATATTAATAAATAAGCTAACCATTATACTCTTCGCCGATTTACTGCACTATTTATATAATTGTTGCACATTCTATACTATACTCTCCGCATTTTATTATAAATAAAAAATAATGTTTGTTTGTATTAAGGCGTCATCCATAAATAATGTTACGCCTTAAGCGGGGGAGGGGGGTTCTGAAAGTTGTGACACTTTGTGACAGGAGAGGGGGCTAAAGCAATTAATTGTGATGTCACAATACAAGAAAATAATTTTATGCCTAATATCTCGATGATTTATTATCAGAGCACTCTTGATATTAGTAATTTACATAAAAGTTACTGTGACGTGACGGAGAGGGGCGGGGGTATCGGGCGAGTGTGACAATGTGTGACACAATGGGGGGAGGGGGTCAAAAATTGGCAAAAAAAAGCGTGACATCGTTTATGGACGGTCCCTAATGAGAGACGGCCTTGTCTAACTGCGAGATGAATGAGAGCCACCAAAGCTTGGTCCATAATCTTTGCGCATTTGTGACATATTTATTGCTGTTAAGACTATTGCTTAATTAGCCGGTTTTGCAATATAGCAATATATGAATCTATTATCTAAACTTTGCATAGTATTGTCATAAATAATATTATAAACGTGCATTTCAATTTTTTTTGCTGGATCGGCAATACATTCGTAAATACTATTTTCACCAGGTATCTTTTTCTTACGATTCGTCTTGCAGCAAAATTGGTTGTAAACTATGGTCCTCTTTCTACTTCAACGACAATTTCACTATTATTATCGTCTGTTGTTTTAATTCAATATCTATTTTCTGATTTGCCCAGACGACAAATTTTTTAGCAGATGATAATATTGAGCCATTGAGTGCGTTTTGAGGGTGACAATGGTTTGTTCAACCACTGTCATGATAGGATTCATTCCGCTTGTTTGAAGATATTTGGATAATGGAGTTGTCGATTCAAAAATACTCAAAGAAATTTGAGCACATAGTATCTCAATTTTTTTTCGGCGAGTTAGCTATTGAATTTGCGTTTGGAAAATTGTATGAATTTGCAATTTCTTCCAGAGTCAATATAACCTGTATAAAATATGCATTTTTTGTTTTATCATAATGTTTAAACTTTTTCGTTAAACCTTTATCCTTTGCCTTCTCCAATTGAGGATAATTTTTTTTTTACCAGTTGCGATGGTCTCCCAAATCATGATGCTTTTATAAGATTCACAAATGAAAACTGCACATTGGTTAATAATACTAAATTGTGAAAATGCTTCAATGCAAATGCGAGTGGTATTAACCATCACTAAGTTCAGAATACCAAATATGCACTTGGCCTGTCAATTCTTTTTCCATATATGCCGAAAAACCCCTATACTGTCCTTTCATATTCAAAGCACCATTAGTAGACCTACCAATACAATTCTTCATATTAATGCCATTTTTGGCGAGTAATTCTGTTAAAATTTGGTATAAGTTTGCACCTGTACTAGATGTGCAATTAATTATTCTAAGTAATCTTTCATTTACTTCCTTTGAAACATATCTGACAATCACGCTTAATTGATCATGAACATTGATGTCTTGCGTTGAATCAATTTGTATGGAAGATATACCAGCTTTATTAATTTCTTCAGATATCTTCTTTTTCATTAACAGAGATATTGACTCTATAATATTAATTAACAGTAGCATTGGATAAGAATGTATATTCACCACCTACAACTAGTTAAAACAATATCGCTCGCTACTGGCCAGCCGACCGTATAATAAAATACAATAGCCTTGGAAATAAAAATGAATCACAAAATAATGTTAGTAGTAAAAGTGCCAAATAAGCAATATTTTTTGTTTGATTCTTAATAGTATTTATCAATTTCTTTTGGAAACCGGCCCACTGGGCAGGCACCGGCGGCGCCCTATCTGGGCTTGAGCAAAAGCTAGCTTGCGTTTAATCAGTGTAAAACTGTTCATTGGTTGAAATTTAAAAATTCACGAAATGTCATTGGTCTATAATTTATGAGGGAAATAATCTTTTTATTTATTACATTTGATAGTAACACAATAGATCTATAATAGGCTCATTTTGCGTTTTTTTTAAATTACATATTCTGAAAGTGTTTACTTAATATAATACCCATGCAAATTTTTTACATTTTCTGATGTCAGTTTCATAGGTAAAAAAATTACCAAAGTCGGTGCTCTGTGAAACAGCCGGCGCTCTCGACAGGCTGGTGTGACGTCATCAGATCTCACGACTGCAGGCAGACAGCAGTTGTAACGCGGTGAAGCGAAGGCTAGTTAGAGTATACTTTTAATCATTGCCGTCGTCGGTTCAGTTAGGTTTCGTAAAGTATATTTTAACATAATGGATGACAAAAAGAAAAATTATAAATCCTGTATAGTTCCCGAATGTAAAAACACTACTGTGACTACACCCGATAAAGTATTTATTAGTTTGCCTAAAAATATAAAAGTAAGGAACCTGTGGCAGAAAGCTATGCGAAGAACAGATTTGTTAAGTAATAAATCCACAAAATATTGCTGTGAGGATCATTTTAATGTAAGTTATTTTTTCAATTAATTGCCTTAATAAATTTAATAGTGATATACAGGCAGAAAGTGCGCTCTATATGAACACTTTTTAATTATTGCTTTATGATTTCTTAGAAAATTCTATTCTTTATAGAAATGTTTGCGTAAAGAAAGATGACGTTATCAAAATTCAGACTGAATATACAGGGAGAGAAAAAATTATATAAATGTAACGGCAATATTGATATTTTTTTAAATTTAAAAATGTTAGGACTGCAGAAGTAGTGTACAAAAATTATGGAAAAATTTATTTTAAACATTTTGTATAAGGTTTAGTTTTTGGATAAATACCGTTTAAAATTTAAAAAACGGAAATGATGTGATATTTTTAATTTTTGAGACTAATTTTCTCCGTAACTTTTTTTGTCCTTACCTGCCTTCTGGTATGCATTTTTATGATTTTTATTTCTACAGTACACTAGAGCACTAATACAAATTATATGTAGACTTTGCATATTTTTATATTATATTTCCAAACCAATAACAAAATTTGAAATTTTTAAGTTTTCGATGTAACTTCTTAATCCACTCAGGTCTTCAATTTATTAATATATCTACTTATCTGCGTATTTCCTTTTAGTTGAGAGAGGATATGGAAAACTACATATATTTTAAATTAATGAAAAACGTACCAATTAAAATGAAGCCTGGCGTGGTTCCACATATTTTTGATTGCCAGAAAATGCGAAAACCTATGCACACCGTAAGTCCTCGAAATGCTTTTCTAAAAAGACAACGACAGCGTGATTTAAGTGAACCTTCGACAAGCACTAAGAGAAGCCGTCTGTCACCAGATAATGACATAAATATTCAGGAGTTACAAGCTACACAAGAAATTTTTGAAAATACCCAGGAAAGTGCAGCTGCGTCTATAGATATTAATAAGTCGCATAAGTATGTTCAAGTCAACATAAAAGCTAAAATGAGATCAAAATCTACTGAGTGTAATATACTAAGACCACCAAAGAGAGGAAAACAAATTCAAAAACCATCGAAAAAAACACTGAAAACCTACTATCCCTCTGACACGAGCGATACTTCGAATACTTCTACATTCAAGCCGATGTTTAGTGAGTTTAGTTCAACCGAAGAGCTTGACCAAATTTGGAATTTAAAGAAAAATATAGAAATGCGAACAATTTATGTTATTGAAAAAAATCCTAAACTTTATATTGGTGTACCGAGTCACTCACTTTTTATAGTAGACTTGCTCTCTACAAGGTGCCAGCTAAAGAAAATTGAAATTTTTATAACTTTAAAAAAAATTAAACTTAATCTTCCATATAGCATATTAGCAGATGATTTTGGTACGTCAGCTTCAACAGTGTGCTCGATAATTAAAAAATCATTGCCAAAATTAGTAGCCCATTTAAAATCATTTATTCAGTGGAAATCGCGCTCTGACTCTCAAAAGTGTCTACCAATACCCTTTAGAAAGAGATTCAAAAACGTTCAGTGCACAATAGACTGCTTTGAAATTTCCATTCAAAAGTCAAAAAATCCTATACTGCAATCTTTTTCTTGGTCGGAATATAAAAAAACTAATACTATAAAATATTTAGTGGCTTGCACTCCTGATGGTTTAATTTCTTACATATCCAGTGGTTTTGGAGGAAGAACTACCGATAAAATGATAGTTGAAGAATCCGGATTTTTAAATATGCTAGAAAATGGAGCACATATTATGGCTGACCGTGGTTTTAAGCGTATTGATGAACTTCTGATCGCTAGAAATAATGTTTTAATTAGACCGCCATCTGTATTGGCAACAGTGAAAAACTCTAAGGAAGAAGTGAAACAATCTAAAAGAATAGCCAGCCTACGAATTCATGTTGAAAGAGTTATATCAAGAATAAGAGAATATTCCATTTTAGAACCTCATGCCTGTGTTCACACCAGCTTGATAAAATATTTGGATCATATTGTAATAATAGCGTGTGATTTAATAAATGTGCAAGATTATTTATTAAAATAAAACTGCAAAAATATGTAAATAATTAAATTTTATTATAAATTGCTTTGAACCAAAATTCCGTTACTTCATTTACCATCGTATTAACAAAATCCTTGTCGTAATCGTAATACTTATATGTTATTTCTTTGTTATTCTCAAAGTTAGGGCTTGCCACTACAAAAATACATTTTTGTTTCTTTGTAAGATGCATTTGCATCTGAATCTGGTAAAAATATTTTATTTTAATATTTCCATTAGAATCAGTAAAGTTATGAAATGTTTTATCTGAATATGGGCATTTTATTTCGATAACAACCTCTTCATTTAAAGCATCTGGACTGGCACCTACTATAGGACACTCATTTGAAAGAAAAAGTCCAGCCTTGTGGAATACTTTTGAAGTTTTCTCTGAAAGTACATTTAAAACAGTTTCCTCTAAATCTAGTCCTCGTTTCATGGCTTCTGTTTGAAAAACTTTTGCACCTAAAATATTTTCCACCAACATCCCATCGAAAGTAGTGCATTTCGCAGCTTCATATGCTTTCGACGCCGTTATACGACCATACCTCATTTCTGACCATAAGCTACTTTTAGATTGATTTCTGGTATTTCTTTCAATATACCCAAGCAACTCTTCATCCATATATTGTTTGGAAAAGTTAATAAAAATTTCTGGATCATTCTTACTCAAATTTGTTGACATAAAATTAATTTTCAGTATATGAAGGGACACAGAATCATATTTTTCAGTCATATGGTACCTCGTGGTACTGTTTTTGATTTTCCGTCTTTTTGCCTCGTTAACATAATCATTTAAAAGATTTTCGTCTGGTGAAACTACAGGTTTCGTACCAAAATCTTCTGTGGTTATAAATTTTTTTGTGGTTGACGCGCTAACTAAAACGGACCTTTTCCAATAGCAAACTTTTTCCGTAGGAGATGGCTCTTCGCTTCTACGATGTATCCACATTAAAAACGCTACAGCGTGTTTGCAACCGCCTTCCGAAGCAGGACAGTCATGACATTGCACCTCCATCACTTTTTTTTCAAGTTCGTTAATTACACAGGATAGTCGATAATTTTTAGATTTAATTTTATGTTCGGGAGTAATTTTTGCTTTCAAATAGCACACGTTATTTTCTCGCTTTAGTTGGATGTAGCCTACTGCATTATCTCCATAGTTTTGACGAGCAGATCTTAAAGAATAATGAAAAAGTAATTTCAAAAGCTGTTCGTAAAAAAAATACGAAATACTTACTGCTGCATTTTCGCACCCCTCATTTCTGCACTTATAAAATCTCTGTTTGAGTTGAAATAATCCATTACCATTATAACATCCACCTCCGGCAAATTTGAAGAATCGGCTTTAATATAATTATCATCACACATTGTTTAACAGCAAATCTTACAGATTAGAATAATAATTATTATTATGCCTGATCAAACTGTTGACCTAATCGTACCAGACCGGTTAAACTACTGAATAACACTGCAGAAAACGCGCGCCGTTTCGACTAGCTCGACTCGAAAGATGCCGTGACGTCACATAGTCAATTTCCGTCGCGTCCAATATTTTGTTGTTCTAATGCGAATATTTTTGTTAATTTCAGTCAGATTGAGCTGAAATTTTTTTTGGGTATAACAGACATATAGTACTTCATGAAGATGTAAAAAAAATTAAAATCTGAAGTTTGATTAAATGAGCCTATTATTAATATTTCATTTTCATCTTCCTCTTTTTCTTGTATGTAGCTTTTACATTAGCAATCCTTATCTGCTCTAGGAATGCTCCAGTTTGCAACAGTAAATTTCTTATATAACTCAGTAGACTAATAATTTATGTAGGAACAAAGGGTCAAATAAATATTGTCTGTAATTTCTTTGGTACCTGTAGATAATTGTCTTTTGATTGCTTTGAAATTCTGCAGTGTGGAAAATACACTTGAATCACTCCATGGACACCATATTGTTTCAACAACTTTTTAGTTATCGAAACAATCATTTTAATTTCATTTGCAAACATAGAAAGATAATTTTTTTTTTATATTTTCAAATAAAATTAAAACGATTAATGTAAAAGGCACAGACGTGGGAAATATACAAAAGCATATCCTAAGGTATAGTATCTACGATCTCAGGTGGAACAGCATAAAAACAAAAACTCGGATATTACCACTTCTCGTCTACCGTCCACGTGGACATGATTCGCCTGCCACTTAGAAATGTGTGCGAGATTAGATGCCTAGAGTTTGATTTATCAGCTAATGGAGCTGCCGACTTTACGAGTTTTTGTTTTTATGCTGTCCCAATTGAGATCGTATGTACTATACTACCCTAACAAACCTAATAAATAAATAAATTTCAGCAAAGCGGTGCAGTTCAATTATTTGCAGACTATGAAAAGTCCATTGGGAACTATCTTTTTGATGTCGATGGAAATGTGTTTTTGGATACCTTCATGCAAATTTCGTCAATTCCCATTGGGTACAATCATCCAGAGATGTTAAAAGTATTTACAGACCAAAGCAAGCTGGTAAGTGTTAATTGTTTTGGTTATATTGTATTAATCAATATGTTTATGGAGAAATGTTCTAAGAATGTACATTGAAAAATCGAATTTTAGGAAAAAAGCATTTAAAAATGTCACAACAAAACAAAACTTTTATAGCACCTTTATTATTTGATTAGTTTATGAACTAGCAATTAACCATTTCGACAACGATCTTGTTTTAAAATTTTCATATGAACAATATTAAAAAAAAAAACAGGTATAAGGTCATTTTGCTTTTTACCAACAATAACGACGTACTAATCAGCCTATATACTGGGCACTGCAGACTAAGTCTCACCTACACAGAATCAGACTAGCGGAAAATGCTGAATGCCGGTTAGGACTAGAGGATATACTATACAGGATGTTTCGGGTATGTGGTTATTAATTTCTAAGGGTGATTCTACATTAAAAAATATGAAAAAAGTTCATATAAACTGAAACTCTGAAGGGGGCTCCCAAAATTAGTCAAATTGCATTTATTATTCTCTGAATAAGCTAAGAAAAATTAAATCAAATTAGATGTTCAAAATGGGCGTCATTCATTTCCACACAAGCTGCAGACGACGATTCATTAAAAGACCCGTTGAAAAATTCCTGTCATGTTCCTGATAATGTTGCACCCCTACACATTCACGTAACTCTTCAAGATTTGTCACAGGAGTTGAATAGATAAGGCTTTTTAAATAACCCCAGACAAAACAGTCTCTTTTATTTCTATTATTGCCTTATTTATTTTAATGTCCTGACGAAGTTTAGCTAATGCTACTCTACCACTTAACCAGGATGGTGAAATGAGATACAATCGCCCATCCAAGTGATGGACTCAAGAAGTTAAGGCACGCCATTAACTTCTCCGATCAAGATTCCGCCATTGAAACCGGTACTGTACCTCACAACTATTCTAAAATGCTCCGCACCATGGTGCATGAACCACATTGTCCTTCTGGTCTCATACGGCACATCCTCCAAGAGATCTCTTAAATTGTTTTTAAAAATATCTAGATAATTTAACCCATTCAATCTATTAGGCAAAACAAATGGTCCTAATAATCTGTGCCAAGTATACCTGCCCAAACGTTGATGGAAATTTTTTCTTGGTGCCTGGTCTCGAAGAAAGCATGAGGATTTCCTTCTGCCCATATGTGATTGTTGTGAAAGTTGATAACACCATGCTGCTTAAACCCCACTTTGTCCGAAAACAACATTTTTTGAATAAATTCAGCATTTCTTTCACATTTACACACAAGCCATTGGCAGAAGAACTCCCTTCTTGGTAGATCTTCTGGTTTGAGCGCTTGCACCCTTTGCATGTGGTAGGGATACAGTAATTGTTCATGTAACACCCTCCAAACAGACGATGCTAACACCTTTCTGTAACGTCATCCTTCTTGTACTGATTTGAGGATTCGCATTTACAAAATTTAATATTACTCCTTCTGTGTTTGGGGTCTTAACATAACGATCTGGGTCAGAATTTTCCTTGTCTAAATGGAACTTACCCTTTTCTCGTAACAAATGATTCACACTTACAAAAAATCTTTCGCAAGGTACTCTTTCTATTTGGAAAAGCTTCTTCGTACAATCTTCTTGCTTTAGCAGCATTACCCCAGGCTCGGCCGTATAATAAATTAATATCGGCCTGTTCTTCGAAAGTGTAACTCATATTAAATAAAAATTGAAATTCTCTGCATAATGAGAATCTTAACTTTTATGTCATTAATGACAGTTCAATATTGGAAACCAATAACGACCAATTAAGTAATAAAAAGTTTAGTAAGTTGAACAGTGGTAAGAAGTTTTTACAAACAAAAAAATACGGTGTGAATTTTTGTAAGTGCAGATCGAAAAAAAAAATGTGAAGAAATGGATGAATTCCTTGAAAAAATCTGTTTACGGAAGACTGAAAAAATTCCTTTAGGTTCAATTTTCTCGAAACCCGTTAGTCCTATGGCGTTACAATAAGATACCTTGTTTTCTGTATTTATAGCAAGGAAATCATATTCCGATGAGACAATCAC